>CAWUFW010006651.1:0-600000 GCA_963921515.1 Calotriton arnoldi
AACAACTCTTCAGACCTTTGAGCTTTACAATATGTATATACACTCACAAACTCTATGACCCAGGTGAAGGCTGTTGCTGAAACGCTTAGGTCTATTTCTGTCTGTTTTGCATGTAGACTTTGCTGAAATCAATGGAAAAATGTAAATAAAAACTGTGGTTGGCGAAATCCCATTTCCTCCATGTGTGCTGTCTTCCTGAATCGTCCGAGGTGTTTTGGTGGAGAATTTTGTCGGACTAAGGTCGGGAATGTGTATCCCATCACATATATATATATATATATATATATATATATATATTCACTGAAAAAACCATAGGTTTTAGGGACAGTTATAGTTACTTGGACATTGCACTCGTACAAAACCCGTGAAATTCCCCCGTTATAGTTAGTTCAGCTAACTATAACTCGCGCCCGCAATGCACTGCTGATGACGTCACATATTACATCACTCATGACATGGTCAGTGACATCACTGATGACATCACTGATGACATCTCAAATGACATCACTGATGACATCATTCAGTGACTGTGTGTTTCTGTAAAGTTGAAATATTTTTAATATATATAGGAAAAGACGTATTGAAGAATGAGTGGGTGTGTAAGTGTCTGTATGGATGATTTAGTAGGTGCGTGACTGACTCTATAAGTGAGTGATTTAACGTATCTTACTGAATGCATGGGTTAGTGACTAAACTGGATGAATGTCTGTATCCGTCTGTCTGTTGCTGTGTAAGTGGCTGCATGTGTTTGTGAATAGCTACATGAGTGTCTATATGAGTTATTGAATGCTTGTCTGAGTATCTGTATGGGTGCCTGAGTGTTTGTGTGGGAGGAGTGTGTGCAACTCTGTGCATAGATGTGTGAGTGGGTGATTCACTGGGTGGATGGTTTCAAGAGTGCATCTGTGATAGACTGTATGGGTGGGTAAGTGTGTGTAAGAGTGTGTTAGTGAGTGAATGTATGTCCCAGTGGTACATGTGTGAGTAACTACATATGTGAAAGGCAGTATATATGTGTGTTGGAGTATATAAATAGCTATAAGCAAGAGTGAGTGATTGTGATAGTGGCTGTATGGATGAGTGTGTGCTTGTATCAGTGATTGTATAAGAGCGTAACAATGTGCTACTATTTGTATGAGTAAGTGAGCTGGTGTGTGTATAACTGTATAGGTGAGTAAATGGCAGTGTGTTTAATTATTTGCATGACTGACTAGGTGTGTGAGTATCTCTATGGATGAGTGGCGTTGTTTGAGTGTCTATATAGGAGTAAGAGTGCATATGATAGTCCTGTACTGAGTGACCGTAAGTATGAGTGACTGTACGGGTGAGTGAGTGGATGTGTGTGTGTAGACCTAAGAATCAGTGAGTGGGTATGTAGTTATTGGTGTTGGAGTGTCTATGGTTTTGCGAATGGCAGTCTGTAATTTAGAGTGGGTGTATCAAAGGTTATATTAGGGTGTGAGGAGGTGCATCAGATTATCACGTGGATGATGTCATCAGTGATGTCATTTGAGATGTCATCAGTGATGTCATCAGTGATGTCACTGACCATGTCATGAGTGATGTAATATGTGACGTCATCAGCAGTGCATTGCGGGGCGCGAGTTATAGTTAGCTGAACTAACTATAATGGGGGAATTTCACGGGTTTTGTACGAGTGCAATGTCCAAGTAACTATAACTGTCCCTAAAACCTATGGTTTTTTCAGTGAATTTCAAAGGTTTTTTAAATGCTAATTTGTAACTATAACGTGTCTGAAACCTATGGTTTTTTCAGTGAATTTCAAAGGTTTTTTAAATGCTAATTTCTAACTATAACGTGTCTGAAACCTATGGTTTTTTCAGTGAATTTCAAAGGTTTTTTAAATGCTAATTTCTAACTATAACGTGCCTGAAACCTACGGTTTTTCAGTGAATTTCAAAGGTTTTGTAAATGACAATTTTTAAATGTATTAATTGTTATATTAATTTTTTTCATACTGATTTACTACATTTTTAGAAACAATTTTTTTTTACATATTTTATTTTTTAAATTACATTGTAATTACATTATACATTACATTACAAAAATACTTTCTCAGAATGAATTACTTTAGTTTAAATACTTTGCAGATAGGCAATAGACTTTTAAGTACAGTAGTTACAGTTGTTGCAATGGGCAACACATTTTCAAACACAATGCAACATTCAGCTCAATGTGAATTTCTAGTTAAATGCAATTAGTTACTTTATGGATTACTTTTGTAACCACAGGACTGGATCCTAGATTCAGTCCTGGTACATCTCCTGTAAACAGTTGAGTAAAAGCGTTTTGGTTACAGTCGTGATTTTTAAGGAATATTATTGTATTTTAAAAGTTGACACTTAGAAACTTTTTCTCATAGAATCACCAATGTTATCCTATGGAAGGAAATTCACTTAGCAGGTAAAAACTGTTATCGTTACTTTTTCTTACTCAGTGTTGGATCCTGGATCCAGCACTGGTGCATCTCCTGTAAACAGTTGAAAGAATGCGTTTAAGTCATACAGGCGATTTTTAAGGAATATTTGTAGTTTGTGAAAATCAACACTTTGAAACTTTTTGCTTAAAACCAGTCAATCTTAGCCTATGAAGGAAATTCAAGTTACCGGTAAGTACGTTTAAAATTACTTTTGAGGATCAGTACTGGGCTGAAAGATGCAGCACTGAGGTCTCTCCTGATAACAGGTGAGTAAATCGGAATTCGTATTTTGGCTGATTTTAGAGGAATATTTTAAAGTTCCAAAACTCCACACTTAGAAGAATTTCCAAGTGAAACCAGTCAATGTTAGCCTATGGAAGGAAATTCAAGTTACTGGTAAGTACGGTTAAAATTACTTTTCAGGACCAGTACTGGGCTGAAAGATGCAGCACTGAGGTCTCTCCAGATAACAGGTGAGTAAATCAGAATTCGGATTTCGGCTGATTTTAGAGGAATATTTGTATGTTTCAAAAATCAACACTTAGAAACTTTTTCAGCAAAAAGCAGGCAATGATATCCTATGGAAGGAAATTCAAGTTACTGGTAAGTACGGTTAAAATTACTTTTGAGGATCAGTACTGGGCTGAAAGATGCAGCACTGAGGTCTCTCCTGATAACAGGTGAGTAAATCGGAATTCGTATTTCGGCTGATTTTAGAGGAATATTTTAAAGTTCCAAAACTCCACACTTAGAAGAATTTCCAAGTGAAACCAGTCAATGTTAGCCTAAGAAGGAAATTCAAGTTACCGGTAAGTACGGTTAAAATTACTTTTCAGGATCAGTACTGGGCTGAAAGATGCAGCACTGAGGTCTCTCCTGATAACAGGTGAGTAAATCGGAATTCGTATTTCGGCTGATTTTAGAGGAATATTTTAAAGTTCCAAAACTCCACACTTAGAAGAATTTTCAAGTGAAACCAGTCAATGTTAGCCTATGGAAGGAAATTCAAGTTACTGGTAAGTACGGTTAAAATTACTTTTCAGGACCATACTGGGCTGAAAGATACAGCACTGAGGTCTCTCCTTATAACAGGTGAGTAAATCGGAATTCGTATTTCGGCTGATTTTACAGGAATATTTGTATGTTTCAAAAATCAACACTTAGAAACTTTTTCAGCAAAAAGGTGAGTAAATCGGAATTCGTATTTCGGCTGATTTTAGAGGAATATTTTAAAGTTCCAAAACTCCACACTTAGAAGAATTTTCAAGTGAAACCAGTCAATGTTAGCCTATGGAAGGAAATTCAAGTTACTGGTAAGTACGGTTAAAATTACTTTTCAGGACCAGTACTGGGCTGAAAGATACAGCACTGAGGTCTCTCCTGATAACAGGTGAGTAAATCGGAATTCGTATTTCGGCTGATTTTAGAGGAATATTTGCACAATGGTGAAGGGAGGGGGCGGGGCCTGAGGTGACATCTGTGCAAACGCGCCCCGTGGCGCGTTTTAAGTTGGGGAACGAATTCCCCTTGAATACTGGGGGTCCCTGGGGGCCAACTAGCCCACCAGGAACCTCCAATATGCGCCAGGGGCTGCGTTGCAGAGACGTGTAGAGAGGCCACACCCCTTTTACACCTCTCTGCAACGCAGCTCTGTGGCGCTTTCTGGATGTACCTGTTGGGCTAGTTGGCCCTCAGGGACCCTCAGGATTGAAGGGGATTTAATTCCCCATCTTAAAATGCGCCACGGGGCCTGTTTGCACACATGTCACCTGAAGCCCCGCCCACTCCCTTCACCACTGTGCAAACGCGCCCGTGGCGCGTTTTAAGTTGGGGGATTAAGTCCCCTTGAATCCTGAGGGTCCCCGGAGTCCAACTAGCCCACCATATACCATGGGGAGCAGCATGTTAGCTGCTCCCCATGTGGAAAAGCAATGCCGGCTCCCTTAGGACACGGGGAGCCGGCGGGACTGTGGGGGTTTGGGGACCCCCACAGTCCCCAACAAGAGGCCAGGCCCCGGGGGATTGGGTCCCCAGGGCCATAAGTGGCTCGGGAGGGGGCCACGCGGCCCCCTCCCCAGAAATAATAAAAAAATAAATAAAAAAGGCCTGCCCCGGGGGATGGGGTCCCCGGGGCAAAGGAGGCCTGAGGAGGGGGGCCACGCAGCCCCCCCTCCTTAAAAATTAATTTAAAAGTGTGGCCATGCCCCGGGGGATGGGGTCCCCGGGGCAGGATTCGGCCACGGGAGGGGGGCCACGCGGCCCCCTTCCCGTTTAATTTAAAAAAAGGGGGTAAGGCCCTGGGGGATGGGGTCCCCAGGGCCCAAAAATAGGAAAAAGGAAGGGGGCCACACAGCCCCCTTCAGGAAAAAAACAAAAAAAACGATCGGGCCCACAGGCCCCGCCCCTTCCTTCACCACTCTGCAAACGCGCCCCTGGCGTGTTTGCAGATGGGAAGTAATTCCCCTTCAATACTGGGGGTCCCTGAGGCCAACTAGCCCACCAGGAACCTCCAGTATGCGCCAGGGGCTGCCTTGCAGAGAGGTGTACAGAGGCCACGCCCCTTTACACCTCTCTGCAACGCAGCTCTGTGGCGCTTAATTGAGGTAGCTGGTGGGCTAGTTGCACCCCAGGGACCCTCAGAATTCAAGGGAGTTAATCCCCGAATTAAAACGCGCCAGGGGCGCGTTTGCACAGTGGTGAAGGGAGGGGCGGGGCTTCAGGTGACGTGTGCAAACAGGCCCCGTGGAGCGTTTTAAGATGGGGAATTAAATCCCCTTCAATCCTGAGGGTCCTGGGGCCAACTAGCCCAACAGGTACATCCAGAAAGCGCCACAGAGCTGCGTTGCAGAGAGGTGTAAAAGGGGTGTGGCCTCTCTACACGTCTCTGCAACGCAGCCCCTGGCGCATACTGGAGGTTCCTGGTGGGCTAGTTGGCCCCTAGGGACCCTCATGATTCAAGGGGACTTAATCCCCCAACTTAAAACGCGCCACGGGGCGCGTTTGCACAGATGTCACCTCAGGCCCCACCCCCACCCATCACCATTGTGCAAAAATTACTCTAAAATCAGCCGAAATACGAAATACGATTTACTCACCTGTTATCAGGAGAGACCTCAGTGCTGTATCTTTCAGCCCAGTACTGGTCCTGAAAAGTAATTTTAACCGTACTTACCAGTAACTTGAATTTCCTTCCATAGGCTAACATTGACTGGTTTCACTTGGAAATTCTTCTAAGTGTGGAGTTTTGGAACTTTAAAATATTCCTCTAAAATCAGCCGAAATACGAATTCTGATTTACTCACCTGTTATCAGGAGAGACCTCAGTGCTGCATCTTTCAGCCCAGTACTGATCCTCAAAAGTAATTTTAACCGTACTTACCAGTAACTTGAATTTCCTTCCATAGGATATCATTGCCTGCTTTTTGCTGAAAAAGTTTCTAAGTGTTGATTTTTGAAACATACAAATATTCCTCTAAAATCAGCCGAAATACGAATTCCGATTTACTCACCAGTTATAAGGAGAGACCTCAGTGCTGTATCTTTCAGCCCAGTACTGGTCCTGAAAAGTAATTTTAACCGTACTTACCAGTAACTTGAATTTCCTTCCATAGGCTAACATTGACTGGTTTCACTTGGAAATTCTTCTAAGTGTGGAGTTTTGGAACTTTAAAATATTCCTCTAAAATCAGCCGAAATACGAATTCCGATTTACTCACCTGTTATCAGGAGAGACCTCAGTGCTGCATCTTTCAGCCCAGTACTGATCCTCAACAGTAATTTTAACCGTACTTACCAGTAACTTGAATTTCCTTCCATAGGCTAACATTGACTGGTTTCACTTGGAAATTCTTCTGTGTGTGGAGTTTTGGAACTTTAAAATATTCCTCTAAAATCAGCCGAAATACGAATTCCGATTTACTCACCTGTTATCAGGAGAGACCTCAGTGCTGCATCTTTCAGCCCAGTACTGATCCTCAAAAGTAATTTTAACCGTACTTACCAGTAACTTGAATTTCCTTCCATAGGATATCATTGCCTGCTTTTTGCTGAAAAAGTTTCTAAGTGTCGATTTTTAAAACATACAAATATTCCTCTAAAATCAGCCGAAATCCGAATTCTGATTTACTCACCTGTTATCAGGAGAGACCTCAGTGCTGCATCTTTCAGCCCAGTACTGGCCCTGAAAAGTAATTTTAACCGTACTTGCCGGTAACTTGAATTTCCTTCATAGGCTAACATTGACTGGTTTCACTTGGAAATTCTTCTAAGTGTGGAGTTTTGGAACTTTATAATATTCCTCTAAAATCAACCAAAGTACGAATTCCAATTTACTCACCTGTTATCAGGAGAGAACCCAGTGCTGCATCTTTTAGCCCAGCACTGACCCTGAAAAGTAATTCTAACCGTACTTACCAGTAACTTACATTTCCTTCCATAGGAATCCATAGTCTGGTTTTCAGCAGAAAAGTTTCAAAGTGTCAATTTTCACAAATTACAAATATTCCTTAGAAATCGCCTGTATGACTTAAACGCATTATTTCAACTGTTTACAGGAGATGCACCAGTGCTGGATCCAGGATCCAACACTGAGTAAGAAAAAGTAACGATAACACTACTTACCTGCTAAGTGAATTGCCTCCCATAGGATAACATTGGTGATTCTATGTGAAAAAGTTTCTAAGTGTCAACTTTTAAAATACAATAATATTCCTTAAAAATCACTACTGTAACCAAAACGCTTTTACTCAACTGTTTACAGGAGATGTCCCAGGACTGAATCTAGGATCCAGTCCTGTGGTTAGAAAAGTAATCCATAAAGTAACTAATTGCATTTAACTAGAAATTCACATTGAGCTCAATGTTGCATTGTGTTTGAAATTGTGTTGCCCATTGCAACAACTGTAACTACTGTACTTAAAACTCTATTGCCTATTTGCAAACTATTTAAACTAAAGTAATTCATTCTGAGAAAGTATATTTTGTAATGTAATGTATAATGTAATTACAATGTAATTTAATAAATAAAATATATAAAAATAAATAGTTTTAAAAAATGTAGTAAATCAGTATCAAAAAAATAAATATAACAATTAATACATTTAAAAATTGTCATTTACAAAACCTTTGAAATTCACTGAAAAAACCATAGGTTTTAGGGCGTTATAGTTAGAAATTAGCATTTAAAAAACCTTTGAAATTCACTGAAAAAACCATAGGTTTCAGACACGTTATAGTTAGAAATTAGCATTTAAAAAACCTTTGAAATTCACTGAAAAAACCATAGGTTTTAGGGACAGTTATAGTTAGTTGGACATTTCACTCGTACAAAACCCGTGAAATTCCCCTGTTATAGTTAGTTCAGCTAACTATAACTCGCGCCCCATAATGCACTGCTGATGACGTCACATATTACATTACTCATGACATGGTCAGTGACATCACTGATGACATCACTGATGACATCTCAAATGACATCACTGATGACATCATCCACGTGATAATCTGATGCACCTCCTCACACCCTAATATAACCTTTGGTATACCCAATCTAAATTACAGACTGCCATTCGCAAAACCATAGACACTCCAACACCAATAACTACATACCCACTCACTGATTCTTAGGTCTACACACACACATCCACTCACTCACCCGTACAGTCACTCATACTTATGGTCACTCAGTACAGGACTATCATATGCACTCTTATTCCTATATAGACACTCAAACACCGCCACTCATCCATAGAGGTACTCACACACCTAGTTAGTCATGCAAATAATTAAACACACTGCCATTTACTCACCTATACAGTTATACACACACCAGCTCACTTAATCATACAAATACTACCACATTGTTACGCTCTTATACAATCACTGATACAAGCACACACTCATCCATACAGCCACTATCACAATCACTCACTCTCGCTTATAGCTATTTATATACTCCAACACACATATATACTGCCTTTCACATATGTAGTTACTCACACATGTACCACTGGGACATATATTCACTCACTAACACACTCTTACACACACTTACCCACCCATACAGTCTATCACAGATGCACTCTTGAAACCATCCACCCAGTGAATCACCCACTCACACATCTATGCACAGAGTCGCACACACCCCTCCCACACAAACACTGAGGCACCCATACAGATACTCAGAGAACCATTCAATAACTCATATAGACACTCATGTAGCTATTCACAAACACATGCAGCCACTTACACAGCAACAGACAGACGGATACAGACATTCACCCAGTTTAGTCACTAACACATGCATTCAGTAAGATACGTTAAATCACTCACTTATAGAGTCAGTCACGCACCTACTAAATCATCCATACAGACACTTACACACCCACTCATTCTTCAATACGTCTTTTCCTATATATATTAAAAATATTTAAACTTTACAGAAACACACAGTCACTGGATGATGTCATCAGTGATGTCATTTGAGATGTCATCAGTGATGTCATCAGTGATGTCACTGACCATGTCATGAGTGATGTAATATGTGACGTCATCAGCAGTGCATTGCGGGGCGCGAGTTATAGTTAGCTGAACTAACTATAACAGGGGAATTTCACGGGTTTTGTACGAGTGAAATGTCCAACTAACTATAACTGTCCCTAAAACCTATGGTTTTTTCAGTGAATTTCAAAGGTTTTTTAAATGCTAATTTCTAACTATAACGTGTCTGAAACCTATGGTTTTTTCAGTGAATATATATATATATATATATATATATTCACTGAAAAAACTATAAGGTTTTAGGGACAGTTATAGTTAGTTGAACATTACACTCGTACAAAACCCGTGAAATTCCCCGTTATAGTTAGTTCAGGTAACTATAACTCGCGCCCCCGCAATGCACTGCTGATGACGTCACATATTACATCACTCATGACATGGTCAGTGACATCACTGATGACATGACTGATGACATCTCAAATGACATCACTGATGACATCATCCAGTGACTGTGTGTTTCTGTAAAGTTTAAATATGTCTAATATATATAGGGAAAGGCGTATTGAAGAATGAGTGGGTGTAGAAACGCCTGAATGGATGATTTAGTAGGTGCATGACTGAGTCTATAAGTGAGTGATTAAACGTATCTTACTGGATGCATGGGTGAGTGACTAAACTGTGTGAATGTCTGTATCCGTCTGTCTGTTGTTGTGTAAGCAACTGCATGGGTTTCTGACTAGCTAAATGAGTGTCTATATGGGTTATGGATTGGTTCTCTGAGTATCTGTATGGGTGCCTCAGTGTTTGTGTGGGTGGGGTGTGTGTGACTCTGTGCATAGATGTGTGAGTGGGTGATTCACTGGGTGCATGGTTTCAAGAGTGCGTCTGTGATGGACTGTATGGGTGGGTGAGTGTGTGTATGGGTGTGTTAGTGATTGAATGTATATCTCAGTGGTACATGTGTGAGTAACTACATATGTGAAAGGCAGTATATATGTGTGTTGGAGTACATAAATGGCTATAAGTGAGAGTGTGTGATTGTGAGAGTGGCTATATGGATGAGTGTGTGCTTGCATCAGTGATTGCATAGGAGCGTAAGAATGTGCTAGTATTTTTATGAGTAAGTGAGCTGGTGTGTATAACTGTATAGGTGAGTAAATTGGAGTGTGATTAATTATTTGCATGACTGACTAGGTGTGTGAGTACCTCTATGGATGAGTTGCGTTGTGTGAGTGTTTATATAGGTGTATGAGTGCATATGATAGTCCTGTACTGAGTGACTGTAAGTATGAGTGACTGTACGGGTGAGTGAGTAGATGTGTGTGTGTAGACCTAAGAATCAGTGAGTGGGTATGTACTTATTGGTATTGGAGTGTGTATGGTTTTGAGAATGGCAGTCTGTAATGTAGAGTGGGTGTATCAAAACTTATATTAGGATGTGAGAAGATGCATTAAATTCTCACATGGATGATGTCATCAGTGATGTCATTTGAGATGTCATCAGTGATGTCATCAGTGATGTCACTGACCATGTCATGAGTGATGTAATATGTGACGTCATCAGCAGTGCATTGCGGGCGCGAGTTATAGTTACCTGAACTAACTATAACGGGGAATTTCACGGGTTTTGTACGAGTGCAATGTCCAACTAACTATAACTGTCCCTAAAACCTTATGGTTTTTTCAGTGAATTTCTAAGGTTTTTTAAATGCTAATTTCTAACTATAACGTGCCTGAAACCTATGGTTTTTTCAGTGAATTTCAAAGGTTTTTTAAATGCTAATTTCTAACTATAACGTGTCTGAAACCTATGGTTTTTTCAGTGAATTTCAAAGGTTTTTTAAATGCTAATTCCTAACTATAACATGTCTGAAACCTACGGTTTTTTCAGTGAATTTCAAAGGTTTTGTAAATGACAATTTTTAAATGTATTAATTGTTATATTTATTTTTTTCATACTGATTTACTACATTTTTAGAAACAATTTTTTTTACATATTTTATTTTTTAAATTACATTGTAATTACATTATACATTACAAAAATACTTTCTCAGAATGAATTACTTTAGTTTAAATACTTTGCACATAGGCAATAGACTTAAGTACAGTAGTTACAGTTGTTGCAATGGGCAACACATTTTCAAACACAATGCAACATTCAGCTCAATGTGAATTTCTAGTTAAATGCAATTAGTTACTTATGGATTACTTTTCTAACCACAGGACTGGATCCTAGATTCAGTCCTGGGACATCTCCTGTAAACAGTTGAGTAAAAGCGTTTTAGTTACAGTAGTGATTTTTAAGGAATATTATTGTATTTTAAAAGTTGACACTTAGAAACTTTTTCTCATAGAATCACCAATGTTATCCTATGGAAGGAAATTCACTTAGCAGGTAAAAACTGTTATCGTTACTTTTTCTTACTCAGTGGTGGATCCTGGATCCAGCACTGGTGCATCTCCTGTAAACAGTTGAAAGAATGCGTTTAAGTCATACAGGCGATTTTTAAGGAATATTTGTAGTTTGTGAAAATCGACACTTTGAAACTTTTCTGCTGAAAACCAGACAATGGATTCCTATGGAAGAAAATATAAGTTACTGGTAAGTACGGTTAAAATTACTTTTCAGGGTCAGTGCTGGGCTAAAAGATGCAGCACTGAGGTCTCTCCTGATAACAGGTGAGTAAATCGGAATTCGTATTTCGGCTGATTTTAGAGGAATATTTTAAAGTTCCAAAACTGCACACTTAGAAGAATTTCCAAGTGAAACCAGTCAATGTTAGCCTATGGAAGGAAATTCAAGTTATTGGTAAGTACGGTTAAAATTACTTTTCAGGACCAGTACTGGGCTGAAAGATACAGCACTGAGGTCTCTCCTGATAACAGGTGAGTAAATCGGAATTCGTATTTCGGCTGATTTTAGAGGAATATTTGTATGTTTCAAAAATCAACACTTAGAAACTTTTTCAGCAAAAAGCAGGCAATGATATCCTATGGAAGGAAATTCAAGTTACTGGTAAGTACGGTTAAAATTACTTTTCAGGATCAGTACTGGGCTGAAAGATGCAGCACTGAGGTCTCTCCTGATAACAGGTGAGTAAATCGGAATTCGTACTTTGGTTGATTTTAGAGGAATATTATAAAGTTCCAAAACTCCACACTTAGAAGAATTTCCAAGTGAAACCAGTCAATGTTAGCCTATGGAAGGAAATTCAAGTTACTGGTAAGTACGGTTAAAATTACTTTTCAGGACCAGTACTGGGCTGAAAGATATAGCACTGAGGTCTCTCCTTATAACAGGTGAGTAAATCGGAATTCGTATTTCGGCTGATTTTAGAGGAATATTTGTATGTTTCAAAAATCAACACTTAGAAACTTTTTCAGCAAAAAGCAGGCAATGATATCCTATGGAAGGAAATTCAAGTTACTGGTAAGTACGGTTAAAATTACTTTTCAGGACCAGTACTGGGCTGAAAGATGCAGCACTGAGGTCTCTCCTTATAACAGGTGAGTAAATCGGAATTCGTATTTCGGATGATTTTTGAAGAATATTTGCACAATGGTGAAGGGAGGGCGGGGCCTGAGGTGACATCTGTGCAAACGCGCCCCGTGGCGCGTTTTAGGTTGGGGGATTAAGTCCCCTTGAATCCTGAGGGTCCCTAGGGGCCAACTAGCCCACCAGGAACCTCCAATATGCGCCAGGGGGCTGCGTTGCAGAGATGTGTAGAGAGGCCACACCCCTTTTACACCTCTCTGCAACGCAACTCTGTGGCGCTTTCTGGATGTACCTGTTGGGATAGTTGGCCCCCAGGGACCCTCAGCATTGAAGGGGATGTAATTCCCCATCTTAAAACGCTCCACGGGGCCTGTTTGCACACATGTCACCTGAAGCCCCGCCCCCTCCCTTCACCACTGTGCAAATGCGCCCGTGGCGCGTTTGAAGTTGGGGGATTAAGTCCCCTTGAATCCTGAGGGTCCCCGGAGTCCAACTAGCCCACCATATACCTCCAAAAGCGCCACAGAGCTGCGTTGCAGAGAGGTGTAAAAGGGGCGTGGCCTCTGTACACCTCTCTGCAAGGCAGCCCCTGGCGCATACTGGAGGTTCCTGGTGGGCTAGTTGGCCCCCAGGGACCCCCAGTATTCAAGGGGAATTCGTTCCTCTCTGCAAGCAGCGCCAGGGGGCGCGTTTGCAGAGTGGTGAAGGAAGGGGCGGGGCCTGCGGGCCCGATCGTTTTTTTTTTTTTGTCCTCTGAAGGGGGCTGTGTGGCCCCCTTCCTTTTTTCTGTTTTTGGGCCCTGGGGACCCCATCCCCCAGGGCCTTACCCCTTTTTAAAATTTCAAAATAAAATAAAAAACGGGAAGGGGGCCGCGTGGCTCCCTTCCCCGGGCCTGTATTGGCCCCGGGGACCCCATCTCCCGGGGCATGGCCTCTATTTTTATTTTTAATATTTTGAGGGGGCTGCGTGGCCCCCTCCTCTGGCCATTTTAAGGCCCCGGGGACCCCATCCCCCAGGGCCGGCCATACCCTTTTTTATATATATATTATCTACTGGCGGTCCCCAGTAGATAGTTATAGTTAGGACCTATTTTCCATAGGAAATCCGCAACATTCTATTTGCAATAACGTTGGCGCCGGTTGACGAATCTTTGCGAAAGCTTCCAACTTGTTGGGGCGCACCGGTCCGCTCCTATCCTGAAAGTCTCGGGGTGATTCGTCAAGCGGGGCCGAGAAAAAGGGGGTCCCAAAACGCGTTTTCCCCATTCATTTTTCCATAGGAAACTTTAGTCGCAGCTACAGCCCGAACTGCTGAACGGAATTACACCAAATTTGGCAAAGAGGTAGCCCTTGGTTCAGTGTCATGCCTTTTGCTTAAATGGTGTAAATCCGTTCAGTAGTTCCTGAGAAAATCAAAAGTAAATTCACATATATATCTATGGCCGAGTAGGGTCCGCGTACCCTCCCGATCACGAGCTGCATGCTAATTGGCTGTCAACACTCCAAATCAGGAAGTGTTGGCAGCCATTTTGTCCATCGGTAGAACCGAGGGACAGAAACAAGTGCAAAGGGGGCAGGGTAGAAACACCCTGACCCCTAGGTCTGCTCAGGGGGTCCCACAAGGACCCCTGGGCAGAAAAAACATTTTTTTTTAAATCAGCGGGATGCGCTTAGGGTGCGCGGATCCCGCCGAGAAAAAAAAGAAACAAGTGCGCAAAACGCACAAAGGGGCAGGGTAGAAACACTCTGACCCCCTAGGTCTGCTCAGGGGGTCCCACAAGGACCCCCTGGGCAGAAAAAAGCATTTTTTAAGAAAAAAAATTGGCAGGAATCCCGACGAAAAGAAAAAAATCGAAGCGCGGTCTCCCGCGCTTCGATGATATCTTGCCCCGGGGTGGGCCAAGTCCCGGGGGCATGCGGGGGGTGGGTTTATATTTAATTTTGGGGGGCCTCGAAGGCCCCCCAAGACCCGGGGACCGCCAACCCCCCGGGGCTTTAAAAAATAATGGTTTCTTTATTATTTTTAAAAAAAATTACCTGTGTGGGGGCTCGAGCCCCCCACACGCCCGGGACCGCCACCTCCCGGGGCACTAAAAATGTCAATATGGGGGTCCATTACGGACTCCCAGAGCCCCGGGACCACCACCTCCCGGGGCTTTGTCGATGGAGGGAGGGGGCCGCGCGGCCCCCTCCTGGAGCCTGTAATGGCCCTGGGGACTGCCACCCCCAGGGCCAGCTCCTGCAGTGTCCCGGGGTGCCTACCCCCGGGACACTGTAGTTTGCTATGCAGCACGGGAGCCTCGCGGCTCCCGTCCTGTCATAGCAAACTGCTTTGGATATTGGAAGCGAGAGCAGGAAACCTGCTCTCGCTTCCAATATCCAAAGCAAATTGCTTTTCCACATGGGGAGCTGCATGTTAGCAGCTCCCCATGTGGTAAAGCAATGCCGGCTCTCGCAGGAGGCGGGGAGCCGGCAGGGTCCGTGGGGGAGTTGGGGTCCCCCCACGGACCACAAAGGAGACGGCCAGCCCCGGGGATGGGGTCCCCGGGGCAAGTAGTGGCCCGGGAGGGGGGCCACGCGGCCCCCCTCCCCAAAAATAATTTTAAAAAAATTTAAAAAATTTAAAATAAAGGCCTGCCCTGGGGGATGGGGTCCCCGGGGCAAAAGGGGGCCACGCAGCCCCCCTTCATAAAAATGTATTTAAAAGTGTGGCCATGCCCCGGGGGATGGGGTCCCCAGGGCCAGATTCAGCCACAGGAGGGGGGCCACGAGGCCCCCTTCCCGTTTAATTAAAAAAAAAAAAAAGAAAAGGGGTAAGGCCCTGGGGGATGGGGTCCCCAGGGCCCAAAAATAGGAAAAAGGAAGGGGGGCCACACAGCCCCCCTTCGGGAAAAAAAACCACACAAAAAAAAAAAAAAACGATCGGGCCGTAGGCCCGCCCCCTTCCTTTACCGCTCTGCAAACGCGCCCCTGGCGCGTTTGCAGATGGGGAACAAATTCCCCTTAAATACTGGGGGTCCCTGGGGGCCAGCTAGCCCACCAGGAACCTCCAGTATGCGCTAGGGGCTGCGTTGCAGAGAGGTGTACAGAGGCCACGCCCCTTTACACCTCTCTGCAACGCAGCTCTGTGGCGCTTTTGGAGGTACATGGTGGGCTACTTGGACTCCAGGTACCCTCAGGATTCAAGGGGACTTAATCCCCCATCTTAAAACGCGCCACGGGCGCCTTTGCACAGTGGTGAAGGGAGGGGCGGGGCTTCAGGTGACATGTGTGCAAACAGGCCCCGTGGCGTGTTTTAAGATGGGGAATTAAATCCTCTTCAATCCTGAGGGTCCCTGGGGGCCAACTAGCCCACCAGGTACCTCCAGTAAGCGCCACGGAGCTGCGTTGCAGAGTGTTGTAAAAGGGGCGTGGCCTCTGAACACCTCTCTGCAATGCAGCTCTCTGGCGCATACTGGAGGTACCTGGTGGGCTAGTTGGCCCCTAGGGACCCTCGGGATTGAGGAGGAATTAATTCTCCAACTTAAAACGCGCCACAGGGCGTGTTTGCAGACATGTATCCTCAGGCCCCACCCCCTTTATTCACCATTGTGCAAATATTCCTCTAAAATCAGCCGAACTACGAATTCCGATTTACTCACCTGTTATCAGGAGAGACCTCAGTGCTGCATCTTTGAACCCAGTACTGATCCTGAAAAGTAATTTTAACCGTACTTACCAGTAACTTGAATTTCCTTCCATAGGATGTCATTGCCTGCTTTTTGCTGAAAAAGTTTCTGTCGATTTTTGAAACTTACAAATATTCCTCTAAAATCAGCAGAACTACGAATTCCGATTTACTCACCTATTATCAGGAGAGACATCAGTGCTGCATCTTTGCGCCCAGTACCGATCCTGAAAAGTAATTCTAACCGTACTTACCAGTAACTTGAATTTCCTTCCATAGGCTAACATTGACTGGTTTCACTTGGAAATTCTTCTAAGTGTGGAGTTTTGGAACTTTATAATATTCCTCTAAAATCAGCCGAACTACGAATTCCGATTTACTCACCTGTTATCAGGAGAGAACCCAGTGCTGCATCTTTTAGCCCAGCACTGACCCTGAAAAGTAATTCTAACCGTACTTACCAGTAACTTGTATTTCCTTCCATAGGAGGAGGAATCGCCATCGTCCACAAGAACACCATCAGGGTCTCGACCAGCACCGACGACACTCTCAGCACCGCCGAACACATGCACTTCCAGATCCACACGGACCCCAACACCACCCTTAGAGGCACCCTTGTCTACAGACCCCCTGGGCCCCGACCCCAGTTCAGCGACTCCATCGCCGACTTCATCAGCACGCACGCCCTGACCTCTACCGACTACATCCTCCTCGGAGACTTGAACTTTCACCTGGAGAACAACAACAACAGCAACTCCACCACCCTGATCGACAGCCTCGCCAACCTCGGCCTGAGCCAGCTCGTCACAACACCGACCCACTGCGCTGGCCAAACGCTTGACCCCATCTTCTCCTCAAGCTCCCACGTCTCCTTCAGCCACACCACGGAACTCCTCTGGACCGACCACCGCTGCATCCATTTCACCTTCCAGAAACCCACCACACACCACCGCACCCAACAGATCCCACGCCGCTGCTGGAGCAAAGTCACCGAAGACTAACTCCGGGCAACCCTCGCTCTCAGCCCTCCCTCCGACCCATCCAACACCGACGACGCTGCCTGCAACCTCAGACGATGGATGGACGACTGTGCCAACACCCTCGCCCCGCTGAAAAAGCTCACCTACAGCGACACCACCAAAAGAGCCAGCTGGTTCACCTCGGAGCTCCTAGCTTCCAAGCGTACCTGCCGGAAACTAGAGAAGAAATGGCACAGCGATAAGACACCGGACAGCCACACAGCCCACAAAGACGCCATCCGTAACCACCACCACCTCATCAGGTCCGCCAAGAGAATCTCCTTCAAAGACCGCCTCGACAACAACGCACACAACAGCAAGGAGCTTTTCAACATCGTGAAGGAACTCTCCAATCCCAGCTCCAACACCAACGACATCCCGCCGTCGCAACCCCTGTGCGATTCCCTCGCCACCTTCTTTCACCGCAAGATCGCCGACATCCACGACAGCTTCAACACCCAGACAACCCCAACTAAGATCGATACACCAGACCCGCCACACACCATCGACCACGACCCCCTGCCAGCCTGGGCCAGCGTGAACATCGAGGACACCATCAAGACCATGAGCACAATACACTCCGGCTCCCCGTCAGACCCTTTCCCGCACCACATCTTCAACAAAGCCAGCAGCTCCATCGCACCCCACCTGTGCAACATCATCAACCTCTCCTTCGAGACCGCGACCTTCCCAGAGAGCTGGAAACACGCAGAGATCAACGCCCTACTCAAAAAACCCAAGGCGGACCCGAGAGACCTCAAGAACTTCCGGCCCATCTCTCTGCTTCCGTTCCCAGCCAAGGTCATCGAGAAGATCGTCAACAAACAGCTAACCCGATACCTCGAAGAAAACAGCATCCTGGACCCATCCCAATCAGGGTTCCGCAGCAACCACAGCACTGAGACTGCCCTCATCGCCGCCACCGACGACATCAGGATCCTGCTGGACAATGGCGAGACCGCAGCCCTCATCCTGCTGGACCTCTCCGCCGCCTTCGACACTGTCTGCCACCGCACTCTACGCGCACGCCTCCACGACGCAGGGATCTGAGACAAGGCCCTGGAATGGACCACCTCCTTCCTCGACGGCAGAACCCAGAGAGTCCGCCTCCCACCTTTCCGATCCGAAGCCTCCGAGATCATCTGCGGCATACCCCAGGGATCGTCCCTCAGCCCAACACTGTTCAACATCTACATGGCCCCGCTCGCACGCATCGCCAGACAACACGACCTCAACATTATCTCCTACGCCGACGACACTCAACTGATCCTCTCCCTCACCAAGGACCCCCTCGCCGCCAAAGCCAAACTCCATGATGGAATGAAGGCCGTCGCCGATTGGATGAAGATCAGCCGACTAAAGCTGAACACGGACAAAACGGAGGTCCTCATCCTCGGCTCCAACCCCTCAGCCTGGGACGACTCCTGGTGGCCAACGACGCTGGGAGCAGCCCCGACACCCACCGACCACGCACGCAACCTGGGAGTCATCCTCGACTCAATGCTCTCCATGACCAAGCAAGTCAACGCAGTCTCCTCCTCCTGCTTCAACACCCTCCGCATGCTTCGCAAGATCTACAGGTGGATCCCGACAGACACAAGAAGAACAGTCACCCAGGCCCTCGTCAGTAGCAGACTAGACTATGGGAACGCCTCTACGCGGGAGCCCCGGCCAAGCTCATCAAGCGACTACAACGCATACAAAACGCCTCCGCACGACTGATCCTCGACGTACCACGCCACAGCCACATCACCCCCCACTTGAGGAACCTGCACTGGCTCCCCATCGACAGGAGGATCACCTTCAAACTCCTCACCCACGCACACAAGGCACTCCACAAAACTGGCCCAGCCTACCTCAACAGATGACTCTTCTTCTACGTCCCCAACCGCCAGCTCCGCTCCGCCGACCTCTCCTCGCCACCGTCCCCCGCATTCGAAGAACAACCACAGGCGGCAGATCCTTCTCACACCTCGCCGCCAAGACCTGGAACACCCTTCCACTAAGCCTACGAAAGACCCAAGACCTGCTGACCTTCAGGAGGCTACTCAAGACCTGGCTGTTCGACCAGTAGCAGCATCCCCCCCCCATCCCTCTCCCCAGCGCCTTGAGACCCTCGCGGGTAAGTAGTGCGCTCTACAAATTCTGTGATTGATTGATTGATTAGGCTAACATTGACTGGTTTCACTTGGAAATTCTTCTAAGTGTGGAGTTTTGGAACTTTATAATATTTCTCTAAAATCAGCCGAACTATGAATTCCGATTTACTCACCTGTTATCAGGAGAGAACCCTGTGCTGCATCTTTTAGCCCAGCACTGACCCTGAAAAGTAATTCTAACCGTACTTACCAGTAACTTGAATTTCCTTCCATAGGAATCCATTGTCTGGTTTACAGCAGAAAAGTTTCAGTGTCGATTTTCACAAACTACAAATATTCCTTAAAAATCGCATGTGTGACTTAAACGCATTCTTTCAACTGTTTACAGGAGATGCACCAGTGCTGGATCCAGGATCCACCACTGAGTAAGAAAAAGTAACGATAACACTACTTACCTGCTAAGTGAATTTCCTCCCATAGGATAACATTGGTGATTCTATGTGATAAAGTTTCTAAGTGTCAACTTTTAAAATACAATAATATTCCTTAAAAATCACTACTGTAACCAAAACGCTTTTACTCAACTGTTTATAGGAGATGTCCCAGGACTGAATCTAGGATCCAGTCCTGTGGTTAGAAAAGTAATCCATAAAGTAACTAATTGCATTTAACTAGAAATTCACATTGAGCTCAATGTTGCATTGTGTTTGAAATTGTGTTGCCCATTGCAACAACTGTAACTACTGTACTTAAAAGTCTATTGCCTATTTGCAAAGTATTTAAACTAAAGTAATTCATTCTGAGAAAGTATATTTTGTAATGTAATGTATAATGTAATTACAATGTAATTTAAAAAATAAAATATCTAAAAATATATAGTTTAAAAAAATGTAAATCAGTATCAAAAAAATAAATATAACAATTAATACATTTAAAAATTGTCATTTACAAAACCTTTGAAATTCACTGGAAAAACCATAGGTTTCAGACACGTTATAGTTAGGAATTAGCATTTAAAAAACCTTTGAAATTCACAGAAAAAACCATAGGTTTCAGGCACGTTATAGTTAGAAATTAGCATTTAAAAAACCTTAGAAATTCACTGAAAAAAGCATAGGTTTTATGGACAGTTATAGTTAGTTGGACATTGCACTCGTACAAAACCCGTGAAATTCCCCCGTTATAGTTAGTTCAGGTAACTATAACTCGCGCCCCAGCAATGCACTGCTGATGACGTCACATATTACATCACTCATGACATGGTCACTGATGACATCACTGATGACATCTCAAATGACATCACTGATGACATCACTGATGACATCATCCATAAGATAATTTAATGCATCTTCTCACACCCTAATATAACTTTTGATACACCCACTGTAAATTACAGACTGCCATTGTCAAAACCATAGACACTCCAACACCAATTACTATATACACACTCACTGATTCTTAGGTCTACACACACACATCTACTCACTCACCCGTACAATCACTCATACTTATAGTCACTCAGTACAGGACTATTATATGCACTCATACACCTATATAAACACTCACACACCGCCACTCATCCATAGAGGTACTCACACACCTAATCAGTCATGCAAAAAATTAAGCACACACCCATTTACTCACCTATACAGTTATACACACACCAGCTCACTTACTCATACAAATACTAGCACATTCTTACGCTCTTATACAATCTCTGATACAAGCACACACTCATCCATACAGTCACTCTCACAATCACACACTCTCGCTTATAGCTATTTATATACTCCAACACACATATATACTGCCTTTCACATATGTAGTTACTCACACATGTACCACTGGGACATACATTCACTCACTAACACACTCTTACACACACTTACCCACCCATACAGTCTATCACAGATGCACTCTTGAAACCATCCACCCAGTGAATCACCCACTCACACATCTATGCACAGAGTCGCACACACCCCACCCACACAAACACTCAGGCACACATACAGATTCTCAGACAACCAATCAATAACTCATATAGACACTCATGTAGCTATTCACAAACCCATGCAGCCACTTACACAGCAACAGACAGACGGATACAGACATTCACCCAGTTTAGTCACTAACCCATGCATTCAGTAAGATACGTTTAATCACTCACTTATAGAGTTAGTCATGCACCTACTAAATCATCAATTCAGACACTTATACACCCACTCATTCTTCAATATGCCTTTCCCTATATATATTAAACATATTTAAACTTTACAGAAACACACAGTCACTGGATGATGTCATCTGTGATGTCATTTGAGATGTCATCAGTGATGTCATCAGTGATGTCACTGACCATGTCATGAGATATGTAATATGTGACGTCATCAGCAGTGCATTGCGGGGGCGCGAGTTATAGTTACCTGAACTAACTATAACGGGGGAATTTCACAGGTTTTGTACGAGTGCAATGTCCAACTAACTATAACTGTCCCTAAAACCTATGGTTTTTTCAGTGAATTTCTAAGGTTTTTAAATGCTAATTTCTAACTATAACGTGCCTGAAACCTATGGTTTTTTCAGTGAATATATATATATATACACGCGTGCATACTTTTGTCAGTCAGAAATAACTTTATTTCACTGATACAACATCGGCATAAAAAGTATTCTACAAACACATGTACATTGATAGATAAAAACTATTATAAAAATTGAGAGTAATATGAAATAAAACATAATTGATGATCATAAGCTAAAAGAAAAACATTAGTTCCTAAATATACACACAAATATTGCACACCCCAACATCTTAAATTTCATATTAAATATCAAGATGACAATTTGATCTCCTTTTGCTCAGAGCAGATAAAAAGAACGAGGCCAAAGAGAAACATGTAAAGGGATCATACAGTATTTGAAGATAATATAAGGCTACACGACATTGTTTAAAATTCATTTTATGAATAAGGGAGACAATGAATCTTTTTCTTTCATCACTGTAAAATTTACAAAAGAATAAAAAGTGAAGATCGTTCTGAATAAATCGCTTGTCGCAAGGGCAAAATGGGAGTGAAGTAATCGCATAGGTTTTGGGCGTGAGGCCTAAATGAGGGGGATATAATTTAAACGAAATCTCATTAAAATGTATCTATGTTGTAGATTCATAACGAATGATAGATAAGTGGAGTTCACATTAGTTACACTTATACTTGGGGCAGCGTAATATAACTTGACTGTAGGAAGTTTAAAATTAGTATTGTGTCTCTTCGTGTGTAGATGAGCCAATAAGAGAGATTTCAACTCCTTCTTGGACATTGACCGGCACATCTTCGGATCCTCATGGAGATAATGCAACCCAGCCTCCTGAAGATTAGATTCAACATAACTTAACCATCTTATTTTACTTGCACCATCTAATTTCAGGACGTCGTTTACAATATCTCTAGTCAAGGAGAGGGTTTCTTTACGCCAGACTGAATGCCACATCATAATTGGTGCAATACAAATCTTATCAATAATATAGGGAACTCTCAACTCCATGTGGCAGTTATAATTAGAGCACGACTGGGGAAGGGAGACCAGATTTTTCAAAAAGGCATCTTCAATGCATTACAGTTCAGAGGCATCAGTGATACCCCAAACAGCTGCGCCATAAGAGGCGACGGATAGTGTTTTCACCTCGTAAACCTTTTTTATCACTTCAATTGGTTTGGTCCCAAGTTTTTTCACAAATTTTAAGAGGGCCCCAATGTTTTTTCCATCAATAATCCCCTATTAGAGACCATATTTCTCCAATTAGTATCTCGATCGAACACGATCCCTAAATAGTTAAAAAAGTCTACAACATCTAGCTTTACCCCTTCAACATAGATTCAGGGCTGTTTCTGCTGATTTGGGCCTGCCACAAGAACAAAAGACTTAAGATAATTAATTTTCAGATCCAGGTTATTCATAAATTTTGCGTACTCCTCTACGAGTCGACCCAGCACCTTGCCTGTGCGTGCAAGAATGACCGCGTTATCAGCATAGAGGAGTATCGGGACTGAAAGAGAATTAATAAGAAGAACGTCTGTGGTAGACCCTAGCAATGCAGATTCTACAGCATTAATTTATACATACTGCAAAAACCAAAGGTTACAGAGATGTTATAGTTATGACATGGAATAAAAAAAACTAAAAATTCACTGAAAAATACCAAAGGTTACAGGGGCGTTATAGTTAGGCGCAGGTTTCACTCATACAAACCCTGTAAAATTCAATAGTTATAGTTAGCTGAGCTAACTATAATGCCCCTGTAACCTTTAGTTTTATATATATATATTATCTACTGGCGGTCGCCAGTAGATAGTTATAGTTAGGACCTATTATCCATAGGAAATCCGCGACATTCTATTTGAAATAACGTTGGCGCCGGTTGACGAATCTACGCGAAAGTTTCCAACTTGTTGGGGCGCTCCGCTCCTACCCTGAAAGTCTCGGGTTGATTCGTCAAGCGGGGGCCGAGAAAAAAGGGGGGTCCCAAAACGTGTTTTCCCCATTCATTTTTCCATAGGAACCTTTAGTCGCAGCTACAGCCCGAACTGCTGAACGGAATTACACCAAATTTGGCAAAGAGGTAGCCCTTGGTTCAGTGTCGTGCCTTTTGCTTAAATGGTGTAAATCCGTTCAGTAGTTTCTGAGAAAATCACAAATAAAATCACATATATATCTATGGCCGAGTAGGGTCCGCGTACCCTCCCGATCACGAGCTGCATGCTAATTGGCTGTCAACACTCCAAATCAGGAAGTGTTGGCAGCCATTTTGTCCCTCGGTAGAACCAAGGGACAGAAACAAGTGCGCAAGCGCAAAAGGGAGCAGGGTAGAAACACCCTGACCCCTAGGTCTGCTCAGGGGCCCCACAAGGACCCCTGGGCAGAAAAAGCATTTTTTTTTAAATCGGCGGGATGCGCTTAGGGTGCGCGGATCCCGCCGAGAAAAATAAAAGAAACAAGTGCGCAAAACGCACAAAGGGGGCAGGGTAGAAACACCCTGACCCCTAGGTCTGCTCAGGGGTCCCACAAGGACCCCTGGGCAAAAAAGCATTTTTTTTTTTTAAAAAAATCGGCGGGATGCGCTTAGGCACCCTAAGCGCATCCCGCCGATTTTTTTAGGCACCCTAAGCGAATCCCGCCGAAAAAAAAAAAAACGAAGCGCGGTCTCCCGCGCTTAGTTGTTAATTGCCCCCGGGTGGGCCAAGTCCCGGGGGCATGGTGGGGGTTTAAATTTAATGTGGGGGCCTCTAAGGCCCCCAAGCCCCGAGGACCGCCACCCCCGGGGCTTTGAAAACATAATGGTGCGGGAGGGCTCTTGGCCCTCCCGCAGCCCCGAGGACTGCCACCCCCGGGGCTTCTTTTAAAAAAAAATTTGACCTGTGTGGGGGGCTCCAGCCCCCCACATGCCCCGGGACCGCCACCTCCCGGGGCACTAAAGATTTTAATATGGGGGTCCGTTACGGACCCCAAAGCCCGGGGACCACCACCTCCTGTGCACTGGATGGGAGGGGGCCGCGCGGCCCCTCCGGGAGCCCTTGATGGCCCTGGGGACCGCCACCCCCAGGGCCGGCTCCTGCAGTGTCCCGGGGTGCCTACCCTCGGGACACTGTAGTTTGCTATGACAGGACGGGAGCCTCGCGGCTCCCGTCCTGTCATAGCAAACTTGGTTTGCATTTTGAAAGAGAGAGCAGGAAACCTACTCTCTCTTTCAAAATGCAAATCCAATTGCTTTTCCACATGGGGAGCAGGATGTTAGCTGATCCCCATGTGGAAAAGCAATGCTGGCTCCCATAGGACGCGGGGAGCCGGCTGGGACTGTGGGGGTATTGGGGACCCCCCCAGTCCCCAACCAGAGGCCAGGCCCCGGGGGATGGGGTCCCCGGGGCCATAAGTGGCCAGGGAGTGGGGCCACGCAGCCCCCCTCCCCAAATAAAAAAAAAAAAAAAGGGCAATGCCGGCCCCGGGGGATGGGGTCCCCGGGGCCTTAAATGGCCTGAGGAGGGGGGCCACGCAGCCCCCCTCCAAATAAAAAAAAAAAATCGAGGGCATGTTCTGGGGGATGGGGTCCCCGGGGCCAATACAGGCCCAGGGAAGGGGGGCCACGCACACTCTTCCAGTTTTTTTTTTTAATTAAAAAATAAATAAATTGCTCAGGCCCCGGGGATGGGGTCCCCGGGGCCAAAGTGGCCAAGGGAAGGGGGCCACGCAGCCCCCTCCCATAAAAAAAAAACCACAAAAAAAAACGACCGGCATCGTGCCGGAGGCCCCGCCCCTCCCTGCAGTACTCTGCAAATGCGCCCTGGCGCGTTTTAAGAAGGGGAGTAATTCCCCTGAATACTGGGGGTCCCTGGGGGCCAAGTAGCCCACCAGGAACCTCCAGTATGCGCTAGGGGCTGCGTTGCAGAGAGGTGTACAGAGGCCACGCCCTTTTACACCTCTCTGCAACGCAGCACTGTGGCGCTTTTAGAAGTACATGGTGGGCTAGTTGGACTCCAGGGACCTCAGGATTCAAGGGGACTTAATCCCCCAACTTAAAACGCGCCACGGGGTGCGTTTGCACAGTGGTGAAGGGAGGGGGCGTGGCTTCAGGTGACATGTGTGCAAACAGGCCCCGTGGCGCGTTTTAAGATGGGGAATTAAATCCCCTTCAATCCTGAGGGTCCCTAGGGGCCAACTAGCCCAACAGGTACGTCCAGAAAGCGCCACAGAGCTGCATTGCAGAGAGGTGCAAAAAGGGGCATGGCCTCTGAACACCTCTCTGCAACGCAGCTCCCTGGCGCATACTGGAGGTACAGGGTGGGCTAGTTGGACCCAGGGACCCTCATGATTCAAGGGGAATTAATCCCCCAACTTAAAACACGCCACGGGGCGCGTTTGCACAGATGTCACCTCAGGCCCCGCCCACTCCCTTCACCATTGTGCAAATATTCCTCTAAAATCAGCTGAACTACGAATTCCGATTTACTCACCTGTTATCAGGAGACACCTCAGTGCTGCATCTTTCAGCCCAGTACTGATCCTGAAAAGTAATTCTAACCGTACTTACCAGTAACTTGAATTTCCTTCCATAGGCTAACATTGACTGGTTTCACTTGGAAATTCTTCTAAGTGTGGAGTTTTGGAACTTTATAATATTTCTCTAAAATCAGCCGAACTATGAATTCCGATTTACTCACCTGTTATCAGGAGAGAACCCTGTGCTGCATCTTTTAGCCCAGCACTGACCCTGAAAAGTAATTCTAACCGTACTTACCAGTAACTTGAATTTCCTTCCATAGGAATCCATTGTCTGGTTTTCAGCAGAAAAGTTTCAAAGTGTCGATTTTCACAAACTACAAATATTCCTTAAAAATCGCATGTGTGACTTAAACGCATTCTTTCAACTGTTTACAGGAGATGCACCAGTGCTGGATCCAGGATCCACCACTGAGTAAGAAAAAGTAACGATAACACTACTTACCTGCTAAGTGAATTTCCTCCCATAGGATAACATTGGTGATTCTATGTGATAAAGTTTCTAAGTGTCAACTTTTAAAATACAATAATATTCCTTAAAAATCACTACTGTAACCAAAACGCTTTTACTCAACTGTTTATAGGAGATGTCCCAGGACTGAATCTAGGATCCAGTCCTGTGGTTAGAAAAGTAATCCATAAAGTAACTAATTGCATTTAACTAGAAATTCACATTGAGCTCAATGTTGCATTGTGTTTGAAATTGTGTTGCCCATTGCAACAACTGTAACTACTGTACTTAAAAGTATATTGCCTATTTGCAAAGTATTTAAACTAAAGTAATTCATTCCGAGAAAGTATATTTTGTAATGTAATGTATACTGTAATTACAATGTAATTTAAAAAATAAAATATCTAAAAATAAATAGTTTAAAAAAATGTCGTAAATCAGTATCAAAAAATAAATATTACAATTAATACATTTAAAAATTGTCATTTACAAAACCTTTGAAATTCACTGAAAAAACCATAGGTTTCAGACACGTTATAGTTAGGAATTAGCATTTAAAAAACCTTTGAAAGTCACTGGAAAAACCATAGGTTTCAGACACGTTATAGTTAGGAATTAGCATTTAAAAAACCTTTGAAATTCACAGAAAAAAACATAGGTTTCAGGCACGTTATAGTTAGAAATTAGCATTTAAAAAACCTTAGAAATTCACTGAAAAAAGCATAGGTTTTAGGGACAGTTATAGTTAGTTGGACATTGCACTCGTACAAAACCCGTGAAATTCCCTCGTTATAGTTAGTTCAGGTAACTATAACTCGCGCCCCAGCAATGCACTGCTGATGACGTCACATATTACATCACTCATGACATGGTCACTGATGACATCACTGATGACATCTCAAATGACATCACTGATGACATCATCCATAAGATAATTTAATGCATCTTCTCACACCCTAATATAACTTTTGATACACCCACTGTAAATTACAGACTGCCATTGTCAAAACCATAGACACTCCAACACCAATTACTATATACACACTCACTGATTCTTAGGTCTACACACACACATCTACTCACTCACCCGTACAATCACTCATACTTATAGTCACTCAGTACAGGACTATTATATGTACTCATACACCTATATAAACACTCACACACCGCCACTCATCCATAGAGGTACTCACACACCTAATCAGTCATGCAAAAATTAAGCACACACCCATTTACTCACCTATACAGTTATACACACACAAGCTCACTTACTCATACAAATACTAGCACATTCTTACGCTCTTATACAATCTCTGATACAAGCACACACTCATCCATACAGTCACTCTCACAATCACACACTCTCGCTTATAGCTATTTATATACTCCAACACACATATATACTGCCTTTCACATATGTAGTTACTCACACATGTACCACTGGGACATACATTCACTCACTAACACACTCTTACACACACTTACCCACCCATACAGTCTATCACAGATGCACTCTTGAAACCATCCACCCAGTGAATCACCCACTCACACATCTATGCACAGAGTCGCACACACCCCACCCACACAAACACTCAGGCACACATACAGATACTCAGACAACCAATCAATAACTCATATAGACACTCATGTAGCTATTCACAAACCCATGCAGCCACTTACACAGCAACAGACAGACGGATACAGACATTCACCCAGTTTAGTCACTAACCCATGCATTCAGTAAGATACGTTTAATCACTCATTTATAGAGTTAGTCACGCACCTACTAAATCATCAATTCAGACACTTATACACCCACTCATTCTTCAATACGCCTTTCCCTATATATATTAAACATATTTAAACTTTACAGAAACACACAGTCACTGGATGATGTCATCTGGGTTGTCATTTGAGATGTCATCAGTGATGTCATCAGTGATGTCACTGACCATGTCATGAGATATGTAATATGTGACGTCATCAGCAGTGCATTGTGGGGCGCGAGTTATAGTTACCTGAACTAACTATAACGGGGAATTTCACGGGTTTTGTACGAGTGCAATGTCCAACTAACTATAACTGTCCCTAAAACCTATGGTTTTTTCAGTGAATTTCTAAGGTTTTTAAATGCTAATTTCTAACTATAACGTGCCTGAAACCTATGGTTTTTTCAGTGAATATATATATATATACACGCGTGCATACTTTTGTCAGTCAGAAATAACTTTATTTCACTGATACAACATCGGCATAAAAGTATTCTACAAACACATGTACATTGATAGATAAAAACTATTATAAAAATTGAGAGTAATATGAAATAAAACATAATTGATGATCATAAGCTAAAAGAAAAACATTAGTTCATAAATATACACACAAATATTGCACACCCCAACATCTTAAATTTCATATTAAATATCAAGATGACAATTTGATCTCCTTTTGCTCAGAGCAGATAAAAAGAACGAGGCCAAAGAGAAACATGTAAAGGGATCATACAGTATTTGAAGATAATATAAGGCTACACGACATTGTTTAAAATTCATTTTACGAATAAGGGAGACAATGAATCTTTTTCTTTCATCATTGTAAAATTTACAAAAGAATAAAAAGTGAAGATCGTTCTGAATAAATCGCTTGTCGCAAGGGCAAAATGGGAGTGTAGTAATCGCATAGGTTTTGGGCGTGAGGCCTAATAAGGGGGATATAATTTAAACGAAATCTCATTAAAATGTATCTATGTTGTAGATTCATAATGAATGATAGATAAGTGGAGTTCACATTCGTTACACTTATACTTGGGGCAGCGTAATATAACTTGACTGTAGGAAGTTTAAAATTAGTATTGTGTCTCTTCGTGTGTAGATGAGCCAATAAGTGAGATTTCAACTCCTTCTTGGACATTGACCGGCACATCTTCGGATCATCATGGAGATAGTGCAACCCAGCCACTGAAGATTAGATTCAACATAACTTAACCATCTTATTTTACTTGCACCATCTAATTTCAGGACGTCGTTTACAATATCTCTAGTCAAGGAGAGGGTTTCTTTACGCCAGACTGAATGCCACATCATAATTGGTGCAATACAAATCTTATCAATAATATAGGGAACTCTCAACTCCATGTGGCGTTATAATTAGAGCACGACTGGGGAAGGGAGACCAGATTTTTCAAAAAGGCATCTTCAATGCATTGCAGTTCAGAGGCATCAGTGATACCCCAAACAGCTGCGCCATAAGAGGCGACGGATAGTGTTTTCACCTCGTAAACCTTTTTTATCACTTCAATTGGTTTGGTCCCAAGTTTTTTCACAAATTTTAAGAGGGCCCCAATGTTTTTTCCATCAATAATCCCCTATTAGAGACCATATTTCTCCAATTAGTATCTCGATCGAACACGATCCCTAAATAGTTAAAAAGTCTACAACATCTAGCTTTACCCCTTCAACATAGATTCAGGGCTGTTTCTGCTGCTTTGGGCCTGCCACAAGAACAAAAGACTTAAGATAATTAATTTTCAGATCCAGGTTATTCATAAATATTGCGTACTCCTCTACGAGTCGACCCAGCGCCTTGCCTGTGCGTGCAAGAATGACCGCGTTATCAGCATAGAGGAGTATCGGGACTGAAAGAGAATTAATAAGAAGAACGTCTGTGGTAGACCCTAGCAATGCAGATTCTACAGCATTAATTTATACATACTGCAAAAACCAAAGGTTACAGAGATGTTATAGTTTTGACATGGAATAAAAAAAAACTAAAAATTCACTGAAAAATACCAAAGGTTACAGGGGTGTTATAGTTAGGCGCAGGTTTCACTCATACAAACCCTGTAAAATTCAGTAGTTATAGTTAGCTGAGCTAACTATAATGCCCCTGTAACCTTTAGTTTTATATTTATATATTATCTACTGGCGGTCGCCAGTAGATAGTTATAGTTAGGACCTATTATCCATAGGAAATCCGCGACATTCTATTTGAAATAACGTTGGCGCCGGTTGACGAATCTTCGCGGAAGTTTCCAACTTGTTGGGGGCGCTCCGCTCCTACCCTGAAAGTCTCGGGTTGATTCGTCAAGCGGGGGCCGAGAAAAAAGGGGGGTCCCAAAACGCGTTTTCCCCATTCATTTTTCCATAGGAACCTTTGGTCGCAGCTACAGCCCGAACTGCTGAACGGAATTACACCAAATTTGGCAAAGAGGTAGCCCTTGGTTCAGTGTCGTGCCTTTTGCTTAAATGGTGTAAATCCGTTCAGTAGTTTCTGAGAAAATCACAAATAAAATCACATATATATCTATGGCCGAGTAGGGTCCGCGTACCCTCCCGATCACGAGCTGCATGCTAATTGGCTGTCAACACTCCAAATCAGGAAGTGTTGGCAGTCATTTTGTCCTCGGTAGAACCGAGGGACAGAAACAAGTGCGCAAAGCGCAAAAGGGGGCAGGGTAGAAACACCCTGACCCCTAGGTCTGCTCAGGGGGTCCCACAAGGACCCCTGGGCAGAAAAAGCATTTTTTTTTAAATCGGCGGGATGCGCTTAAAGTGCGCAGATATCGCCGAGAAAAAAAAAGAAACAAGTGCGCAAAACGCACAAAGGGGGCAGGGTAGAAGCACCCTGACCCTCTAGGTCTGCTCAGGGGTCCCACAAGGACCCCTGGGCAGAAAAAGCATTTAAAAAAAAAAATTGGCGGGATGCGCTTAGGGTGCACAAATCCCGCCGAAAAAAAAAAAAAACGAAGCGCGGTCTCCCGCGCTTTGTTGTTAATTTGCCCCCGGGTGGGCCAAGTCCCGTGGGCATGGTGGGGGGGGTTTAAATTTAATGTGGGGGGCCTCTAAGGCCCCCCAAGCCCCGGGGACCTCCACCTCCCTGGGGCTGTGCACTGGATGGGAGGGGGACGCGCGCCCCCCCTCCGGGAGCCCTTGATGGCCCTGGGGACCGCCACCCCCCAGGGCCGGCTCCTGCAGTGTCCCAGGGTGCCTACCCCCGGGACACTGTAGTTTGCTATGACAGGACGGGAGCCTCGCGGCTCCCGTCCTGTCATAGCAAGCTTGGTTTGCATTTTGAAAGAGAGAGCAGGAAACCTGCTCTCTCTTTCAAAATGCAAACCCAATAGCTTTCCACATGGGGAGCAGCATGTTAGCTGATCCCCATGTGGAAAGCAATGCCGGCTCCCGTAGGACGCGGGAGCCGGCTGGGACTGTGGGGGGATTGGGGACCCCCCCAGTCCCCAACCAGAGGCCAGGCCCCGGGGGATGGGGTCCCCGGGGCAATAAATGGCCAGGGAGGGGGGCCACGCATCCCCCTCCCCAAATAAAAAAAAAAAAAAAGGGCAAGGCCAGCCCCGGGGGATGGGGTCCCCGGGGCCTTAAATGGCCTGAGGAGGGGGCCACGCAGCCCCCTCCAAACTTAAAAAAAAAATCGAGGGCATGCCCCGGGGATGGGGTCCCCGGGGCCAATACAGGCCCAGGGAAGGGGGCCACGCAACCCCTTCCCGTTTTTTTTTTCATTAAAAATAAATAAATTGCTCAGGCCCCGGGGATGGGGTCCCCGGGGCCAAAAGTGGCCAAGGGAAGGGGGCCACGCAGCCCCTCCCATTAAAAAAACCCAAAAAACGACCGGCATTGTGCCGGAGGCCCCGCCCCTCCCTGCAGTACTCTGCAAACGCGCCTCCTGGCGCGTTTTAAGAAGGGAAGTAATTCCCCTTGAATACTGGGGGTCCCTGAGGGCCAACTAGCCCACCAGGAACCTCCAGTATGTGCCAGGGGGCTGCGTTGTAGAGAGGTGTACAGAGGCCACGCCCCTTTTTACACCTCTCTGCAACGCAGCTCTGTGGCGCTTTTTAGAAGTACATGGTGGGCTAGTTGGACTCCAGGGACCCTCAGGATTCAAGGGGACTTAATCCCCCAACTTAAAACGCGCCACGGGGTGCGTTTGCACAGTGGTGAAGTGAGGGGGCGGGGCTTCAGGTGACATGTGTGCAAACAGGCCCCGTGACGCGTTTTAAGATGGGGAATTAAATCCCCTTCAATCCTGAGGGTCCCTAGGGGCCTACTAGCCCAACAGGTACGTCCAGAAAGCGCCACAGAGCTGCATTGCAGAGAGGTGCAAAAAGGGGCGTGGCCTCTGAACACCTCTCTGCAACGCAGCTCCCTGGCGCATACTGGAGGTACATGGTGGGCTAGTTGGACTCCAGGGACCCTCATGATTCAAGGGGACTTAATCCCCCAACTTAAAACGCGCCACGGGCGCGTTTGCACAGATGTCACCTCAGGCCCCGCCCCTCCCTTCACCATTGTGCAAATATTCCTCTAAAATCAGCTGACCTACGAATTCCTATTTACTCACCTGTTATCAGGAGAGACCTCAGTGCTGCATCTTTCAGCCCAGTACTGATCCTGAAAAGTAATTTTAACCGTACTTACCAGTAACTTGAATTTCCTTCCATAGGATATCATTGACTGGTTTCACTTGGAAATTCTTCTAAGTGTGGAGTTTTGGAACTTTATAATATTCCTCTAAAATGAGCCGAAATACAAATTCCGATTTACTCACCTGTTATCAGGAGAGACCTCAGTGCTGCATCTTTCAGCCCAGTACTGATCCTGAAAAGTAATTTTAACCGTACTTACCAGTAACTTGAATTTCCTTCCGTAGGATATCATTGCCTGCTTTTTGCTGAAAAAGTTTCTAAGTGTCGATTTTTGAAACATACAAATATTCCTCTAAAATCAGCCGAACTACGTAATTCCGATTTACTCACCTGTTATCAGGAGAGACCTCAGTGCTGCATCTTTCAGCCCAGTACTGATCCTGAAAAGTAATTTTCACCGTACTTACCAGTAACTTGAATTTCCTTCCATAGGATATCATTGACTGGTTTCACTTGGAAATTCTTCTAAGTGTGGAGTTTTGGAACTTTATAATATTCCTCTAAAATCAGCCGAAATACGAATTACAATTTACTCACCTGTTATCAGGAGAGACCTCAGTGCTGCATCTTTCAGCCAGGTACTGATCCTGAAAAGTAATTTTAACCGTACTTACCAGTAACTTGAATTTCCTTCCATAGGATATCATTGCCTGCTTTTTGCTGAAAAAGTTTCTAAGTGTCGATTTTTGAAAAATACAAATATTCCTCTAAAATCAGCCGAACTACGAATTCCGATTTACTCACCGGTTATCAGGAGAGACCTCAGTGCTGCATCTTTGAGCCCAGTACTGATCCTGAAAAGTAATATTAACCGTACTTACCAGTAACTTGAATTTCCTTCCATAGGCTAACATTGACTGGTTTCACTTGGAAATTCTTCTAAGTGTGGAGTTTTGGAACTTTATAATATTCCTCTAAAATCAGCCGAACTACGAATTCCGATTTACTCACCTGTTATCAGGAGAGACCTCAGTGCTGCATCTTTGAGCCCAGTACTGATCTTGAAAAGTAATTTTAACCGTACTTACCAGCAACTTGAATTTCCTTCCATAGGATATCATTGCCTGCTTTTTGCTGAAAAAGTTTCTAAGTGTCGATTTTTGAAACATACAAATATTCCTCTAAAATCAGCCGAACTACGAATTCCGATTTACTCACCTGTTATCAGGAGAGACCTCAGTGCTGCATCTTTCAGCCCAGTACTGATCCTGAAAAGTAATTTTAACCGTACTTACCAGTAACTTGAATTTCCTTCCATAGGATATCATTGCCTGCTTTTTGCTGAAAAAGTTTCTAAGTGTCAATTTTTGAAACATACAAATATTCCTCTAAAATCAGCCAAAATACGAATTCCGATTTACTCACCTGTTATCAGGAGAGACCTCAGTGCTGCATCTTTCAGCCCAGTACTGATCCTGAAAAGTAATTTTAACCGTACTTACCAGTAACTTATGTTTCCTTCCATAGGAATCCATTGTCTGGTTTTCAGCAGAAAAGTTTCAAAGTGTTGATTTTCACAAACTACAAATGTTCCTTAAAAATCGCCTGTATGACTTAAACGCATTCTTTCAACTGTTTACAGGAGATGCACCAGTGCTGGATCTTGGATCCACCACTGAGTAAGAAAAAGTAACGATAACACTACTTACCTGCTAAGTGAATTTCCTCCCATAGGATAACATTGGTGATTCTATGTGAAAAAGTTTCTAAGTGTCAACTTTTAAAATACAATAATATTCCTTAAAAATCACTACTGTAACCAAAACGCTTTTACTCAACTGTTTACAGGAGATGTCCCAGGACTGAATCTAGGATCCAGTCCTGTGGTTAGAAAAGTAATCCATAAAGTAACTAATTGCATTTAGCTAGAAATTCACATTGAGCTCAATGTTGCATTGTGTTTGAAATTGTGTTGCCCATTGCAACAACTGTAACTACTGTACTTAAAAGTCTATTGACTATTTGCAAAGTATTTAAACTAAAGTAATTCATTCTGAGAAAGTATATTTTGTAATGTAATGTATAATGTAATTACAATGTAATTTAAAAAATAAAATATCTAAAAATAAATAGTTTAAAAAATGTAGTAAATCAGTATCAAATAAATAAATATAACAATTAATACATTTAAAAATTGTCATTTACAAAACCTTTGAAATTCACTGAAAAAAACCATAGGTTTCAGACATGTTATAGTTAGGAATTAGCATTTAAAAAACCTTTGAAATTCACTGAAAAAACCATAGGTTTCAGGCCTGTTATAGTTAGGGTTTAGCATTTAAAAAACCTTTGAAATTCACTGAAAAAACCATAGGTTTTAGGGAAAGTTATAGTTAGTTGGACATTGCACTCGTACAAAACCCGTGAAATTCCCCTGTTATAGTTAGTTCAGCTAACTATAACTTGCGCCCCCGCAATGCACTGCTGATGACGTCACATATTACATCACTCATGACATGGTCAGTGACATCACTGATGACATCACTGATGACATCACTGATGACATCTCAAATGACATCACTGATGACATCATCCATGTGAGAATTTAATGCATCTTCTCACACCCTAATATAACGTTTGATACACCCACTCTAAATTACAGACTGCCTTTCTCAAAACCATACACACTCCAATACCAATAAGTACATACCCACTCACTGATTCTTAGGTCTACACACACACATCTACTCACTCACCCGTACAATCACTCATACTTACAGTCACTCAGTACAGGACTATTATATGCACTCATACACCTATATAAACACTCACACACCGCAACTCATCCATAGAGGTACTCACACACCTAGTCAGTCAGGCAAATAATTAATCACACTCCAATTTACTCACCTATACAGTTATACACACCAGCTCACTTATTCATAAAAATACTAGCACATTCTTACGCTCCTATGCAATCACTGATGCAAGCACACACTCATCCATATAGCCACTCTCACAATCACACACTCTCACTTATAGCCATCTAAATACTCCAACACACATATATACTGCCTTTCACATATGTAGTTACTCACACATGTACCACTGAGATATACATTCAATCACTAACACACCCATACACACACTCACCCACCCATACAGTCCATCACAGACGCACTCTTGAAACCATGCACCCAGTGAATCACCCACTCACACATCTATGCACAGAGTCACACACACCCCACCCACACAAACACTGAGGCACCCATATAGATACTCAGAGAACCAATCCATAACCCATATAGACACTGATTTAGCTAGTCAGAAACCCATGCAGCTGCTTACACAACAACAGACAGACGGATACAGACATTCACACAGTTTAGTCACTCACCCATGCATCCAGTAAGATACGTTTAATCACTCACTTATAGACTCAGTCACGCACCTACTAAATCATCCATTCAGACGCTTATACACCCACTCATTCTTCAATACGCCTTTCCCTATATATATTAAACATATTTAAACTTTACAGAAACACACAGTCACTGGATGATGTCAGTGATGTCATCAGTGATGTCACTGACCATGTCATGAGTGATGTAATATGTGACGTCATCAGCAGTGCATTGCGGGCGCAAGTTATAGTTAGCTGAACTAACTATAACGGGGGAATTTCACGGGTTTTGTACGAGTGCAATGTCCAACTAACTATAACTTTCCCTAAAACCTATGGTTTTTTCAGTGAATATATATATAAATATATTATCTACTACGGTCGCCAGTAGATAGTTATAGTTAGGACCTATTTTCCATAGTAAATCCGCAACATTCTATTTGAAATAACGTTGGCGCCGGTTGACGAATCTTTGCGAAAGTTTCCAACTTGTTGGGGTGCTCCGGTCCGCTCCTATCCTGAAAGTCTCGGGGTGATTCGTCAAGCGGGGGCCGAGAAAAAAGGGGGGTCCCAAAACGCATTTTCCCCATTCATTTTTCCATAGGAACCTTTAGTCGCAGCTACAGCCCGAACTGCTGAACGGAATTACACCAAATTTGGCAAAGAGGTAGCCCTTGGTTCAGTGTCGTGCCTTTTGCTTAAATGGTGTAAAGCCGTTCAGTAGTTTCTGAGAAAATCACAAATATAATCACATATATATCTATGGCCGAGTAGGGTCCGCGTACCCTCCCGATCACGAGCTGCATGCTAATTGGCTGTCAACACTCCAAATCAGGAAGTGTTGGCAGCCATTTTGTCGCTCGGTAGAACCGAGGGACAGAAACAAGTGCGCAAAGCGCAAAAAGGGGGCAGGGTAGAAACCCCCTGACCCCCTAGGTCTGCTCAGGGGGTCCCACAAGGACCCCCTGGGCAGAAAAAAGCATTTTTTAAGAAAAATAAATCGGCGGGATGTGCTTAGGGTGCGCGAATCCCGCCGAAAAAAAATAAATCGAAGTCCCGGGGGAATGCGGGGGGTGGGTTTATATTTAATTTTGGGGGCCCTCGTAGGCCCCCCAAGCCCCGGGGACCGCCAACCCCCGGGGCTTTAAAAAATAATGGCCAAGAGCCCTCCCGCAGCCCCGGGGACCGCCACCCCCCTGGGCTTCTTTTTGATTTTTAAAAAAAATTACCTGTGTGTGGGGGCTCGAGCCACCCCACACGCCCCGGGGACCGCCACCTCCCGGGGCACTAAAAATTTCAATATGGGGGTCCATTACGGACCCCCAGAGCCCCGGGTACCAACACCTCCCCGGGGCTTTGTCGATGGAGGGAGGGGGGCCGCGCGGCCCCCCTCCTGGAGCCTGTAATGGCCCCGGGGACCGCCACCCCCCAGGGCCGGCTCCTGCAGTGTAGTTTGCTGTACACTGTAGTTTGCTATGACAGGACGGGAGCCTCGCGGCTCCCGTCCTGTCATAGCAAACTGCTTTGGATATTGGAAGCGAGAGCAGGAAACCTGCTCTCGCTTCCAATATCCAAAGCAAATTGCTTTCCACATGGGGAGCTGCATGTTAGCAGCTCCCCATGTGGAAAGCAATCCCGGCTCCCGCAGGAGGCGGGGAGCCGGAAGGGTCCGTGGGGAGTTGGGGTCCCCCACGGACCCCAAAGGATAGGGCCAGCCCCGGGGGATTGGGTCCCCGGGGCAAGTAGTGGCCCGGGAGGGTGGCCACGCGGCCCCCTCCCCAAAAATAATAAAAAAATAAAAATAAAGGCCTGCCCCGGGGGATGGGGTCCCCGGGGCAAAAGGAGGCTTGAGGAGGGGGGCCACGCAGCCCCCCTCCATAAAAATTTATTTAAAAGTGTGAGTAAGAAAAAGTAACGATAACACTACTTACCTGCTAAGTGAATTTCCTCCCATAGGATAACATTGGTGATTCTATGTGAAAAAGTTTCAAAGTGTCAACTTTTAAAATACAATAATATTCCTTAAAAATCACTACTGTAACCAAAACGCTTTTACTCAACTGTTTACAGGAGATGTCCCAGGACTGAATCTAGGATCCAGTCCTGTGGTTAGAAAAGTAATCCATAAAGTAACTAATTGCATTTAACTAGAAATTCACATTGAGCTCAATGTTGCATTGTTTTTGAAATTGTGTTGCCCATTGCAACAACTGTAACTACTGTACTTAAAAGTCTATTGCCTATTTGCAAAGTATTTAAACTAAAGTAATTCATTCTGAGAAAGTATATTTTGTAATGTAATGTATAATGTAATTACAATGTAATTTAAAAAATAAAATATCTAAAAATAAATAGTTTAAAAAAAAATTGTAAATCAGTATCAAAAAATAAATATAACAATTAATACATTTAAAAATTGTCATTTACAAAACCTTTGAAATTCACTGAAAAAACCATAGGTTTCAGACACGTTATAGTTAGGAATTTGCATTTAAAAAACCTTTGAAATTCACTGAAAAAACCATAGGTTTCAGACACGTTATAGTTAGGAATTAGCATTTAAAAAACCTTTGAAATTCACTGAAAAAACCATAGGTTTCAGGCACGTTATAGTTAGAAATTAGCATTTAAAAACCTTAGAAATTCACTGAAAAAACCATAGGTTTTAGGGACAGTTATAGTTAGTTGGACATTGCACTCGTACAAAACCCGTGAAATTCCCCCGTTATAGTTAGTTCAGGTATCTATAACTCGCGCCCCCGCAATGCACTGCTGATGACGTCACATATTACATCACTCATGACATGGTCAGTGACATCACTGATGACATCACTGATGACATCTCAAATGACATCACTGATGACATCACTGATGACATCACTGATGACATCATCCATACGATAATTTGATGCATCTTCTCAGACCCTAATATAACTTTTGATACACCCACTGTAAATTACAGACTGCCATTGTCAAAACCATAGACACTCCAACACCAATTACTATATACAGTCATGCAAAAAATTAAGCACGCACCCATTTACTCACCTATACAGTTATACACACACCAGCTCACTTACTCATACAAATACTAGCACATTCTTACGCTCTTACACAATCTCTGATACAAGCACGCACTCATCCATACAGTCACTCTCACAATCACACACTCTCGCTTATAGCTATTTATATACTCCAACACACATATATACTGCCTTTCACATATGTAGTTACTCACACATGTACCACTGGGACATACATTCACTCACTAACACACTCTTACACACACTTACCCACCCATACAGTCTATCACAGATGCACTCTTGAAACCATCCACCCAGTGAATCACCCACTCACACATCTATGCCCAAAGCCGCACACACCCCACCCACACAAACACTCAGGCACACATACAGATACTCAGACAACCAATCAATAACTCATATAGACACTCATGTAGCTATTCACAAACCCATGCAGCCACTTATACAGCAACAGACAGACGGATACAGACATTCACCCAGTTTAGTCACTAACCCATGCATTCAGTAAGATACGTTTAATCACTCACTTATAGAGTTAGTCACGCACCTACTAAATCATCCTTTCAGACACTTATACACCCACTCATTCTTCAATACGCCTTTCCCTATATATATTAACATATTTAATCTTTACAGAAACACACAGTCACTGGATGATGTCATCAGTGATGTCATTTGAGATGTCATCAGTGATGTCATCAGTGATGTCACTGACCATGTCATGAGTGATGTAATATGTGACGTCATCAGCAGTGCATTGCGGGGGCACGAGTTATAGTTACCTAAACTAACTATAACGGGGGAATTTCACGGGTTTTGTACGAGTGCAATGTCCAACTAACTATAACTGTCCCTAAAACCTATGTTTTTTTCAGTGAATTTCTAAGGTTTTTTAAATGCTAATTTCTAACTATAACGTGCCTGAAACCTATGGTTTTTTCAGTGAATATATATATATATATATTCTCATATCCCTTGTTGAGGCCGCCGCGGCTGCAAGGAAGCCCGCACACCAGGCATACAATCCAAGGAAAGTTTATTTTCACTGACGCGTTTCGACCTCACGGTCTTCTTCAAAGCTGGGGATACATTGTGGCAGTGCTCTCTATATAGTCAGAGAGACACTGTTACATAATTAATGAACACAGGGAAAAGACTTAAGGCACTGTTACACAAGTGAAGTGCCACGCAGTTCATAAGAAAACAGACTCAAAAGTCAACAAAAGTACAGAAAACAAAATGAAATGTTTCTCCCCCTAAATTAAACAGAGACATTGTATATCATGCCAAATGAATTAAAATAAAAATAAAATTGAAAACAAAGTGTATATATGACATTGATCTAACGAAGTCCAGGAGTGACTATGTTTATCAACCTGGTTTGAATTTTTTTTAATGCCAGTGCATGTGCAACAGTGACCCCAACATGGGCCCTCAATCGGGTGTGCCAGAACGGAAATACAGGTCCAGTGACCGAGTGAACACACAGGAACCGCCACATGGGGTTCTGTAGAGGTGTAGTCTCACATATACTCGAGACAATATGGGTGCATAGGATGGGATTCGGGGAGGAAGACCCGGAAGATTGGTTGTGGTAGAGAGAGGTGGGGGGGGAGAATAAGAAGGAAGAAAAAAAAAGGGAAAAGCGGGGGAGGAGGGGGAAAACAGAGGAAAGGGGGGGAGGGGGGTTTATGATGACATCAAGGGAGTACAGAATTGTTGAGTGCAAAATTGTTACGAGTGGGAGACAGAAGCAAAACAAGGATATGTAGCAAGCAAAGGATATCAGATCGCCAGTTGATTCCAATCTAGTCCAGAACTATCCCAAATGTACATGAAGCTCCTCATTCTGGTTGAGGCCTCCTGGGGTTTTGCTGCATAGGTAGATTATATACCGGGATTCCATCCTTCTGAGGGCCCGTTCCCTGTCACCACCTCTGATGTTAGTTGGAACCCTGTCAATTCCAAAAAATGAGATTCTCAGATTTTCAAATTCAATGGAGCTATGTGAGGTGTTACAGTGTCTGGCCATGGGATATGTTCTATCATTGTTCCGGATGGCCCTCAGGTGTTCAAGAATGCACTTCTTAATGGGGAAAATGGTGCTCCCCATGTATCTTTTTCCGCATACACATACAATCACATAAACCACAAAGTCACTGTTACAAGTAATAAAAGGCTTTATTTTGTGTTCCCCACCACTGGGCAAAGGGACAGATCTGATGTTGGAACTGTGCGTGCAGGCCTTGCACTTGCCGCATTTGTGGAAACCCGGAAGTTCTCTGAGCCAAGTGTTACCTTGTAATTTACCTGGTTCCATTACAGTGTGTACTAAGATGTCTTTCAGGGACCGACTCCTGCGGTACGTGATATGTGGGTTGGTGCTGACCACTTTGCCTATGACCTGGTCCAGCCGGACCAGATGCCAATGTCTCTTCACTATGGCTTGGACCTCAGCGCAACTAGAGTTGTATGTTGTTATCAGTCTAATCTCGGGTTTGGTATGTGTGTGTGGCTTAGGCTTGAGTAGGGCCTTTCTGTCTGCCATCCTGACCTTGTGTTTGGCATCATTGAGGACTTTGCGAGAATACCCCAGTTGGAGGAATCTATCAATCATCTTTCCTTCTTCCAGCTCGTAGTTTGCCAAGGTACTGCAGTTTCTCCTGGCTCTGAGGAGTTCCCCGTACGGGATGCTGCATTTGAGTTTGGGTGGGTGGTGGCTCCTTGCGTGCAAGATGCCTTTCCCAGCAGTTTCTTTCCTATGTAACCTTGTTTCAAATTTGCCATCCTGAACCATGACCTCAACGTCTAGGAAATCAATCCTCTCTGCACTGGTTTTGTTGGTGAATTTAAGGTTGAGGTCATTGATGGAAATGACGTCAAGAAATTCATCTAGAATGGCATGGGGGCCATCCCAGATGATGAAGATGTCATCAATGTACCTAGTCCAATATATATATGCATTACCTACTGACGGTCGTTTGTAGGTAGTTATAGTTAGGGCCTAGTTTCCATAGAATAGGCATTTCTTGTTTTGCCAATAACTTTGGTGCCATTTGACGAATCTTCATTAGAATTTCAAAACTGTTACGTACCTACATTCACCTGCTGTGTCGAATGTTTTGGGGTGATTCGTCAATCGAGGGCTGAGAAAAAGGGGGGTCCCAAAATACGTTTTTTACATGCAATTTACCATAGGGATTTTTGGACACGACTACAGCCCAAATCTCTGTACGGAATTGCACCAAATTCGGGAGATAACTATCTTTTGGTTCAGAAAAAGCCCTTTTGTGATTTGGTGTAAATCCATTCAGTAGGTTTTGACTTATTAAAGTAAAAACAAATTTGTATATCTAGGGACGGGATCCTTTGCAGATTCAACAGATCTCATGCTGAGTTCTGATTGGCTGCCAACACTTCAACCAGGAAATGTTGGCAGGGATTTTCGCACTCAACCGAGTCCCCAAAAAAGTTTTAAAAAAAGAGAAGGGGCAGGGTAGGAATACCCTGATCTCTTAGGCCTGGTGGTGGGTTCCCACAGGGACCCCGCCGGGGGACAAAAACATTTAATTTTTTTCAATTTTTCAGTGAAATCACAGTGGAACTGCAAATTTGTGGTAAAATTGAAAAACAAAATGTGGTCTCCTGCGTTTGTTTATAGATGAGCCCCTGGGTGTGCCACGTCTGGGGGTAAATTTGTTTGCTAATCTTCAGGAGGTGGTGCATGGAGCCTCCCTCTTCATGGCTGATTTTGGCCCCAGGGACTGCCACGACCCTGCAGCTAGGCCAATTTAGGAAACGGGGAGGAGGCCTCGCAGCCCCCTTCACAGGCAGTTTTTGGCCCCGGGACGACCACCTCCCCGGGAAGGCCCGGCAAAACAAAGGAGAGGGTCCATGTGGCCTCCATCCTGGAGCTATTAATGGCCCTGGGGACCATCACTCTCCAGGGCTGGCTCCTTATGTCCAGAGTTTTCCACCCTTGGGACACAGTTGTTTTGCTTTGGCTTGGTGGGAGTTTTGACAGCACCCACCAAGTGAGAGCAAACAGTAAGTCTGCTCCCAGCTGGGAGTGGACTTTTCATCTGTTTTTCTGCCTGAAAAAAATTGCTCCCATACGCAGGGAGCAGCATTGTTTGCTGCTCCCTGCATGCTGGAGCAATGCTGGCTCCCTCTGCACCCCTATTTTGTGGTAAAATGTGGACTCTTGTTGGATAAACATGCAGGTGAGATTCCGTTCTGGCCCTGATGATAATTTCAATGATAGAAAATCTCAATGGGACACCCTTACAAATATATTCATAGCAGGTGCCACAGTAGAAGCTCCATTTCTGTAAAGGACGTATGATCCTAACTTCTTGGGCCTGGCGAAGGCAAAGCAAGTGCGTTTTCTTGGCAATTCCACATTGAAAAATGATTGGAAATCCTTCATAGAGATGAATGCATTGTTGAGTTGATCTATCGGAGCGCAATCTGTAGTAACTGTGACAATCAGCTCGTCTGTTTGTCACATCTACCTCAACACATGCCGATTACACTTCTCCCAGACTGGTTAATAAAGAAAGGCTTCTTTTGCCAGATATGTCAGGCTGTGAGCACATTCCTTGCCGTGCAGTGGCAGACTTGAGCTGGAGATGTCCGCCCATTCACTTCACTCTCAGCTGCTGTCCATAGACACTGTCCTTTCCACAAGGAGGTGATTGCCAAGAGTAATGGAGAGTCAGGGTTAGCCTGTTCTACAGTCCGACTGTGTGTGATTATCTGTTCAGTGGTAGTGAGGGGGACCCTGTAAGTCAATGTGCTGTGTGTCCAGGTGTGATGGTAGCAGGTGAATCCATTTCAATTTGTTTATCTGTGTGATCAATCAATCAATCAATCAGGTTTTGTAAAGCGTGGTTACTCACCGGTGAGGGTCTCAAGGCACTGATGTGATGCACACTCAGGAGCATGTACAGGAGAGGTCTTGTAATAGCTTGTCCTCACTGTTATGGTACTTGAGCTTCCTTCGAGAACACGGGGTTCACCCAAAGGTGCTGTTCAGTGTTTAAATGAAGGAGGCTGTTCTGGCCTGTAGAGGGTTTATTTAAATTGAAGCAGTACCTCTCTCGTGGTGCGGTGTGTGACCCAGCCTCGGACTGGCCCGAATGGCACCAGCACACAGACAGAAGGGCTGGTCCTAAAAGGTCAGTTTTTGCATTTTGTATGTCCATGGTGTGGTGGCTCATCAGTGGATAGTGAATTACTACTTCAATGTACCGAAGGACAGCAGCAGAACCGTAGTGGTGGCTATATGTCAGAGGCATACATGTAAGCATGCAGCCAAAGACAAGGAGTTACACACACCATAAATCTATATGTTCCATGGAAAGATTGTGCCACAAAACGTTTTTATTTACAATCTTTGGATGCCATCCACTTTTTTATTTGTTGCACAGGCCTGTTTTTATCCCAGTCCTAGTCTGGTATGAACCCCTGTAGTTGTAATAGTGCACCCTTTTTCGCAGTTGACAAGTACAGCAGGCTCCTTGTCAAGCAATAGAAGAGCAGGCGTCACTTCAGCATGCTCATGTGGGGATGCTTCAGCTATGAGCATGCCATTATGCTACAAGTATGTGTCTGTGATGGTGCCCCTGCATGTGCCTGTGGGTGTGCTTCCAGTACGTACCTGAAGTGGTGCATCCAACATGTGCTGGTGGCAGTGCTATGCGCAAGTCCATGTTTGGTGTGCTCCCTGCATGTGTCAGTCCTCCCAGAATGTACACGTGACAGAACTCCCAATACGTGAACATGGTTCTACCTTAGCATGTGCATGTAGTGGCTCCCCATGGGTCGCTGCTGTCATCCAATACGTGCATGAGGTGGTGCTCACAATACTTGCCTGTGATGGTACTTTCATCAAGTGCTTGTGGTGGTGTACATCCACTCACACACCCACTCAACAACCATACAGCCACTCACAATCCCACTCTCAAAGGTTACAGGGACATCATAGTTAAGAAATAGAATTTAAAAAACCTTAGAAATTCACTAAAAAACCAAAGGCTACAGAGACATTATAGTTAGGAAATAACATTAAAAAAACCTTAGAAATTCACTGAAAAAAACAAAGGTTACAGGGACGTTATAGTCAGGTTCAGATTTCACACACACAAACCATAGAAATTCAGCAGTTATAGTTACCTGAGCTAACTATAACTTACCCCCCTCAATGCACTGCTTATGACCTCACATATTACATCACTCATGACATGGTCAGTGACATCACTGATGACATCACTGATGACATTTCAAATGACATCACGTTTAGATTCTTATTATTAGAGCGGTTCTTAAAAAATGCGGTTCACCCTACTCTGTTATAAAAATATATAGAAATGTATAAATAAAAATTGTAGCCTATTACCATTTAAAAAAAGTATTGATAGGTTTTCACCAACAATAAAACCAAATACTTACCTATATGTAAGATCCAAACTGTAGGAAAGTAGGATCTGCTTCTTATGGTTACCCCCACTTTTTGCTAAATCTAATACTGTTTTTGACTAGTCTGACTGGGATCCTGCTAATCAGGACCCCAGTCTATCTGCTTTCTCCATAAACTGTTATGTTATGTATTTAGATACACTCCAGATTGGAAACTGGGGTACCCTTGTCAGTCCCTAGTATATGGTACCCATGTACCCAGGGCACAGGTACCCCAGAGGCCTCCCATGGGCTGAAGCATGTATTATGCCAACCATGAGAGGCCATGCAAAATGGAACTACAGGCCTGCCATTGCAGCCTGTGTAAGTTGGTGCATGCACCACTTACTTAAGATATAGGTTTACTATATCTAAGGGTCACTGCACTTAAAACCTATCAGTTACCCCTATAGCAGGCCTTTACAATCCTGAAGGCAGGGTGCGTGGTTCTAAGTGAGAGGGTGCCACTGCATGAGAAGAACACCCCTGCAGCCTACGGAGTCCATTCTTCCGGGTTGTCAGTGAACCAGCCATATACGACATATTGAGGGGCATTACGCGACTGAGTGATGACCAACTCTAAAACGCCTGAAACTAACCCTATTGTGTTTGGTGTCAAACATGTTGGAGTCATACCCCCACCCCGGTAACAGGTGTGGGAGATATGATTCCACCCCTCAGAAGTGAGCTTTGTGGGGTCCCTGGTGTTCCCGGTACCAGCCTTCTGGTCCTGGACAGCACAAAATGGTTGCTGCCGACCAGAGACACATTTCTGCCCTCCTGCTGCTGAGCTAAGCTCGAGCAGGGGAATGCAGAACAATAGGCATCCTGTAACAGGGAGGTGTGACCACCTCCCAGACAGGATTTAGTGTATTAGGGCTGGGTGGGTGTGCTTGCCAGCGACTGAAAGTCTGTATGAGGGGCATATTTGGTGTTAATGTGCATAGTCCAGTTCAAACCAGTCCTCGGAGCCGTTGGCTCCCGCTCTGGTGCGAAACTGGACAAAGGACATGGGAGTAATCCCCCACTTTCCAGACCCTCCCCTGGGAGAGTCCCCTGAATCTTGCCAACCCTCTACCATGGGTACTTAAGGGCTTGCCTGGCTGTAGGACCTTAGATTTGACTTGGACAAGATTCTGAACAAGAAACCACTGACCTTCGACCGTCTGGACACTCTGGACTTCGCTGGACTTTGTTTGGGCCCGACTTCGTCTCCCTCTCAGTCTGAAGCATTGTCTGTGCCCGGGCACCATACAGGATCCATGTAGGACCTGTAGAGCATCAAGGACAACCAAAGATAATCTCCCTTGGAGTGAAGGAGTTACTCCCCTGCGTTCACAGGCACCTCAACACTGCTGACTGGTCTACTGATCCTGAGATCCTATGGACTCTGAAGGGTGCAGCAACACAGGAGGTGGGTTTGTACATCCCTCGATGCCTAGGCAGACCTCTCACCAAGTTTGAGGTCAGAATCCCTCATGGGGGCTGCAATACCTGAACCCCTGTGCACTCCGTACTTTTGCAAGTGCATATGCTTGTTGGTGTTTCCCAAACAAGTGCATTGGGCTCTGAGTAGCCCCAATGTCTGGCTCCATTTCCTTCCAAAAACTTTGACCTCTTCATACTGAGTGCTCCGTGGGCTGTTGTTTGGTGAAATTGCTTGAGGTCCTCTCGCGACTCCTGTGCCTCTGGCCTGGGGGTCCATTTGAGGGTCAACTTTGCCCTTCTTGGGCTCTACTTGTTGCTCCAGACCTGCCCTGACTCCCCTTGCTGTGGTGAGTCTCTTGGACCTTGTTGGTCCGAACCATACTCTATCCTGACTTTCTGTGTGAGATGCTTTTGTCAAGGCTTGTTGGTGCTCCCGCCAGACACTGACCCCTCAGCACTCAACATCCTTTGTGGGACAACTCGCATCCGGCTCCTGGTCATCTTCAATGTCACCTGGTCCTCACAGTGCAGAGTCAAGTGCAGCATCAACTAACCTGAAGCACCCGACATCGGTGGGCATTCGTCTATCGAGCCCCTGGTCACTCCTAAGTGACCCAGACTCTGTCCCCTCTGCTTTCAGGTACTCTTCATCAAGACTCCATATTTGGATTCCACCCGACATTCTTCTTTCTTCCAGCAGCGGCACTTTCTCGAAGTCCTCCATTGGGTTCGACAGCGGTTTCCGACCCCACTTCATCCCTATACACCCGGCTTCCCTGGGATAGGTAACTTGGGTACTTCGGTATCCACGGTGGGGTGGATCTCCAACCTTCTGTCTTCCACTGGGTTGCTTTGAAGTCCACTGGGAAGGGTCCTTAATCTCTAAAACTTCAACCGCGACTTTCCCATAGAGTTGTACGGAGCACGCGGTCGTGTTCCCACGCTGCATCCATCCTCCGTGGGGTCCTTACTTACTCACCTTGGGTGGTTCCTTGGGGTCCGAGTGATTCTACGTCCTCTCGACATCGTCCTGACTCGAATCGTGGTTCTTATACCACTTTCTTGATATATGGTTTGGTCCTCCCCATGGGGCCCACCGTGTATTAATGCTATTTACCGTCATTTCTGTGCTCAAGTATTGTGTGCTTTGTGATTATCTCCATGTGGGAGATACTGTGTCGTACTAGATAGTGTTATATCAATAAATACATATTTCTATAACTACTGTGTGGTCTCCTTTCATTTAATCAATACTATAAGGTTGCATTCTGGTAAAACAGGCTGCTTTACATTCCTTCAAGACCAAACCTGAAGGCTGCTCTCCACAGGTAACACTTGGATAGCTTTCTAAGGTTATCTTAGACCTCTTAAATCCCCATAAGGGTTGTTTGGACTGGTGCAAGGTGCCTACTTTAACTAGTGGACAACATATACCAGGCCAACTTCTCACACAAACCCAGAACGCAGTGAAATGGAGACCGCAGAACACAGCAAAAGAATAATAAAAACAACATGGCTGCCTTTTACCTTGGTAAACACAGCCATTAGCCAATCACATAATCACTTCTCAGCTACATGCACCGTAGTATACTGTGAACTTAACAGAGTATACTGTGGCACAATATATTACTATGTTTTATAAAACGTATAACTTCACCACTACTTGTACTATTTATCTATACTACTAAAAATGAACATTTCCACATTCTGAAGTATATTTCGGCCACATAACATTTACATTCTTTCACACACTTTTACGGTACATCTGCTTCAATGTAGGAACTCCACTCTGTGCCACTCCACTCTACGCTATTCCACTCTATGCCACTCCACTTTATGTCACTCTAATATACGCCACTATACTGTACACTGATCCACTCTACGTCACTCCACTGTACTCCACACCACTCTACTCCACTCGACACCACTCTACTGTACGATATTATTCTGTTCTCCACTCTATTCTATGGCACTACAGTGAGTGCCACTTAACTGTATGCCCCTCCACTGTAATCCTTGCAACTGTATGGTATTCCACTCTATGCAATTCTACTCTACGCTACTCCAATAAATGCCACTCCACTCTACGTCACTGCACTCAACGCTTCTACAGTTAACCCTATTCCACTGTATGATGCTGTACTCTCCGCTACTCTACTACATACCAATCCACTGTACTGCATTAGACTTAGCGCCACTAAACTGAACAGTATTCCATTCAACACTACACCACTGCATGCTACTCCACTGTACACCACTCCACTGTCTGATTTTCCACTGTATTCCACTTCACCTTACGCTATTACAGTCTACTACACTCCACTGTCCGGTCTTCCACTGTACTGTAATGTACGCCACTCGACTGTACACTATTCTACTGTATGCCATTAGACTTTACACCACTGCAGTCTACCTCACTCAACTCTACACAAGTCCTTTTTATAGCACTCAACTGCACGCCACTCCACTGTATGCCACTCCACTGTACGCCACTCCAGTCTACGCTATTCCAATTTATGGCACTCCACTCTAACACACTCCACTCTACGTCACTGCACTGTACGCTATTCCAGTATACAAAATTCCAATGCATACCACTACACTGTACAACACCCCAGTCTATGGCACTCGACTGTACACCAATCCACTGTAGACTATTCCACCATACGTAACTCCACTCTACGCAATTCCACTGTATGCTACTCCACTCTACAGCCCTCTGATCTACTCAAAACTAGTATATGTAACTGCACTCTACTCAATACATGGTATGCCATCACACTTAACAACACTACATTCTGCCCCGCTCTACTAGTTGCCTCTCCCCTGTACATGGCTACACTCTACACTTCTACAGTTAACTCTATTCCACTGTATGATACTGTACTCTACACTACTCCACTATATGCCACTCCACTGTACATCTCAATACTTAACACCACTACACTCAACGTTAATCTTCTCAAATGCTCCACTATATGCTATTCCACTGTATGGCACTCCACTCTATGATACTCCACTGTATGCCACTGCACTCCATGCTAGTTCAGTCTATTAAACTCCACTGTCCGGTTTTCTACTGTACGCTACTCGACTGTATGCCAGTCGACTGTACGCCACTTGACTGTGCACCATTCCACTGTAGGCTATTAGGCTTTACACCACTACAGTCTACCTCACTCCACCCTACACAAGTCCACTCTACAGCACTCAACTGTACGCCACTCCACTGTATGCCACATCTCTTTACGCCACTCCAGTCTATACTATTCTGATTTACAGCGAATGAAAAGCAAAGGAACGTATGAATGAATTTAATTTCTAAAGTGCTTTTGTACCTCTTGTGACATCTTGGAGCGCTTTAGCTATCACGCTCTTTCCAGAGATCTCTCCCCTCTATGCCTACTTTAAATTTCTATTGCTTTAATTTAAAACACGATTTCGTGCCCACATTATCTCGATCCTTTCTACTTCTTTAAGTGCTTGCATCAGTTTGACATGTAGCTCTACAGAAAGGCCCAAACTTGGTAGACAAGTTGGAGCACATTTAATAAGAACTTGCACATAACGTTCGCGCTGTGGCAAACTCTCCAAGGAAAGCAACAGACTGAATCAAAAGAAGTGACTTCTTGCATTCGGCTTACGCACGTTCCACAACACACCACACTCTGTCATCGGTGAGGGATTTCCCTGTTGACACAGGGGAGGGTGTAGCGTATGAAGGCAGATGCCTTCCAGCAAGAGTCATTCTCTTCTCATCTCCTTTGGTGCCTTTAGGGAGTTTACGGCCAGCCGCGAGACTCACCCTCCCTTTGTTGATAGAAATGTATTGATCAAGGACATCTTCATTCCATGGCGCTTCAGCACAGATAGGATGGGCAGATTGTGACACTTTGAGAAAACACCGTTTTTTTTTCATTCACAGAGCTCAAATGGTGGTTCATGTATGTACTGTCTCATTATTAGCTGCAGCCAAATTACCAATGTTTGTATGTACTGTTATGAGAACCAACATTTTCGGCCCTGTGCATATACGGTGTGTTAGGACGTTGGAATGTTGGGAGCTCCGATATGGTTCTCTTTCCTTTTCAACCTTTTTAATGTAGAAGTTTCTAGTCCTAATGGGCAAAAGTTTAAATAGCATTCTAGCCCAGGTGCCGTGGGCTGTGTCGGTTGTTAAAGGGCCTTTCCCTCATTTCAGGCACTAACGTGATTATAGTCTATACCTAGGTCAGACATCCTGTAACAAGTTAATAAAAGGGCTGTAATGTTGTATTAGAGCATTTGAATGTTGGGAGTTCCACTGAAGACAACAAAGTGGCAGAGAGTAAATAATGATCTTTCTGTCAGTTTCTACACATTGAGTTACTGCAGCTTTATTTTTTTTTTTTTAATAACGGTCTTATATTGCACTGTTTCTAGTATCTTTTTGCAACAAATATCTAATTGGTTTTTGAAGTGTTTAATTTTTCACTAGAGGTTCAATTTTTATTCTTCATGTGTGCAAATATACTCTCTCTTTCTGAAAGAGCTATTGAAGTAATTGAAGACGCCAGCAGATAAGGTAAGCTTCTTTTATTTCAAGTAGAAAGTACACCTCCAATTGCCAGTCCCGCAGGTGACAGTCTGACAGGACTGCTAATATTCTAAACAGCCTCCAGCTGAGGATTCTAAGGGAGAGGCTAAGAGGAAAAAGGAGGAGGGGGAAGTGGGAGAGTGGGAGAGACCATGTAGGATACAACAGCTATGCACCAAGCTTTTGAGTGGTTTGTGGTAAAGGTGTTTGTGTGTACCCCCTGCCGTACATGATAAGGATATTGCAAGTCAGCTCGGAGTTCTATAACCGCATAAAGGACTTGGGCCTTCGGCCTCATTCCTCTATCTGGTTATGGAACACCTCTGTGACTTGCAATATCTTTATAATGTACAGCAGGGGGTACTTTATCCTTCATATAGTACTTTTTCTCTCCAAGAATAACAGTCATTAAGGGCCTTTCCCTCTTCCGTGCCTGTGGCTCAGGCCTTTAGCTCAGGGAGAGGTCCTTTAAAATGAATGGTTTATTTCTCTGTAAGCAGCTCTAATGCTGTAGTACCGCACCAGAAAGGAGCGATTATGCATGTGACCTGAGTCAGTCAATTCAATAAGGTGAGCTAACCAATTCATCTACATTTCACAATAATATGCAGAATTACAAATTTAAGAACAAGTTGCGGAAAGATGGTTACCAACCAGTCCAGAGTGCCATGTAAAAGGTATTGCTCTTCTGCCTGTAGTTTTATTGACAAAGACACGACAACTGCGCCGTTTTCTACACTCCCATAATGTGACCAGTGTTTAGAAATCCATATTGGTCTAAACAACAGGATCATTTGTTACATCTTAATTTAATTTTTCTACATTTCGTGGACAGTTGCTAAGGTCCTGAAACAAGAGTTTTCCATCTCTGCAACAACAGATTTGATTTAAGTCAGGCATTCATGAAGTGATTTCAAAGTTTGGTTCTATATTCTTCAATTTTAGCTGCCATTAGTCACGCCTGATGCCACAGTTTTAATACATGCTGCAATATTTATGTGCACCCTTCTCAGCCAGGCTCTGCCACTTAGTGTGTTCATTTGTACGTAGTTTGGAAATAAAGTGGGCGAGGGACGCTTGAGTCACTAAAAGCTACCTTTGCAATGTAACTTTTATTTTACTTTAAATATTTGCCTATGCACCTTCAAATCTGAAAAAGGAAGGGGTACTGAAGAAGTGTCGTGCTTGATGGAACCCTTGATCTGGAGAAAGTTAATCAGTCGCCCTGCCCTTAGGTGGCCTCTGCTAGTTTCTTTGACTAAAAATATCGGCCTACATTTACTAAACTTCGCACAGTGCAGTGTGTAAATTAGCAAATCTGCTTTGTGCAAATGGTGAAAGAGTGGCTAGCATCATATCTGCTTACAGTCATGTACTGATGATGTCAACACACATGCGAAAAAAAGGCGATCTAGTGCTACCTTGCCTGATATTTGTAGTTAAGGTTCACTAAGGCTCACTATTCAGTTCAAATGTCAACTCAATGACAAGGGTACATTTCGTAACATGGGCAATTTTGCATAGATCACACATTTTAGGCACAGGAAGAGGAAGTGAAAAACAAGCATCCGCACCGGCATGACTCACTGACGGACAGACGAGGGCCCATAAGGCTCCCTGCCCCTTGACTAAGCAAGGCCCACACTATGGGCAGACCATTTTTCACTTGGTCTGACCTCCAGACCAGATCAGTACAGACACCGGCCTCTGATATCTGACAATAGGATGAGCTAGCATGCTAGCGACAGCAGTAGTAAGCCTGCACACTTAGCTAGATTCCTCCTGAAGTCTATTATTAGGTAATCGCTCAGTATTTCTTTCTTTCTTTTTTAAATATGATGACTGGCTGTAGCTGTATCGTATAACGTACCAAAAGATATTACCCCCCCAACGAACTCTCAAAGGTCTCTGTGTCTTAAAAGAAAATATGAAATATTACTGGTAGCGGACATACAGGATTACAATATCATGGACCTGTATATAACGATGCAACCATTTTACGTCAAACGTGGCTGCAATTGAATCGCACAGCCACTGAGAGTCTTAACAATAACTCCCTAGTCAATGAGTTAACAAGTGTCGGTTTTTCATTGCATGACAGTTCTTTTCAGTATATGTGAGGTAAGCAAATTAAAACCGCAACAACAACCATGCGTGCCTTTGAATTCAACCCACATGAGTGACACAATGTTTATGTTATTATTGTCTATGTTTGTAAGTGTGTGAATACAGTCATGCTCAGGGTACAAGACTAACCCATATGAAGGGTAAGTCAGTAAAATGAGCTGATTCCAGAACACTTGCATGACCACCGTTTGCTGTGTTACGATGTAGCAGCTCACACATCTCACTTAGCGCACAGTTAATGTGTGAATTTGCTGTGCTTTCTCAGCATTTGGGTGCATACATGGGTGTTTTAAAATATTTGTAATTTTTGGCAATGGTTGTTTGCAGGTTTATCCACAAAACAACTGGTCCGGTCTGACAATCTGAACTCTTCATATGATGGATGGAGTCCATGTAAGATTAGGCAAGGACAAGAACAGCCCTGATGAAGGTCCTCGACCCTTTGGGTGATACAGAAGGCTGAAACATATTGGGTAAATAGGTTGATTTAATGAGTCATTGTTTTGATCAAAAATCCACACAGGAATTGTTTTTAACCATATCTGATGAATCCAGTTATTAAAAGGGATAAGCTGAGGGGTCCCTGCTCTTGTCCAGAACAATTTTTCAGAAACTCCAGAACAGCAGTAGAGTCTGCTACATTTGTATTTACTTACCATGGCATGGATATGCACCAATGACGAAGCATTCTCTTTGGATTCCTGCAATTACATGAGAATACAAGAAATATTACTTTTCGGGTGTGGAGACTTCAGCACTTGCAGTGTGTTATTTGTTTAAGGTGAGGATGTGCTCAGGTCAGTTACCTCTCACACTCTCTGTCTCTCTCTCCAAATATATGTTTCCCAGCATTCAGGGAGTAATAGCATTAGCCAAGGAGGATACTGACATTGTGATTTAGACCCAAAAGCAATTAAAGCTCTGCAATGCCAACCTAAAGGCACAGGTCTATCATTAACCTAGCCGGGACAAGCAGGGGACAAGGAGGAATTCAGTGTTGATGATTTCCACATGGTCACCTTAAAGCTTAGCAACAACATTAAGGGCCAGATGTATGTAGCTAAATGATTATGATTGCCAAATAAGAAATTTTTGCGATTCACATTTGGTAAGCGCAAACACCAATGTACGAAAGTGTGCTTTACACTTTCTGCGATTCCCAGTAGGTTGCATATAGACCTACCTCATTAATATTCATGAGGTAGGTCTCGGTTTGCGACCCATTGGGAATCGCAAAAATCACAGGGATGGTGGCCCGCTGGGGTCAGCAGACCACAATATCTGTGATCGCTTTCCAATAAAGCATTTTTTTTTAAAATTCAGTCCGTTCTCGTTAAGGGAAAACTGAATGTGTTTAAAAAAGAAAATGAAAACTTTTCTTTTCATTTTTTTAAGACTAAGCTGCGGTTCCTGGGACCTCTGCCTGCTCTTAAAACATGTTGTTACAAACATTCTCAAAGGGGAAGGGGTTTCTTAGGGACCCTTTCCCATTTGCAAATGGGTTGCCACCTACTTGAAGTAGGCATTAAAATGTGAATGTTTTGCGACCGCATTTCGGTCGCAAAACATTCACACATACCACTGCAATTCGTTATTAGGAAGGGATGCCCTTTCTAATGCCAACTCGCAAACCCCATTTGCAATTCGGTAATAGGTTACCAAATCGCAAATGGGGCTTTGTGCATTAAAAAATGTTTGTTGCAATCGCAAACGCCCAATTCTGCGAATTGGGTCATTTGTGATCTTAAAAAAGCTTTACACATCTAGCCCTAAATGTTTCAGTTCAATAAGCAAGCATGGGGCCAACTCTAGGATGAATTCTGAAGCCTTTAAGGGCCACATGTGCGACATATTTTAGCAGTTGCAAATAGAGAATCAGGCCATTTGCAACCGCTAAAGAGTTGCTTGGAATGTATGAACCCTATTTGGAGAATTGGTAACGTATTACCGACTCACAAAATAGGGTTTGCCAGTTGGTATTAGGAATGGGTGTTTCAAGGACTTCCGTTCCTAATAGCGAGTTGCAGGGGCATATATGAATGTTTTGAAACCAGACTGCAGTTGCAAAGCATTCATATTTTGCCGAATCCGTGAAGCAGGTGTTAACCCATTTGCAAACAGGAAGGGGTCCCCAAGGGACCCCTTCCCCTTTGTGAATGTGGGCGCCAACATTTTTTAGGAGCAGGCAGTGGACTACTGCCTACTCTTAAAAAATTAAAAGGTAGCTTTTCATTTTTATTTTTTAAATGCATCCCATTTTCCTTTAAGGGAAACAAGCTTTATTTCAATAAAAAAAAATAGCTTTACTTAAAAAGTAATCACAGACATGATTACAGGCCATTCCCAATGCGTTGCAAATTACAACCTGCCTTATGAATATTGATGAGGAAGGTGAATTGCGACCCAATTGGGAATAGCAAACAGTGTCTGAGACACTGCTGTACATCTCATTTTGCGAGTTTCTAATTGCGAGTCTCAAAAAATGTTTCCGTCATACATGTGGCCCCTCATTATTATCATGAAGGATCACCATGTTATGTTTCTCTTCCACAAACTAAACCCCAAGCATTTCTTTGTCATCCATGATCTTTAGAGTTAGGGGATCCCCCAAGGAAGCAATAGCAAATGGGGTAAGGTGCAGTCCTCTCTGATTCCTATGGTAATCCTCATTCTGTCACACTGCATCACCTTAATTTTAAATCTAATTGTGATTTATGCACAATTTACTAGCACCAATTTCCTGCATTTAATATTTCGGCCCATATTCTCAAGTACATTTCCAGGAATATTCCAGCCCTGGTTTAAACCCTTCGCAGCCTGGGGGGACACCATTAGCTAGATTATAATACCTATCAACTTAGTCCCTAAAACATATCACTTTTGTAATGATATTGTGGGTTCTCGTTCCCTGCATAAACCCTGATTTTTCTGGGTTGTTCTATGAGAATGGATGGGTTCAAGTACCTTCATTAGTATGCAAGTAAATGTCTCTGCATCTGTGTTTATTAACACAAAAGGCAGTTAAGATGTGCTTTGCTTAGGATCATACCCAAGTTTCAGGAAACATTTTTGACTCTGTTACTCCAAGGAATGCCTTCTCTGAGAATAGAAAGTGTTGTGGAGAGTTAGGGATTGATTTATTTTCAAAGCCAGAAACACTTTCTAAAAACTTCCATCAAACCCATCACGCCCAAGTACTTTGCTGATCCAAAGTGTATTAACAAATTTCACTGCAATCTCAATGTATATTGGCCATTCTAGAGTCTCAAAATAGGATTGTGTTAACATTGTGAGTTCTTCAAGGGAAAGGTAATGATCTCGCTGTTCACAGTTTGAGTCCCTTGTATCATATTAGCTTCATAAAATGTCTAGGAGCGTCTAACTTTATATTTGTTTTGAGTTGGGCCATAATCAATAATAGATGTTATTTCCTGCACCCTTACATGGTTTATGTTGGCTTTCAACAAGCATGCTAGCACTTTCCTGCTTAGTTGTACATCTTTAGAAGTTTCACTCTCATGTCTCTCATGTTTAGTTGCACCCTACTGCTTGGATCCTTCTTCACACCTTTCAAGAATGTGCCACCTTACAGTGATGATTCAATATCTTCACTTTTCCATCCAACTTTAGTTTAGTGATGTCTCTTTATTTTTCAGGTTTTCTAAAACAGCTATCAGATGGTTGTTTTGGACTACCTTGAAAGCATCCCTTGTTAACGCCTTGGATAGTTGTTCCGACTGTTAATCTCAAAGTATTCTTGAATCTCTTATATTCTTACTAAAAGCAGGATATTTGAGCAATCAGGGTTTACTCTCTATGTCCTATGTGCTGGATGTTAGACCTGTCAGGCTTAGGATGGTCTTCCCCCAACTTTTTGCCATCCTCCTCCATTTTTTCTGATTTCAAGTTTGCTGGCAGTAGGACTGTGTACACTTTACCACTGATAACCAGGGTTAAAATGCTTGTGCTCACTCCTTAAAACATGGTAATATTGGCTTATCATCAACTGGCATATTTAATTTACTCATAAGTCCCGTGTAAAGTGGTACTGCATGCATTTGTTCCAGGTGCTCGGTGAGTTGCTGGTTGATGGCCTTCTTGAGAACTTTTGCAGGAAATGGTAGCAGGAAGATGGGCCCGTAGTTTCTTAGGTTCTGCAGGGTTGGCAGGTGGTTTCTTCAGAAGGGGCCTCATTTCAGTGTGTTTCCAGTCCTCAGGCGAGGAGGCCAAGGTGATGGAGGGGATCAGGACTTTCTTGAGCTCATCGCCAATCGTCTTGCTCCCGAGGTTGAAGATGTGGTGGGGAAAGGGGTCTGTGGGTGCTCCTGAGTGCACAGAGTTCATGATGGAGATTATGGCTTGAGTTGTGAGAGGGTCCCAATAGGAGAGCAGGAGTTTGGCATTTGCATTTATGGGTGTAAGCAGGCGGATGCTGTCAGTGTCAGGGGGTTGGGGTTTGAGGTTTTTGTAGATGGCTGCGATCTTAACGTTGAACAAGTCCGCCAGGGTGTTGGACAGTTCTTTCGAGGGGGTGATGTTCTTGGCAGCTGCAGGGTTAAATAACTTCTTCACGATGGCGAAGAGCTCCTGCTGCAGTTTGTGCTGGCTTCTATGCAGTCTGCAAGGGCGTTTTTCTTTGTTTCTTCCAGGAAGTGGATGGACTGGTTGAGTTCTGCCTTGAAGGTGGTGTGGTCTTCTGTCTCTTTGATGGTATGCCACTTCATTTCTAGTTGCCCACTGTTGCTTTTAGTAGATTTCAGCTCCGCTGTGAACCAGCTGGCTCTTCTGGCAGGTCCTTTGAATTTGGCTGGCTTGGCAGGAGCAATTGTGTCGGCGTGCTATGTGATCCACTGGGATTAGTTCTTCGCAGCCTGTTCTGGGTTCGATACTGTGTCTGGGAAGCAGCAGTTGAGAGCAAGCTAGAGGAAAAGAGATTGGCCGAGGAGACAGAACAGAGGAAGCTGGCCATGGAGGAGAGAATTACTGTGGAGCATTTGGCTCATGAAAGGAGTCTTACAGAGCTTGGAATCAAGGCCAGACAGGCAGAATCCAGCAATGATGGTGGCAGCAATTCTACTGTGTCTGAAGGAGACAAAAAGGTCCGCATCATCAACTGATGCTCAGTTATGTGGTGGGAGATGAGTTTGACAAGTATTTTTCTGCCTATGAGATAGCCCTGAGGGTGAACAAAATCACAATATAACACTAGGGGGTTGGGGGGATGTACACATGCCTACAGTGCGACGGGACACACTTCTTACTTTTGAGGTTGAGGACCAAACAAGTTACTCACCTATGAAAGTCATCTTGATTGCTAAGTTTACACTGACCCCTAAAAAGTACCGCTAGAGGTTCAGGGACTGTCAGAAGCTCCCCAACCAGTACTAGGTAGATTTTGTGGCCTACTCCAGCAAGGCACTGAATGGTTGGGTGCGAGGAAGCAAAATTAAGTGTTACAATGGGTTGTACAATCTACTTTTGAGAGGCCACATGCTCAAATTTATTTTCCAGAGCTATGCAAGCACCTAGTTGACAGCAAGCTGACTGACCCCAGGAACCTTGCTGAGGAGGCGGACCTCTGGGCCAGCACCAATGTGTCCAGAAAGGTACCTGGGTGAGACTCCCACAAGGGTGGCCAGGGGTATCACCAGTATAAAAGAGAGAGAAAAAAATTAAATATAAGGAATTCTCCATTTGAGGAGGCTTTTGACTCCAAATCATAATTTCGGGAAGATTTTGATGTTTCTCGAGGAGAGAATCTTCCTCGGATTTCAGCCACGGTAGATACAGCGCATTCGGGATTGTGTACGTCACAAAACATCCACCTGAAGTCACTTGCGTGCCCGAAATACGTGTTTGCGACCAAAAAATCTGGTGGGAGCTTGCGGCCGGCTAGCAAATCTTGTGGCATTCCCAAACTGCTAGGAAATCTTGTGGGCGATCACGAGTGCCCGCCAAGTTGCTCCCGCACATGCAAAAGGTCATTTCGAGCATGGCAACAACAACAAAAACTCTGCTCTGGTGCGGAGTGCAGAGTTTATAGGTAACTCTGCATTCTACGTGGAACTCTGAGTTGCCGAACTCCACAAACTCCTCGAGCAGAGCTGAGTTTTACTCCCAGGCCTATTCGGAACACACACACCAACCCAAATTCCAAATACCATGGTGGATTAACTATGAGAGCACCTTGGCACAGAAAGCTAAAACACACAATACGTTTCAATCCACACTAGGCAGAACTCAACTTACACTATGCAGATTTATAGAAGCATTACAAAAAGATCAAAGCTGGTAAGAATTAAACATGGAGCAATTTGTTAGTCAAATTGGGTGTACACTTAGTAAACAAACCAAAACAATGTACGACATGCTGCAATTTAAAGTCAAACTCTTCATAAATAGCAAGGCCTAAATTATTAAGAAATGATAGCCAAAAGCATACTATAAAATACATCTTAACCTAAATATTAACAGCATTAGATCTAAATATACTGAAACCCAACAAACAGCACTATAACTATAAGCACCTGATTATGATGCTGGTCGTAACGACCGACCCCGAAGCTGGAAACCTTCCCCGCACCGTATTATGAAGCAACTGCTGCTACTGCGGTGACGGCATCTACGGCGGAGCACCTATCTCCAAATTGGTCACTGCATTTGTGTACAAAACTTACAGGAAACATGTGAATTGTACACACACATGCCTGACATATGTGGGGGTTTGTCTTGTGCACCATGTACTTCATTGATGGAGTGTGGCGGAATGTGCACAGTCCAGTCAATCGGGATGCATTCAGCATGAGGACTTACCTGCATTCTGGTGCCCACAGGATCGTAGTCATCGTGTTTTAGCTGCCCAGGTGTAGGGGGGACCTGGAGGAAGGGAACCACGGTGGCGACTGCTAGAGTGGAGCAGATTTGGGTGAGAATGCACCCCAAATCTTTAGTTTCTGATGACTCAAGGCAGGCTGTCGGACCACCACGGTCAGGTCATTGGAAAACCTCATTGCAATCCAGACAGCGGTCAGAGATCCCTGTACTGCCCTATGGCTGCTGTTTTTCTCTGACCGCCATGTCGGTGTTCGGAGAAAAGCTGTCAGAGTTGGGGGACTTTCAGTGGTCCGTGGGAGTGCAGGATACATGCATCTTACTCAGGCGGCCAGATCAACAGCTTCCGACGAGACTGCGGCGGTCTGATCACCTCCAACAGGACTGCAGAAGATGGTCCGACAAGGCATTGTAATCAGGCCCTAACTTTTAAATTTCCTTCCCAAATCCCCTCTACCCTCAAAACCCTTAAAAAATCCTTAAAATAAGACTTACCTGTTCCGAAGCACAGCAACACCTTACCGTGATCTGGTTCCAGGAAAGGAGACTAAAAAGAACACAAATAGATTACAAAATAGAAGGTAGTGGTAAAATAAATGCCTGCCAAATGAAGCTAAAAAAAGACTATCTCCAAATAGGAATGAATGGGAAATATTGTAAAAAAGTTAAATAAATGTTTAATTTTTTTTTTTAATTACTAAACATGTTAAACATATCAAACAATGTTATATAAAATATGAATAAATTGTAAAGTTTACATTAAATAATAATAAAAAATATATACAATTATTTAATATATTCTAATATAACATATGTGAAAAGAATGTTGAAAATATAAATATAAAAAAGTTAAGGAATGTTAAAAAAATTAAAACAATTATGTAACATATAAAACATATCAATCAATGTTATAAACAATTATGAAAAAATGATAAAGTATAAATTAAATAAGACTAAATAATATATACAATTATTTCATAAATGTTAAAAAATTGTTAACAATAAAAAATAAACGTTGAAAATGTATAACATACAAATGTTTATAAATAACATTTACCTGACTTTTTAGTATTAAAACATACTGCTCTTTTTTACATTCACCTCATTTTATACTTTTTAATTTTTTTACTTGAAGTATATATAATACAAATTGTAAAACTATACATCAATAAAAAATTGAAAACAAATAAAAACTGAAAAATATGTGACATGTTTTTATTATACAAAATTTGTGAAAGAGTGAAAGGTGTTGGACCCTAAAGAGGAAATATTTACTATCCCCACTCCAATATAACCATATTGGGGAAAAGTGTTGGACACTAAAAGGGGGACATTTACTATTCCCCCTTCAATCTAACCAATACAAGGAAGGTGTTGGACACTAAAGGGGAACATTTACTTTTCCCACTCCAGTTTAAACCAATTCAGCGAAGGTATTAGACACTAAAGGGATGGCCTTTACTATTCCCACTCTAATCTAAACCAATTTGAGGAAGATGTTGGACAATAAATTGGTGACATTTATCAATCCCACTCCAATCTAACCATATTAGGGAACATTTTGGGACACTAAAGTGGTAACATTTACTCTTCTTACTCCAATCTAAACCAACTCAAGGAAGGTGTTAGACAATAAAGGGGTGGTATTTACTATTTTCACTCCAATCTAAACCAATTTGGGAAAGGTGTTGGACACTAAAGGGAATACATTTACCAATCCCACTCCAATCTAACCATAATAGGGAACATGTTGGGACACTAAAGGGGTAACATTTACTATTTCTACTCCAATCTAAACCAACTGAAGAAAGGTGTTAGACACTAAAGGGGTGGCATTTACTATTCCCACTCCAATCAAAACCAATTCAAGGAGGGTATTGGACACTAAAGGGGTGACATTTACCATTCCCACTCCAATCTAACCATATTGGGAAAGGTGTTGGACAGTAAAGGGCTAACATTTACTATTCCCACTCCAATCTAATCCATATTGGGGAAGGTGTTGGACACTAAAGGGGTAACATTTACTATTCCTACTCCAATCTAAATTAATTTGGGGAAGGTGTTGGACATTAGAAAAGTTAAATTTACTATTCCCACTCCAATCTCCTGAGGGCCTGATTACGAGTTTGGCAGGCCTCCCGCGAGAGCCACACCAGCGTTCCACAGGAGGACCGCCAAACCCATAGTGAGACCGCCCGCCAGATTCTGACTGGAATACAGGTCAGGCGGACGGTGCTGTGGAGGGAGAGGAAAGCATTAGAAAGACACTGCAGTGGGACCGCCACAGCATGTTCCTACAGGGGAAGAAATGCACAATGTTGTGCATTTCTTCCAGTGCAGGAGCTTGGTAGTGCAATACCAGGGGGACACACCATGTAGCACCCTGCATGCACCCCCAGGCCCAGAGGCAGCAGGGGACCCTGTAAAGGCCCCCTAAGTTGGGTCTCCGCCACCCTTCCCATGGCAGACTCACAGCCATTGGAAAGGGTGGTGAAAAGGCAAGTTGTAATATTCTTGGCAATAGCGCAGTGGCACAGCCAGCATATTATTTTTCATGCCCACTGCACCACCACTGCAGAATCACAGATCCTCGGCAGTTGCAGCGGTTCTGTGCGGTCTGACTGCCACACTCGTAATGCGGCGCACGTTGCCGCAGTATGGTGGTGGCAGGACCGCAACAACATGTTCGGCGGTACAACTTGTAATCAGGCCCTAAATAATTAAAAATTTAAAATTCCACTTCAAAATAAAACATTTTACATAACATATTACAAAATAAACATATTACAAAGACAATCAATACTACATATTCTCACATTTTTTGTGCAGTGTAAAATTTAGTAAAATATTATGCAAAAACACTAATTTAACTACAAACCTTTTTATTCAGTTATATTTAAAATTATAAAAGTATTGTTTTCATTACAGTTAAAAAAATAAAAAGCATTTATTAATATTCAGAAACGTATTGTTTAAAAAAAACACGAAATTAACTATAATACATTTTGCAAAAACTTTTGGATAAATTTCATCTTTTAAAACAATGATTTTTATTTGTATATGGAGACAAGAAAACCAAGAGAGAAAACAACATAAATTACATTTCCAACAGTTTTTATTTTTTATTTTTAGAGAACAGGGCCAAAACCAAGAATAGGATGTGCCCAACAGAGCATGGAACAAAGCCACAGCCCCGGTAGAGATTCATTGTGCATAATACAAAGTAAAAAAAAAACACATTTTAAATTAATCTAGACTAGAGGTGGAGGACAGCAACGTGGTAGAAAGGTGGGACGAGACACCCGTGTCCTGCACAGTAGCGGCATCCACCATCCATTGGTGGGCTGGATCCCAAATTCGGCTCAGGCTGACTCGTTCTCTATTAGAGTCATTTCCAGCAAACTATTGTTCAGAAATTCCTGCCACCAGAACCATGAATCGATGGGCACACTTGAAAGCCAGAAACAAGTCTGGCCAAAGAAACTGCAACAAAATATAAACCCGCTAATTGAGGAGGAACAACCTGTGAATGTCCCAACATAATCAACCTTAAATCAGATGTAACCACAAGATTCGATATGCCATGCAACTTTCCAAAAATGAATTCTCAGAACAAACGCAATGTTGGGCAGGATGCAAAAACATGAACCTTGTTGGCCACCTCAAGCACCCAGTGGAAACAGCCATCCTCCAATCGTAATTTCATTACAAAGAAGCGTTAAGGAGTATATTATAAATCATTTATACATTTGAGATGATGCACCTTGATACGCAACACATTCGAAGCTGATTGTGGCAAGATATTGCTATGCGGCAAATCATCAGCAGTTACTACGGTATTGAGTAATTGATTCCACTTAGTAGTTCTTGGCTGGAACGGGACAACCAAATGATCCTGAGAGGAAAAATAAATTAGATTATAAACTAGTCCAATATTTCTTAACACTGGAGCTTTTATTATAAGCTCCAGTAGAAAGTTAACAGAACACCCTATCTCATCTTCTAGAAAACAAATGTTGTAATAGGAGATCTGTAAAATTAGGAATGAGGAAGAGAGAACTGTTGTTGTAAGTTCTCAAAAGAGAGAAAAACATATCCTTCAAACAATTGACCGAAAATAAAGAGATTGGCCTTTTCCCAATTCTCCCAAAAGCTGTCATTAATCCGGAAGGGTAAGTTAAGTTAGGATTATAGCCTAGATATGTGAGCTGATTAACCGGGGTAATACCAGAAAATATACGCTTGAAAGAGCTATATATAAAGCAAAACTGGGCCTAGACCTGCGGTTTCCATGAACTCCCAAAGGAAGGGCCAGGAGACCTGGTCAAAGGTCTTCTTGGCATCTAGAAAGATCATACCAACTGCCCCCCACCCCATGAGAGGAAGCATTCTCCAGAGTCGTAATTGCGGTGTTGACATGAGATGTTGTGTCACAGCCCGGGATAAAGTCATGCTGATGCCTGTGGCTCAACTCCAATATTACTGTGGATAGTCCGTTAGTAAGCACTCGGGTATAAATCTTAAAGTCAGCATTTATTAAGGAGATTTGGTGGCATAATTTGCAAGATTTGGGATCCGTCCCATTTTTTGAGAATATGACAATATTGTTCTCACCCCAAGACTCAGGGACATGCACTGACAAATCGAAGGAGTTAAACAGATTCCTGAGCAATGGAGCCAGAATTTGCAAGAAGGTGACATAAAACACCTGTTGTATTCCGCTTTAGGTGTCCGTATATAGGTTTTCCTGAAACATGTCCTTATATAGGCACAATTCACATTGCCCTTATATAGGCATAGAATCCTAGTCCTTATTTAGGCATTAGCCGTGCACTCCAAATACAGGCATGGTCACCGACATCCGTCCACCCTAACGTCACAACGAGTTCTTAGAAACCAGACCCTTAAGCTCTTGGGAGTTCCCCTAGCACAGGATTATTGATTTCTCCAAGAACTCATCTATTATGCATGAACCGCTATACCTTAAGGGTTCATTCCTGACGTCTTCCTCTGTCCGACTTCACGGTAATGCTAACATTCCAAAGTACCTACCAGGTATAAATATACCTTCCCTTGCCCAAGCAAGTTAGAGGAGACCTCGACTTCAGAGGAGCCCGTATCCCGGCCTGACGCACTGAGAAGACGCTGTCATCCCTGCTCGCAGAGAATCCAGCTTCCAGTGATCTGACTCCCTTCGCGGGGTGTTAGAGTTCGAGTCCGGAAAGAGATTCCCACCTCTCTCATTCTCAAGGTATGGAGCTGACTAGATCCTAGAGGGACTCTTGGCATACTAGACTTAACATACTCTTAGTATACCATACTAGAGAATACTTCGCCTACTTCTTACCTTGCCCTACACCTAGACTAGGTTAGGTACATTGGGGTAGAACTAGCTTAGAGACGCATCATATGAGTACTCGCATTTTTAGCTCATGTTATTTATGTATGTGAATATATGCTAAAAGATAATGCTAGCGCAGTATTATTTATTTCTACTGCTTACGCTGTACATTATATATCTTGCATACTGTCTTGTGATCATAACAGCGCATATCTCTTACACGAGAAACAAGACTGTTCAATAAAACCTTTTATTGAAACGCCCGTCTATTCTTTCTGTGTAACTCTGAGGAAACTAAGCATGCACGATTAGCTGGGTGAAACTGTTATATATTGTTTCCACGATTCTGAGACGTGTTCCGATTCTAAAGGGAAACAAAGTGGTCATGTTTATGCGGTTGCCAGAAACTACTCCCTTCTTGTTTTCAAGGAGTTTCTAGTGACCTCTGAGCTAGCTGGCACAAAGTAATTAAGTTCAATACACTTGATAGGGACATACCGACCTCAGTCCTATGTCAAGCCTATAGGGTATATTATTCCAATGCGCAGAGCCTATTAGGGAAATAGGAACTACACTACATGGCGCCCAACCGTTTGGTAAGGCAGTAATTTAACGCTAGATACTGAGTAACTCAGTCGTGCTTTTCTCTCAGAGACCCCTACTCACATACTCCATAAGACATCTGGAGTGGGTAGGGTTAAATATCCGCCAAAGCTAAATAGCACAAAAACCCTATATATTAGATATTTTGGTTTGTTCAACGTTGAAGGATACAGTGTTCCAAAATATTGTGCACCTTATCTTTTGTTTCCTTGAAACTTGTTCTACATTTTTCAAAAAACAAATGTCCGAAAACGGGGACAATGCCACCGGGAACGGTGTAGCTGCGGCTGAACCAGTCGTAACAGCTTTTAACTTTACAGGTTTAAATGAAACCGAGGAGGGTGTTATAGACATCCATCCAAACTTAAGAAGAGCCATCACTCTAAAACTTATAAAACACGGCCTACCACCAAGAGGGGGTAGAGCAGTTTTCGTGATAGAGGCACACGAATCCTTTCAGACAGAGGTATTCTATTCATGGATAGTATTCCCAGAATCAAATCCAGTAACAAGACTGTTTCACTTCTACAAAGAAGATGAACCACCAGAGGAATATATTCCTTTCGAGGATATTGAAATTCCACTAACATACCAGGAGCATCAGCTCTGGTTTAAAGGCGCCCTAAAACATCACAAAAACATTACCAGGCTCGGTCCACTAGGTAGACCAGGAGCAACATGGCCGATTCTAGCCGCAAGACTCCTCATCCTGACCTCGATATAATGTCAGACGAGGAATTACTTACTCAACTTACAGAGTTAATAAAAATTTACAGACAATTGGTCCAATATGTGATGCAGACTTTCACAGTCCAACCACCATTGACCATTCCAAATCAAACCCCTCAACAGGGGAATACACCAAAAATTACACCACAGACTTTATACGCAGTCATGGGTAAAATGCCCACAAAACGTGAGCAAATTCCATTCTGGATAGCTCAAAAAATTACTCAAATCGAAGCAGTATTTCCTAATTCTAGCCCTTATGAGAAACACAGAATCCTAACAATCTGTTTACCAATGGGGATCACACCACAACTGGAAGACTGCACCACTTGGGGCTCAGTCTTTGCTGCCATCTATACTAAAACACATGGTATTCCATCAATTGCAGTAATACCTGATGTCCTGAAACAAATTCAAAACGAATACGGGGCAGAGCCTGCTCTAAATTTAGGTATGAAATTACTGAAAAATTTCGACCAGGTCTCAACAATAATATTATCTAATATTAAAGGGGAGGCAGCATCAGTGGCGATCCGCCAACGATTAAGGGAATTTGATGTAACAGAACTTCAAACAGAACTACCCAGAATAATAGAACAATCATATGCAGAATTAGGCAGAGATAGTTTGGGTGGAAGACCATTGAAGCCAAAACTATCTGAGAATCCTGAAAAGGACTCTATTAAACAAACTCCTACATCTTCTAAAAAGAAGTGGGAAACAAATAAACAAAATTCAAACGAGAAACGTTCTCAATCCCGAGGTAGGTCTCCTCAAAAGGAGCACTCTGAAAGGAGGTATAACCTCAGGAATAGGGATAATTTAAGAAAACCTGACAGGTATCAAGACACTGATACACGTTCCTCTCGTACCTTTCAGATATCGTCACAGACATCGGAAAGAAGAGGACGGTCAGAACATAGAGAAAAACGCGTGAAATCCGAAGACGACAAACACGTTCACAAAAATAAATCAAAACCTCAATTCTCAAAAAAGAAGGTAGCAGGTCTGAAGATCAGACATGCCGGGAATACTGAGAACACAACTCAAGAACGGAGAATGGGCTCAGACAATGCTGGACAGTGCGGCAGAAGTCACAATAGCTCGCCAGAACCTGAAGGAACTTCTGGAGATAGTGGACTTGAATGAGTACATCACAGTAGAGACTGTAGACACCAGGGTTAGTACTCCACAAAAGTTATATGAAATAACACTCCGAATGGAGGGAGATATACCAAGAAAGGTAAAAACACTCTTTTGGGAGAAACTTTCAAGGGGTTATGATATACTTCTAGCAGAAAAAGACTGGCCACCACAATTTGTCAGGGAGTGCCCACATGGTGAGGACATTATTATGCCTGCCTTCTCCAACCATATTCCAATTCACCTAAAATATACTTATGCCAGGAAATGGGCAGTAGCCCAGGCTCCAGCATTATATAAAAATCATGCAGGATGGGATGAGGACTCACCTCACCATAAAATATATCTAAAAAATGAACCTACTGCACAAAGGCAGTACCCAATAAAGCAAGAAGCTAAAAAACAGGTCAGGGAGATCTTAGATCAACTTGAATACCAAGGGGTGATTGAAACATGCACCTCCTCAATGAACAATCCTTTGTTTCCTGTATCCAAACCAGACCATACATATCGTCTAGTTTTGGATTACAGACACTTAAACACTTGTTCAAAAGCATTTGCAGTGCAAAATGCACATAGTACAGCAATAATGAATAACATTGTGCGCAAAAAATATAAAACCACATTGGACATTTCAAATGGTTTCTTTTGTCAAAACATAGCACCTGAAAGCAGGTACTTAACGGCTTTCTCAATAATGGGGACCCAGAGTCAATTTTGTCGACTCCCACAAGGGTTCAAGAACAGCCCGGGGTTATTCTCAGCGAGGGTAACAGAGTTACTACAAATTTATGATAATAAGGCATTGTCATATGTCGATGACATCTATCTGACAGACGATGACCTGGATAGGCACTTGAACACGGTGAGTACCATTATATTGGGCTTCGCCTCTGAGGGCTATAAATTCAACTTTAAAAAATCCAGAAATGCCCATCTCAATGTCCTTTTTCTAGGATATGAGCTTTCAAGTGAAGGCAAGAGCTTGGCAGCTAACTTTTTAGAAAAGTGTGCGCTGCTCCAACCTCCAAAAACGCTGAAAACTTTACAATCCATCCTGGGTTTCCTAAATTTTGGAAGAACGTACATTCTAAATTACGCAGAAAGGGTTAAACCTCTCTACGCATTAATCAAACCTGATTTTTCAATCAAAAATTGGACACAAGAACACACAGAAATCTTGCATTCACTCCAAGCTAACATGTTAGCAACAAATCACTTACAAACACGCGTAAGTCAACGCAACTTAGTGATCCGAATAATTTCGGGTCAATGCGGATTCACCTACTTAACATTTAATGAGGGTGAAAAGTACCAATAGCATACAAATCACATTTGTATACACAAGCAGAAATGCGCTTCACTTCAACAGAAAAAATACTGACAGCAGTTCAAACCGCTGTAGCAAAAGAAAGAGCCCTAGCTCAAGGGAAACGCATTATTGTCGTAACCCCAGTACCAGCTTTAGAAGCGGTCACAAAAGCGAGCATTCCGAATGCAAAAGCATTACATCCTAGATGGATACAATGGGTTAATTCTCTTGCTGCAACAGATGTTGAATATGTTTTTGATCCTGATCTAAAAACACAAGCGTTCCTGCAATATGAACATGAATGTCCTCTGCCCAGTGACATTCTGCCTCTCGATCAGTACGAATTCATAATTTACACTGACGGATCCACACAACCCGCTACAGGGAGTAAGCAAGCTTACAGTGCAGCATGCGCAATCGTTAAAGGTCGCATGCGAGATGGTAACTTCAGACCAATGGTCACTAAAACTCAATCTCTAGGAGATTGTACAGCTCAGCGAGCTGAACTACAAGCATTCAAACTGGCACTTGAAAGTACAGATCGGGAATTCCCCACACTTATAGTGTGCGATTCTTTTACTGTGTTCAGTCGTATAATGAATATATACAAAATTGGCTTGAAAATGGGTTCAAAGATGCAAAAGGTGGCACAATAAAGCATAAAACGCTTTGGGAACAAGTAGTTCAGTTAAAAAATGAACTACCAAAAGCTCACGTGATACACACGCTGAGTCATCAACGTGATGGCGTTCACGTTGTAGGGAATTCATTGGCTGACGAAGCCGCAAAGGGGGCTGTTCAAACGGCTTCCGTAGCTGCGATCTCTCGTTCAAAAACGAGAATAAACAGTGAGATATTGTTGGCTGTCAATGCTTCAAGCAAAGGCAGTGGTGCAGCGTTACCAAAAAAGTTTCCACTCAAGTACTCTTATGTAATTGATGCGAACAACGTTCCTTTTGCTCGAATCCCTGGAGTGGGGGATAGGGTAATTCCAAACATGGAACGTAGAGCAGCTTTGATTTATGAAGCACATTTGGGGGAGGGTCTGTCACATCAAGGGATCTCTAAAACAATATTAACATTAAAAGAGATGTACTGGTGGCCTGGAATGAATACACAGATTCACATCTTCATCAATGACTGCATAGACTGTAAGGTACAGCATGATGCAGAACGCCACCAGACACCATGCTACGAAGTAGCCTGCCCAGTACAGACACCATTGTTAGATAGCATTAGACTATCTACGCGCAGGCGTCCTTTTGGACAAATGCAATCCCACAAATACTAAGTCAAGGTTCCTATGGATATGGCCTCAGCGCTCGGCTGATGCTCAAACTGTTATAAAAGATTTGCGAGTCTTTATCGGCACATACGCAATAGGCACACTACATTCTGACCAGGGCCCTGCGTTTAGCTCTCGGGCTTACAAAGAAGCCATGGCCAGTTTGGGCGTTGCATTGCGGTACTCCTCTCCGTTTCATCCTGAGGGAAATTCTGTTGTGGAAAGGAAAAACCGGGACATAAAGCAGTCTATAACAGCTAGGGTATTAGGTTCGGGTGATGGGTGGGTCAAACATCTTTATGGGGTCCAACGCTCAGAAATAATTTGCCAAGAAGTTCTCTACGGGGGGTCACTCGATATGAGGTCCTATTTGGGACAAGAATGTGGGTTCCTGATCTCGAATGTAAAGGCACAGTGGTGGAAAATAAACCCTTTGATATCAAACATCGTTTGGCTGTTTTACAGGATCTAAATGAACTAAGATCGAAACAAAGCAACGTATTCCTGAAGCCAACCGCCACTGGGGAAAAACCGGCAGTCCCAGCAAGGCCTGTCTGGATCCCAAAAGTTGGGGATCTAGTCAGAGAGAAGATTGCAGACAAGAAGGAATTTGGACCTTCTTACAGACAACCAGTACCTGTCCTAGCCGTTCAAGGAACAAGAACAGTACTTCTGCCGCCCCTTGCTGGAAAAAAGGAGAAAAGATTTGTGTCAATCGACCTCATCAAACCACAGTATGTGGCCAATACTAAATAGTAGGCCTCGTGGACTCCGACCTAGTAGCACACGCACTCCTCTCACTACTATCCAAGAGGTTCAGACTGAAAGACTGATAACCATAGAGAATTCAGCAGTAACAGATGAAGGACTAAGCAACAATGCTATGGAACTCATTCCTCTTGAAACTCAAGTAACAGTTCATCCAAATACAACTGTCTACACCAATGTAACAAGTCATCAACTGGTTCCAGCGGTTTTAACAAATCCTGATGCAATTCCAACAATTGACAGAACTGCTTCTGGCTATTTCATTCACTTTGATACGTTTTCTGAGGATCCGAGTGAGCCTGAAACGACGCCAGCATCAAAAACTTTCAAACAGCAAGTACAAGACTTTTTTCATTTTCTGAAAAAGACTTATCTGGTTTCACCATGGATTGAACTGTGGATTATTTCTGAAATATATATTTTTTTCTGCTTTGGCTAGCTTTGGTTATGACTATCAGCGTGCTTATAAATGGCAGATACATCTGTTTGGATATTGAAAGTAAAAATGTGAACTTACTTTTAAAACCACACAAATCATCCCATCGTGAAGCAAGAGACTTGTCAGCAGTGAACATCACAGCCGTTCCTATACAAGATGGTATAGTGTGGGACAAAACTGATTTCGATATCTTCGGTCCTACGGAACCTTTGAACATTCTACATTTATTTAAAATTTCATTAAGTGATTTTATTTCGTCCAGTACCTATTCTGATGATTGGGACATAAATGATATGATGTTTGATCTAGAAAGGTCTGCTGCATTTTCTAACAATGAATATTTAGAGGGTTCATCAGACTATGAACAGCTGTATTGCTATAACCACTATGGTCATCATTTTTTGCATAAATCTGCAACACCTAGAAATGTGTTTATGTTTAACCAATGGGAGCATTGTCCTACACCACCAAAAGGTAGTTCAAAAATGTTTGCTAAAAAGTTTCCCTATTTCTCAGGGTACAATACATCTGATCCGGAAACATTTTACTATAAAAATGTAAACAAAACAGGACAGAAAATTATTTTAACAAATACAAATCAGATTTACTCTGCAGCATTTATTGCCCAACTGTCTAGACATGGATTCGATTTGTGGAAAGACACAATAGAAACAAAATCTGTCTGGGGTTCTAAAGATTGGCAAGTGCAGGGGATAGAAGCTTTGTTTAGAGCATGTATCATCCCTCAGCAAATAATGTTTTTGAATGACACTGTACAACAAACATCTTGCCTTCGTTTAGCCAAGATCAAAGACATGAAAACACCTTCTGTACCAACACCTGCCAGTAATAACTATACACAGGCAGCGGTTACAGTTGACTCAATACTACAAATCAACAGAACAAATCCTGATTGGAGAAAATGGTTGATCTGGCCCACAGACACAAATATCTGTCAAGAAAGATTCCTGAATAAAACACAGGGCTTTACTATTCATAGGCCAGACCCACGATACGTCCAAAGACAACATCCGGGGTAGTAACAACATACAGTGTAGGAAAATTGTGCCTCGACTGGCTACAAAAATCTACACTTGAGGATGTGAAACAACACTTATCTTTACTTAAAGAAGACGCAGACCTTAGGGAATTCTTGCTAGGACCGAGAAAACGGCGTCAAAAACGTTTCATATATGCCGGCATTTATGCTGCTTATAATGAAGCATGGAAGGTTTCACAGGTAGAGGCCGCAGAACGAATACGTGAACTTGATCGTATTAATTTGGAGAAAACTCTCTCTGTGGTCGACAATGGGTTAACAACTTTGTCATCCAGAATTTATTCATTGGAAAACATTGTATCCTCTGCAATTGACATACTGGAACAAGATTTAGCCATGTTACAACAAGGCCAATCTCAGTTACGTTCTATTATGTTATTAGGCTGGACGCTGCAATCTTTGCGTGCGGGCTATGTGCCTTGGCGTTTTATCAACACGTCGGCTCTGTTTGCAGAATACAATCTGACTGCTAAACAGATCGAACTGGCACAAAGGGGAGCAAAGTATACAGTGCTGAGCATTGAAAAACTGGAGAAATTACCATTCACTGTGGCAGAAAAACCAGCTACAGAATGGCTTATTCATGGCAAAATCACTCTGCCTGTCACTACTTTTCAGTTTCAGTATTGCCTCAAACAAATGCAAGCAGGCAAATATGAAAGGTTGGGTAAAGAATACATTAAGATATCCTGGGATTTACCATACGAATACAGATGTTGGAGTGGGGATCGTGAAGTGTTTCTTAGCGGTACAAACTGTGAAAATGCACTAAGCGGTTCACTCATATGTCAAGACATTTCTTTACACAGGGCTTGTAATGGTTCTGTGGCAAATTTGTCCTGCCACCAGCAAGGTACACCAGCTGCTGTGATTAATCCAACATTTGGCCAACTTTCTAATGGGAGTTACCTCATGTTGAATGATCAGAGTTGCGGTGGCATGTTGCCAGGCATCCCATATCTAGTAACAGTAGACTCCAGGGTCACTTGCTGTATGCAAGTATTGTTCCCCCCAATAGACACAGTCAGGGAGTCGCCTTTATGGCCTTCATTGAATGTTTCTTTTATACGATTTGATACTTTAAGCAGAATGAAAGCCATGCTTATACAACAAACTGTGCCTCTGACCTCGGCCAAAGAAATCTATGATTTACAAATTGCAAGGACTTCGGCTGAGATACAGGCTTTAATTCGTACAAACTGCCCTATACATTTCGCAGAAATGATGGGACGTATCTTTAACATGTCTGATACGAGCGGATTGTACATGTACTTAAGACCATCTGCTCGGGACTGTTAGCACCTTTTCAAGCAGTCCTCGGAATCATCCCAAACTTTGCACATTCGGTGTTTGGTGGTGTGCCATTAATTCTAGCAATTGTTGTAGGAATCTTATTTCTATTCCTACTATTACGCTATGGCAAGCCTATCCGCCGACATCACTCCGAGCGATGTGGAGAAAGCTCTCCAAGAACGGAAGTGCCGTGAGCGCATAGTGCAACTTTTGGGCATACCTCGTCTATGGGAACTTAATACAACATGGTTCCTGTTATTCAGACCAATCTGGCAAGATTGCATCTTACCTGTTCTACGCTGCCTGCTTTGCGGTGAAGAATGCATGCTAGACACCTGTCTAACACTCCCATCAGTCATGCAACGGATATCGATACTCTGCTGGACCCGATAACGGCCCATGCTCTGTGTTGTCCCCAGAGGCTACCAATCCTGATGACGGCATTCATTGAGATCTCACAGACGCTTCCTGCTGCTGCTGAGGTACGAGATGGATCAACAGGCACACAGGTAACAACGGACGCGAACATTGCTGCAGCATCTTATGCTGAGGGCGATGCTGCTCATCTCTGTGCAGTTAATCTCCTACACGAGGTGTTCCAAATGTCACCAACATCGGTTGACGATATTTTGTCTACGGAAATAGATGATTTCATGTTTACACCAGACCCATACACTGACTTTGATTCGGCTCACAGTGTACCAGGAACGCAATGAAATTGGCCTTCATGTTTTCAAAAACTTGGAACTCTTCCCAAAATTGAACTTTTTTTGAAACTATATGGCAAATCAATCTGCTTACAGTAGAACTATTCTTATAAAACGGACTTCTTTGAAGAAACTTTGTTTAAAATTTCATTTACTTCCATGATATGAAATGGCTTTGATTTTTGAAATACTTATCAATCATTTCATCATATGTATATATTACTGTTTATTCATTCATGTTGCATCTATTTCCGATATATGCTTAGCATGAAAACATTGCTTTAAAATGTACAGTACCTATTGCATTCAACAGTTTATTTTTAAACTTCTTTTAATATGCTTTTAGAAATGTTTTTAGCAATATGTGGTACTCAAATTTAAGTTTAGCATTTAGTATTATCGTTCATTCGAAAGTGGAGTGGGTGTTGTATTCCGCTTTAGGTGTCCGTATATAGGTTTTCCTGAAACATGTCCTTATATAGGCACAATTCGCATTGCCCTTATATAGGCATAGAATCCCAGTCCTTATTTAGGCATTAGCCGTGCACTCCAAATACAGGCATGGTCACCGACATCCGTCCACCCTAACGTCACAACGAGTTCTTAGAAACCAGACCTTTAAGCTCTTGGGAGTTCCCCTAGCACAGGATTATTGATTTCTCCAAGAACTCATCTATTATGCATGAACCGCTATACCTTAAGGGTTCCTTCCTGACGTCTTCCTCTGTATGACTTCACGTCAATGCTAACATTCCAAAGTACCTACCAGGTATAAATATACCTTCCCTTGCCCAAGCAAGTTAGAGGAGACCTCGACTTCAGAGGAGCCTGTATCCCGGCCTGACGCACTGAGAAGACGCTGTCATCCCTGCTCGCAGAGAATCCAGCTTCCAGTGATCTGACTCCCTTCGCGGGGTGTTAGAGTTCGAGTCCGGAAAGAGATTCCCACCTCTCTCATACTCAAGGTATGGAGCTGACTAGAACCTAGAGGGACTCTTGGCATACTAGACTTAACATACTCTTAGTATACCATACTAAAGAATACTTCGCCTACTTCTTACCTTGCTCTACACCTAGACTAGGTTAGGTACATTGGGGTAGAACTAGCTTAGAGACGCATCATATGAGTACTCGCATTTTTAGCTCATGTTATTTATGTATGTGAATATATGCTAAAAGATAATGCTAGCGCAGTATTATTTATTTCTACTGCTTACGCTGTACATTATATATCTTGCATACTGTCTTGTGATCATAACAGCGCATATCTCTTACACGAGAAACAAGACTGTTCAATAAAACCTTTTTATTGAAACGCCCGTCTATTCTTTCTGTGTAACTCTGAGGAAACTAAGCATGCACGATTAGCTGAGTAAAACTGTTATCTATTGTTTCCACGATTCTGAGACATGTTCTGATTCTAAAGGGAAACAAAGTGGTCATGTTTATGCGGTTGCCAGAAACTACTCCCTTCTTGTTTTCAAGGAGTTTCTAGTGACCTCTGAGCTAGCTGGCACAAAGTAATTAAGTTTAATATACTCGATAGGGACATACCGACCTCAGTCCTATGTCAAGCCTATAGGGTATATTATTCCAATGCGCAGAGCCTTTTAGGGAAATAGGAACTACACTACACACCAACAGGATCTGATCAGGACCGGAGGCGTTGCCTTTAGCGAGGGAGATGATGACATTTCCACCTCTGAGAGAGTTATGGGTGCTTTTAATTTAGCCCTCTGAGAATGGCTCACCTTCTGATGGAAATACCTCCTCACATATCAAAGAATATCTTCGATGGAAGAGGAGCAGTCATCTCAGTAGAGATCTTGGTAGAACAGTCGGAAGATGTCTCTAATAGCTTCTGGGTCAACCACCAGCTCTCCATTCTCTCGCCTAATCTGCTGGATGGTATTTGAACTAAGGCTATCCCTTACTTTAAAGGAGAGAATTTGCCCCGTTTCCTCACTATTTTCAAAGCTGGTCATTTGACTGGCTCATCCCTATTTAACTGCCCTATCCCAGATCCTTTTTCTAAGAGAGGACCTAAGGGCGATGGACTGCTTGAGCAGCCCCTCCGCCTAGGGCCCATCCTTCACAATGATGCGATATCCTAAATTGGGTTCTACAGAGCTAAGAGTCTGACTTGCCACAGTTTCTTCCATTATTTCCCTCCTCTGTTGCTGAGAAGCAAATTGGAGAGTTTGTCCCTAACACAAAGCCTTAAGGGCATCCCAGACCACCTGAAGTGATGCTAAGCCAATGTTAAACTTCAGAAACTCACACAAGTGGGAGTTCTTGGAGCTAACATACACATCCTTGAGTAATAATTGACGTTCAAATGTCCAGCCCCGCTGTATGGATAGGCCAACTAAGTTGGATAAGCAAAGATAGAGTTGTGATCAGATACGACCTTGGATTGAGTATTAACTTTGAAGATGAGGCTAGAGTGTTAGTGACCAAAAACATATCTAGCCTTGACATTGCCTTATGGGGGGCCAAGTAGAACATAAATTCCGGTATGTTGGGTCGCTCAAAGTGTCACAAGGACGACCAAGGCATATGAGGAAATTAACTGGTGCAGAGCCCCCCGATACAGTGCTTCCCCCACGAGAAGAGCCACCCTGAACCTGGTCGAAGGTCAGAGACTGAGATGCCAAGCTTCAATTAGGGCATAATGTCACATTATAAATGCTGCATTCAATATAAGGTGGTGACTAGAGATGCAGATCTGGAAGGCTGCAGCTGGCTCCGTCAAGCATATTCCGAGTTGCCATTTCACTGCCCTATTCATTGGGCTGAACACACCATGAAAAGGGTGGCAGAATGGCAAGAAAGGGGGCAGTACAGGACCCCTGCTGGATTTGGGCCTGGGGGTGTATTCAGGGGGGCACATGTGGATTTGCACCCCCTTCGTGCACGGTGTGGTATTTATGCCACACCATGCAGAAAGGTGCAGTCGGCGCTCTGAGAGTGGCAGTCTGATTGCTAGGCTCTTTTATGATACTGACAGACCGCTGCTCTGAGACTGCCGCAGGACTGCCCAACAGACCAGGAAAAAACTCCTGATCTGGCAGGCGGATGCAACACGGGTTTGGCAGTCCCACAGCGGTCTGCGCATTGCACCATCTGCTGTGGGACCACCAAACTCATAATTAGGCCTTTAGATAGTTAACATAGAGATCTCAGCCACCCGGCCACCACTTAGTTAGTCATTTCTGGACTTTTTGAGCTTCATAACAATAGAAAGTCTGACTCGCCATCTGGATCCATACAATAGCGGGCTCCATGAGCGAAATTGATGCCCCAAGCTTCAGGAGGGTCTGGTTGTGATCCTGTAGTTACCAATGCCTCACAACAGTTTGGTGGAACAAGAAATTCCCCACCACAGGCTTTAACCAGTCTCTTAGGGATGGCAGCTCGATAGATCTCTTGTCACAGGATAAAGTTCCCAATAAAGATAAGAATAGCCCAGGGATATTGAGAGGGTTTGCTAGGTGGTCTGAATGGAAAACAATGTCCCCTCTGGATCATACAATCCAAGTCCCAGTCAACTCAGAGCGGCTAAAGCCTCTCAGAAAAGGCAGGTGTCAAAGTTCTTAGGATCATCACCTTCTGTTCCTTCAGGGACCCCAAGAATCAGCAGTGTTACAAGTGACCTGTTCTCTAGATCCTCTACCCTTGATGAAAGGGTAGTGAGCTGTAATTCGTGATGAGGGATCTCCGAGCTATTTCCTTCCACTGCCTGTTAAAGGCCCAACTGAGATGTTTCCACCACCCCTAGTCGAGATTGTATAATATCCATGTTTTTTGACAGCTTGCAGAGAACAACCTGGGTGTTAGATGAGCGGCCTTCAATGCCAGCGAGTCTCTCTGATAATCCTACCTGTGCTGTAAAAGGAGATATTGGATGGCCCCCAAAGTAGGGACTTCCTGAGTTATTCCTGCTGGTTGAGATCCTGTTAAGGGGGAAAGTCCTTTCCAATAGCTTGGTCGCTGGCAGGAGATTGATCCACAATGGATGAAATCAATGGGAGCTCCAAAACCAGAGGCGAGTGATTAGTGGATGCCAGCTCTGTCCATCTGGGTCCCATAGAAATTTCTCTGTCACGTCAAGTGACTGGACAGAATCACCACCCCTTGATCAAAAGCTGCCTATACAAAGTTCTCGGGTTGGCTACCAGGCAGCCCCCCAGGCCCATTCCTTTTCCTGGAGAGGGGTGATATGATGGCTGAGAAATCAGACCGTACAGTTGAGTTCCTGAGAAACTCTAAGCAGTTAGTATAGTCCTAAGCGTCTAAGACCAATTGGGCCGCTTGATCAACATCCTCATCCCAGTCCCTGGCAGACAGGTCAGGAAAAAAAAGAATGTCTCCGCCCCCCCACCCCCAAAGCAGCAGGTTCCAAGTTGCCTAAGGAAGAAGGCTGGGAGAGCAGAAGGGGTGTAACCTGGGAGGCCCCCCTGCCGCCTTGTTTATCAGGTTCGTACGCTGCTGAACTGGAGGGGTGCCGTTCAAAGCAGTAGTCTCTTTGTTGCCTACTGGAAGATTTACTAGAGCACAGTACAGAGTAGCCAAAGCAGTCAATAGTACTTCATTCGTCTCAGTACCTGAGACTAGGTCCTTACTAGAGGCAGAAAGGGCAGAGGATGAAAGCAGAGCAATAAAGGAAACCAATGTATGCTGAGAGCGAGACAGCGTGCTGCCCTGTCCGGCCCGCTGAAGCCAGACACCAGGTGGGGAACATCCCCGCGTGGCTGTACATCAGACTCCAAATCTGGGTCTGCCTCAATGGGGATATCCCCGTCCTTTTCTGGGTACTCGAGGCTTCAGCTGGAAGCATCATGGAGCTTTTATCCCCCCTAAATCCGCTGCAATTACTGAGGTTGCTGCTGCCCTGTTTTCCAAGTAACAGGCTCTTCTGCGCCACTTTTGGGCGAACACAAGAGCTGGCCAAGTCCAGACGCCTCTCTTTCTTAGGTCCACCCCTGGCTGACATCTTGATTTAAAAGTCATTCACTGCACAAAGAGACCCCAAAATTATAGCAGAACCTCCTTATTGGACAGCTCAGCTTCAGCCTGTGATCGTTGCAGTCGGGGTGTGAGCCAATAGCTATCGAGACAGCATGCAAAAATGTATCCCCCACCCTGAGAGTAGAAAGCCTGCAGTTCGCTTTTGAACTGGAGCCTGCAACTATGTAGCAAAGACACAGATCAGGTGTTTTTCTCACCAGCATATGTTGAGTATATCCAACTCTACCATGTGGGCAGTTTCCACTAGTTCCTGAGGCTGCCAAGCTGAAAGGCAGCACTGTCATTTTTTTGCCACACAGCATGGGGCAGAAAGCAAGAGAAAGACCACTAGCCTCTGCCGAGGCATCCCAGACCTTTTGTCCCAGTATATCAGCCTAACCACTACACGGATGTCCAAGGCATCCCCGGGTGAGGGGGCAGAGGAAGCCCAGCTGCCTGAGACCGAGTAGCAGAGGGAGCTAGGTTACTGCTCGTCATGTTGCCCCGCACCCGCTCCACGTCTTACATCTCTTCAATTTGCTGCCAGCACCCTCAGGGACAGCTAGCCCAGAGGGGGAGAGGCCAGAAAGCCGGGGGTCAAGCCGTCTCACTGTGCACTCTGGTAGAGTCAGCTGGTGCTCTGCCTCAGCCGCAAGCTGCCATTGTTGTATGACTATTTTACATAACATATTACATAGTAAACATATTACACTAACATTTATAAAAACAAAGGGCCTGATTACGATGGCGGTCGGACTTACGTCCGACCCCCAACCTATGGGGGATGGGACTGCCTGACAAGCTGTTGGTGGTCCCGTACCCCGAATTACAATGTGACTGCCTGCAACGCAGTCGCGAAGTGTATGCTTTGTATTCCGGCGTGTGCTGCTGACTGCAGCACACACCACAGTCCAGAAAACGCACATTGTGTATATGCCTGGACTATGTGGCAGGCACCATGCGGTGCCTGCCACATGGTGCAGGGTGCCCCCCAGAACCCAACACTGAGGGCTAGTGGGTAAGGGGGGACCGCTACAGGCCCCCAATGTCCCTTTCCGCCAGCCTTTTCATGGCGGGTAACCCGCCATGAAACAGCTAGTGGGGAGGGACATCATAATCGCTACGGTGGTGCCTGGCAGACACCACCACCATTGTAGGGATCGAAGTGCCCTCCGACAGTCCGACGGGCTCCTTGACCCCGTCGAATCCGTAGCGGTCAGTCTCTCCGATCGCCACCCCTCCACCGGCCATCCTAATGTGCGGGCGGAAAACATGTTTATGATGGCAGTGATACCGCCACCGCCAGGCTGTCGGTGGTGGTCTCACCGTCATCGTAATCAGGCCCATACATTTTAAAAATAATTTTTGCAAAAAAAATTACACCGTTTTTTAATTTAATACATTTTTTTAATATACAAACATTTCTAAATATTCTACTTATTCAAAAATAAGCTTATATTTTTAACATTTATTATTATATCTAAGGCTCCCTGTTTTCCATTTTTACGTATTTTTACAGATAAATACAGACAGAAAACAATGTGGTTTCTGTCTGCATTTACTTTTAAAAATGGATAAATACAGAAAATTGTGCTTCTTTGAAGTGACTCTCTGTGCTGTCTTTAATGAATTGTAGTCCAACAGCTGAGCAGATGGACAGCATGGGAAATTAAAACACAAGATGTCAGAACTTTAAATAATGGCAAATGTCAACATACATTTGTGGTTTAATGCTAATATTTATTGGATGTATTGTTATGTAATATTTGGCAGCTTAAATAAACCAAATCGCAACAGACATCAAAGTATGAGTGTGTGTCTATCAGTTAAATAAATATGGAAATTTACAGTTTTACAATTTCATTCATACACAAAACACAACATAAATATGGAAAAATACACATAAAATCGTCCAAAATTAAATATGGATAAATATAGACGGAGATGTTAAAAAATAAATAACATAAAACCGGGAGCCCTTATTATAGCATACCTTAAACATATATCTTAAGTTACATCAAATTAAAATTTATTAAATCATTCTTATAAAATACATGTAAAAATTATAAATTGTTAATTTGGCACATCATTAAAATATTTACCTTATAAATTAACATTTAAATATATATTCTTTAAAAATCTCTCCACCATTATCCTCTAAAAACCAAATATTCCTCCACTACAAAAACAACTATTAATTATGTATATTATTACAACTAAAAACATAAACTTCAATATTTTCACTAAAAAAATACAAAAAAATTGCAAAAATTACAATAAATACGCTACAATACATTACATACTAACTAACACTTACAAACAATATTACGTACAATGATATTTCCAACATCAATATTTTTTACAATGATATTAAAATCATCACTAAAAACATTATTCTTACCTTCAATATTCCTGTAGATGGTATTTTTGAAGTCCCGATATTCTTGACACAATATTTTTGTATCATGATATTTTTTGAGGGGAGATTCTGTCCAACCACGACATTTTCAATCTCATGAGCTCCAGTAGATGCAAAGGCATAGCAGCTGGTCGGCATTACATTTTTGCCACGACAGACAGAATACTTGCAGAAATGTTTTCCTTTCCAGGGTGCCTGAGGTGTCTATTTATGTAGGTGGGTCTCTGTTGGGCTAGCGCAGGTGGGGCCACCATCGCCCCAAAAGGTAGCCAGACCTTTAAGCAATCCCCTAAGCCATTTCCTGTGGATTCCCAAATTTAGGGCCATATTTATCAAAGTTTTTCAGCACACATAGAAAAAGGAAAAAGCCTCAAAGGATTGTTTGTGCAGTGGGCAACGCAGGCACCCTGCATTAGCACTAGGCAGGCAAAATTGTGCTAGCACAAGGAGAGAGAAGGAATGCGCTCTATCTTCATAGATTTGGTGAATTCCTGCCCTTTCCCTTTCAAGCAGCTCAGCAATGTGTCTTACTTGTGATACTGAGCAGTGGTTATCAAATAAAGGTGCAATTATGTTGTATCAGATGTCACATGATCGTATGTCATGTACATGGTGTTTGGACAAAATATCGGACAAAAAAGTTTGTGCTGTAGAAATATCATGCCAAAAATAGCGGAACTTCACTTATATCATGGTAAGTAATATCCTAGTTATTAATATCATTTTTAGTTTTGTTTGTAATATCGATGTTAAAAACATTGATGTAGTAAATATTGCTCAATATAATATCGTTTTTTATGATAAAATAGTATGTAATGTCTTAATTGTTTTTAATTTTTCTGTTTATAATTTTTTTAAATTTTAGAATTTTTTTATTTATTGAATTGTTGAAAGTTCTATGTTTAATTGTTTTAATGTATTTTTTTTTTTAACCATAGAAAATATAGGGGCGTGGCCGAGCCGGCGACCGTGATGGCCACCTGACTCAGGAGCTCCGTAGCCATCATGATCATTTAGCCGCCTCACCACGCACTACCGTGACCGATCCAGCTGAAATGCACCGCATAGTGCTTCGGAGGCTTCAGGGCGCCATCTATGCCATGAGTGGTGCCCAGCGCTCTCGTTAGAGCCGAGTTCGGTCCCGCGCTGAGCCCGGACCTGACGCAGCCTTCGGAGGCCCCAAGTCGACAGGCGACTCGGGTGAGCCTGAGGGCGGGGCCCTGGACACGAGCACTGGGAATATGGACTCCGCATGCGTGCCGCTGCCGCCACGAGGGACGGAAGTTCTCCAGCGATGCTGTTGGGCCTATGTATATTGTGGTCTCGGCGCCATCAACACCCTCTAAGAGGAAGGCTCCCATCTTGCACGGGCCGCGTAGGGCGGTGATGGATCCCTGGCCCTGAATTGATCGCGGTGGACTGTCGGGCCTGCTGTGAGCTGCATGGAGACCTTTGCTCCTAAGATCTATAATCTCCAGCGCTGTGAGTACAGCCCCCTTGCACCCTACGCCTCAACGTGGCCTCACCAACTATTCCAGCTTTTGCTGAATCCTGATCGGGCTTACTACCTCCGGCCGCCATTTTAATACGAATCACGCGGTGCTGCCACTCCGACCTGCGATCCCTAACCAGCGCACTGCCTGATGGTGTCTGTTCTGCACTCCTGCCCAGATAGTGCAAGCACACCGCAATACCCTAGTGACCTCTGCCCAGGGTGCCTCTACTATCCGGCCTGCTCTGACTACTCCTGCCGACGCTTGCTCATTACCCTGGTAGCCCTCTCCCCATGATAGCTGCTAACAATGGGCCGTTCGGACCCAAAGCAACGCCAGCTAAGCTTTGAGGGGGGAAAGACTCCCCAGGAGGGACGACGCCGAGACTGCCACCGGGGAGGAGGCTAGTCATCTGGACGGCACTGCAGCCATAATGGCCGAACTCAGGGCGGGCTTCCCTGCTATCGACACCCAGTTGGATATATTAGCGAGCAGACTAGATGACATCCATAGCCGTCTGGAGACCCAAGACACGCGAATAGGAGGTGCAGAGCAGCGTATTTCTGATCTGGAAGATGCGCAGCCAACCCTACAAAGGCGTCTTGAACTAACCGAATCATTGCTCAAGCAGCTGGCCTCTAAGGCCGAAGATTTAGAGGCCCGCTCTCGTCGAAGCAATCTTCGGGTTGCGGGAATCGCAGAATCCACGAACACCGGGCCTATGGTGAAATTTATAGAGACTGTCCTTGTGGACCTGTTTGGAAGGGATGCCTTCTCCGCATCATTTGCAGTGGAACGTGCCCATCGTACTCTGGGACCTCCACCTGTCCCCGGGGCTCTTCCGAGGATGATCCTTGCCAAAATTCTCAATTACAGCGACCGCGATGTGGCCATACGTCTGGCCAGGGAGCGGGGCGCACTTGTCTACCAGGTATCCACCACCTCCCTCTTCCCGGACTTTACACCGTTGGTGCAAGAAGCTAGATGCAAATATGTGAATGTGAAACGCACCCTCCAAAAGGCAAATGTCAAATATGCGATGTTCTACTCGGCCAGACTCCGTATCCAATTGGATGGTAAGGCCCATATTTTTGACTCACCTGATGAGGCGGAGAAATTATGGAAGAAGCATAAACCATCTGTGATGCCGCAGCGGCAGGAGTGTTACAGCAAACAAATGATGGACGGAATGCTGACAATGCAAACATTCTCCCCCAGTCAAAAGATCTGGGTTAAATCCATCGTTCTTTTGCCCACTACGCCACCCCAGTTTGGACCCAGCCATATGCAAATCAGTCTTGACCCTGTGCCCCATGGGAACAGTCCAGACCGAACTGCCAGGCCAGGTCCTCCCTGGATCAGAAACAAGCATCCTGGGACCAGTTTCAGGGTATGTCACCCTTCTTCAGCCAGGCTAGCTTGAATCCAGTGGCGCAGTGAGCAAGGGACCCACGTCTGGGCATACCCATCCCACTTAGGGCGAAAAGTGTTACAGCAAACAAATGATGGACGGAATGCTGACAATGCAAACATTCTCCCCCAGTCAAAAGATCTGGGTTAAATCCATCGTTCCTTTGCCCACTACGCCACCCCAGTTTGGACCCAGCCATATGCAAATCAGTCTTGACCCTTTGCCCCATGGGAACAGTCCAGACAGAACTGCCAGGCCAGGTCCTCCCTGGACCGGAAACAAGCATCCTGGGACCAGTTTCAGGGTATGTCACCCTTCTTCAGCCAGGCTAGCTTGAATCCAGTGGCGCAGTGAGCAAGGGACCCACGTCTGGGCATACCCATCCCACTTAGGGCGAAAAGTGTTACAGCAAACAAATGATGGACAGAATGCTGACAATGCAAACATTCTCCCCCAGTCAAAAGATCTGGGTTAAATCCATCGTTCTTTTGCCCACTACGCCACCCCAGTTTGGACCCAGCCATATGCAAATCAGTCTTGACCCTGTGCCCCATGGGAACAGTCCAGACCGAACTGCCAGGCCAGGTCCTCCCTGGACCGGAAACAAACATCCTGGGACCAGTTTCAGGGTATGTCACCCTTCTTCAGCCAGGCTAGCTTGAATCCAGTGGCGCAGTGAGCAAGGGACCCGCGTCTGGGCATACCCATCCCACTTAGGGCGAAAAGTGTTACAGCAAACAAATGATGGACGGAATGCTGACAATGCAAACATTCTCCCCCAGTCAAAAGATCTGGGTTAAATCTATCGTTCTTTTGCCCACTACGCCACCACAGTTTGGACCCAGCCATATGCAAATCAGTCTTGACCCTGTGCCCCATGGGAACAGTCCAGACCGAACTGCCAGGCCAGGTCCTCCCTGGACCGGAAACAAGCATCCTGGGACCAGTTTCAGGGTATGTCACCCTTCTTCAGCCAGGCTAGCTTGAATCCAGTGGCGCAGTGAGCAAGGGACCCACGTCTGGGCATACCCATCAAACTTAGGGCGAAAAGTGTTACAGCAAACAAATGATGGACGGAATGCTGACAATGCAAACATTCTCCCCCAGTCAAAAGATCTGGGTTAAATCCATCGTTCTTTTGCCCACTACGCCACCCCAGTTTGGACCCAGCCATATGCAAATCAGTCTTGACCCTGTGCCCCATGGGAACAGTCCAGACCGAACTGCCAGGCCAGGTCCTCCCTGGATGGGAAACAAGCATCCTGGGACCAGCTTCAGGGTATGTCACCCTTCTTCAGCCAGGCTAGCTTGAATCCAGTGGTGCAGTGAGCAAGGGACCCACGTCTGGGCATACCCATCCCACTTAGGGCGTAAAGTGTTACAGCAAACAAATGATGGATGGAATGCTGACAATGCAAACATTCTCCCCCAGTCAAAAGATCTGGGTTAAATCCATCGTTCTTTTGCCCACTACGCCACCCCAGTTTGGACCCAGCCATATGCAAATCAGTCTGGACCCTGTGCCCCATGGGAACAGTCCAGACCGAACTGCCAGGCCAGGTCCTCCCTGGACCGGAAACAAGCATCCTGGGACCAGTTTCAGGGTATGTCACCCTTCTTCAGCCAGGCTAGCTTGAATCCAGTGGCGCAGTGAGCAAGGGACCCGCGTCTGGGCATACCCATCCCACTTAGGGCGAAAAGTGTTACAGCAAACAAATGATGGACGGAATGCTGACAATGCAAACATTCTCCCCCAGTCAAAAGATCTGGGTTAAATCTATCGTTCTTTTGCCCACTACGCCACCCCAGTTTGGACCCAGCCATATGCAAATCAGTCTTGACCCTGTGCCCCATGGGAACAGTCTAGACCGAACTGCCAGGCCAGGTCCTCCGTGGACCGGAAACAAGCATCCTGGGACCAGTTTCAGGGTATGTCACCCTTCTTCAGCCAGACTAGCTTGAATCCAGTGGCGCAGTGAGCAAGGGACCCACATATGGGCATACCCATCCCACTTAGGGCGAAAAGTGTTACAGCAAACAAATGATGGACGCAATGCTGACAATGCAAACATTCTCCCCCAGTCAATAGATCTGGGTTAAATCCATTATTCTTTTGCCCACTACGCCACCCCAGTTTGGACCCAGCCATATGCAAATCAGTCTTGACCCTGTGCCCCATGGGAACAGTCCAGACCGAACTGCCAGGCCAGGTCCTCCCTGGACGGGAAACAAGCATCCTGGGACCAGTTTCAGGGTATGTCACCCTTCTTCAGCCAGGCTAGCTTGAATCCAGTGGCGCAGTGAGCAAGGGACCCACGTCTGGGCATACCCATCACACTTAGGGCGAAAAGTGTTACAGCAAACAAATGATGGACAGAATGCTGACAATGCAAACATTCTCCCCCAGTCAAAAGATCTGGGTTAAATCCATCGTTCTTTTGCCCACTACGCCACCCCAGTTTGGACCCAGCCATATGCAAATCAGTCTTGACCCTGTGCCCCATGGGAACAGTCCAGACCGAACTGCCAGGCCAGGTCCTCCCTGGACCGGAAACAAGCATCCTGGGACCAGTTTCAGGGTATGTCACCCTTCTTCAGCCAGGCTAGCTTGAATCCAGTGGCGCAGTGAGCAAGGGACCCACGTCTGGGCATACCCATCCCACTTAGGGCGAAAAGTGTTACAGCAAACAAATGATGGACGGAATGCTGACAATGCAAACATTCTCCCCCAGTCAAAAGATCTGGGTTAAATCTATCGTTCTTTTGCCCACTACGCCACCCCAGTTTGGACCCAGCCATATGCAAATCAGTCTTGACCCTGTGCCCCATGGGAACAGTCCAGACCGAACTGCCAGGCCAGGTCCTCTGTGGATCGGAAACAAGCATCCTGGGACCAGTTTCAGGGTATGTCACCCTTCTTCAGCCAGGCTAGCTTGAATCCAGTGGCGCAGTGAGCAAGGGACCCACGTCTGGGCATACCCATCCCACTTAGGGCGAAAAGTGTTACAGCAAACAAATGATGGACGGAATGCTGACAATGCAAACATTCTCCCCAGTCAAAAGATCTGGGTTAAATCCATAGTTTTTTGCCCACTACGCCACCCCAGTTTGGAGCCAGCCATATGCAAATCAGTCTTGACCCTGTGCCCCATGGGAACAGTCCAGACCGAACTACCAGGCCAGGTCCTCCCTGGACCGGAAACAAGCATCCTGGGACCGGTTTCAGGGTATGTCACCCTTCTTCAGCCAGGCTAGCTTGAATCCAGTGGCGCAGTGAGCAAGGGACCCACGTCTGGGCATACCCATCCCACTTAGGGCTGAAAAGTGTTACAGCAAACAAATGATGGACGGAATGCTGACAATGCAAACATTCTCCCCCAGTCAAAAGATCTGGGTTAAATCCATCGTTCTTTTGCCCACTACGCCACCCCAGTTTGGACCCAGCCATATGCAAATCAGTCTTGACCCTGTGCCCCATGGGAACAGTCCAGACCGAACTGCCAGGCCAGGTCCTCCCTGGACCGGAAACAAGCATCCTGGGACCAGTTTCAGGGTATGTCACCCTTCTTCAGCCAGGCTAGCTTGAATCCAGTGGCGCAGTGAGCAAGGGACCCACGTCTGGGCATACCCATCCCACTTAGGGCGAAAAGTGTTACAGCAAACAAATGATGGACGGAATGCTGACAATGCAAACATTCTCCCCCAGTCAAAAGATCTGGGTTAAATCCATCGTTCTTTTGCCCACTACGCCACCCCAGTTTGGACCCAGAGATATGCAAATCAGTCTTGACCCTGTGCCCCATGGGAACAGTCCAGACCGAACTGCCAGGCCAGGTCCTCCCTGGACCGGAAACAAGCATCCTGGGACCAGTTTCAGGGTATGTCACCCTTCTTCAGCCAGGCTAGCTTGAATCCAGTGGCGCAGTGAGCAAGGGACCCACGTCTGGGCATACCCATCCCACTTAGGGCGAAAAGTGTTACAGCAAACAAATGATGGACGGAATGCTGACAATGCAAACATTCTCCCCCAGTCAAAAGATCTGGGTTAAATCCATCGTTCTTTTGCCCACTACGCCTCCACAGTTTGGACATTTTGCTATGTTCGCCCTAAGTTGGCAGGGTATGCCCAGACGTGGGTCCCTTGCTCACTTTGCCACTGGATTCAAGATAGCCTGGCTGATGACGGCTGTAAGCCAGAAACCGGTCCCAGGATGCTTGTTTCCGGTCCAGGGAAGACATGGCTTGGCAGTTCGGGCTGGACTGTTCCCATGAGGCACAGGGTCAGACTGATTTGCATATGGCCATGTCTGAACTGGGGTGGCGGAGTGAGCTAAAGAATGATGATGGATTAAACCCAGATCAGTTGACTGGTGGTGAGTGCTTGCAATGTTCAACACTCCGTCCATCATCCCCTTTGGTTTTGCTATGTTCGCCCTAAGTTGGCAGGGTATGCACAGAAGTGGGTCCCTTGCTCACTTTGCCACTGGATTCAAGATAGCCTGGCTGAAAACGGCTGTAAGCCAGAAACCGGTCCCAGGATGCTTGTTTCCGGTCCAGGGAAGACATGGCTTGGCAGTTTGGGCTGGACTGTTCCCATGAGGCACAGGGTCAGACTGATTTGCATATGGCCATGTCTGAACTGGGGTGGCGGAGTGAGCTAAAGAATAATGATGGATTAAACCCATATCAGTTGACTGGGGGTGAGTGCTTGCAATGTTCAACACTCCGTCCATCATCCCCTTTGGTTTTGCAGCGGCAGGAGGGCACCACTGTGCCTGATCCCTGATTTCCCGGTTTCTTAATGGCTCGTACTTTGCTCTTGCACCACCTTTTTTGTGCGCTACGTACTACGCTTTGATACGGACTGCTTCCCGTGTACATATCAGGTTTCGTCCTATTGACTGAGGGTGCTCTCTATGATCTAATTAATTGAGCTGATTGACAATGATGCAATTGACATTGGTTTGGTGGTACTTACTGCTTGTTTCCTAATTATGCAAGCTGATGGCTCCACAGAGCATTGCCAACCCCCGCAGGATGACTCCTTGTCTCCCCCTTTCCTTTTTTCCACTGTTTTCTTCCTCCTTCCCCTGTAGGTTTTCTTGTGTCTGGATTCACCGGGTGCCTTGTTCTTGTGTATCCGATGGAGGTGGGGGGTTGTGGGGGGGGGGTGGGAGTTCTCTTTTATTGGGACTCGAATGGTTATGTTGGTTGTTCGAATGGAGCATTTTCCTTGTACACAGTGCTTACTATGTATGTCGTTGGTCTATGGTTCATAATGTTGATTTTACTGCTGATCAAATGACTGCTAATAGTGGTACCGGCCCCGGACTCTTCCTCCGGTGCCTCTCGTTGAATGTTAGAGGATTGGCTAATCCCAAGAAAAGCAGACAAATATTGGCATATCTGGCTCGACACACTGTACAAATTGCCTTCCTACAGGAAACCCATTATGCGCCCCTTCCTGCGCATAGTTTTGCATCCACCTGGGGTGGGAACCGCTTTTTCTCATGCTACAGCTCCTACTCATGGGGAGTGTGCATCTTGGTGCATCGCTCCCTCCCCTTTCAATCTGTTGAGGTGGTGGCTGACCCCGAGGGTAGACATGTCCTGGTGAAGGGAGTATTGGGAGGTGAAACCATTTTGCTGGTGAATGTTTACGCTTCGAACACTGACTCCATCGACTTTTTTCCTACACTCTCTGCAAGTATAGACAAATTGGGGTCTGATGTTATCCTGATGGGGGGGGGGGGTTTAATCTTACACTTGACCCTGCTACTGACACCACTGGTCCGGGACATACTACGAAGCCACACTCCACTCTGGGCCTATTGGACCTCCTGCAAGCTTCACTACTGGAAGATCCCTGGCATACACACCATCCCACGACCCGTGCGTTTTCCTTTTATTCCGCCCCACACAGGTCTTGGTCCCATATAGACCACTGGTACCTTACACCACAGTTGCTGTTAGAGGTATGCGACATTGAATACCTACCCGGCACGATATCTGATCACTCACCGGTCCTTCTTGTATTACATTTTTCCTCCCTCCCCAGACAGTGCCCATTCTGCAGGTTCCCTTTCTCTGCCCTTTTAGACCCGGTGTTTCGAAGTGAGGTGGGTGAAGCCATCAGGGAGTATTTTGAGCTCAATGACGGCACAGTTGAATCCCAGCTGGTACTTTGGGATGCTTTCAAGGCAGTGGTGCGTGGGGTCAGCATCTCTAAGCAGGCGGGGGTACTTCGCTCTATCCGAGATGAGCTAAGCAAACTAGAGCGGAAACTAAAAGATGTGGACACTATGTCTCTTACGGATCCCTCCCCGGCCTCTTTCCGTACTCGCTCCACATTGATGGTTGAGTTCAATGATGCAGCTGCAAGGGAAGTCAAATTTCTTGGTAAATATGCCTCGGCTAGGGTGTATGGTGAGGGTGAAAGGCCAGGTAGGACACTTGCTCGGCTCCTTAGCCCACAGTACCAATCGGCGTATATTGCACAATTAGACTCTGAGGCGGATGAGCCATTGATTACTAACGCCGACATTACCAACACCTTATTATCCTACTACACACGGCTATACGAAACTTGAACTCCTCCTGGTGGGGAAGCTCTAAGGGACTATTTGCAGGAAATAGCCATGGTCTGGCTTGAAGACGGGCAACGTGAGTTCTTGGCGTCCCCTATTGATGTCGATGAGGTCAGGCAGGCAATAAAAGACTTGGCCAGTAGCCGAGCTCCTGGTTCTGACAGCCTCACCGCAGACTTCTACAAAGCCTACCAGGATGTACTTGCCCCGCTACTGATTGAAGTGTACGCTGAAGCTTTGGACCGTGGCTCTCTCTCTCCGACCATGCGGGAAGCCATAGTCACTTTACTTCTTAAACCGGGCAAACCTCCCACCAAATGCCAATCGTACAGACCATTATCACTTTTAAACCATGACTACAAAATTCTCGCTAAGATTTTAGCCACCCGTCTTTCGCTACTAGTTGACACTATACTTTGCCCTTTCCAAGCCGGCTTTATTCCCGGCAGATCCACGACTAGTAATCTACGTACGGTGTTCTTGGTGATGAACCAGATGGAACCGACGCTCCCCGCAGCAGTTGTGCTACTTGATGCCGAGAAGGCATTTGATTAATTGGAGTGGTCCTTCTTATATGCAGTAATGCAGAAGCTGGGTATACCCATTGGGTTTTTAAACCTGGTTTGGCTACTATACTCCACTCCAGTAGCCCGGCTGAGGGTGAACAGCATAATTACAGCACAATTTCCTTTGATGCGAGGCACCCAACAGGGGTGCCCACTATCCCCCCTCCTGTTCATTGTTGCTATGGACCCTCTTGCCCGTCACATCCAAGAACGCCATCTCCATAGGGACTTATAACTACACACTGGCCTGCTCACTGCATCCTTTTATGCTGATGATGTACTGCTGTTTGTCCGTCACCCAGCTGAAAATCTTCCCCCATTGTTGAGGGAGATAGTCCGATTTGGGGTGCACTCCGGTTTGGACATAAATTGGACAAAATCGGAGATCTTCCCGTTAACACCTGCAACCACCCCAGTAGATATAGAATTCCCCCTACGCTGGTATACTGATCCCCCTAAATATCTTGGCATCTATCTGCATAGTGATGCTGCGGAGGTCATCCAAATTAACTATGGGCCGGCAATCGCCCAGCTAACGACTCAAGTGGACAGATGGACTAAACTCCCTCTCTTTATAGCCCGCCAAATTGCTATAATTAAAATGGTTGTGCCCCCACGTTTCTTATACTTATTTTTAAATATTCCAATTGCACTGACAGTGTCGTTTTTTGCTACCCTGCGGTCCATAATGACGCGATTGGTGTGGGCGGGCAAACATCCCAGAATAGGCTGGAATACGCTTACAATGCCTTATGAACGGGGGTTTCGGAATTCCTGACTTTTACCTTTACTATCTGGTGGCACAGGTTCATTTCACATATTACTGGTACCATCCCGACGCACGCATCCAATATCTTAGACCCGAGAGACCCCAGGTACACCCGAACTCTCTCCCGTCGATCCTGCTACTAGGACTTCCGCGTTGCCCCACTGAGATACAGACGCTATCCACAACCTGTTGGGCATGGACCAAGCTGCGCCGATATTTGCAGTATGATCTCCTATACTCCCCTCATACACCATTGCTCGATAATCCGTGGATACCCCCTGCCACCGAAACTCTTACTAAACGCACGCTGACCAAATTACGGCTTCAATCCGTGGGGGACTTGTTTAAAGACTCCCGCCTTTGTACTGTTACTGAACTGGCGTTGTGTGGGTTCCTCCTACATAGAGTGCGCGGTGCCCTACAGACCGCTCTACCTGATGCTACTACAGAACCGGATGACGTTCCCCCTCTCACACTAGTTATTAGCTCCTCGGACGGTACCCATCTTGTCTCCCGCCTCTACCACTTATCGCAATCTATGCGGCCTTCAGTGGGCCTCAAATCCAGGCTGGCTTGGGAAATAGACCTTGGTGCAACCCTGACAGATGTTATATGGTCCTACTGCTGTACGCAGACCTGGGACGTTTCTAATAACTATAAGCATAAATTGCTATACTTTAAGTATCTCCATAGGGCGTATACTACCCCAAAACTACTTTCTAGAATAAGCGCCACTGTCTCTAGTTCATGTGTCAGATGCGCGATGCCAGGTGCAGATTTCATGCACCTTGCTTGGAATTGTGCTCCAGTTAGGGAATATTGGGAGAGCATATTCCACCACTTGTCTCTGATGGTGGAACACCACCTACGACCTTCGCCACTGATGGCATTGCTGGGATACGTAAAGCCCCTTAAGAGAGGCATTAGGCGATTCTTGGTGTTTGCTCTCCTTCTAGCGAAGCGCCAGGTGTCCCTGCATTGGGGTAGAGCACGGACCCCGACTGTGAGAAATTGGGTTCGGGACCTTATCTATTGTAATACAACTAGTGACACCTGCGCAACACTACTGCCTGTAGCCTCTCGCCCTCGTGATATCTGGCAGCCACTCAAAGACTACCTGCAGATTCATCCTCTAGATGAGGAGGGAAGTGTGTAGATTGTGGTGAGGTGTGATGGTTTCCTTATACTGTCCAATCAGACGATTAAAAGCTAGATATATGATTATAGTGTGATTAGTTACGAACCATATTTACCTGCTGATCATAATTGGATTGATGTGACTTACTGGATGCACTGTGTGCTATATTATAATACTGTCTTAATATGCTCCGATATTGATGTACCTTTTTGTTTATGATGGGAGAACGACATATCTTACACAAGGCTATATTTTGATTGCGCAATTTGTCTCCTCTCTTTTTGTATTTGTGCATTTCTTTGTTGATTTTTGGTGTGAAAATGCAATAAAACAACATTTGAAAAAAAAAAAACATAGAAAATATATTTTTAGTTGTGGGATGTTTGGTTAATAGGGGATAAAGGTGGAGACATGTTTTGAAAAAGTTTATTTGAATTTTTTTATTAAGTTAATAACTTTTTTAATATGCAAATTAATATTGTTTTGTGAAGTGTATTTTATAAATGTTTTAACTCAAATTTATATTTTATGTGAAATAAGATATATTTTAATATGTCTTATTTTTAAAAAAGACACATTCAAAAAAATGTAAAACAATATTTTAATATTTTAACAAGTATTATATTTGGATTTATTTAGATCATTTGGTTAAAAATATGCAATTTTTTTAAATGAAATTGTTATAATTTTAGCAATTATTTAAAATTGGGAAAAAGTTTAAAAAAATGTTTTACAAAATATTTTTACAAATTATTTATGTATAAATCTAACAAATACTTTCTGCAATTTATTTAGTAAAGTTCCTAATTTGCAATAATTGTAATTGTATTGCTTAAAGTTATCAATGGTAGATAATGTTATTTACAATTTTGAAAAATGTATTATTAAATAAAATATAAATATATTTAATTTATATTTGGATATAAATGTTAGTAGTTGAAAATTGTTGTTTATGATAATATTTTTTTAATTTAAACATTTAGTAAACTTTGATAATCTGTATTACTGCATTTTTTGAATATAATATTCTGAGTAAAATGCTGTATTTAGAATTAGACAAAAGTATTTTAGCTTTTAGTTTTTTATGTCTTCTTTAAATTGCTTTAGATTGGAGTGGGAATAGTAAATGTCACCCCTCTAGTGTCCAGCACCTTCTATGAGTTGGTTAAGAGTAAAGTGGGAATAATAAATGTCACCTGTTTATTGTCCCACACCTTCTCCAAGTTAGTTTAGATTGGAGTGGGAATAGTAAATGTCACCCTTCTGGGCCTGATTAGGATGTCGGACATCGCCTTGGTCTAGGGACCGACCGACCTCCAGTCGGCGGACCCGACACCGCCATTACAATGTGACCGTACATGGTCGTAGCACAAGCTCCCATGTGAGATTCTGTTAATTCTGCACTGCGTGGCAGGCACCGTGACGGTGCACAGATTAACAGGGGGACACAATAGGCCCCTCGGCCCCCAACCGGAGGCCATGGAAGAATGAGGGCTCTGCTAGGGGTCCCCAAAGTTGCTTTTCGACAGGCTTTCTGTCAGGAATCGCATTAATGTTATTTCTCTTGCCCAGAGTCAGTTTAATAAAAATAAGAAGAGAAAGGCTAAAGTCCTGGTAAAACCTTTCTTGGTCAACTTTTGGAAAGACCTTTAGTGAGGGTCTCCTTGCACATTACAAGATGGCTGCTGCATTAGAAGGACCTTGTGGTAGTGTTTTAGAACTCTCGCGATGTTACAGATTTCAAGAGGTGTGCTCGCGCTGCCCGCTGCGCACTTCAATTAGATACTTGAAGAGAATGCACGTTTCGTTACTGCTCCTCCTCAAAACTCTCGAGTGAGGTAGCGGTTTTGGTTTCAGTCTGCCAAACAGTTTCGGGAGATAGTTATCTCCATTCTGAGTGGCAGTTTGAGAGTCGTCAGGGAGAGAGTTCAGCTGGGAAGTTAGTCTTCCCGTATCCTTGGAGAAATTCTGAGCCCCTCCGTTGCTGCCTACACTAATTCAGGGTGTAGCCTTTCAGCGAATGCAACTGCCGTCTGGAGCTGTGGTGAGAGGAGTTTTCAGCTCCCTGGTGGCAACTTCTGTTTAGTACCCGTTTCCCTGCGTAGAACTCGACAACCAAGTAAGCTGTACCTTTTGTTGGTTTGAACTGCCGCAGTAGACTAATGCTTCAGTGACGCTATCAATGTTCCAGCAGAGCGCAATTTAACACTTTCTCCTCCAGACTCCATATTCTATCTCTAGCCTCCCTTAAGCGTCCTTCCTTTCCTTTCCTCCCTATTGCTTCTTCCCTGTTCCTTTTTGCGCGGTCCGTCAAGAACAAGAATTAAGATGTTATGGAACCAAGCAAGTGTTACTAACAAGTCCAAGTAAAAGATATTTTGAAGAAGAACTCTTCCTCGCCTACGGAGAGACATTGACTGTACTTCTTGGAATGATAGTCTGCTATTGTTGTTGGGATTATTCTTTCCCTTGAAGCAGATTGTTTATTCATTGAAACTGTGCAAGCAATAGAAGAGATGCTATAACTCCTGCAAATGCTAGTAGGGGAGGCTAGAGTATGATTGGGTATAGCACTAGTGTAGTAAATGTAGGAGTGTTGATCATTGCTCTTTTCTCTTTTGTCCCTCTGTGCATTAGGTCCTCTCCTATCCAGGAACCCAATGATTTTCTAAGAAGATCAGGTGAAGACTTCCTAGGAGACTGAGAGAGAATTGGCTGAAGCTGGAGTTGTCTCTTCTCTGTCCCATTCCCCTTTCCCCCTTGCTGGTGCAGCCGTAGAGAGAAATCTAGTGCGGTGGGCACCGGTAGGTGGGCATTGGGACTTAACGTCCATTCTGCTTCTGCGGAGATAAGGTGCTTGACACTTTCCATTTGAGAAAGCCCAACATGTAAAGCCTGTCGGAAACCACCATCGTAATCCTGACTGTGGAAATGCTTGTTTCTTAGGCGTAATAAGGTGCCGATAGCCTGTCTTCAGGAAACTCATCTAATGGGTAATGAACCTCACAAGCTGAGGAAGAAGTGGAGGGGGCAGATTTTCTTGGCGACTTACCCCTCATGTGCTAGGGGGGTGGCCATATGGATTGCGCCTGTTGTCCACTTTCATCATATATATAGTGAGGCGGACGTTGAAGGATGATACCTCCTGCTTCGGAGTACACTAGATGGTAAGGTCATCATGATTCCATTTCTATGAGGGAGATGCAACACCTACTTGAAGGCAGAATGCGGTCCCCGGTGATATGGGTGGGAGATTTTAATTGTGTTCTGGATGGTGGTCAGGATCACTATCCACGAGACAGGGGACTATGCCACTAATGACCAGCATGCTTGCCTTGGTCATGCGCAATCTATGTTTCCTGGATGGGTGGTCCACGCTGCACCTGGGTGGCCTGCAATACACGTCCCACTTTCTGATGCACAGCACCTACAGCCATCTGGACTGCCTGTTGGTGGCTGGGATAGGCCCTGTGAGATTGGGAGCGGTTATTTACTTGAGGTGATTCCTCTCTGATCACTCACTGTGCTGCTCTGAATATGGTGGGGCGGTGATCCCCGCCGGGCTCGGAGTTGGTGCATGTCTGCTGGGCTCCTGACCGATGCAGTATCTAGAGACTCACTGGGGACCTCATTTACTGATTATTTGAAGACTAACTGGGGGTCACATTCATCAGAGCTACTGAGTGGGAAGCCCTCAAGGCGGTTATGAGAGGAGCATGTATAGAGACAACCTGTGGTGTCAGGACACAACTGGAGGCGGACATCAAAGTGCAGGAGCGATGCTTGGCAGATCTCCATCGGTTGAAAGTAGGCTCTGCGGAGGCACGCTCTGAGGTGATGTGGGTTCATCGTGCCATTCAGGGGCTCTAGGATAACCTGGACAAATGCACACTCAAGGCATACTGACAACGGTTGCACAGGGAGGGGGACAAATCCAGTAGGCTCCTGTCTTGGATTCTCAAACACGAATCAGAGTCCCCCCCCCTATTCTGCTTCTTAGCCCCACATTTGGTACTCTGGTGATAAGCCGGCAGGGCATTCTGCATACCCTTAGGGTGCATTTTGAAATTATGTATCACACTGGTGAGGCTGGCGGCCCTGGGGCAGTAGAGAAGTTGCTCACAGGGGTGGGATTACCAAACCTAATGCCCAATTGTGTGCACCAGTTGGGAGTGGCCCTCGGTGACCTTAATAATTTTAAGGCCCCTGATGGGGATGGCTTCCCTGTAGAATTTTTTCAGACCTATTTCTCTGTACTCAAAGAAATGCTGTTAGAGGTCCATCTTAACCCCTACGCTGCTAGGCCTTCCCCCCATTGCTAAGCCTTTTTTGCTATTTGGGGAAGTTCACGCTTAGGCCCCTGTAAATGTTTGTCCACATAAGGTATCCATGCTAAACATGCGTCCTTTTTTCCAACATATTGAGGATTCTAAAGGTACCCAGGGTTTATGGATTACCCTGGAGGGGACCAAGAAATTAGCCAAAATACAGCTAATATATTTTCTTTAAAAATGGGGAAAAGTGCTGGAGAAGAGAGCATCTGGTTTTTTTCCTGCAAAAGGTATCAGCAAAGGGATTGTGGTGCTAAAATCACCATCTTCCCAACTTTCAGGAACAGGCAGACTTTTGTCAGGAATCCCACATTTTTTACACAGTTTTGACATTTTACTAGGACATAGCCTATCTTTCCTTTTGCGTTTTCAACCTCCTTCCAGTTAGTGGTAGAAATGGGTGTGAAAGCAATAATGTATCCCGGATAACTATAAAATCCTAAATTCAGCAAAGGGTCATTTGTATAGCTCCTTCAAGGTTTTCCTATAGAAACTAACAGTTGAAATAAAAAAATATTGAAATTGAGTTGAAAAAACAGCCATTTGTGCCAATGTTTTCACCTTTAACTTCTTCTATGTATGGCAGATTTTTGAAAGCAATATACCATTCTGTCCGCTGGACCCTTCTGCTTGCTGGGATATATAGGACTTGTTGGTTCATTAAGAACCCGAGATACCCAGAGCCAATAACTGAGCTGCGACTTGCAATGGTTTTTCATTGTGTACCAGGTATATAGCAATTTATTTGCACTAGGCCAACCCACACAAGTGAGGTACTATTTTTATCAGGAGACTTGGGAGAATGCTGGTTGCATGGAAGTTTATGGCTCCCCGTAAATTCCAGAACTTTCCATCACAGAAATGTGAGGAAAATGTTTTTTTTTACAAAGTTTAAGGTTTGCAAGGGATTCTGTGTAACAGAACCTGATGAAAGTCACACAAGTCACCCCACCCTGGAATCCCAGGTTTCCCTAGATGCCGGCTGAGATAAGGTCCAAAATCCACAGCAAGCCACAATGCGAAAAAGGGGTCAGTTTTCACTGGAAAAATGTGATGTGTCCACGTTGTGTTTTGGGCCATTTCCTGTTGCGGGCTCCAGGCCTACCCACACAAGTAAGGTACCATTTTTATCGGGGCACTTGAGGGAATGCTGGGTGGGTGGAAGTTTGTGGCTCCCAGCAGACTCCACAACTTTCCATCACAGAAATGTGAGGAAAATGTGTTTTTTTTTACAAAGTTTGAGGTTTGCAAGGGATTCTGGGTAACAGAACCTGGTGAGAGCCACACAAGTCACCCCATCCTGGATTCCCCTGGGTGTCTAGGTTTAAAAAATGTGCATGTTAGCTAGGGTTCTCTAGGTGCTGGCTGAGCTAGGGTCCAAAATCCACAGCTAGGCACATTGCACAGCTGCCTAGTGGGATTTTCTGCCCCCCGAGGGCGGGCAGATTGGGGGCTATTGCCCTGATATGCCCCCCAAAGTGGGGCAGAAAGACTGTGGCAATTTTTTATGGGGGGTGTGGTCATTGGCACACCCATTTTTGGCAGCCCTCACCCCTACACTAAGAAATAAAAATTGTCCCTGGTGCCAAGTGGGCTTCCTGCCCCCCCTGGGGGCCTGATCAGGGGCTATTGCTGCAATATGCCCCTGGGGGCAGAAAGACTGAGCTAATTTTTATGGGGGATGGGGGCCTTAGCCTGCCTACTCTGGGCAGCCCCCACCTCTACACTAAGAAAAAAAATAGTCCCTGGTGCCTAGTAGATTTTATGCCTCCCAAGGGGGCAGATCGGGGGCTATTCCCTCACCTACCCCCTAGGGGAGGCAGAAAGACTTTGGTCCCCATTTATGTGGGGTGGAGGCATGGCCATGCCCATTATCGGTAGCTCACACCCCTCTTTTATATAAAAACAAAAAAAATCTCTGGTGTCTAGTGTGTTTTCTGCCTCCCTAGGGGCAGATTTGGGGTAATAACCCCCATCTGCCTCCCGGGGGCAGAAAGACTGTCCCATTTGTGATTGGGTGGTGGGGGCATTGGTATGCCCATTTTGGGCAGCCCACATGCCTACATATTAAGAAAAAATATCCCTGGTGCCTAGTGGGTTTTCTAATACCCCCATCTCCCCGGGGGGGGGGCAGAAAGACTGTTTGGAATGTAAATTAGGTGGGGGCATGGTCTTGCCCTTTGTGGGCAGCCCCCACCCCTCTTTTATAAAAAAAAATCCCTGGCGCCTAGGGGGCTTTCTGCCCCCCCGGGGGGCTGATCAGGGGTAATAACCACCGATCTGCCCCCCAGAGGGGCAAAAAGACTGTCCAGTTTTTCGGGGGTTGGTGGGGGCATTGGCATGCCCATTTTGGGGTGGGGGCTACATTAAAAATATCCCTGGTGCCTAGTGTGCTTTCTGCCCCCCCCCCGGGGGCAGTGTCATGTCTTTTAGGATAGTCCCATCTTGTATACTGCGTTTTACATACATTATCCCATCCACATGACTATAACAATTCTAAACTAGTGACCTTTTACCTAATAGCTTGCACCTGTCACTTCGACACCAGGCTCTTAGTCTTCTATTAGAATCCCTGTACCTGACAAACATAAACATGTCCCCAGGCACAGCAGATTTATTCTGTATAAAGGTCACCACTTTTTTTCATCCTTGGCCAACAGCCAGCTGTGCACGATCGCACTTGTTTAGAGAAGCATTGGTGATTGTTTTCAAAACATTTATGATTGTTTGCAAAATGTCCATGATTGTTTTAAAAACATATTGATTCTAGAAAAACCCCTGGAGTGACCACTTTAGTATAACAGACCCTCACTCCCCCCTACAAATTAGAGGAGAATTCTTTCCAAGCTGAGACCGGGGTCCTGCATGCCGAATCTTCGACACACAGCAGCCTGACATCCCTTGCGGGTTGTTATCCTTGACGCAGAGACGGGGTCCTTCATTCTAAACCATCAGGTGAGGGGCTGGTTCATCCCTGGGGGTTTCTTGGCCACAGAAACACATATCTATACGCATATACACCTACACATTCAGGTTAGGCTAGGTACATTTTAGCAAATTACTTAGGGCGCGCATTTTAGGAATATGCAAGTGCTACTGTCTTAATCTGAACTGTCCTGATCATCTTACTAGCACTATGGTAGAAATGTATCTACTATTCACTATATTGGTACTAGCAATCTCTTTCATATGCTTCTGTTTCCTAATTGTCGCAGCACATATGTTTTACACAAGGTTGTCGCTGGACCAATAAATACTTCTTGAAGCGTCCTAATGGCTCTCCTGTGTATTTTCTGAGAGAAAGCAAGCACAAGTGTCTGAGCGAAACGCATTGTTCTGTTTTCCATGATCCCTGAGGAATCAGGGTTGTCATGTTCAGTGGTTGCCAGAGACTACCTACACCACTACAGAATACAGGGGGGTGGTAGTGGCACTGTAGAGGGTGCAGAGCCAGAATATCGACGTAAAAATATCGATGTACATAAATAGCGTGGTAAAAATATCGTTGGTCAAGAATATCAAAAGGAAAAATATGGTGGTGCAGAATATCGATTTTGTGCATCTAATATCGATGTAAAAAATATCGAAGTGTTTAATATCGTTTGCAAAAATATAGATGTCAAAAATATCGATTTTTTTATTAGTTATGTATTTTAGTATATATTTTATATGTTTGTGATGCATGTATTTTTTGTATAAGAATTGTTCGTATTTTTTATATATGTGTTAAAATTTTAGTAGTTATTTACTTTATTTTGGTTTGAATTTTGCATTTTTAGTTCCGTAGCGGGTTGTGGGTTTATAGGGTAATAGGGTGGGAAGTAATTTAATTATATGAGATTTATTGATTATTTTTAGTAGTTATAATTTGTTTTTTATTTGAATATTGCTTTTTTAGTACTGTAGCGGGTCGTGGGTTTATAGGGGAATAGGGTGGGAAGTAATTTAATTATAGTAAATTTATTGATTAATTTGAATTTCTTAATATTTGTTGAATTGAGATGTGTTAAATGTGTAAATTAATTTTTTATTAATTATTTAATAATTAGTTGTTAATTAATTTTAATTAATTAATTGGCAATTAATTATGTTAATTGTCTAATTATTTTTAGATGTGTGTTGTGGTGTTTCTTGGTGAAAATGGTGAGAAGGGTGGGAAGTAATTTATTTTTAATTGATAAATTAATAATTAGTTGTTAAATATTTAGAATTAATTAATTAGTAATTAATGATGGGGATTGTGCAATTAATTTTAGGTGTGTGTTGTGGTGTGGTGTGGTGTTTATAGGTGTAAATCAGGGGAATGGTGGGAAGTAATTTATGAATTAATAATTAGTTGTAAATTAATAAAAAATAATTAATTAGTAATTAATTATGGTAATTGTGTAATGTATTACCCCTCTGCTATCCAACATTTTCCCTACTGTTGCACTCTTTGGAGTTGGAATAGTAATTTTTACCCCTCTGCTATCCAATACTTTCCCTACTTTTGCACTCACTGGAGTGGGAATAGTAAGTTTTACCCCTCCGCTATCAAACACTTTCCCTACTGTTGCACTCACTGGAGTGGGAATAGTAACTTTTACCCCTCCGCTATCCAACACTTTCCCTACTGTTACACTCACTGAAGTGGGAATAGTAATTTTTACCCCTCTGCTATCTAACATTTTCCCTACGGTTGCACTCTTTGGAGTTGGAATAGTAATTTTTACCACTCCGCTATCCAATACTTTCCCTACTGCTGCACTCACTGGAGTGGGAATAGTAAGTTTTACCCCTCCGCTATCCAGTACTTTCCCTACTGTTGCACTAAGTGGAGTGGGAATAGTAACTTTTACTCCTCCGCTATCCAGCACTTTCCCTACTGTTGCACTCACTGGAGTGGGAATAGTAATTTTTACCCCTCCGCTATCCAAGATTTTCCCTACTGTTGCACTCACTGGAGTGGGAATAGTAAGTTTTACCCCTCTGCTATTCAGCACTTTCCCTACTGTTGCACTCATTGGAGTGGGAATAGTAAGTTTTACCCCTCCGCTATCCAAGATTTTCCCTACTGTTGTATTTATTTTACTGTGAAATGTATGTTGTAATTTTTTTATTATAGTTAAATGTTTGAATTACTTATAAAATTGTATTTTTAAATGTAAAATTATTGATATAAGTATTCATTTTATTTGTATGTAATTTAACAGTTTACAAATTAAATAAAGATAATTGTAAATAAATTATTTTTAAGTAAATATAAGTATATGTATAAATTATTATGTTTGTGTGTTTATATTTTTATAAATTAAGTTTATTTGTAACATTTAGTTAAAATGTATATTTAAGTTGTTTTGTTAAAAATAATAATAATATTTAATATATTTAATACATTGTATTTTATTTTATATACATTTAAAAATCAATATTTTTTTATATCTATATTTTTTACATCGATATTTTGTTTCAATATTTTTGTACTTACCTTTTTAAGTATAGGGAGTCGATATTTTTGTATTCTATATTTCTACTGTGATTTTTTGACATCGATATTTTTTACATCGATATTTCATCAGTGAACCATTGTAGAGCTAGAAGGTCTAACGGATGACATATCCTGTGGGGGTGTCCACCAAGCCCTCAGTTTAGGTCATCCAAAACGTGCAGGTCCTGGGGGACTCCTAGGAACTAGACGACATGGCGCCGCCAACGTTGGTTTGGTTCTTATATTAACAGTTAAAATCTGAGTAGTTCAGTCGTGTTTTGTCAGAAAGCCCTACTCACACTTTTTCAGAGAGGACTGAAGTGGGAAGGGAATCCGTCTCAGCTGACCAGCTATACTCTGTGTGTTGGCTGAAGGTTTAGCAAGCTTGTAAGTTTAAGAAGTTCCCCACATTGTGCAAAACCCTACCTCAAAACTTACTCTTCTCCGTTTTAGAATGCCTGACAACGCAAGTGGTTCAGGCTCGGGGGAGGACGAAGTTGCAAACGCTATTAACATTACAGAGAACTGCAGACATGCAGTTACTATGAAATTGGTGGAACACGCCGTACCCTTAACAGGTGGCTGTGTTACCTTCGTGATCGAGGCGCACGAGGTTTTCGGATCAGAGGTATTCTATTCTTGGGTTCAGTTCCCACCTGCAGATCCAGTGACTAAAATGTTTCACACATACATTGTAGCAGAACCACTGGAAGAATACATTCCATACGAAGACAATGAAGTCCCATTAACTTACCAGCAGCATAAAAGCTGGTTTAAAGGCACCCTCCCACAAACAGCATCTGTCGTGAGACTCAGTCCGCTCAGCATAAAAGGAGCAACCTGGCCGGTCTTAGTGATGTACACTCCACATGCCGAGATAGATAAAATACCAGTGGATGAAGTACGTAAAATATACAAAGATATAGTCAGTCTATACAGACACTTTGTCCAGTTTGTCATGCAAACATTGACAGTTCAATCTGCGAGAAATGCTCCAGTTGGTCCACATCAGACCACACCTAAAATGAACCCACAGACACTGAAATCGGTAAGAGGGACAATTCTTTCCAAACAGGAGCAAATTCCGTTCTGGATAGCACAATAAATTGCACAGCTGAAAGCAGAATTTCCATATACGGGTCCGCAGGAAAAACATAGAATGCTAACAATTTGCTTGCCAAAGGGGATGGTTCCCTCGATTGAGGATTGCACCACTTGGGGAACAATTTTTGCTGCTGTTTACATCAGAATACACGGTACTCCTTCCTTAGCAGTGGTTCCAGAAGTATTGACACAAATACAGAATGAGTACGGGGCAGGACCTGACTTAATCAGACCTGATTTCACACCACATCAGTGGACACAGCAACACACAGATACTCTCCGTTCAGTTCAGGCCGACATGGTAGCATCTAAACACTTACACACATGTGTAAATTCTACAAACTTGGTGATCCGGGTCGTCCCTGGATTATCAGGATATACTTACCTCATGTTCAATGAAGGTGAGGCAGTTTCAATTGCATACAAATCACATTTATACACAAATGCTGAAATGCAATTTGCGGTAACTGAAAAAATATTGACCGCAGTACAGACTGCTGTAGTGAGAGAAAGAGCACTAACACAGGGGAAACGCATTATCGTTGTAACCCCGGTACCAACTTTAGAAGCTGTTATTAAAGCGAGCATTCCAAATGCGAAAGATCTACATCTGCGATGGATACAATGGGCTAATTAACTCACTGCAACAGACGTAGATTACAGATATGATTCTACATTAAAAACGCAAGCATTACTGCAGTACGAACAAGAATACCCTCTACCGAATGAAATCTTGCCTCTGGAGAAAAATGAATACAGCATTTACACTGATGGATCTGCTCAGCTTGCCATAGGAAATAAACAGAAATATAGCGATGCATGTGGTATAGTGAAGGGTCGCACGCAGGATGGTTGGTTTCAACCCAGCAATACGACTACACAATCTCTAGGAGATAGTACAGCGCAGTTGGCAGAGCTGAAAGCCCTGATATTAGCACTACAGTAAACGGATCGGGAATTCCCCACACTGATAGTGTGCAATTCATTTTACTGTGCAGTCCTACAATGAACATCTTCATTACTGGGGCCAGAATAAGTTTAGAGATTCCAAGGGTTGCACAATTAAGCATAAATTGTTATGGGAACAAGTGGCAAAGCTGAAAGCATGCCTGCCACAGGCTCAAGTTATTCACACATTGAGTCACCAGCGCGTTGTCATACACATTGAAGGGAATTCACTGGCTGATGAAGCCGCCAAGGCGACAGTGTGAACTGCTGCCGTTGCTGCAATCACTTGTTCTAGCACGAGGATAGGCGGAGACATACTGATAGCTGTCAACGCCTCAAAGAACGGCTCTGCTGTTCCAAAGGGCTTTCCACTCAAATATTCCTATAAATTAGAATCACAAACTACACCATATGCTCAAATTCCTGGAGTGGGGGATAGAGTTATACCAAACACTGATCGCAGATTAGGTTTAATTTTAGCTGCACACTGGGGCTGGGCTCTGCACATGCAGGAGTCACTGCTACAGTTTCGTTACTGAATTGGCGATTCTGGTGGCCGAGTTTGTCTAAACAAACAAAGGCTTATGCCTTAAAGTGCGGCATCTGTCAGCAGATGAAAGGTGCCACCACAAACACCATCACTCATTTCAGACAGACCTCTCGCATGTGTACATTTGGATCACTGCGGCCCCTTAAATTCAGACGGGGTTTACAAGTACATCTTGGTGGCAGTGGATTCATGCTCTAGATTTCTATGGGTTTGGCCTCAGCGCTCGGCTGACGCTTGGACTGTTATAAAGGATTTGCGAGTCTTCATCGGGACATATGCAATTGGCACTTTACATTCCGACCGTGCCCCTGCGTTTAGCTCTCGGGCTTACAAGGAAGCCATGGAAGGTATGGGCATGGCCTTGTTGTACTCCTCCCCCCTACCATCCCGAGGGAAATTCGGTGGTGGAGAGGAAAAACCAGGACCTAAAGCAATCCTTACCAGCAAGGGTATTAGGTGCGGGCGGTAGTTGGGTCAATCACCGATATGGGGTCCAGAGGGCACTGAATAATATGCCAAGAAAATCCTTGGGAGGATGTACCCCCTATGAGATCATGTTTGGGACAAGATGGGTACCTGACCTCGATTGTGCGAGCACAGTGTCGAGGTAAAACCTTTTGAATTGAATGATCATTTGGCTGTTTTACAGGAACTCAATGAATTCCGGGCATTACAAAGCAACGTCCAAGTAAAACGCACTGCCACTGGGGAAGTGAAACTGGTTCCGGCAAGACCTGTCTGGGTCCCAAATGTTGGGGACCTGGTCAGAGAAAAGATCTTGGACAAAAAGGAGCTTGGGCCATCATACAGAACACCTGTACCTGTCCTGGTGGTTCAAGGAACAAGAACAGCACTTCTTCCGCCTCTTGCTGGCCGAAAAGAAAAAAGATTTGTCTCCATTGATCTGATCAAACCATACTATGTGGCCGATTCTCAACAGCAGGCCACGTGGAGTCCTGAGTAGCTGTAGATCTCCTCTTGCTACTATACAAGAAGTTCAGATTGAAAGACTAATAAAATTTCAAGACTCCGCTGTGCAAGATGCCGGAGTAGCCAATGACGGAGTACAAATTACACATTTTGAAACTGAACAACACCAAAATACTACTGAAACGCAAATTGCAATTCGGCCCATTAATGAACTGCCAGTTCTACAAACACTGCTGAGCTCCCAAAGATAGATCGAACTGCGCCTGGCTACTTCATCAACTTCAATGACTTTTCTTCAGATCCTAATGAACCTGAGCAAACGCCACCCATTTCCAAGAAAGAACATTTTCGACAATTCTATCTCCTGCTGAAAAAGACTTACTTAGTGTCCCCTTGGCTGCATCTTTGGTTTGCATTTGGGATCCTGTCCCTATTAATTTGGATTGCTATAGTAACTGTCTTTTTCCTACTGCTAAATGGACATTACCTTCCACAACGCTCTGCAGTCCAACCTGTGAACTTGGTCTTGAACCAACATACGTCATCACACCATGAACAAAGAGACTTTTTCCTTATGAACATTTCAGCAGTTCCAGTACTGGATGGTATAGTTTGGGATAGGGTTTCCTATGATGTATTTGGTCCTACTGAAAATTTGAAAATTCCACAAGTATTTAAAATTGCAATGAATGGTTTCATCACCCTGAGTACACTCTCTGATGATTGGGACATCGAAACTGTAAAGACAATGCTCTCAGATTTAGAACAATCTGCTGCATTTTCTTAAAGGGAATTGTATGACGATACACCAGACTTCGACAGTATGTATTGTTACCAGCACTATGGTCATCACTTTTTCTACAGAGCTAGTGTTCCACGCACTGTAAACACTTACTATCAATGGGAACATTGCCCGACACCACCAAAAGGCAGTTCTGCCACATTCGCACAGAAATGTGCATACTTTTTGGGTTCAATATATCAGACCCCATGTCATACTACTATAAGTTAGTACAGACGAATGCAACTGCAAAGAAAATGATGCTGACTAACACAAAGGTCATATATTCAGCACCTTTCATCTCCCAGCTGTCTATAGAAGGTTTTGACTTTTGTAGGGACACGATAGACACAAAATCCATCTGGGGACAAAGCAATGGCAAGTTCAGGGATTTGAGGCATTATTTAGAGCTTGCCTCATTCCGTTACAGATAATATTCCGGAACAGAACAGTGCAACAGATTACCTGCTACGGGTTTGCAAAAATTAAAGACCTGAAAACACCACGCATCCCCTTGCCCATACCTATTGCAGCTATATCGAATGACACACTGATAAGTGAGGAAATGCTGGGTACAATGATATAGAATGGTACATACAATTCTTCAGCTCCCAATTGGAAGGGATGGTTGGTTTTGCCTGTCGACACAAATAGCTGTCAAGAAAGATTCAAGGGTACCACCAGAGGGTTTAGTATCCAAAGGCCTGACCCACGCTATGTACACACAGATGACCCAGGAGTAGTGACTTCTTATAGTGTTGGTAAGTTGTGTCTAGAATGGCTAAAAACCTCAACACTACAACAGGTGAAACTGCACTTGTCCCTTCTAGCAGATACCATGAATCTTAGGGATTTCTTGTTAGGTCCCAAGAAACTGCATAAGAAACGCTTCTTGTCATGGAAGACTTCATTGAGCGCCTCCTGCGAGATGCCTTTGGTCAAGACGCCTTCTCTCCCCAACTTATCGTGGAGCGCGCGCATCGATCTCTTGGTCCCAGGACTCCTCCGGGTGGTGTTCCACGTCCCATTGTGGCTCGTCTCCTTAATTACTGGGACCGAGACACTGCGCTCCGGCTAGCGTGTGAGAAGAAAGCATTGCGGTACGAAGGCATGGATTACACCATCTATCCCGACTTCACCGTTGTAATGTAATGTAATGTAAGGTATATTTGTACCGCGCAGCTGTCACCCCAAGGGTATCCTGGCGCTGAGACTGACCAGAGGATGTATGGGTGCAAAACAGACAGGACAAATAGCCCGGCCTGCATTGAGTAGTAGCTCAAATTAATCCTCCCTTGGGAAGAGCCATGTCTTCAGCTTTTTCCTGAATAGTAGCAGTTCCTGAGTTTGTCTTATGTCTACGGGGAGGTCATTCCAGAGCTTTGCCACCGCAACGCTAAAGGCTCTCCCGCCAGTTCTAGCTTTTTTGCATCTCGTCATGATCACCAAATTGGTGTTTGCTGACCAGAGATTCCTTTTTGGGGCATACCATTTGAATTTTTCTTGCAGAGGTTTCGGGCCTAGCCCATGGATTGCCTTGAACACTATGCATAATGATTTAAATTTGATCCTCTGGCCGATTGGCAACCAGTGGAGGTCCTTCAGAGCCCTCGATGTAGATGACCTACGATGCCTATTGAGAGCCAGTTTGGCAGCTATAGTTTGGATCCTCTGGAGCTTCAAAATCAGTGAGTTTGGAGCCCCCAAATAGAGAGAGTTACAATAATCCAATCTACTCAGTATCACTGCTCTCACCACCTCTGACCTGGTGTTGGTAGGAAGGAATGGAAGAATTGTGCGTAATGCTCTAATCAGAGAGAGACAGGTGCCCACTAGCTTATTAACTTGAGTCTCCAGCTGAAGGTCCTCATCCAGCATAACTCCCAGGTTGCGCACTGTTTTGACTGGTGTCAAAGGTTTATCAGTAGGAGAGAGCCTAAATTCCAAGTGGAGTGGGCGAGCAACTTTGGCAGTGGAGCAGACTACCAGCTCGGTCTTATCTCCGTTAAATTGCAGGGAATTGTTTCTGAGCCATTTTGAAGTACTCTGCATACATTCCTGAAATTGATCCATTGGTACTGCTTGAGCTCCTTCTAGGGAAAACACCAGTTGAGTGTCGTCAGAGTAATTAATTAAGTCAATGCCAAAGGACTTTATAATCGGTATGAGTGGGCACAGATAAATGTTGAAGAGTACTGGGCTGATTGCTGATCCTTGTGGGACCCCTTGTAAGACCGGGGTCTTGGGGGATGTGAATGGCGGAATAGTCACCACTTGTTGTCTGCCAGTCAGATATGACCGTAGCCATTGCAGTGCCCGCTCTTTCACTCCCAACTTCTCCAGTCTCATCAACAAAATAGCATGATCCACCGTGTCAAATGTTGCGGCCATATCAAGTAGTATCAGTACCGTAGCCGCCCCATTGTCGGCCCTCATTCTTAAGTTATCGAGTGCCGACACCAGGGCTGTTTCTGTACCATGCCCTGGGCGGAAACCGAATTGCGCTTCGTCAAGCAGATGGTTCTCCTCCAAGTAATGTGAAAGAGATTTGCTGACCGCTCTCTCCAGGATCTTTACCGGGTAGGGCAGCAGCCATATGGGCCTAAAATTATCTGGACACGTGGGATCGAGAGTAGGTTTTTTCAACAGTGGGGTCACCATTGCCTGCTTCCAGCAGTCAGGAACCATGCCTTCATCCAATGATTGACGGCAGATCTGCCACAGCCGGGGAAAGAGCTCCAGATGAAATTCTTTCCACAATTTCTGCGGGAGGGGATCCAGAGGCGAGCCTGAGGAGACCTTCGAGGCTAGGTTGTTAAATACTTCCAAATTGGAAATATGAAAAGAATCCAATGTTACTAATTGAACATTGGCATTTCCTTCTACCAATTGTTCAGAATCTGCTATAGTATTACGGTCGTTAACCCTCTCCTGAGTGATCTTTAGGTTGAGGCCCTCGATAATCCTGCTGATTTTCAGATTAAAGTGCGCAGCAATATCATTGCAGAGTCCTTGTGACGCCTCAATCCTATTGCTCGTGCAAGCAGGGTTGGATAGATCCTTTATTATCGTGAAAAGGGCTTTTGAGCTATTAGGTGACTGCAAGATCATGTTGGCATAATGTTCAGCTTTGGATTTAGCAATCATCTCCTTATAAAGGTACAATAGCTGTTTCCAGATTTTTTTATCTGCATCATCATAGAGCTTGCGCCACTTTCTCTCAGAACTTTAATCGCAAATGTTTCAGTTCTGCGTTGTACCAGGGGGCTGATGGTTTCTTCCTATTACTTATGTCCTTAACCGGAATGTGCAGATCTAACGAGTGGTTAATTTGATCACACAGGGCCTGGTAATTATCGCCCACCGATTTGTTGGAAGAAAAGGTGTTCTTTCCTGGTAGCAGTGGCCTTTTACCATTTTTCATTAGTTTGGACCATTCTCTACCTCGGTGATGCGCTGCAGTTTTAATCGGCTTATCTTTTAAGCCGGGTATGGACAACCAGAACTGAACTAAAAAATGGTCAGTCCACACTTGAGGCAGTATCTCGGCCACCGTTGCCTCTGTACAGTTGGCAAAGATAAGATCTAACGTATGGCCTGCTTGATGAATCGGTTGAAGAATTAACTGTTGTAGATTTATGCTTTCACAAGATTGTGTCAAATCTTTGAGAGCTGGGCTAAGGCCTCCATTATCCCAGAGGTTGAAGTCACCCACCACGATCAGTCTTGAATGAGTAAGCAACAGATTAAAAATGGTGTCAATCAAGGACTGAGTGTGTAGGGTTTGGCTACCAGGAGGCCTATAGCATACTAACCCTGACATCAGTTGTCCCCCTCCTTCCTTCAATGAGTACCCCAGTATTTCAATTCCCTCGACTGCATCAACGTGAAGGGGCAGGAAGTCCCACTTGTCTTTAAATATTACTCCCACTCCGCCCCCTCTCCCTGTCGGCCGTTGTTTGTGAAAGATTTTATATCCCACTGGACAGGCTTGCCCTAATACGGCCGCGGAGTCGGCTCGTGCCCAGGTTTCAGTCATAAATAGTACGTCTAAGTCCATATCCTCCAGCATTATATGAACTTCCTGATAGTGTTTAATAAGGGATCTTGTGTTAATTAGGCCACAGTTCAGTTTCTCGTGTTTGTGCCCTCCTTTGAAGCTGACTTTATTCCTCGCTTCTATATGTGCCCCCCTGCCCACCATCTTACCTATGTGCGTAAGCTGTTCTTTGGAGTAGCATATTCTAGTTTCGCCTGGAATAGAAGTGGCAACATGGCTGGCGCTGTGCGCCTCCGGTGCGCTGACGGGCGCAGACGGGCTTGCCTGCTGTGCAAGAAGCTCGTCGCAAGTTCCTAGGGGTGAAACAAAAGCTCTGGAAGGTGCAAATTGACTATGCCCTCATGTATCCAGCACACCTAAGAGTCACTTACCAAGGCAAGCAAAGCATATTCTTGAATCTGCAGCAGGTCGAAGACTTTCTTAAAAACGTCAAACGCCACTCCCCTCGAAGAAATTCTGATGACTGTAGCTCCAGATCCCAGTCCCCTGGCGCGGATGATCCCCCGCAGTGAAAGAAGACGTCAGGAAACCTCTGAACTGTCAGCCTCTTGTATGGCACTGTTCTTTGGCCCTTTTGTTTTTTCTTAGCCTTTCGATCCTTGTGCTGACTCACAGATCCCGCTCCTGCGCGAGGCGGGGACCAGCCTTATCTCCATTGTTAAATTGAACTGGATGTGGCTCGTCGGCGTAAGCTAAGTGTACACAGTATCTTAAATGTATCATGGGTTAATGCAGTGGGCTAACTGTGTAAATCAGATCTTTGTACTTTTCTTCCACCGAATTGTGCCGAGCACCCTCCCTTTACCTTCCCTCCATCCCCCTGCCGCTGGGGAAGCGGCTGCGCAGCTTTGGGAGAAGGGAGGTTCTTGTGGGCCACCAGCGGTCCCCCTCATATGGGTGATCTCCCACACAACTTGCTTTCAAGTTGGTCATGTTTGACCTGGATTGAATTGTTGCATTTCTCTCGGGCTCTGGGTGGGTTTTGTACTTCCAGCAAAATTGGGGTGCTGTTGTGGGTGGGGGTGGTTTGGGTATTGTTGTTTTTTCCTCATGTCAATTTTATGGTTCAGCAACAGATAGACATGCTAACACACATTGGTACAATTATACATAGGACTTCACATGTGACACTTCACGCCAGCAATTTCCCCCCTAAATATGTCCCTATCTGCTGAGGCGTTGCGCATCAATTTGCTCACGTGGAACGTCAGAGGCCTTGGGGATCCACGGAAACGCAGACAAATTCTTACATATTTTGACAGGCACCAGATACATATCGCTATGCTTCAGGAGACACACATGGACACCCGTCGCCCCACTCACTTTGGCAACAAGTGGGCTACACATCGAGTGTTTTCCTCCTACTCTACTTATTCAAGGGGGACACTGATTCTGGTAAAAAAGAACACACCCTTCCTCCTAGGTGGGACTTATGGAGACGCCTCTGGTAGGAGTTGTATGTTATGGGGTACACTAGGTACACAATCAGTCACGCTCATCTGCTGTTACGGGCCAAACATTGATGATCCCGACTTCTTCACTGCGCTCTGGGGCCAAATTCTCAAGGTAGGCTTCACGCATGTCATTTGGGGGGGTGATTTTAGTACTTCCTTAAGCCCTGACGCTGACAGGTTTAACCCACTTCCTCATCATTATACCAAGACTCAAAAAACGCTCACACACCTGGTCTCCGACCATGGACTACTGGACGCGTGGCGCCATGTGCACCCCGATGGGAGGGAAGGTACCTATTACACTGCAATGCATTCCTCCTGGTCCCGTCTGGATTATTGGGTAGTCTCCAGAGGTGTAGCCTCCTGGATACTTTCGGCGGAACATTTGGCCAGGACCTATTCAGACTTCTCCCCTGTCCGCCTGGTGATTTCTCCCCCCAATTCTATTGCTACTCCAAGATGTTGGCGACTCATGCCAGAGGCGTTGTTAGATACTGTTTTTAAGGCGGCATTGGGGGAAGAAATAGCTGATTTTTTCATGCGCAATAAAGGGTCAGTCACACACGTGGGTACGGTTTGGGAGGCTTTTAAAGTTACAATGCATGGCTCTTGCATTTCGAAAAGTTTTGGGGTCCTCCGGGACATCCGCCGTAATTTACGCAAACTTGAAGGGGAACTGAAACAATTAGAAATGGGCATATGGCAAGACGCAACAGGGAATCATGAAGCCACACTGAGAGACAAACTTACCGACTTTAAGGACACGGCGGAACGGGAGGCCCGTTTTCGCTGCAAATATTTTACCGCTCAGAAATATGGGGAGGGAGAGAGATCCGGTAAGGCACTTGGGATGGAAATTCACCTGCCTCGCTTTTCAAACTATGTTCCTGACATAGTCGACAAAGCTGGTGTGCGGCACAGGGACAGCCTCGATATATTGCAGACTTTCACCAAATTTTACATTAACCTGTACAGCACTCGCAGAACTGAGCCTCCTGACCTTTCTCAATACCTTGGGGCTATCACACTGGGGTGGATTGGGGATCATCACAGGGAGTTTCTGGCGGCACCGTTCGAGGATGACGAACTTCGAGCTGCAATTATGTAGATGAAGTCCGGGAAAGCCCCGGGCTCTGATGGGCTCCCCATTGATTTTTACAAAACTTACATTGACCAGCTACTCCCCGTTTTGAAGGAGGTTTATCTAGAGGCACAGGAATTACAGATCTTGCCTGGCTCGATGAGAGAGGCCCTTATCACCTCGTTATTGAAACCCGAAAAAACTCCAAATAGCTGCGATTCGTATCGGCCCCTGTCCCTTATTAATACAGACACCAAGATTCTCGCCAAGATGATAGCCAATCGGCTCAGCCTTCTGATGGACAAACTGGTCTTGCCGGATCAGGCTGGATTTATTCCTGGTCGGGCAACTTCCCATAATCTCCGCACTCTTTTTTCCATCCTACAAAATGTCGACCCTAAACTGAAACTAGTGGCGGTCTTTTTAGACGCCACGAAAGCTTTCGATTCTGTGGAATGGGATTATCTTTTCACCATTCTCCAATGCATGGGACTTCCCAAGGGTTTCATGGCATGGATACACCTCTTGTTATGTTATGTTAAAAGTGATTTGTAGAGCGCACGTTCACCAGGCGGTTTCTTGGCGCTGAGAGAGGATGGCAGTTGTATAAGAGTGAATGAGTCTTAGTTGTGCGCCTGGGTAAATAGCCAGGTCTTAAGTAATTTTCTGAACTCGGTGTAGGAAACGGCGGTGCGCAGATTAGAGGGGAGGGTATTACAGAACTGGGGGGCCAAGATCGTATATCTAAGACCTCCATGCTTCTTTCGTTTGAAACTTTGGGGAACCAACAGATTTTTATTTGAAGAACGTAGGTCACGAGCTGGAATGTACCTCTGTGTTTTGGAAGCAATGAAGGCGGGCCCGCATCCTGAGAGGGCTTTATGGATGGTACAGCCCAATTTAAACAGGCAGCGTTGAGGTAAAGGAAGCCAGTGAAGGCTTTTCAACAGTGGACTCACATGTCGGTGTTTGGGCTGACCGAAGATAAGCCTAGCTGCCTGATTTTGGACCAGTTGCAACCGATGTAACTGGTAGGCCGGTATGCCAGTATACAGGGAGTATGCGTAGTCAATACGCGAGATGACCAGGGCAAGAACCACTTGGGTCAGAGCTGCGGTGGAAAGGAATCTGCTGATTTTCCGAATTCTTCGGAGATGGAAAAAGCACGCAGAGACCACTGAGCTGATCTGGGCCTTCATGGTTAGATCATTACTGATGACGATTCCCAGACTTTTTACCGAGCTGACTGGGAGAGGGGGACTCCCTAATGGTGGAGGCTAGAAGTTGGAATTCCAGGGGTTGGCCAGACCACCAGTAAGGATCAACTCCGTTTTGTCTGGGTTTAACTTGAGTTGATTAGTATTCATCCAATCACTAATGAAATTCATAGTAGATTGGAAACTGGACACAGATGATGGAGAGGTGTCAATGTTAAATACCAACTGAAGGTCGTCAGCGTAATTAAAGACCACGACTTCTCTTTTACGCAGGGCCAGAACCAAGGGGAGAACATACAAATTGAAAAGTAAGGGTGAGAGGGAGGAGCCCTGCGGGACCCGCAGGTCAATTTCTTTTGCTCTGCCCTGAAGCTAGCAAGATGCACCGATTGAGAGCGGTTGCTAAGAAAGGAAGTGGTCCATTTCAAAGACAAGCCCTGAATTCCAGGGCTTGTATTCTTGTATACTTCTCCGTTAGCCAGAGTCCTCATCAATGGCCACATTTCTCCCACCTTTGCCATTACCCGTGGCACGCGGCAGGGCTGTCCGCTATCTCAGCTTCTTTTCGCCCTGGCCGTGGAGCCCCTGGCTGCCAGGGTCAGACAACATCATAATGACAAGGCTCTCTGCTGCTTCCTTCATCCCATCCTTATCTCCCTATATGCGGACGATATTACTCTATATGTCCGTGATCCGTCGCAAAATCTTAACCCATTACTTCGAGAGTTCGTTCATTTTGGAGGTCTTTCTGGGATCCATATCCACTGGGCCAAGTCCCAACTTTTCCCACTCACTTCTTCTGTATTGCCATTCGACACTGACTATCCGATCGAGTGGTGCGGTACAGACGTAAAATATCTGGGGATCCATGTCACCGCGGATCTTGACGAACTGATGCGGCTTAACTATGGGAAGACAATGGAACATATCACCACCAGCATATCGTGTTTGATTGCCCTCCCACTCACTATGGCCGGTCGTATTTCCCTTATAAAAATGGTCATCCTCCCCAAACTTTTGTACTTGTTTTTAAATATTCCGTATGATCCCGGTCGTCATTTTTTCTCCTCACTGCGCTCGGAACTAACCAGACTGATCTGGGGCAGTAAACACCCGAGATTACAATGGGACACATTAGCCCACCCCTACTCTCAGCGGGGATTCAATGTTCCCAATTTCGAACTGTACTACCTTTGTGCTCAAGCGCACTACGCCCATTATTGGTTTCATCCCCCCGGTATACACCTCATGTGGCGACCGAGCACACTGACTGCGCTTACACTGCGTGCTCGCAACCCGACCTCTGTGGACTGCACGGTAAGGGCATGGCAACGCATTTCTACTCGTCTGCAGGCCCCTATGTTATACTCGCCTTCGCTTCCCCTTACTTATCACCCAAAAATGCCAGTTCTGCAAGAAGGTGCCTTTAAAAAAACTAAGGCCAAATATAGCATAACTTGCTGGGGCGATCTCTATATACAAGGGAAGTTTCGCACGTCAGCACAGATGTTCGCTAAGTCTCCGCCCTCCCCCATGGACATCTTCATGTTCGTCCGACTACGACAAGGCCTCAAATAATACACCACTACATACCCTCTTGAGCCCCCCGATGTATTGCCCTTACGTCACGTGCTGCGTACTGACAGCACCTCGCATTTAGTGTCCACCCTCTATCACAACGTATCTGCTGACATCACATATTCCCCCTGCACTGCAAGGGACAAATGGTCCCTAGAACTGGGGCAATAACTTACTGATCAACAATGGACTTACTGCTGCACACAGACTACACAGGTCTCTTCCAGTAGTAGACTACGTATTATTCACTATAAATTCCTCCACCGTTTATATTATACCCCGGTTAAGCTACATAAATATAAACTCCGTGACACCAATAAGTGTGATAGATGTGGCTCAGACGCTGCTGGCTTCTTACATCTTGCCTGGGAATGTAACGCGGTGCTGACATACTGGCAGCAAGTAATCACAGCTCTAGAACTCATGGTATCCACCACGCTGTCTCTCTCTCCCCTCCTTGCTCTTTTTGGTTACACGGAAAATCTTGCTGCAAAGCATCGCAAATTTGTTGCCTTTAGCCTGCTGCTAGCCAGGAGGCGTGTGGCATGCAGATGGGGTCGCGGCGGAGCACCTAAATTTAAGGACTGGATTAGGGACATGATCTTCTGGCAAGACCAAACATTTACATATTCAGAACTCCTACCCCTCACTTCCCGCCCCAGAGATATTTGGGATCCACTCAAAACGTATCTCCTTGAACATCCGGTCGAGACATGCCGTGACACTTGTTCTCCTCACACACCTCACCTCATGACTTAAACGCTGCTCGCTGCCATGCTGTGTAAATGTGTTGGTTCGCATTTGATTGTCCTCATTTACGTTCCATTCAAGTCCTTCTATACATGATTGATGCTGGGGTCCTCTCATTTGTTACATTGATTACCTCTGTACCACATGCTCCCTATGATATGTGTCATTTCCTATCGATTGTTTATTATGCTGGCTTCTGTTTTACGTTGTCACACCGCACTGGAGTCGATATTCTGCATGTACTCATCTGTGAACTATTTCTACCATAATTGTTATTCTCGCTGAAACGGTATAAATAAATAAAAAAGAAAAAAAAGAAACGCTTCTTGTATGCCATCTACAATGAAATATGGAAAGTCTACCAACAGGATGCTGCTGAGAGATTACATGAAATTGATAGGATTAACCTCAAAAAGGCCCTGGCTGTGGTAGACAATGGTATGACCACACTTTCTTCACATATTTATTCACTGAGCAACATTGTGTCCTCGGCAATCAACTTAATGGAACAAGATTTGTCTATTCTACAGCATGGGCAATCTCAATTGCGTTCGATTATGATTTTAAGCTGGATGCTCCAATCACTGCGTTCAGGCCACGTGCCATGGCTATGCATTAACAGCACAAACCTGTTCTCGGCTTACAATCTGACCATCTGACAGTTGACTATGGCACGCAGAGATGTGACATACACCATGCTGCTCTTTGCAAAATTAGAGACGTTACCTTTCACTGTAGCAGAGTCACCGTCTACTGAATGGTTAATTCATCGCTATATCACACTGCCAATCATGACATTTCAGTTCCACTACTACCTTAGATACATCCAAGCAGGCAGGTATGAAGCGTTGGGTAAAGGGTTCATACAGGAAACCTGGGGGTTACTGTATAGATATAGGTGCAGAAATAAGGACACTGAAGTTTTCTTAATTGGTAAAGACTGTGGGAAGGCTTTAAGTGGGTCTTTAGTGTGCACAGAAGTGTCGCTTTATGGAACGTGTAATGCGTCGAAAGCAAACTTATCATGCTACTTGAAAGGCTCCCCAGCTGCCGTGATTCATCCGGTTTTTTAATTACTTTTGAATGGAAGTTATTTAGTGCTGAATGATCAAGGCTCTTGTGGAATGACATCAGGCATCGCATATCTAGTCACAGTAAACTTCAGGGTTGTTTGCTGTAAGCAAGTATTGTTTCCCCCAACTCGCACAGTTAGGGAGGCACCACTGTGGTCTTCATTGAATGTTTCCAGTATAAGGTTTGATTCGCTGAGCAGACTGAAAGACATGTTGTTTCAACAAAATGTGGCCTTAACTTCAGCCTGAGAGACTTTTGATCTCCAGGTTGCAAGGTCTTTTGCAGAGATACAGGCCCTGGTCCGTATGCACTTCCCGATCCATTTCGAAGAAATGGTTCATCGTATCTTTAACATGTCTGATACGAGTGGGCTCGTACCCTTATTTAAGCGACTTGGATCAGGTCTCTTGATCACCTTTAAGACCATCTTCGGAGTAATTCCAGCCTTCATACACTGTGTACTTGGAAGCATGTTGGAGGGCTTCCTTTGGTCCTGCTTTTGGTAGCAGGCATCCTGATTTTAATACTCTTGCTTCGCAATGGACGTCACAATCTCTCACGAAATGGAGTGAACACTGCTGGAATGATGTTGTCATGAGCGCATGGTGTTCTACCTTACTACGCCTCGGCTTCGAGAACTAAGTGAGCATTGGTTCCTGTCTTTCATACTGGTCTGGCTAGACTGTGTCCTGCCTGTGTTCATTGCCTCTTCTGCAGGTTCGGCTGCGTGTTGGACCTGTGTCGGACCCTTCCATTGGTTGTGCCGCCGGAAATAGAAGCGTTATTGGCGCGTTTGCAGGCCCACACGTGCAGTTGTCCACAGCCTAATCCCATGTTGATGACAGCATTTGTAGAGCCTCCAAGGGATGCTTCCGCTCCTGTTGGAAGGGATGTCGGCTTAACTCCAGAAATACAGGCATCGGCATCCGGGGTGCAGGCATGTAATTCTTCCCCGGCGGCTGACGTGGAAAGCAGAGATGACCATTTTTGCTCATTGGATATGATACTGGAAGTTCTTGAGGGGCTGCCATCTGCGGATACGATGTTCAGTGATGTTGAGTCTTCAGCACAGGATTCTTAAAACAATCTAGCCTCTCCTGTGCGGGGAACCGTTAGGCAACTATTTATACATTTACTAAAATTGAAGGTCGAAAATTACTTTGTTTTAATTTTATTTCTCGGCTCTAACTAAGCTTCATGGCTTTCAAGGTGCTCAGTGCAGCAATCACGAAATATACAAGTTCAGAGGACTTTTTTTGGGGGAAAAATGACTTTTACAAATTTTAAGGCTGTTTAAGATGCTTTTTAGTGTGTTTATTATAAGTGATTTTTATTCCTTTTTTATAATGTTAGCTTTATCATTACCTAGCTGACCTTGTTGACCTTTTTATGAGGAGTGGGTGTCATGTCTTTTAGGATAGTCCCATCATGTATACCCCGTTTTACATACATTAACCTATCCACACGACTATAACGATTCTAAACAGGTGACCTTTTACCTAATAGCTTGCTCCTGTCTCTTCGACACCACGCTCTTCGTCTTCTATCAGAATCCCTGTACCTGACGTACATAAACATGTCCCCAGGCACAGCAGATTTATTCTGTATAAGGGTCACCACTTTTTTTCATCCTTGGCCATCAGCCAGTTGTGCATGATCGCACTTGTTTAGAGAAGCATTGATGATTGTTTTCAAAACATTTATGATTGTTTGCAAAACATCCCTGATTGTTTTAAAAACATATCAATTCTAGAAAAAAAACTGGAGTGACCACTTTAGTATAAAAGACCCTCACTCCCCCCTACAAATTGGAGGAGAATTCCTTCCAAGCTGAGACGGGGGTCCTGCATGCTGAATCTTCAACACACAGATGTCTGACATCCCTTGCGGGTTGTAATCCTCGACACAGAGACTGGGTCCTTCGTTCTAAACCATCAGGTGAGGAGATGGTTCATCCCTTGGGGTTTCTTGGCTACAGACATACATATCTATAAGAATATACACCCACACATTCAGGTTAGGCTAGGTACATTTTAGCAAATTACTTAGGGTGCGCATTTTAGGAATATGCAAGTGCTACTGTTTTTAGCTGAACTGTCTATGTTCATCTTATTAGCACTATGGTAGAAATGTATCTACTATTCACTATATTGGAACTAGCAATCTCTTTTGTATGCTTCTGTCTCCTGACTGTCGCCCTCCTGTGTATTTTCTGAGAGAAAGCAAGCACGAGTGTCTGAGCGAAATGTACTGTACTGTTTTCCACGATCCCTGAGGAATCAGGGTTGTCATGTTCAGTGGTTGCCAGAGACTACCTACACCACTGTAGAAGACAGGGGGGTGGTAGTGGCCCTGTAGAGCTAGCTGGTCTAACGGCTGACATATCCTGTGGGGGGTGTCCAGAAGCGGTTGGGACACCAAGCCCTCAGTTTAGGTCATCCAAAACATGCAGGTCCTGGGGGACTCCTAGGAACTACACACCAGCAGATCAGGGGCTATTGCCCCCATCTGCCCCCCAGGGGGGGCAGAAAGACTGTTTCCAAATTCATTTGGGTGGGGGCATGGTTTTGCCCAATGTGGGCAGCCCCCACCCCTCTTTTATATTAAACCCCGATCTGTGGAGGTTGTTTGGGGGTGGGGGCATTTGCATGCCTATTTTGGACAGCCCTCACTCCTAAATTTGCATTGAAAAAACCCTGGTGTCTAGTGCACTTTATGCCCCCCACGGGGGCAGAAAGACTGAATGTGCCCAGAAACTTTGGAGGGAGCAAAGGCCCTTTGCCAAGGGGCCACTCCCCCCTCTCAGATGTCTAGTGGGTGGATCCCTGCTTGGGGATCACCCCCCTGGGCTCGCGAGGTGTTTTGGAGTAAAGGAAATCCCTCTGGTGCCCGCACCTGGGCACATCTTTTGCGACTGGGTGAGAATACGTTACACTGACCCCGTGGTGCACATCAAGGTTGGAGGTGAAATCTCAGAGGCTTGGTCGGTGGGCAGGGGAACCAGGCAGAGCTGCCCTCTTTTGCTGTTCATCTTTGCGATCACTTTTGAACCTCTGGCATTGTTGGCATGCAAAGAACTGGTCCCCTGGGGCATGCAGGTGGGTGGCTCCAATCATGTCATCTTGCTGTATGTGGATGATGCTCTAATTCACGTTCACTCCCTTGGCAGGGCGAGGCCGAACCTGAGTCCGTTAGCTGACTTTGGTGAAGTGTCCAGCCTGAAGGTTGATGTTCGGAAAATGGTATTATTCCCCCATAGGAGGTTAGAGGGGACACCTCTTGAACCCTTTCCAGACCTGGGTATTCGCTGGGAGATGGAAAGTTTCCAATACCTGGGAATTATGGTCACTCACACAAACACTGTGCGGAGGTGCTTAAATGTGGATAGGGTTCTAGAGGACCTTGCAGGATTGATCGGGTTTTGGAATAAATTGCCAATATCGATGATGGCAAGGCGGCGGTTGCTAAAATGGTGTTCCTTCCACGCTGTCTCTACCTAGTTCAGAATTCTCTGTTCCTGCTTAGGCTACAAATTTTTCACAAATTGAATAGTCTTTTGATCTCTTTAGTCTGGGCTGGACGGCGTAGCAGAGTGGTTCTGTCAGGCCTCAAACCAGAAATGGAGGATGAGGGACTGGCTCTCCCGGACATGCAATTCTATTATTTCATGGCACATCTGCAGCATGCCACAAGGTGGCTTGTGGAGCCTGCCAATTGGGAGAAGAGACTGCTTTGTAACATGCTTGGGCATGCTTATTGATGCAGGGGGAGATCTGAACATTATGTCCTGTACGTGGAACCGCACACGGCTGCGTATGGGATACAGTGGTCAGGAAGGTTCTCCGTAGGGGCTCCTTCTGACAGGGACTGGGGCTCTGGGTTCTTGCACTGTTAGGGCAATTGAAGCCAATTGTCTATGGATCAGTGGAGGGCGGGGGGGTATGAGGTGGCAGGAGACATATCTGGGTGAGGTTTTTTTTGCCTTCCCAGATGCACAGGAGGCTTTTGGCATAGGACCATGTCACTTCCTGCACTACGCTAAACTGGAAAGTACGGCGAGGGTGGTGTGCAGAAATTTCCCGGTGTCACCACTGCCTTACCAGGTGTTGGGTGGCTTGCTTCAATGGGGGGAGGGACTACACCGGATTACCATCTTTTATAAAGCACTTAAGGGGGATATGCTGCAGTCCCCTTACAAGGCTCAACGAGCTTGGGAGATAGATCGGGGAGAACCCATTGATGATGCAGATTGAGGACATGCATGTGAATTGGTGAGGACGGTGTCCTGCAATAATAGGTTCAAATTACTGCATTTTGACTACATGCACCCCACCTTTGTGACCCCTTTTCATCTTAATGGGATGGATACCACTAGGGAGGCGAAATGAGCATGGTGTGGGGCATTGAATGACACCTTTTTACATCTTGCCTGGGCTTGCGCTGCTGTTCGGGGGTTCTGGAGGGAGGTGGTGCCCAGAATCGAGGCGGCCACCAGCATCATGATCAGCCTGGACCCCGGGGCCTGCCTGTTGGGAATGGAGGCAAGGCCCAGGAGGTGGAAGATTCCCTATAGACTTTCCCAGCTTGCACTCCTTTTAGCTAAACAGTGAGTGGTCATTGGGTGGTTTGCGTACCGGGAATTGCAGGCATCCTCCTGGCTTAGGGAGCTGCTCGAGTGGGTGATGACAGAACAGCATCACATGTGCCTCTCACACACTGATGAAGGGGCTGCAGAGGATGTGCTTGTTTGGGGGGCTTCTCATTGATAAATTTAATGAGGATGGGGAATCAGACTCAGATTCTAGCTCGGAAGATGGGGTATGACGTGGTGATGACTGCTTTCCTTCTGTGAGTCTAGCTTGGAGATTTCGACTATGCTGTATTGTGTTCAATATTATGTACTCTTCTGTTATATTAATTTTTCATATTTGAGAATGCTCATCACTGGCAACTGTTGCAATGCTTTTATGGAACATGTATTACTTGTGCTTGAGACTTTTGCAAAGCTTGTATTGTTTTTACGTGAAAAAACAATAAAACTAAGTTAAAAATATATATATATTTTGATAAAAAATAATAGTAATTATAATGTCAAGTGAATGAAATAATAATTTTTTATTTGAAAAAATACAAATAAATCAGTGCTTGTACATATTTGTTTAATGTATATTTTCACATATGATTTTAAATTGAATATCATTTTTACACCTCTCAAAACTTTTATTAACATTTTTTAAACATGACAACATATTTTTAATTAATATATATTAAATAAGTGTATATATATTATACAAAAATGTAATTTACACTTTACAAATTTTGCCATTTTTTTTACAATATTGTTTGATACAATGAACTGTTTTTTAACATGTATTAAACATTTCTAATATATTTCTCTTTGATTTCTATGTGGAGATAGTCTTTTTATTTTGTTTCATTTGGCGGCCATTTTTTTAACCGCTACCTTGTATTTTAAAATCTAGTGTTGTTGTTTTGAGTCTTTATTCCAGGAACCGGGTCGCGGTTAGTTGCTGCTGTTCACCGGAACAGGTAAGTCCATTTTTTACGTATTTGTTCAGGGTTTAGAGGGTAGGAGAGGATCTAGGATGAATGTTTGAAACTTGAGTATAGTGTTTTTGGGAGTTAAAAGTATATTTAGATGTGCTTTTATCTGTGTGTTGCACTATTTTGTTGCATGGCATTTTTTTTACAACGTATTAATAATATATGATTATGTTCTGTTAAAATATGTAATATTACTTATGTTTTGATGATTAAATGTAATGTATGTGTATATTTGGGAATGTAATGTTTTGTACGGGTGGGTGTTTAATGTTTTTTTACATGTTTTTATCTATGAACTAATTCAATGGGAAGTTGGAGTTTACGATTTTTTTTAAAGGAAATCAATTCTGTTTATTAGAAACCAATTGTTCTTAATTAGATTTTCTTTTTTCAGGGTTTCCAGGAGCGTTTATTTTTTTAAAGCACTTTTTTTTTTATGGAGCTTACACATGTTGGATTATTTCAAGGTATTTCAAATCGATTGTTTATATTTTTGCATTTTGTTTAGGTGACGTTTTGGAATTGTTTTCTTCTTTTTTATTGGATTATTATTATTTGTTATGTGGAGGTGGAGAAATATCTACAGCTACAAAATGGTAAGTTTTATGTTGATTTGTTGTTGTGGGTGGTAAATGTAGTATATTGTTTATGTTGTGTTTATTTTATTAAAAGGTGTAGTTGTTTAGATTATGTGTTGTATTTATTTAATGTGGCAGTTTAAATTTGTTTTTAAATTGGTTAGATGCTTAGTATTGTTTTGGTAATTATTTATATGTATACTTTTATTATATCAGTGTTTATTTTTTGATTCTATATAATTTTTTCACTGATGTAATAAAATACTTATATAATTATTATAAAACAACATGTAGTTTGTTGGTTTAGAGTGTGTTGTAGTTTGTGAGGTTTTTGGTAGGTTTATATGTGTTCTAAAGAATAGATTTGGCTATTTCTAAGTAGTCTAGTCCATTGTTATTTACAAAGATTCAGACTTTGCATTGTAGCATTTTGTATTTTTTTTTAGTTTGTTAGGGCTCCTTTTGTATTTTTTCAACAAATTTGTATAGTGTAGGTTGAATTCTGCTGAGGGTGGATTGGAAGGCATTGTGCCATTCTTCCATTGCGTTGTTTGGCTTGGCATCCTGTGATAGGGTGCTTTAATAGACATTCGACCGTAGTATTTGGATTTAGCGTGGCGTCTGTGTCCTGACCGATGCAGCCTGCCCACCCATGTATCTTTGAAATAATCCATTACGGGACTACTTTTGTCTTCATTTTGTTGATAGAAAGGGATTTCTATTAGTAAATTACCTCTGTGAGAGGAACGTAAGTTAGTTCTATCATTTTTTTTAATTTCGAAGGCAAATTGGGTTCTGGTGGAAGATTCTACGCTTAGGGCCCAATTACAACTTTTTACGGTGTGGGAGTAGGCAGTACACCACTGCCATGCTTACGTGCTACTAAAGCCATGTGCGCACCAACTGCCAGAGTATTACTTGTTTTGTTACTGGCGGGCAGTTCTTTGGCGTTCCCACGGTGGTGCCTATGAAGACGACCCCGCAATGAGAACATCAAAGCCAGTACCTGCATGGCATGGACTGGTCTAGTCCAAGCCGTGCAGGTACTGGAGTGCAAGCACACAGAGGAGCACTACATGTGCCTCCCTGCATGCACACCATGGCCCAGAGGCAACAGGGGGCCCTGTAGGCCCCCTTTGTTTTCTCTCTGCCACAGTTTACATGGCGTAGCAACCACAATGAATACCGTGATGGAGAGGAAACTTGTAATGTGCTTGGCAGGACCGTGGTGGTCCACTCAAGGATATTACGGCCTCAAGACCACCGCACCACCACGAGCGATCTCTGATCCCTGGCAGTTGCAGCTGCAGCTGTGCAATGGCGGTCCAACTGCCCAACTTGTAATGGGGTGGTCGGACCACAGGCGGTGGCTGGTCCGCCTCTGCCACACCACCGTGAGTCAGGCAGTCCATGGACTGCCAGACTCATAATCAAGCCCTTAGTGTAGATTTTTGCAGGTGTCGCCATATACTTTGATTAAAGTGGTAGTAACAGCCTTGTATGGGTGTGTGGGGGTATATTTTTAAAATTGTTTGAATCATAGCTTGTTCAAAGTCTATCATTATATTTTGGGGTTGTAGTTATTTCTTTGCTGTTTGATATAATTTAGGAGTCCAGAATATGTACTGCTTTGTTTATTTGGGAGAAAAGCATATACGAAAGGGATATTGCTTTATTGATATTCACCATGTATGGTGTATATTTAAATGAATGGTTTACGACACATTTTGAAGGTTCCATCCATCATCCAGGGTACGTTGCATTAAGTTGTTTGCAGTAGAAAAGAAAAGGATTAGTTTTTCGTTATTTAGCTTGTCGAGTAACAGGAGGGTTCTTCATTATGTGTTTTTTTTTTTTGAAAATATTTTTATTGTCAAGAAGAAGTACAGTCATCCTATCATCAACAACAAAAAAGAAAACATAATATGAAAAGCAGAAGCAAAGAAAAAGAAAAACAGAGCGATGGGAACTCTCCAGCAGTATTTCACATCCATATATCCATATGGCAATCAATAATCTGTAAACATGTGTTTACGGCTCTTCTAAGCAGCCCCAAATAGACCCATACTTTCGCAGAGCCTGAATACCCCTTGCTTTAGCCAACGCTTTTTCCCTTTCCCCAGTTTCTTTAAGGATTAACCACCATTCCATCTCGGTAGGGGGTTTAGGAGAGATCCAGGCCCTAGCTATCGCCAGCCGGGCAGCAACCAGCATAATTGTCAGTAAAGGCCTATTCTGACCACAATCTTCCTTGTACCCTAACATTTTTTCCCCTATCGAAAGCAAAAGATCCCCGCCAAGTCTAAATTTAATTGCTAGTGAAATCTTATCCCAAAACGACTTTAAGGCGGGACACATAACAAACATATGAACAATGCCAGCCGCATATAGCCCGCATTTAGGGCAGTTCTGCCGTATCCCTCCATGAATCCCCCCCCCACCTGCCGCCCCTTGAGACCATCTGGCAATCCTTTCAGGGGTATAATAAAGTAAACAAAGCGTCCGAAATTGCTGTAGCCGTAAATTCACAGAGTGTACAGAGCGGGCAATAGTGTCTAAAGCTATCTTCATATTCTCTATAGTAATATTTCCCCCCAAAATCTCACTCCACTTGGAAGCCAATTTCTCGCAGCCCTCTGCTGTGCTCTGGCAAAGAATTTGATACGCCTTGCTAATGGTAGCCTGCCGGGTCTGAGCGTACATACAGTCCCACATATCTGATCCAGAGACACTCCGAACTGCTAAGTTTCTAACGAAGTAATCCCTAACCTGTAAATATTTTTAAAGAAAAGGCGTTGGGGGCTATCGCACATCAGCTGGAGATTCTCGAATGTCTTAAAACCATTACAATCATATAGTTGTCCCAGAGAGTACACCCCATACCTAGCCCACTGGCTAGCCATACCATCCTGAAATATTCCGGGCAGCATTGGATTTCCCCAAAGAGGAAGTCTGCTATGTAGAAAAGATAGTCTTCATTATGTGTAATTGTCAAAAATTCTGCATTAGAAATCAAATTCCTGGTTGGCTGAGGTACACACCCAGGCCAGGCAGAAATCACCACTTTAGTGAGTGTAAGCTAAGTGCACACTAAAAGATAGCCTGAGCTCACTCTCTGGTAGCTTGGCACAGAACAGTCAGGCTTATCTAAAGAGGCAATGTGTAAAGTATGTGTGCAACACACTCACACAGTAATACAATAAATACACCACAAAAAAGACTCCACGCAGATTATTATATTATGAACAAAACAAGACCAAAACGACAAAAACCCGATGTATAGAAGTTGAGATATTGAATTTCAAAGGAATAAGCAAAAATTAATGCTTAGAGGCAAATAGCTCTTTAGGGGTTACTTGAGGTCGCACTGGACCAGGGCAAAGTCAAAGTTCAGCCCGACCATGATGGAGCACTGGCCGGCTACAGGACCCATGCAGGCCTCAGTGAACAAGGTATCTTTCCTGGTCGCAACAGCAAGATGCGTTGTGAGATGCATTGATGCGGGTCCCACAAGTTGAGGATGCTTCGATTTTCTCCAAGTGCTGATAGTGATGCATCAATTCCGTAGACGGATGCCAGAGTCAAAAGGCATCAAATGATGCACCAGGTTTCTCCACGAAGTCAAGGGATATGCTGTCCACTGCATCGATCTTGGGCGGCAAAGTGCTGGTTCCGATGTGATACGCCGATTTTACACCATTGATTCATCAGCTCTACTACACGCAGACAGGTGATGCGGCGAATTCCAAGTTACAAGTATCTGTGCCACTTCCAGTAGACCAGGCACAGGAGCAGGGGTAGAGACTTTGATATCCCTGTGTCTCAAACAACAGGAGGCACGCCAACAAGCCCATGGAGCACACTTGGAGTGAAAGCAGAGTACAGCTCTCCTTCAGCAAAGTCAGAGAGCAGCAGGGCAACAAGCAAAATAGCATGCCTTCCAGATCAGCAGTCCAGTTGAGTTCTTTATGCAGAACAGCAGTTCTTCTGGCAGAGCTTCAGTTACAAGTTCAGTAGTGTCTGATTTTAGGGGGGTCAGAGACCCAATACTTATACCCAAAAGTGCCTTTGATGTGGGGGTGACTTCAAACCAGCTCATTGAATTGCACAGGTTCTTCTTTCAATCTAGCCCTGTCTGCCAGGCTATCTATAGGGTGGGATAAATCAGTCCTTTGTGTGGGGACAGAACACTACCTATTCAGTGAAGTGTTAGCCCCTCCCTTCTATCCTGCCCAGGCAGGGTCATCAGAATGCAGATGTATATAGATGGTTACTCAGACACACCTATCCTTCCCGTGTTTGTGGTTGTCTAGAGGGAATGTCCAAAGTGTATCTGTCACCCACCCGAGACATTTATTGGAGACAGGCTGCAAGGCACACAGAGAAGTACTTGCAGAGAAATGTCCATTTTCTAAAAGTGGCATTTCTAAAACAGTAATGTTGAATCCACCTTCACCAGTGAAGATGATTTATCATTACCATTCCAAAGATATAAAACATGAAGTAGCTGCACATTTCTGATGAGGAATTACCACTTAAAAATGTGTAAGGGGATTTCCATTGTGAACCTATGAGAGGTGTAGGCCTTACAGTAGAGAAAAACAAATTTAGCTGCTTGTCACTACCAGGACATGTAAAACATTAAAGTACATGTCCTACCTTCTAATTACATAGCACCCTGTGCTTAGGGCTACCTAGTGCCTACCTTAGTGGTGTGTTATATGTAGTAAAAGGGGAGTTTATGGCTTGGCAAGTAGTTTTAATTGCCAAGTCAAAGTGGCAGTAAACTGTGCACACAGGCCCTGCAATGGCAGGTCTGAGACAGGCTTGAAGGCTTACTTGTGTGGGAGGCACAATCAGTGCTGCAGGCCCACTAGTAGCATTTAACTTACAGGACCTGGGTATATGGTATACCACTTTGCAAGGGACCTTTGGGTAAATTAAATATGCAATCATGTATACACCAATTACACACATATTTAGGGAAGAATCACATGCATTTTAGCACTGGTCAGCAGTGGTAGAGTGCTCAGAGCCCTAAGGCCAATAAAAAGATTCATGTAAACATGGAGGCAAAAAGCAAAATGTTTGGGGGGGGGGGGTAAGACCACCCTAAGATTACAGGTCTAACAAACTGGTATTTGTATATCTTAGTATCATCTAGGAGCAGGTGGGGTGTCACTGGTAGCTCTATTAGTGTGTGCAATTAGATGTCTTAAAGTGGGGATAGATAGTAGTTCCCTATTATGTGTTTAGGGACTTTGGGTAGTATGTCTTTAAGAATTTTGCTTGTGGTTTTCTGAGAACTAGGGCTTACCTCTCTTAAATATCTTGTAAAATCCTCTAACTTCAATTTCTGTTCCATTTGGAGGGTGGTTATGCACTTTTACATTAATTACACCATTTTCTTTTGTAGTTGCCATTCCATAACATGCACTAGAGTAATGTTTAGTACATTTCCAGTTTATAGTTTCTGTCAATGCACTTTCTTTGCTGTAGGTGTAGCCCATGTGACTTAATAATGGCTTTCCTTTCTGTGAAGTGATAAATTTGGCTCCTTCTGTCATTGTATCTGTAAGTAGTTTAATAACTGAAAAACATTTTATATTTTTACTTTTGCATGTTACTTATTTATATATTTAAAAATATGGTTACATTTATGTTGTTACTCACTTGTGTTTTGTGCCGATGTTTTGCAAGGTTTTGCAGCCTTTCTTTTAAGTTTGCGTTAACCTGGAGCTGGTGTTTATTTTCTGTTGAAAGAGGAAAAAAATTAGAATTACTTAAGATGGTATAGTTATTGCTAGTTTGTTATGGGTTAGGGAGTCTGGCTTTTTCGATAGCTGTTTGGATGATTTCCTAATTTATTAATTTTTAATACATACTTTTTTATGTGCTCTTGCTGCTCTGTTATCGTTGATATTTTCATGCAGTTTGCAGTGGCGGCTGGTGACATTTGAAAGTGGTGAAGCGTAAAAGGTTGGGGTGAGTGCCCTATTACGGGGGAGCGTAGCGAGCGAGGCCGACCGCCGTAAGAGGCATATGGAGCTTAAGCCTCAGGTATCTCCTTCTCTGCCCCTCAAATCTCCAGGTGGTGGAAGACTATGATAAAGGCAGTGGAGAGGGATAACGAAAAGTAAGGTAAAGGTAAACCATGCTAAAGGCTGCTGTAACACAAAAGGCACAGTATGGTGGTGGAAGTCAGTGCAAAAAAGGTAGTTTCATGTGATAAGGCACAGTATAGTATGTGATGGAAAACCTTGTAAAAAGGTAGTTTCATGTGATAAGGCATAGTATAGTGATGAAGACCATGCTTAAGGCAGCTGTGAGGGATACAGCACAGTATAGGCTCCCTCCCTCCTGTCCCATCTCTGCCTGCAGCCCCCGGAGGGCTTCAGGTCAACCATCGCCCTGCTGTTCCTCTGGATGTACTAGTGCTTGCCAACCATAGATTACAGAGTCCATGAAAACCACCAGAAAAACACAAGGATGCTGAGATTCCAGAGCAAAACAAAAATGGCCACACCTGCACGGTAAAGAATGGCGACAAAGTCAATAGGTCTGGCTTCTGTATACTCGAAGGGCTTTACCTAGATTCACTAACGGAGTACAGCAACAGACAAAGCTTCACCAACAGCAAGGAACAGTGCAAGCAGATACCATTGTGCAAGCTTCTCTCGCTCTCTCTCACTCACACATAACCATGCAACAGGTATAGCATATTCTTCCCTAACACATAGATCGGGGTTACACACACACACACTACAAGTGATCAAAATTCTTAACAGCGGAAGTGCCTGCAACAGCAGTACAGGTGCACCACAGGCCTCTGCCACCCTACCATATTGTCTAGTGGTACTCTAAGTAATATCATGATTGGGGCACCATACAGCCGACCAATACACCTTCCTTCTCAAAATACAAAACCCTTAGTTTTTCAATTATTTTTTTAATAAGAAAGACCTGTTTAGTTTCCACAACATCTATTCATCTAAGGCTCGTTCAATTTTGTTTCAGCTCCAAATTAGCCAACTAAAAATCAAACACAAGGAGATGATGGACGGAGTGCTGAAACTTTTCAGACACTGACCCCAAGTCACAGATCTGGGTTGAATCCATCAGCGCTCTTTAGCTCACTTCGCCACCCCAGTTTGGAACCAGCCGTATGCAAATCAGTCTTGACCCTGTGCCCCATGGGAACAGTCCAGCCCGAACTGCCAGGCCAGGTCCTCCCTGCACCGGAAACAAGCATCCTGGGACAGGTTTTGGGTTAACACCCCTCATCAGCCAGGCTAGCTTGAATCCAATGGCAAGGTGAGCAAGAGACCTACGTCTGGGCATACTTTGCCAACTTAGTGCGAACAAAGCAAACACAAGGAGCTGATGGACGGAGTGCTGAAACTTTTCAGACACTCACCCCCAGTCACAGATCTGGGTTGAATCTATCATCGTTCTTTAGCTCACTTTGCCACCCCAGTTTGGACCCAGCCATATGCAAATCAGTCTTGACCCTGTGCCTCATGGGAACAGTCCACCCGAACTGCCAGGCCAGGTCTTCCCTGGATGGGAAACAAGCATCCTGGGACCAGTTTCAGGGTAACACCCCTCATCAGCAAGGCTAGCTTGAATCCAGTGGCCAAGTGAGCAAGGGACCCACGTTTGGGCATACCCTGCCAACCTAGGGTGAACAAAACAAACACAAGGAGATGATGGACGGAGTGTTCAAACTTTTCAGACAGTCACCCCCAGTCACAGATCTGGGTTGAATCCATCATCGTTCTTTAGCTCACTTCGCCATCCCAGTTTGGACCCAGCCATATGCAAATCAGTCTTGACCCTGTGCCTCATGGGAATAGTCCAGCCCGAACTGCCAGGCCAGGTCATCCCTGGACCGGAAACAAGCATCCTGGGACCAGTTTTGGGGAAAAACCCTCATCAGCCAGGCCAGTTTGAATCCAGTGGCAAAGTGAGCAAGGGACCCAAGTCTGGCCATACCCTGCCAACTTAGGGCAAAACAAAGCAAACACAAGGAGATGATGGATGGAGTGCTGAAACTTTTCAGACACTCACCCCCAGTCACAGATCTGGGTTGAATTCATAATCCTTCTTTAGCTCACTTTGCGACCCCAGTTTGGAACCAGCCATAGGCAAATCAGTCTTGACCCTGCGCCTCATGGGAATAGTCCAGCCCGAACTGCCAGGCCAGGTCATCCCTGGACTAAAAACAAGCATCCTGGGACCGGTTTCGGGGTAACACCCCTCATCAGCCGGCCTAGCTTGAATTCAGTGGAAAGTGAGCAACAGACCCATGTCTGGGCATACCCTGCCAACTTAGGGCAAACAAAGCAAACACAGGGAGATGATGGACAGAGTGCTGAAACTTTTCAGACACTCACCCCCGTCACAGATCTGGGTTGAATCCATCATCGTTCTTTAGCTCACTTCACCTTCTCAGTTTGGACCCAGCCATATGCAAATCAGTCTTGACCCTGTGACAGCACTTTTAACAGCGTAGACAATAAACACGTGGGCGCTGTCAGTCAGTGCAAATGTTAAGTCTAACATAAAACAATGACCCTTTGTCCGACACAGCCTGTCACCACGGTCTACAGAAAGGTACAGTCAAGACGACTGGCTTGTCACATGCGATGAAAAAACAGACTTAATCAGGCACACATAGGCATGAAGAAATATAAACAAAAATAATTACTTACATTAGTGACGAGGAGCGGTGATTCTCTCTCTCTGCAGACTCTGGCCGAAGTTGGATTAAACTTCTGTTTCCTCCAACTCAAACCTACCCAGTTCTGCAGCTTCTCTTATGCTGTTCAGCATGAGAGAAGCTGCAGGATTGGATGGAGCAGGTTAATCTAGCGCTCCGTTTGAGACTGGGAACCTGCCTGTGCTATCCCCCAGCTGCTTAACACAGCTGCTATGGGTGCAGGCAGAAGTGAGCATGTGAGATTAGCCTGCACAAGATGGCCAGCCGATCCCACATGCGCACTGCACACTTGCTGTGTAATCCCTGCTGCTGTCAATCAGCCGTAATCACCCCGCCCCCTGAACCTGCCAATAGCAAGAATAAGATAGTAAGTTTGAGGATATTTTAATAATGTTGATGAATGCATTCCTCCTTTATGGAGGAGGAGCCTCGCAGTAGGAGGGGCGACGCTCCTCCGCCCTAAAGGAGGAACCACCGCTGGCAGTTTGTTGACTTTGAAGTTTTTGTTTCATTTAGGTAGTCTATGAGAATTGATAAAAGCCACAGAATATGTTACTATTTGATTGTTTAATAATATTTAGTTAACTTATAGTTCAAGTCTAAGTATTACTTACTTGGATACTTAGTTGCACAGATGTATATTTTCTTTTATAGTTGTTTGTTGTGAGGATCTAGCAGAGTTTCAGCATTTGTCATTTTTGGAGTATTTATTTGCTATAATTAGTGCAGCTTTTATATTATTTGGTTAATTTTCTGTGTCATTTTATTGGTTAAAATTATTTATTGTGTTATTTTATTGGCTAGTTTAGTTTAGTTTGATTTTTTTTTCAGTTGGGTCCTTATTTGGTAAACGTTAATTTATGTTTCATTTATATAGCATAATTTAGAGTTGTTTTAAATAAATATAAATGCATTGATATTTATATCTTATAATATATTTTTGTGTTTTAATTTTTCTAGTTAATTATAATATTTTCGGTGTATTTACTGTATGTTTATCAGGTGTACAATTTTTTGGGAGTGAATGTTTAAGTTTTTGTTGGTGTAATATATTTTAAATTAATTATAGGTTTTAATAATAACTGTAAGATTTATTGGCAGCAAATGGTTTATTGTAAAATTGGCAATTTGGGGGCATATTCTCAAGGACTTATTGCAGAGTTAGCGGCACTTTATCGCAGCCAAAGTGGCGATAGATTCATCGCCCTATTCACAAGCTGGTGCTAACAGCTGATATCACCAGTTTTCCTGCGATAGCAGCCGCAAAAAACATCCCCACGGATGACACCGGCAACTAACGCTAATGAGATGCAGAGTAAGCGTTCCCGTGCAAAAACCTGCGACAACACCACTTCGCAACATTCACAACGACCAGCCAGATCGGCGATAAGATCACAAAACATGCGATAAGGCACGTTAGGAGCAGGGAATTAACACCTGCTCTTTCCTGGTATTAAGTCGGACGATAACCTGCACCAGAAATGGGAGCCCAGCCCACAGCCACACCAAAAGAACAACAGATGCCATGGAGCTACTGATCATGCAGCATGACACCCAAGAGGGCCACAACACCCACCGCCACCCCCCCAGGAACCCCCCCCCCCGGGCCCTACCCCGAACAAAGATATTTTACATCAACTTTACGAAATCATGAACAAAACAATTCGCCTGATGTCGCACAAGTACAACAATTAACATTCATGTGTGGTCAGAAAAAGGAGAATCATTCATTCATCTTTGAATTTCCAAACAAATTATTTTATTAAAATTTAACTCAAAACAACTATTCGGAAGAGTCATGGCGGGTCTTCTCTGGACAATCTGTAAAACGCAGCCTGCAAGACAAAATTCAAGATAAGAAGGTGTATCATGCGCTCATCAAAGGACAGAGAGAGAGAGAAAGAGAGAGAGAAAGAAAGAGAGAGAGAGAGAGTGAAAGAGAGGGAGAGAGAGAAAGATTGAAAGGGGGAGAGAGGGAGAAGGAGAGAGAGAGAGAAACAGAGGAAGAGAGAGAGAGACAGTGAAAGGAAGAGAGGGTGAGAGGGAGAAGGAGAGAGAGAGCAACAGAGGAACAGAGAGAGACAGTGAAAGGCAGAGAGGGAGAGGGAGAGAGAGTGCCAACATTGCGGACCCAGGCCTCACTGCTCACCTGCTACCACCGGTGTGTCTCCAACCACGTGCCGGTATACACTGCAGTCCACCAGGTCCCTTATCTGAAACAGAGTCCAGATTTATGAATGGCAGAGTTCATATCATTGCACACGCCATCATCGCTTGGCCGCCCCTGCGCACACAGGCTGCTGCACCCCAGCCCCTCCCGCCGCCCAGCAGTGTTTGCCAGGCCCTGCGCACCCAGGCCTCACTGCTCACCTTCCGCCACCAGCGTGTCTCCAAGAGGGCCCACCACGTGCCGGTGCAAGCTCCAAACCCGGGGCCCATGACCTTGGCAGCCTCCACATCATGCAGCCCCGCCCGCGGGCCACCAGGTCACACACGTGATTCTGGGTCTTGATTTCGCAATGGCAGAGATCATATCAGTGCACACGGTATCATCGCAGACTGCACACACGCTCAGCTCTATAGGTGCCACTAACTCTGTGAACCATGAGGCAACGCCACGTGGCAGTAGGCCCGCGCTGCCCGCTGGCTCAGGCCTACACTGCGGTCCAGCAGGGCTCACACAAATCCTTACCAGTCCGGACCACCAGGAAGGCGCATCATCGCAGGCTGCACACCCGCTCAGCACTTAAGGTGCCCCTACCTCAGTGCACCGAAAGTCACCGTCCCGTGGCGGTAGGCCCGTGCCGGCCGCAGTGTATCCGGTGCCACCAACTCTGTGCAACACAAGTCATGGACCCGTTCTGATTGAGTCTCGTGATATGCCAGGCGGACGCAGCCATGTCACCTCCGGCAGTGGGAAAGAACTGGGACACATAGTGTCGTCGCCCCCCCCTTTACACGTAAGCCGAGTGGGCTGGGTCGGCGTACGCCAGGCCAACGTAGGGGTGTGAATAATTATCCCTGGGCTCTGGGCGTGGTTCATTTCTGGGCTGGACAGGAAACCAACTGATGCGTGTGTCTCTGTTGCAGTGTCTGCGCCACACAGCCCGCAATCGACAATGTTACAATGTTGCATGCACCCGGAGGGTGGCCGCGCACGAAGGGATTGTACAAGGAGCGCAAGGCCGCTCGGGCTCTTGGCTCATACATGCCAATTGTTGTGTGTGCATCGCTATTGGTGCACCATAAGCCTAAGGCCTAGCCTCAATTGCAGCGCGAAAGCCACATCACATTTCCAGAATGCAAGCAGTAGTCAGACTAACATTAGGGATGAAAGCTCCTTTGTCTCAATACATAAGGCGGAAGGACATCTGCACCTCCGACCTTGGTCTTTCATGCGGCAGGCACCCCCTGAGAGAGATACCATAGCAGATGATGACGACTCCCACACTACACACAGCGCTAATGAAAGACCAACGTATCCACACCCCACACACAGAAGTTCTTGCTCGAGGTACTCTTGCATGGAATGCCCTTGACACTTATGTACACAACAACCCATACGTCCAAACGTTGCACACACATACGACTCATTGCTCCGAGCTCTGGCATATCATCCACATAACTGCTGCAGGTCAGAAGAGTGCCGGTTCTACGAGAGCCCCCAACGCAATGGCAGAACATCCCGGGCGCATGCACAACGCCTGTCACGTGGAACTGTACTGTGACCGAATGCTGCCTGTTAGTGTCTGATGCATTGGTCTGCATGTTGTGGCCCTTGTCTTTCCCGTACTGACACGCACATGCTAATAAAGTCTATGCAACTTCACTAGTGTTCAACTGTGATGTGTTGATTAGAATAACAAATCGTGTGCCTCAATGAGCATTGTCCGTACACAGGGAGGGACTGACTGATGCATTTCACTTAGGGGTGAGTCCCTATTGCCAGCTCCACCTCTGTGAGCCAGACATAGTGGTTGGGATAGTTGCTGATAGACCTGTGCTCTTACGTGTCTTCAGCAATGTGAGTATGGTGTCCATATTCCTTGCCATGTGGATCAATGTGATCCATCACTACAGGCTGTGTCCACCCAGTTGAGTGTGAGTGGGTATGCGAAGAGATGTTCTGTTGTCAAATGTGATGGTGGACACTACTTTAGGCCTGCCAACGACTTTGACATTTCATACCCAGCCCTAATTCTAACATTGCGTGGGGCAAAGTTGAGAAATTGCGCGATTGTTGTTTCAGAGCAATGAGACCACAGCTAGTGCACACATTCCCAGTCATCTCACTTCCTATGTGTGTCACGGTCAAACATGCGCATTGCTTTCATTTCCCAGGGTGTACCTTTTTGGGCAATCAATGTCCTTACATTCATCCATACTTTCATACTTGATCGATTATGGACATGACACATCTGTGTGAATTTAAATAATTTATTCACATTCGGTGGAGTGTCGGAGCTGGAGCAGTACATGGCCATGAAAACCCCACATTACATTGTAGCCCAGTGGAGGGCCAGCCAGAGTCATTTAGGGATTGACAAGTACATCGGAAGAGGAAGAGTACAGTCCACAGTCTGATTGCTGTGTCATTGGTAAGCAAACAAAATATGGCAGTCCATGTTGAGGTCCAAGGTGAATGTCACAGAGTGTTTCGGGGGACAGTGGGAGGTGTTGTTACAGGGCATGATGCAGAGGGCAGAACCAAGCTGAAACAGGGCATATGGCGGAGAAGAATGCTACTGGCTCCTTCTTACTACAAAGGTGGAATCACCCGCATCTTCGTCCTCTATGTCATCTGTCTGACATGTGGGTGCTAAAGTTTGGTCTGCAGTACTGTCTGCCACTGACACATCAGGGGCCGGAGATGTGTGTGTAGAAGTACCAGCAGCATTCATCAGCGACTGCCTTAGTGGCAGCAATGCGATGATGAGGATCTGCAGGGCATGGAAGATCCCAACAACTTTTCGCTGGTGTGCATCCGTGGCAGCCATTCTTTCCGCATGCATCCGCTCCATGTTCTCCATTATCCTCAGCATCTGTGCCAACTCTCGGCTGACATCTCTGAGGCCACCCTGACTAGACAGTTGTTCTCTTCTCAGAGTCATGACTCCAGCGATGTTGGGCATGGATTGTTGGACATCATGGAGCGAACTGTGGGTGTCCGTTAGGGAGTGTAAGTGGTCCCTGATGGGACTTAGACACCCACGTATGTCATCTAGTTTGGCTGCCATGAGGTCGAACCCCACCCGCACCTGTTCAGCCACCTCCTTCTGGCAGTCTAACACATGGCCTTGGAATGCGATGTGTTCTTCGGTGAGGTGCTGGGAGTCAGCTGTGGTGGTGGGTGCTTCCTGCTGTGTGGTCTGTGCAGGGGGTGGGGTCTCCTCGAAGCAGCTGGGCTGCCCTGCTCCTGGAGGTGGGTTGCTGTGGCTGTCCATGAGCTGTTGTAGGGCGTCGGTGTCGAAGGTGTGGAGGTCCTCTTCATCATCACTGATGAGTTGTCTGGTCTGCTCTGCAGGAGGTGTTGATTGTCCCTCTGCAATGTGAAGGGGAGATGCATTTTAACATTGTGTTGACATGTATGTTGACGCATTGCTCAAGTTTACATACAGACTGCATGACAATGTACATTGTGACTGTTTGGGAGGAGCTGACTATTTGATGCGGGACAGTGGACATTTGTACTACATCACGGATGTGAGGTTGTACACGTACATTATCATCTCACAGTTTCCTGCTATGCCAGATGTGATTGGCCAGTTTCTACGCACAAGCGGAACCAGTTGTGTCCTCTGTTCTGTAGTGAGAGTGTTGCACTTTGTACCACATTGTCATCAATGATGATGTGCTGTTATTGCTATGTGTGTGTGCTGCATTGTGGGAGAGTCGCCCCTGCAGCTGTGATTTTGCTGCCCCTTATCCCTTTGAGGCAGTGTGCCTTTGACTTCTGTGCTTCTACAGTGCTGAGATGTTGCAGACTTGGCTAATTTTGGCTCTAGTTCGGATTTTGGACTCTTGGGCATGGTTTATCCGCAAATGTGTTGTTGACGTCAGGGGTTGTTTGTGCACGTGGATGTGGGAGAGTGTGACCTGCTCCTTTTTGGATGTGTTCCACACTCAGCCACCTCAGTGTCATGGCGTGCACCATGTCATGATAATTGGACTGCAGCCATGCTGTTCATCATGCAGTGTCACTTGCATTGTCAGTGTGGCTCACTGACATGCAGCTTTGCTGGTTTTAACACATGTGCATGGGTTGGTTGTGAGATTGGTGCTGTGTGGGGAGGGACCCCTTTGTGCCCATAGTGGACGGGGGCCTACTTGCTGTTTGTATGTGTGCTGCAGTGTGCCAAGGGGATCAGGGACATGATCTAGAGTCATTGTGGGTGTGCAGTGTGCTCTACTTAATTGTGCATGTGTGCCATTGTGCCCATCTCCCCCCGTCCCCCCAGTCCCTGTTCGGTACTCACCCTGGTGCTGTTGTGTCAGGTCATGTCGAGCAGTGTCCGGACCCCCAACTCCTGCCACCGTATCCCCACTGATGACTGTGGACACCATTTCCTCCATCTCATCCAGCTCCTGGTGTTCCGCTGGACTGCCACCTCCAGTCTGCATTGCTGCCTGATGGAGGTCAGCGAGTATCTTCTTGGATTTGCGCTTCGCATCATTCCAGCGCCTCTTGACCTCTCCAATTGTCCTCCTCCTCACTCCGACTGCATTCACCTTGTCCAGGATGGACTGCCATATTGCATTTTTATTTGCCAATGACACGTTGGAGGTGACGTACAGTTGTTGGTGGTGTTCTATCACCTCCGTGATGATGATCCTGTTTTCCTGCGGACAGAACCTCGTCTTCCTCGTCTTCTTCTCCTTGCCCTTCCGTGACACCGAGGTCCCAGGCTGGTCCTCCTGGGGGCTTGTGGGGTTCTGGTCGTCCTCTGCACTTGCTCCGGCTTCCTCCATGGTGCTACGCAGTTTAAATTATTTTGTTTGTGTTTTTCGGTGCTTTTGTAGTGCATTTTCCCGCATGACGTGTGGGAATTGCAGGCCTGTCGCTGGTTAGCGCTGATTTTTGTATCGCGATTTGGGGCATCGCAACTTTTTTCGCGTTTCGCATTTTTTCGGCGTCGCGTTAATTTTAATGCGGTCATTTGGCACATTATCGTGAAACTATTGCATGGTGCCGCCGGGCTGAGAATACAACGTTAACACGGTGTTATTTTCCCGCGATGGACTGCGATGTGCAAAGTTGCGTTAAGCTAATTTTGAGATAATTATCACACGTTCTTGAGAATATCCCCCTTGGTGTTTATTTTGTGCATGAATTAGTGATTATGATGATAATTTGGCAGGCGATATTGTGGTAATCGATATTTGTGACATGTTATATGTATTATACGTGACGAAATTTGTGTTTCTGATATTTTTGCTATCGATATTTGTAAAAAAGTGTTCTTTTTTAACAGCGATATTTGTGTGCTCAATATTAGTGGTTTTGTTTGTTATGTATACGGAGGCAATATTTTAATTTTTGATATTACATTTCCGATATTTGTGTTTCTCGATATTTGTTGGATCAATATTATATCAGTGATCCATGTACACAATAGCAAGATCGATGTTGACTAGGAGCAGCAAAAATGTCTAACCCTGCCATTAGTTCACGTTATGCTTACCACATGTAAGGCCCTTCAAAGTGCAACCTGTAAGCGGAGGCAAGTTTGGCACGCATAACATACTGACAACCAAGCTTTCAAGAAGTGAGTGCCACTGCATATTCTGACAATGCAAAGGATTATAGCAGCTGCTAATATTGGTCAACTCAATCACACCAATATTATCAATCTAGGAAGGATGAAAGGCTGACATGTCCTGATATGATTCAAACGTTCAGGATCCCTTCAGATTTCTTTAAAAGGAATATTTATCTAAAAACCTTCATACCGACTATGAGCTCTGATGTGAATACTAGTCAATAAAAACATTAAGTTAATTATTAGGCTTCATCGATATTAATTCCATCTATCAATAATAATTGCAAACTAATTTTGCAGTATTTGGGAGGTTGTATGTCAAATTATTGTGGCCGAAATATTGACCTACAAAAGGATTGCAAGACGGCATCGACCACTACTATATCATCTCAATGTAAGTGGAAATAGGGAAGTATAGATTTACGACTCTTAATTCCATATCTACGTTCCTTGATTACATAGTTGTGGTTGATATTGTGAATGCAAAAGCTTTGGAGGTTGATAGTTTGACTGAGATATAGGTACCCTGGACCAGAGGGAAGAAAACTGCTTTTGAGTAAATGTAATTTCTCATACAAGCTCTATATACTTCTTGTATGATTCAGTCCGTGAGTCAGACCTTCAACACTCGATTTCTGAAAGTGGCTCATTTTAGTTACATGGTGTTTCTTATATAGTTCAAGAAAGACAAAAAAGCAATCTCAGATTACACAATTGCCTTTCTTGCACAGCTGTATCGATTGGCAAAGTAGTTTTATGAATGGCGAACCTGCTTAGTGTTTCCACACCATCATATTGAAAGGCATCCGAGTCTTTAGCTGTCAGGTCAGAATATTATATGACTCACGAGGATTTCTCCTGATAAATGGACATATTTTCTCCTGAAATGCCAAGAGAATATGGGCCTCTTTAAGAGCAGGAGCCTTTCGAAGGTGAAACCAACATCACTATTTTTACCTGCCCTTCTGTTCCATGCGTTTCATAGTGGACTTGGGCAGTTGAATGAATACATTTATTTGTTTCAATTAATAAAAATTGTTACAAAACCATTGCGTGATCGTGTAAAATTATCACATTATTAATTACCACATTTAATTTCAATTGGTGCATTTCATAATGTGTCTAAAGGAATTCATAAGACCACCACTAGAACTAAGGTTTATATTCCAACTTGAAGCTACATTACGGGGCATATTCTCAAGGATCTATCGCCGAGTTATCGGCACTTTATCGCAGCCAAATTCGCGATAAATCAAACGCCCCATTCACAAGCAGGTGCTAACAGCCCATAACACCAGTTTACCTGCGAAAGCAGTCGCAGAAAACATCGCCACAGATGACCCCGGCAACTAACGCTAATGAGATGCAGAGTAGGCGTTCCCGTGCAAAAAGCAGCGACAACACCACTCCACAACATTCTCAACGACCAGCCCGATTGGCGATAAGACCACAAAACATGCAATAAGGCGCGTTAGCAGCAGGAAATTAACACCTGCTCCTACCGGGTGCAAAGTCGGACGACAACCGGCACCAGACAAGGGAGCACAGCCCATAGCCACACCTGAAGAACAACAGATGCCCTGGAGCAAACGCCCATGCAGCCCGGAGCCCCAATAGGTCAACAACACCCACCGCCACCACCCCCAGGACCCCAGCAACCCCACCCTCCGGGGCCCTACCCCGGGCACACCCCACATCCCCCCCCTAGGACAAAGATATTGCACATCAACTCCACAAAACCATGAACCAAACAAATCGCCTAAAGTCGCACAATTACAACACTCAACATACATGTGTGGTCAGAAAAGAGGGAAATCATACATCCATATCATAACATCCAAATAACACGTTTGTCACAGAACAAAACAAAAACAGAAAATCAGAAGAGGCATGGCAGGTCGTCCCACGACATCCTGCAAGTCACAGCCTGCAAAACAGAAATCTGTATAAGAAGGAGTGCCATGCGCACATCAAATCACAGAGAGGGAGAGAGAGGGAGAGAGAGGGAGAGAAAGGGAGAGAGGGAGGGAGAAAGAGAGAGAGAGAGAGGGAGGGAGAGAGAGGGAAAGAGAGGGAGAGAGGGATGGAGAAGAGAGAGAGAGAGAGAAAGAGAGAGGGAGAGAGAAATAAAAAGAGAGGGAGAGAGGGGAGAGAGAGGGAGAGAGAGGGGAGAGAGGGAGGGAGAGAAAGAGAGAGGGAGAGAGAGGGAGAGAGAGGGAGAGAGAGGGAGGGAGAGTGAGAGAGGGAGAGAGAAAGAGAGGGAGAGAGAGTGCCGACACTGCGGACCTATGCCCCACTGCTCACCTGCTGCCACCGGTGTGTCTCCAACCACGTGCCCGGATTCACAGCAGTCCCTCAGGTCCCTCATCTGAAACAGTTTCCAGAGACATGAATGTCAGAGCCCATACAGTTGCACACGCCACCATCGCTTGCCCGCCCCTGCGCACACAGGCTGCTGCACCCCATCCCCTCCCGCCGCCCAGCGGTGAATGCCCGCCCCTGCGCAACCAGGCCTCACTGCTCACCTTCTGCCATTGGCGTGTCTCCAAGAGGGCCCACCACGTTCCGGAGGGATCTTCAAGCCTGGGGCCCGCGACCATGGCACCCTCCACATCATGCAGCCCCGCACAGCGGGCCACCAGGTCACACACATGTTGCTGGGTCTTGATATCGCAATGGCAGAGACCACACTAACTCTGTGAACCGCAACGCAACGCCATGTGGCGGGAGGCCCGCCCTGCCCTTGCCCAGGCCAACACTGCGGCCCAGCAGGTCTCACACAAACCCATGCCAGTCCAGACCAACAGGACGGCGAATCATCGCAGGCTGCACACCTGCTCAGCATTTCAGGTGCCCCTATCTCACTGCACCGCAAGACCCCGTCCCGTGGCAGTGTGCCTCTGCCTGCCGCAGTGTATCCGGTGCCACCAAGTCTGTGCCCCGCTTGCCATGGACACTTAATGATTGAGTCCCGTTGTGCGGACGCCATCATGTCACCCCCGGCACTGGGCAATGTGAGGTGGCAGGGCCCTAGGCCCTCATGCGTAGATGGGAACTACACGGAGACACCCAGTTATAGAGTTGAAATGGCATCCAGCACGTGCGCCAGGCCCTTTTTATTGGCAGGGTCACATGTCCTGTGATGCCTGTGCTGGATGTGTGTGGTGTGGGTGTACATAAGCCGTGAGGGAGTGGTTGTGGCATGCTGACAACTAGTCCTGTGAGCTGCAGATCCCTGCAGTGCAGAGCTGGGACATGTAGCGTTGTCGTCCCCCCCTGTGTGCGTAAGCGGAGTGGGCTGCCCTGGTGTATGCCAATCCAGCGTAAGGGTGTGAACAATGACCCCTGGGCTCTGTGCGTGGTTCCTACCTGGGCTGGACAAGGAAGTGACTAATGGATGTGTCTCTGTTGAAGTGTCGGCAACCCCCGGCCCGCAACGGAAATGTGCCACCGAGTGACAAAAGTCCCACAACATGGGCAACATGGACGTAAGGGGGAATCACTGACCCTACATTCATCCATACTTCCACACTTGAAAGATCATAGACATGACACATCTGGGTGAATATGAATGTTTATTGCACATTCAAGGGAGTGTTGCAGCTGGAGCAGTACAGGGCCATGCCAACACCACTTCACATTGTCGGCCCGTGTAGGGCCAGCCTGAGTCCTTCTGGGAGTGACCGGTACATCAGGAGAGGAGGAGTTTAGTCCGCAGTCTGATAGCTGGGTCATTGGTGAGCGAACAGAATATGGCTGTCCATGTTGGGGTCCGAGGTGAGTGTCGCAGAGTGCATCGGGGGACAGTGGAAGGTGATGATGCAGAGGGCAGAACCAAGCAGAAACAGGCCACATGGTGGAGATGTATGCTACTGCGTCCTTCTGACCACGAAGGCAGATTCATCCGCATCTTCGTCCGCTGCTGTTGCCTGTCCCTCACATGTGGGTGGTGGTGTTATGTCTCCAGCACTGTGTGGCACTGACACATCAGGGGCCGGAGATGTGGATGGGGTGGTAGCAGCAGCATGCATCAGCGCAAGGCCTTGTGGCAGCAAAGCCATGAGGAGGGTCTTAATGGCATGGAGGGACCCAGCTAGATCTCGCTAGTGTGCAGCCGTGGCAGCCGCTCTTTCCGCCTGCGTCCGCTCCATGTTCTCCATGATCCTCCGCATGTGTCCCAATTCCCGGGCGAGCTCGCTGGAGACACTCTGACTTGACAGTCGTTCCTGTCGCAGAGTCAGAACTCTAGCGATGTCAGCCATGGTTCATTGGAGAGCATGGAGCGGACAGTGGGTGTCCGTTAGGGACTGTGAGTGGTCCCTGATGGGACTTAGACACCCACGTATGGCGTCTAGTTTGGCTGCCATGCGGTTGAAGCCCACCTGCACCTGTTCAGCCAGCTTCTCCTGGCCCCACAACACATGGCGTTGAAAGGCCATGTGTTCATTGTGGGGGTCCTGGGAGGCGGCCGTGGAGGTGGGTGCTGCCTGCTGTGTGTACTGTGCAGGGGGTGGGTTCTCCTCGTGGCAGCTGGGCTGCCCTGCTCCTGGAAGTGGGCTGCGTAGGCTCTCCACGAGCTGTTGGAGGGCGTCGGAGTCGAAGGAGTGGTGGTCCTCTTTGTCATCAGAGAAGAGAGGTTCGGACTGCACTGCAGGAGGTGTTGGATTTCCCCCTGCAATGTGGAGGGGAGATGCAGTTTGACATCATGTTCACATGTATGTTGACGCATTGTACAGGTTCACATTCAGACTGCATGACAGTGTACATTGTGACTGTTTGGGGGGCTGCCTATTTGATGCGGGACATTGGACATTCCGACTACATCACAGATGTGTGTTTGTACTTGTACATTGTCAGCTCACATTTCCTTGCAGTGCCAAATGTGATTGGCCAGTTTCTACGCACATGCGGCAGCAGTTGTGTCCTCTTTTCTGTTGTGGACGTTTTGCGGTTTGTACCACATCGTTGTCAATGTTGATGTGCTCTTCATGTAATGTGTGTGTGCCGCATTTTGGGGGAGTCGCCCCTGCTGGTCTGATTTCGCTGCCCCTTATCCCTTACATGCGGTGTGCCTCTGGCTTCTGTGCTTATGCGGTGCTGAGATGTTGCATACCTGTGTGCATTGGTCTCTTGGTGGGAGTTGGGGGTCTGGGGCATGGTTTGTACGCAGATGTGCTGTGCTTACTTGTGCATGTGTGCCATTGTGCCCATCTCCCCCGTCCCCCCAGTCCCTGGTGGTTACTCACCCTGTTGCTGTTGTGTCCGGTCATGTTGAGCAGTGTCCGGTCCACCCACTCCTGCCACCGTCTCCCCACTGATGACTGTGGAGACCATTTCCTCCATCTCGTCCAGCTCCTCCTGTGTCGCTGGACTGCCACCTCCAGTCTGCATTGCTGCCTTCAGGTTGTTTGCGAGTTTCTGCTTGGTTTTGCGCTTCACATCATTCCAGCGCCTCTTGACCTCGTCCATTGTCCTCTTCAGCACTCCGACTGCATTCACCTTGTCCACGATGGTCTGCCATATTCCACTTTTAGTTGCCAGTGACACGGTGGAGGTGACAAACAGTAGTTGATGGTGTTCTATCACCTCCGTTATCAGGATCCTGTTTTCCTGCGGACTGAACCGCTTCTTCCGACTCTTCTTGTCCTTGCCTTCCCTTGACTCCGAGGTCCCAGGCTGGTCCTCCGTGGGGCTTGTGGGGTTCTGGTTGTCCTCTGTGCTTGCTCCGGGTGCCTCCATTGTGCTTCGCTGTTGTTTGTTTTTTTTTTTCTATTTTTATAGTGCATTTTCCCGCATGACGCGTGGGAATTGCAGGCCTGTGGCTGCTTTTTGCAGATTTTTGTATCGCTATTGGCATCATCGCTACTATTTTCGCATTAGGGTTTCGCGTTTTTGCGGCGTCGCGTTGCTTTTAACGCGTTTGTTTGTCGCGTTCTCGTGTGTCTATCGCATGGTGCCGCCGTGTTGGGAATACCACGTTAACACCGAGTTATTTTCCCGCGATGGACTGCGATATGCAGAGTTGCGTTAGGCTGCACTTGCGGTGGTTATCACACGTTCTTGTGAATATGCCCCTATGTTTCTTCAACTCGGGCAGTTGTAATGCAGAATAATCCCAACATGCAGAGAGAAAACTCCCTGCTCATTGCAGCCATTTGTATTCGGTTTAGAAAATTCAAGCTCCTATGTTTGTCATTTGTTTTCTATGCAGCTGCGGCCGCTGCAGGTATGAGCGGTGAGGCGGTGGGGCCGTGGGGCCAGGTGATGGGGGATTTCGAGAGATGACCACGAGGGAAAATTAAATAAATAATTATTTCCCCTCGTAGTCGTCTCTCGAAATCCCCCCTCACCTGGCCCCACCGATCTTACCTGCAGCAGCCGCGGCTGTTTTTATGAGCGAAAAAGAATTCTGAGTGGGCGCTTTAAAATGGTAGCCACTTGGCAATCCTGGAGTGCTTTGAGGGTAGCCATGGCAGCCATCTTTACAGCACAGTGGTCCTTGACAAGCAGGTCGGGATCTTAAAACAGAGCAGGCTACCCTCTGTGAGGATGGTAAAGATCATGGCCCCTGCCACCCTGACTTATTGCTGACCTTCAGACAGGGTCTAAATGACCCCTAAATATATTTGTGATACATGAAGCTGATTGCATTTTTGAAGATTTACAATGCCAATAAATTAAAAAGAAAATGTTTTGGAAAAAAGTGAAATTCTTTTGATGAAATAATAATGAAACATAATTGAAAAACTAGAAGAATTAGAAAGAGGATGCCCTCAGTAATCGGTAGTAGTACTAATATTTAAAACTGATAATGCTCAGGGCATACAACAGTCCGAAAATGGCATTTCTTTCTACCGAAGTTTATCACTGCGCTCTTGATTGAGGTTTAAAATCATAATAGTTTTCAAATTGCTCCACATTCACATAAGCTGGCAATACAATTGCTCCTTTTGTTTGTGTTAGAATTGATTACCAGACGCTCTGGAGTGTCAAGACCACATAACAACAATGTAACTGCTCCCCGTAGATTGTTTTGTCTACTATCCTATTTTCAAGTGCAAAGAGTGCATTTTGTTGGTGTCCAACATTGATCTAGAAGGGCCAGATCTACATTTTATTTTAGAATTACTGCTGACCATGAAAAGCAGTTGCACAAAGGCCCAGATTATAAATTGGTTGGAATGTTCCGACTCCTGCATAAAGTCCTGTTTGTGTGAATCAGAATTCCAAGTTGAGTGGTAGTTGCCACATCCGGTAATTACAGGGTTCATTAAATATCTCACCCTTCGCTGAATTTCGGCAGATAAAACTTGCCAGAACTTAAAAGGGGAAAAGTGTATGGTATTTACTGTGCATGCGGATTTTGGTGTGATAATAAACAAAATCTGCATGTTACTCCCCAAAACACTCCTAATAGGTGCTATTAATTGCACCTGTACCTCAGGGTACTAGCGGGTGCGATAAAAAGTACCTAAATCCTGACAAACTCGGAATTAGGGGCTTGAAGTCTTTTAATGTACATTTAAATCTCTCATGTATTCAGCATTCCTCCGCCTGCTTTGGAATCCCCAGCACTTAACACAATATAACATATAAATAGATTTTTCTCCAGGACTAAATGTTGCCTTTCAGATGCATAGACACACTGTCCTTATTTTCAACAAAGGCCGAGGGCAAAAAACCATAGGTGCGCTCTAGGTCACACGTTTGTATTATTATTTCCAATTGGTTAGAATTCAGGAAAGTAGCAAAATGTGCCATTGACACAAAACTAAATGAAATCTGAAAGTAAACAGGGTTAATATAATCAGAAATTATTCCAACCATTATGCACATTCAGGATTAATATGTATAGAGTAGTTTGGCCGAAGAAGCTGTGAAAAATTGAGAAAACTTAACAAATAACAAAACTTTGAATAATGTAAAACGTAAAAACGCATCAAACACATTCCAGACACAAAGCAAGAATTTGCCCAAAAACTTCCTTTTAACAGGTGTTTCGTGAAACACTTCTCAGTGAAATTATCATAACAAATGTTGACTAGGGAGACATTTATCTCGGTATCTCTTATAAAATGATTAGGATTAATGTTTGATGTATAAGTTAGTCTCTTGCAGCAGAGCCCAGTATTTTACATTGCCAGCCCCAACCACCCAGTCTCTGTCTGGAGTTTACAGTGATTCATCAATTTATTACAATTAAACAAAGTGTCAAAATGTTTCAAAGATATTCGAGAAAGTGCTGAAAAAGGTCCAGATTCAAGGCAGAAACTACCGAATAGCAAATGTTCGAAATATTACTTCAAACTTAAATGTAACCTTGACTAAATTCCTGGCCCGATATTTACTAAGGCTTTGCATCGGTGTTAGCACAACATAGGGGTATATTCACAAGAACGTGTGATAACTACCGCAAGAGTAGCGTAAAGCAACTTTCAATATCGCAGCCTATCTCGGGAAAATAACCCCATGTCAACGTGGAATTCACAACAAGGCGGTAGCATGCGATAGTCACCAGATAACGCATCAAATGTCAGCGTGAAAATCAACGCCACGCCGAAAAAACGCGAAACGCGAACGCGAGAAATCATGCGATGAGGCCAATCGCGGTACAAAAAGTAGCAAAAAGCAGCCACAGGCCTGCAAATCCCACGCGTCTGGCGGGAAATTGCACCATAAAAACCACAGAAACAACACACCAGAAACAAGCCAAAGCACGTAGCAACATGGATGCACCCTGACTCAGCGCAGAGGTCAACGCAAACCCCACAACCCCCACAGACCACCAGCAAGGAACAACTGGGTCGGGGAAGGCCAAGGAGAAAAGGGAGAGGAAGACGGGGTGCAGACCGCAGAAAAACAAGACCAGCGTCACGGAGGTGACAGAACACTACCAGCAACTGACCCACAAGCAGACCACCTGGAATGCAGTCGGAGTGCCCAGGAGGCCAATCCAGGAGGCCAAGAGGCGCCGGCAGGACGTGACAACCTAAACCAGGTACAAACCCGCTGCCAACAGGAAGGCAGCAACGGCGACAGGAGGTGGCAGTCCTGCGCCACAGGAGGAGCTGGAGGAAACCCAGGCCACAGTCATCAGTGTGTAGACGGTGCAAGGAGTAGGGAGTACTGACACAGCTCGAGAGGACGTGACACAACAACAACAGGGTGAGGATCCAACAGGGACTGGGGGGACGGGGTGATGGGCACAATGGCACACATGTACAATGAGGTGTAGCACACTGCACACCCACAATTACCTAGGGACATGTCCCCCATCCCCGTGGCACACTGCAGCACACACACATAGCATTCACAGCACATACCATGACAATGTGGCACAAAGTGCAACACCCACACTGCAGAACAGGGGACACAACTGGGTCCGCCCAGGCGCAGAAACAGAACAATCACATTGGACAGAGCAGGGAACTGTGAGATGCATATCTATGGCTACAACCCCACATCAGCCATGTAGGCCAAATGTACACTGTCCCAACTCAAATAGCCACCACCGCCAAACAGTCACAATGTACATTGTCACACAGTCTGCATGTCCACAAGAACAAGGCGCCAATACAATGCCAACATGCACCTCCCCTTCACAATGCAGAGGGACAAAGAACACCTCCAGCAGGTCAGAACAGACAACCCATCAGTGATGCCGGAGACGAACACCACACCTTCGACACCGACGCCCTACAACAGCCCATGGACATCCCACACAACCCACCACCAGGACCAGGGCAGACAAGCTACTCAGAGGAGAACCCAGCCCCTGCAACAGACCACACAGCATGAAGCACCCGCAATCACAGCTGGCTCACAACACTTCACTGACCCACACATGGCACCCCAATGCCAGGTGTCAGAATGCAAAAAGGAGGTGGCCCAACAGGTGCGGGTGTTGCCGAACCCATGGAATGCGAACTAGAACACATACGTGGGTGTCCAATACCCTTCAGGGACCACCTACACCCCACAAAGGAGACCCACACTGCCATAGAGACACATGCAGATGCACATACCCAGTACAGAACCACGCCCAGGGGCATGCACATATCAGTCACACACCCACGTTGGCTCTGCGTACGACGGCACAGTCCACTCCCCTTACGAATTGAGTGGGTGACGACAAAGCTACATGTCCAGGTTCTAGCCCGCTGCCTTTGGTGACATGTCTGCGTCCGCTGTACACAGCACAATGTAATGTCGTAGGGCCCAGGGCCCCCATGCATACAACAAGACCACAGGGACACATGCACATATCATGTTGAACTGGCTACGGGCACGTGCACCCGGCCCCTTTATTGGCAGGGCCACATTTACAGTGACGCCTGTGCTGGATGTGTGTGGGGTGAGTATAAGCCAGCCCACACGGAGTGCTTGGTGCTGGCAACAACCTGAACAGTGGACACCAGTGTAATGGAAACAGAAAACACCAGCATAACAGAGTCAACTGCAGAGCAACATGGAGGGATCCGGAGTAAGGACAGAGGTCACCCAATATTCAGCCAGGAGGTTCCGTGAGTTGCAGTGCTCTGAGGTAGGGGCACTAGAGAAGAGCACGCTCATGTGAAGAAATTCCTAGGATTGTGTCCCCTCTGGTTAGTCCTGATGCAGATGCAGTGGGGTGTGTTACACCTGCATCAACTTCCTCATCAACGTCCCAGGTCGCCCACACTGCCTGAGGTGACAGTTGCGTCCGCAGTCCACAGCGCAATACCCAGTAATAGATCGGGGTGTGTAGCTTGACTACCACCACCAGTCTGCATTCCTGCCTTGGGGCTGTTGCCTCCTGCCCTCCCATTGTCTGTGCCTTCTCCCGTCCCCACACTTGACACATCTTCCTCATCATAGTCCCAGGTCTTCCCCACTGCATGAGGTGACATTGCTGCGCAACCTCACAACAGCACAAAACTCAATCAGTAACGGACAATGGCTTGCAGTGCACTGAGTCACTGGCACCTGAAGTGCTGAGCAGGGTATCAGGCCGATGATGGCATCCACGACAGGTCTGAGCAACTCCGTAGGTCTGTCAGGACCACCGTTTCGACTAAGGCAGATGGCGGTTGGATGTGGTCCTTGCGGTGGTGGCGTGTGCCTCCTGCGGTGATGCGACATCCGGGACGGTCAAGACTCGATGCTATGTGTGGGCCCTGGTGGCCCGCAGTTGAGGCCCGGAGGATGCAGACAGCGCAGGGCCACAGACACATGGCGTTGATGACCCCAAGACCATTGCTACAGAGGCCATTCAATGTCTCAGAAGAAGGGGTCCCAGGCCTGAGCAGCACAGAGTTAGTGGTCCCGGATGCACTGCGGCCGGCACAGGCACCCAGCCACGGGACGGTGACTTGCGGTGCAGTCAGATGGGCCATGGGACCTGAGCGGGTCCCCATCAATGTCCGAGGTGTATGTTGCGGAGGGTTGCGGGGGACAGTGGAAGGTGTCCTCCAGGGCATGATGCGGAAGGTCTGATGTTATCTGGAAGCAGCAAATGGAGGAGTGGAAAGCGCAACCCTCGTTTTCACCAACTATTCGGTATCAGCTACATGAGGATGAAAACTAGCCCCTATTCCATAGACTCAAACGCCACCAATGTACGACCAGTGAGTGTCCATGAATGTCAGGGAACACACCTAGTGGCACAGGTGCTGAGAGGGGATGCAGTCTGCGATGATGCCGGTACACAGATGTGAACTCCAACATTGCCAAATCAAGACTCTGTGACCTACTGGACCGCAGTGTAGGCCGGAGTCAGCGGTCAGCAGTGACACACAGCCACGTGTCGTTGGCTCACGAGGCACAGAGTTAGTGACACAGTGGCAGTTGTAGGTAGTGTTCAATCACCTCTGTAACGATGATCCTGTTCCCTCCGGACTGCAACGCGTCATCCTCTTACGCCTCTCCGTGCGTGCGATGAAATGTATTCTTCCTTTTGAATTACCGATGTTCAGTTCCAAATCTGTGATCCCACTCAAGCGCAGCATAGGCCGAGGGCAGTAGTCCGTGTAGGCCCACAGACACGTGTGGTTGTGACGCCATGCACAGACTTGTTGCCACCACATCGAAGGGTGTATAGTGAATTGTTCTCTGCCTTAAATAATGTTCACTGCCATGGTGTAATCAAGACTCAGTTCCAAATGTGTGACCTACCTGACCGTGGTGTAGGCCTGAGGCAGCGGTCAGCACGGCCCATTCACCGAGTGTCGCCGGCATAGGTTGGATGGCCCCACCGGCCTGCGTAGTTCAGGTTCAGTGGCACCACGTGTTCGGTCACCTCCGTGTATGTGACCCGGCATTCGTCCGGACTGAGCCGCATCTTCCTCTTACACCTCTCCGTGCGACCACTGGTGTGGACTCTGCCATTCGTGCTTTGCGACTAGGTGCTGGATGTGTGACCTACTGGTCCGCAGGGTAGACCTGGTCCCTCAACCACGTGTAGCCGACTGGCGTTGAACAGGGTTAGTGGCACCACGTGTAGCCGGCTGGCGTTGAACAGGGTTAGTGGCACCACGTGTAGCCGGCTGGCGTTGAACAGGGTTAGTGGCACCACGTGTAGCCGGCTGGCATTGAACAGGGTTAGTGGCACCACGTGTCACAAGATGCCCATATGGAACTATGCCTCACTGATCGGGGGGGTCTGGTGCTGTGGCCGCTGGCCCGGATTTGGGGTCACTGCCATTCATGACTCAGGACACAGTTTCACATATGGGACCTACTGGTCCGAAGAGTAGGCCGAAGGCGGCAGTGGAGTACGTCAACGAGAAAGGAATAAAGCGGGCCTGTGTCGTGGAGGCCGTGATGGTCTGAGGTGGCTGCCAAGGTCGCGGGACTCAGGCTTGGAGCTTGCGCCGGCACATGGTGGGCCCTCCTTGACACATGCCGGTGTCGGCAGGTGATCAGTGTGGCCTGGCTGCGCAGGGGCGGGCCTGACAGGTTCGTGGTCCAGCGTGCTGGGGTCCGGCAGGCACACAGCATCGCAGGCAACTCCGCTCACGAGGACGGCGTCGGCCTCGTGGCGGGGTGGGAGGCGCCGCCCTGGCAGAGACGTGGGTCTTTCCGGAAGAGGACCATGCCCAGGCCTATGTGCTTTTTATTCACACCCCTACGCTGGAGTGGCGTACGCCGGGCCATCCCACTCAGGTGACGCTTAGGGGGGGCGTAACAGGCAACATTTCCGTGAGGTCCCCCACTGGCTGGGGTGACATGGTGGCGTCCACTGTCCACTACACTCCATACACCAGCGGTGTATGTCGCCATGGATAGGGGTGTGTTCTGCATACTGCGGTGTGTCCAGCACATCTCCGCCACTCATGGCATTGTGTACTTTCCCAATCATGGTTCTACTGCATCCTTCACACATGCCTGGTTGCCACCTCTCCACACATTCGGCTATTATGTGGCTGTGGTGCCATGCCATTGCTGGCTCATGTTCAGGGCTTGCCCATGTGAACATTGTAAGTTGTTCTGTCGTGTTTGGTGGGTGGGCATGTTGTTGTGCCTGTTGTATGTGATTTTGTGATGTGTGCATTGCCAGAGTTGTGAGTTGCATGGCTGTGGAGTTGAGGTGTGTGGGGTGTTCATTTGGATATTGCCAAGGGGCTGTGCATTTCCCTTGTTGCCATCCTGGGAACGCTGGTTGATGATGGACTGTCGGAGGATGAAGGTATCATGCACACTGGCTGTGTATTTGAAGGCGACATTGTTGGGGGTTCCACGGTGTTCTGTTGTTGCCTGCACATAGATGTGATACGTGTGCTTCCTGTTGCGGTGATTGTGTGTTGTGTCACCAGGGGGTACATGTAGTACATGTGTGCTGTGTATTGCCCCCAACACGTGCGTGCATCCTGCTTGGGCGTATGGTCCTTGCTTGGTCTCCAGCGGATCCTGCGCATTGTGTTGTACGTATGGGGACTGGGGTGCCAGGGTGATGGTGATGTCCAGGACAGGTGTGGGGGACTTGGATGTGGCTGGCTGTGAGACTCCTCCGACTCTGGTGGGTGTTGGTTGGGGGGTACCAGGGGCCAACAGGTGCAGCCAAGCCAGCAGCTTATTGTGGGGTGGGATGTTGGTTGGCCGCTGTGTTAGTGCCGTAGGCCTGTTAGGCGATGATGGTCAGGATGCGTAGGATGTTTGTCACTTTCAGCCTGTACTGGACGGTGACATTGTCAGATGTTGGGTCTGTGAGGCTGGTACGCTTCCTGGGGGTCCGCTGTCTTTGTCTGCGCTGCGTCTGTGGTGGTCCGGGGGGGGGGGGTGTTCCGGGTGTGGGTTGGGGTCCTGGGGTGGTGGCGGTGGGTGTTGTGGCCCTCTTGGGTGTCCGGGCCGCATGATGAGTGGCTCCATGGCATCTGTTGCCCTTGGGTTGTGGCCCTGGGCTGTGCTCCCTTTTGTGGTGCTGGCTGCCGTCCGACTTTACACCAGGTCAGAGCAGGTGTAAATTTCCTGGTGCTAACGCGCCTTATCGCCTGTTTTGTGTTCTTATCGCCGATGTGGCTGGTCATTGTGAATGTTGAGGTGTGATGTTGTCTCGACTTTTGGCACGAGAACGCCTACTCTGCATCTCATTAGCGATATTTGCGGGGGTCCTCTGTGGCGATGATTTTTGCGGCTGCTATCGCAGGTAAACTGGTGCTGTGGGCTGTTAACACCGGCTTGTGAATGGGGAGGTAAATTTATCACGACTTTGGCTGCGATAAAGTGCCGTTAATTTGGCGATAGCTCCTTGTGAATATGCCCCATAGTGTGACACATAGCGACCCATGCTATTTACTATCTAGAGCAAAAGGTGTTTATCGCTGGAAAGGTGTAGTTTTCACAGCACAAACAAATGCTTTTGAATGTTTCTGTCAAAGGGCATTCCTGGATCAGATCTGCTCCAACACCCTCCGGTTTTGATGAAAAGCTCAAGCTACTGAAATGCCTGGACATGGCTTTGTTTAAATCCTAATGCCTACTTGAAGCAAGAGCAAAAAAGGGGAATATTTTAATTTCTCGAAAACACAGTGCATGCATCTAATCTGTGGATAAGTTAGAAGTTCGTCTTCAATAGCACATTTTACTGGAATTGCGTGTCTCCAGGACATATCCTATGCTAGACCATGGTGCGAGGCTGTGCATCCCCTCAGACAGTCTCTTTGAACGCCAGCACAGGGGATGGCACCAGCAGCAGACCAAACTTTGTAGAAAGGGTGCTGCACAGTGTTTTACAGCTCGTTCGATGCAGCCTGAATAGGGCTGTGCCTGCCCTCACACAAGGCTGTCTCCATCTCCCATAGTGTGTCTGGAGCCAGGTCAGGGAAATGCGGGGTCTTGTGCACAACAAAGTCTTTCCTTTGAAGTTTGCCTTCTATAAAGGCAGAAACTGGTATAAGTACTGGAGCTGTGACACCATAACTTCAGAACACTTCTGGACTAAGACGAGATCCTGTAAAGAAGAAGAGCTGGAGAAGCTGTCAGGAAGGGCTACCACTTTGATGTGTGCTTTGCTGTGTTGGCCTGCTGCTTGCTGCTACTGTCTTGGGTAGTGAAAGGACTGGACTTTGCTTTCTGTATCCTGCTTGCCAAGGTTCTCCAAGGGCTAGTGTTTGCTTGCCTCCTGTTAAGAAGTCTCAGGGCCATCAAAGAATTCATCTGCAGCTAGTGAACTCCTCTGCTGGTAGTTCTGACCTGCCAAGTGGTGACAATTCCAGTTGTGGCCCTTGCAGGTGGTTGTTGCTGCAAAGAAGCCCGAAAATCCACGCACTGACCTTCATCGCCTGATTTTCCTAACACAACACCGCAGAGCGGACGAAGAATTGACGCAGCACCTGCCGTGTGGCTGAGAAGCTTGCCAGAGTATGAGTCCTGCTATCACAAAAAGACAAGAGCAACTCATATGTCCTTGCGAACTGGGTATTGCTAATCAAGCATAAAACAACGTTCACAAGGAACTCATTTGAATCAATTGGTAAAATTTCTTGCATGGAATACTATATCTTGCGTGACTTAAATAAAGACAGAAAAAATGAAAAATTAAACCACAATTCAATTAGGCCTATCACTTTTGTAGCAATGTTTTTGTAGAAACCCACAGAACAATTATTTTAGCTGTACCCACTTCAGCCGAAGTGAGTATAATTTATTTTACATGGACAGTATTTCAAGTAAAAAGGAGACATAAAAGTATTTCAATTGTGTATTTATACTAGATACATTTATACAATTTTGACGTGACTTTGTGACCCCAGTGAAGTGACCATAACCAAAACAGTGCAATAAACGTAGTGCTATTAAAGAATGGAGGCGATGGTTATTGGTAATTAAAAAAGGGGGAGCCCTTTCGAGGTATAATAAATTCAATTCTTCATAGACAAATTAGAGTTCGCAGGGGCTCTCCCTTTTTTCAGTTGTCGATGACGTTTCGACCCTCTCGTGATACGGGGTCTCTTCAGGACAGGAATTCTGGGGACCAGCAGCACTGTTAAGGTGCTCGAAGTGCAGGATTCTTCCTAATATACGGGTACTTCTCGGTTAGGTTTATGGTTCCCTGGTGGAGAATGGCTGTATTCACAGTAATTCAAGGTTACTGTAGGTCCGATATAACGCAGTGAGTGAATAATTGAATTATTCTTGATATCTCATCACGGGTCAATTAGCAGCGCGGTGGGCAAGTAATTTAATTACTGCTGGGCTGCCGCCATGGATTCTAATGAACCGTGCGGCAATCCGCTCTCACTGGTGCTCAATAGACCCCGTATCACGAGAGGGTCGAAACGTCGTCGACAACTGAAAAAAGGGAGATCCCCTGCATACCTCATGTAGTTAGTCTGGAGAAAGGGTCAAGAAGGTAGGGAATCTGTGCACTTCATAGGCATGCCTCTTGATGCTTCTCCCCACTTTAAAGGCACAACTATGTATAAAAGAAGGACATCAGACACCACCATTTCAGTACACTTCTGGGCTTGTGGATACTCTTCCAGGAAGAAAGAGTGCTGTGCTGCTGAAGGACTGCCACTCTGCTGAACTCCTGCTTGGCTGTGCTTACCTGCTGCCCTCGTGTCTGGGTGAGAAGGACTGGATCTGCATCACCTGAACCCAGAACCCAGAGTGACTCCAAGGGCTAGATGGATGGCCTCCTGATCTGAAGCCTCAGGGACATAACAAGCTTCCAACAACCTTGCATTAGCACCTGGACTCTGCCATCTGTGAGTCTACCCGGCCAAGTAATGCCACTCTAGTCCTGGACCCTTGGAAGTGGGCTTAAGGTGCTTTGCCAGCCTCTATGGATCCAGCAGAACTGATGCATCTCCTCTGCTGCGCGGCGCAACCCCGAGCAGAACCGACACATCTCCAGTGCTGCGTGAATTCTACCCGTCGCAAAGACTCGCGTCCCCGCCACAGCCCGCATCGCCTTTGCACTCGCCACTGCAGAATGCATCCTCAGCACAGACCCTCACATCTCTCATCGACTACAGCCTTAATAACGATGCCGAACTCTGCATTGCAGCCTTGCATCTCCTCAGAACCTACGCATTTCCCCAACTTCGCTACTCATCCCACACTCTGGACTTCGCATCACAAGTCCTCGTCAATGGGATCCTCGATGTTGACGCAACAGGACCTCACAGCATAGCCTCACCACATCTCGGAACTGACTATCACTTCTGGTGCGTGATGCTTCTTTGATGCGTATCCAAGCAATGCTCCGCAAACCTGAATTTAAGGTACTCTGTTCAGCGGGCCTAACTGGGTCCCTGTAGCTGGCCCTCGCTCCATCGTGGTCGGCCCGATCTTGTGACTTTGTCTTGGTTCGGCTCAACCAGATAAACACTGTTGGCACTTTACTCCTTTTGGTGCTATTTTCTCTAAAAACTTTCAAATGCAATATCACCATTTTAAATAATTGGATATTTGTCGTTATGGTCTTTTTCTATTTGTTGAAGACTACTATATTTGTCTAACTCTGTTGAGGGATCCTTTTGAGGTGTGTTTTCACTGTGTTACTGTTTGAAGTGTTACACAAGTACTTTTCACATTGCCTCTAGGATAAGCCTGACTGTTCTGTGCCAAGCCTCCAGGGGATTGAGCACATGTTAATTTGGGGTTTGATTTCACCTTACCCTGACAAGGATTATGCTTGCTGCTTGAACAGGGCTCACACCCCAGTCTACCACGAACCCAAATTCTTACAAATACTATTAACATTCCATGTTAAAATACAAATGGTTCCATGGGCGACGGGGTCAACATTATTGACTATGGAGCGGGCTGATGAAAAGTTGTCGGTCAGGTGGGGGAGGGGTACTTGGCTCAGGAGCAGTTGTAGCAATGTGTTGTGGTGTCGGGTGTGAGTGCAAATATAACAACAAAGCACAAAACAGTAATGAAACTCTAACACCCCTACCTCCCCGTACCTCGAGAACATGAAGTACCTGTTGTGGAATAAACTAGAATTTTCACTAACAGGGCAAACAAACCCCAACCTTGTTCCTCTTCACCATCTCCTAAAACAATCTCACAACCCAAAAACAAGAAAAAAGAGGGGGTCCAAGTGGTCAACAGTACACTATTTCTGTAGAAGGACAACAACTGTAATGAAGCCAAGCCAAGCCTGGGAGAATGGAACTGTCAGATTGCCCCTTCTACCGTCCCGTCTCAGGAGGGAGATAGACTCACCTGTGTCAAATCTGGATCCAAGGATCTCGAGTGACAGGACCACGGTAAATCTGCTATTTCAGTGTCCAAGTGGCACATTCGCTGTGTGCACCCAGACCGCCACGATGACCGGCCACAGCCCAGGTTCAGCCCTGCTTTGTTGCAATAAGTGGGTGAAGAAGGCACTTTGTGCCTAATAAGAGGTCTTTCCCCTAATCATGTGCAAGCCGCTACTGGGGTATCGAAGAGGAAAGCTGTATCCTGGTAGATGACTTTTAAGCTTGCCAGAAAAAGCAGCACGTATGGAAGTTGTAGAGCTCTAAGCTTTGGTTTGACAGCCAACAAGGAACACTCCTATTGTTGGACTTACAGGGTGCAGTCAGGGAAAACCATCACAGGAGAGGATTCACCCGTCAAGGTCTCCTGTCACCGTCAAGTCCTAAGGATCGCTCCTTGAGGGCGAAATTAAAGATTCAGGCAATGAAATGGCAAGGTGGGACCCCAAGTAGGGGCCTCTGTGCCAAGGATGGGTGTTCGTTCTCCACCGTGAAGCAGGGAGAAATTTCCCCTTTCAGAATCCATGACAACAGCCAATTTGTCATAAATTGATTGGAAAACAATTCCTCCACTCCCTTTGGGAACCCCACAATTCATATGTTGTTGCATCAGGAGTGGCCCTCCACATGCTCTGCCTGTTATTCGAGTTGATGGACAGATTTCTGGAGGCCAGTAATCATGGTTGGCAGTTTGCAGGAGCGTATCCTCTGGTGTTGAGATGCGACCCTGAGCAACCGCCACCTTCGTGGTCATGTTATGCAAGTCCTGCCGCAGCAGCGACACATCCCCCTTTAATTCACCCATTTTTGCCTCCAAGGAGTCTTGAATCACCTGCATTATAGGGGCCAAGTGATTCAACGGGGCCGGTGCAGTCCCCGACGTATGATCCTCGTCAGAGGTCCCTGCAGGCCTTGTATATTTGTCAATATGGCCCTGTGAGGTCTGGGCCCCCCATGTATTGTCTTGCCCCATGGTAGATCCACAGGGGCCTCCTTCGCTTAAAGCATGTAGGATAGTTGGCCATGGTGCATACCAGCCACCATAAGTCACTCCTATAACCAGAAGAAGTGAAGCATGGTTTCCCCAAGGGTTAACACCAGTTGTCCAGTACTTGCTGACCCCCTGGTGCCGGCTGGCAGCCACCCTTGCCTGGCCTCCTCCAGCTCTTCAAGCAGGCATGGATGAAAGGCTTGCTCCATGGGCCCAGGCATCTTTCACCCCTCCATCTCTAGACCAAGACGGGGTGTCACAGTCTCTTACTGCAGGTAATGGGGTTGGCTTCAGTTTAGGGGGATTCTTGGCTCTACACCTACGTACATGCAAGGTATACTTAGACACATATAGTTAGGGTTGCATAATAGGAGTACGCATTACTAGTGTCATATATCTATATGCTTGCATATATCCATTGTTTTAGTACTATGGTAGAAATCTACCATCCATTTACTCTGTTGGTGCTTAATATCGTTTATATCTGTTTCTGTCTTATGGTTGTTTCCGCACACCAATTTTACACTAGAATGACGCTGGTTCAATAAATACTTATTGAAAAACGTCCTCACCGGTTATTCTGTGTTCCTCTCTGAGACAAAGTGAGCACGGGTGACTGAGCGAAACGTACTGCACTGTTTCCACGATCCCTGATGGGACAGAGTTGTCATGTTCAATAGTTGCCAAGAACTATTCTCTCCTTGGTAAGAGGAGTTTACAGTGGCACTGTGAGCTAGCTAGGTATACAGGCGAACATACCCGGTGGGGGTGTCTGGAATCAGTCTGGACACCAATCCCACAGTGTATGTGGTCTAAACACACAGATCCTTTATAGGTTTATAGGAACTACACAACACCATCCTACACTTTTTATTGTTTTCACTTTGCCAGTCCCTCGGTTACTTTTCCTTCTGCATAGTTAGGAAAGTTGTGTACTATGTACTCGCTACACTTTCTCTCTCTGCAGGTATTCACTCTTATATCTTTTGCTTTTGGCTGACTGTAATTGTCTCCTCACCTTCAGTGTTGATCCTCACAGCCTCATTGGAGCAATAACTTGTAAGAGTTTCACCAGTTGCAAAACTGTGTCACTACTGTTATTTCCCCATAATACTGGGCATTCATCAATCAACCAATCACTCAGGATTTATAGAACACAGCTAATCACCCGATAGGGTATCCAGGTGCTTGCAGGTCCTGGAAGGCTTATTTTAAACAGCCAGGTCTTGAGGGCCCTTTGGAAATACAGAAAAGAGGTGATGGTCCGGACCTGCTTGGGGAGGCTGTTCCAGATCTTTGCTGCAATATAGGAGAAGGTGTGTCCTCCATTTATGCTTCGGTGGATGCGAGGAGTGTGAGAAAATGAAAGGCATAGTGTAATCTTCTTGATGGTTGGTGGAAGTTCAGGTCATGGTTGATGGAGGTGGATCCTTGTGTTGTGAAGATCCTTGTGTGCTTGGGTCAGCAGCTTGAATTGGCATATCTTCTTTACGGGGAGCCAGTGGAGTTGCCTGAGGTTGGGTGTGATGTGGGTTCGTAGGGGGAGATCGAGGATGAGTCTGGCTGTGATGTTCTGTATGGGTTGAAGTCTCTGTAGGAGGTGTGTGTTGATTCCTACGTAGAAAGCATTGCCATAGTCCATTCAGCTGGTGATGAGGGCTTGTGTCACAGTGCACAGACAGAATATCGATGTTGGAATATCGATGTGCCAGAATATCGAGTTTTTAATATCGAGGTGGCACAAGATCGACATGCAAGAATATCGTTGACCAGAATATCGACATGAAGGTAAGAAATATCGTTTTTTTAATATTGAAGTTAGTAATATCGTTAGTAAAAATATTGTTGTTAATAATATCGAAATTTATTTTAGTATTTTGTATTTTACTATGTGTGTTTAAAGTATGTGATGTAATTATATTGTATAGGTATAGCTTATTTTTTTAATGTATGTGTGAAATTTTTAGAAGTAATTAATTTTATGTTAATTAATTTTTGTGTATTTTAGTTCCGTAGCGGGTTGTGGGTTTATAGGGGAATAGGGTGGGAAGTAATTTAATTAGAATACATTTATTAATAATTTTTAGAAGTTATTAATTTTTTTTTAATTACATTTTGCGTTTTAGTTCCGTAGTGGGTTGTGGGTTTATAGGAGAATAGGGTGGGAAGAAATGTAATTATAATTAATGAATTAATATTTTTAATTAATTAATATTTATGTATTTAATATTTTATATTGTTAATTGTGATAATTAAATTGTTATTAATTAGTTATTAATTGGTTATTAATTACTAATAATTAATTGGTTAATATGTTAATTGTGTCATATTTTTAGGAGCGGGTTGTGGGTTTATAGGGGAATAGGGTGGTAAGTAAATTAATTATAATTAATTAATATTTTTAAATAATTAATATTTATGTATTTAATATTTTATATTGTTAATTGTGATAATTAATTTGCTATTAATTAGTTATTAATTGGTTATTAATTATTATTAATTAATTGGTAAATATGTTAATTGTGTTATTTTTTAGGAGTGGGTTGTGGGTTTATAGGGGAGTAGGGTGGGAAGTAATTCAATTATAATTAATTAATTAATATTTTGTATTAATGAATATTTATGTATTTAATATTTTATATCGTTAAATGTGGTTATTAATTTGTTATAAATTGGTCATTAATAATTATTAATTAACTATTAATTATGTTAATTGTGTCTTTTTTTAAGAGCATGTTGTGGGATGATAGAGGAGTAGGGTGGGAAGTAATTACATTTTAATATTTGTTTAAATATTTTTTATACATTATTTATTTAATTTTATTTAATAGTGTTAATTCTGTGAGTTAATTTATTACTCACTGTTTTTAATTTGCTTGTTAATTGTTATTAGTTAATTAATTAATTGTTAATTTATTATGTTAATTGTTTTATGTTTTACAACATTGGTGGGGTTATTTATAGGGGAATATGGTGGGAGGTAAATTATTTTTAATTAGTTAATTATTTGTTAATTAATGTTTATTATTTTGCTGGAGTGGGAATAGTAAATTATTCCCCTCTGCTATCCAACACTTTCCCTACTGTTACACTCGCTGTAGTGGGAATAGTAATTTTATCCCCTCCGCTATCCAACACTTTCCCTAATGTTGCACTCGCTGGAGTGGGAATAGTAATTTTATACCCTCCGCTATCCAACACTTTCCCTACTGTTGCACTCACTGGAGTGGGAATAGTAATTTTATCCCCTCCGCTATCAAACACTTTCCCTACTGTTGCACTCCCTGGAGTGGGAATTGTAAATTATTCCCCTCCGCTATCCAACACTTTCCCTACTGTTGCACTTGCTGGAGTGGGAATAGTAAATCATTCCCCTCCGCTATCCAACACTTTCCTACTGTTGCACTTGCTGGAGTGGGAATAGTAATTTTAACCCCTCCGCTATCCAACACTTTCCCTACTGTTGCACTCGCTGGAGTGGGAATAGTAATTTTATCCTCTCTGCTATCCAACACTTTCCTTACTGTTGCACTCGCTGGAGTGGGAATAGTAATTTTATTCCCTCCGCTATCCAACACTTTCCCTACTGTTGTACTCCCTGGAGTGGAAATAGTAAATTATTCCCCTCCGCTATTCAACACTTTCCCTACTGTTGCACTTGCTGGAGTGGGAATAGTAAATTATTCCCCTCCGCTATCCGACACTTTCATACTGTTGCACTTGCTGGAGTGAGAATAGTAATTTTTACCCCTACGCTATCCAACACTTTTCCTACTGTTGCACTCGCTGGAGTAGGAATAGTAATTTTATCTCCTCCGCTATCCAACAATTTCCCTACCGTTGCACTATCTGGAGTGGGAATAGTAATTTTATCCACTCCGCTATCCAACACTATCCCTACTGTTGCACTCCCTGGAGTGGGAATTGTAAATTATTCCCCTCTGCTATCCATCACTTTCCTACTGTTGCACTTGCTGGAGTGGGAATAGTAATTTTAACGCCTCCGCTATCCAACACTTTCCCTACTGTTGCCCTCGCTGGAGTGGGTATAGTAATTTTATCCCCTCCGCTATCCAACACTTTCTCTACTGTTGCACTCGCTGGAGTGGGAATAGTAATTTTATTCCCTCCGCTATCCAACACTTTCCCTACTGTTGTACTCCCTGGATTGGGAATAGTAAATTATTCCCCTCCGCAATCCAACACTTTCCCTACTGTTGCACTTGCTGGAGTGGGAATAGTAAATTATTCCCCTCCGCTATCCAACACTTTCATACTGTTGCTCTTGCTGGAGTGAGAATAGTAATTTTTACCCCTACGCTATCCAACACTTTTCCTACTGTTGCACTCGCTGGAGTGGGAATAGTAATTTTATCTCCTCCGCTATCCAACAATTTCCCTACTGTCGCACTATCTGGAGTGGGAATAGTAATTTTATCCACTCCGCTATCCAACACTATCCCTAATGTTGCACTCTCTGGAGTGGGAATAGAAAATTTTAACCCCTCCGCTATCCAACACTTTCTCTATTGTTGCACTCGCTGGAGTAGGAATAGTAATTTTATTCCCTCCTCTATCCAATACTTTCCCTACTGTTGCACTATCTGGAGTGGGAATTGTAATTTTATCTCCTCCGCTATCCAACACTTTCCCTACTGTTGCACTCGTTGGAGTGGGAATAGTAATTTTATCCCCTACGCTATCCAACACTTTCCCTACAGTTGCACTCTCTGGAGTGGGAATAGTAAATTATTCTACTACGTTATCCAACACTTTCCCTACTGTTGCACTTGCTGCAGTGGGAATAGTAATTTTTACCCCTCCGCTATCCAACACTTTCCCTACTGTTGCACTCGCTGGAGTGGGAATAGTAATTTTATCCCCTTTGCTATCCAACACTTTCCCTACTGTTGCACTCACTGGAGTGCGAATAGTAATTTTATTCCCTCCGCTATACAACACTTTCCCTACTCTTGCACTTCCTGGAGTGGGAATAGTAATTTTATCCCCTACGCTATCCAACATTTTCCCTACTGTTTCAGTTAATGTAGTGTAAAATGTTGTTTTAAAATTAAAAAGTTATTTTAATATTTTAATTTATTATATATATATTTTATTTTTATGTTTATGTTACAGGTGTATGTATATATATATGTATTTAAAATTTGTATTATGTTTCTAACATTTTATAATTTATTATAATAATTATTTATTAATATTATTAAGTAAATATATATATAATTCACTGAAAAAACCATAGGTTTTAGGGACAGTTATAGGTAGTTGGACATTTCACTCGTACAAAACCATAGAAATTCCCCCGTTATAGTTAGTTCAGCTAACTATAACTCGCGCCCCGCAATGCACTGCTGATGACGTCACATATTACATCACTCATGACATGGTCAGTGACATCACTGATGACATCACTGATGACATCTCAAATGACATCACTGATGACATCACTGATGACATTATCCAGTGACTGTGTGTTTCTGTAAAGTTTAAATATGTTTAATATATATAGGGAAAGGCGTATTGAAGAATGAGTGGGTGTATAAGTGTCTGAATGGATGATTTAGTACGTGAGTGACTGACTCTACAAGTGAGTGATTAAATGTATCTTACTGAATGCATGGGTTAGTGACTAAACTGTGTGAATGTCTGTATCCGTCTGTCTGTTGGTTTGTAAGTGGCTGCATGGCTTTCTGAATAGCTACATGAGTGTCTACATGGGTTATTGATTGATTGTCTGAGTATCTGTATGGGTGCCTGAGTGTTTGTGTGGGTGGGGTGTGTGTGACTCTGTGCATAGATGTGTGAGTTGGTGATTCACTGGGTGCATGGTTTCAAGAGTGCATCTGTGATGGACTGTATGGGTGGCTGAGTGTGTGTATGGGTGTGTTAGTGATTGAATGTATATCTCAGTGGTACATGTGTGAGTAACTACATATGTGAAAGGCAGTATATATGTGTGTTGGAGTATATAAATGGCTATAAGTGAGAGTGTGTGATTGTGAGAGTGGCTGTATGGATGAGTGTGTACTTGTATCAGTGATTGTATAAGAGCGTAAGAATGTGCTAGTATTTGTATGAGTAAGTGAGCTGGTGTGTGTATAACTGTAAAGGTGAGTAAATGGGTGTGTGATTAAGTTTTTTGCATGACTGACTAGGTGTGTAAGTACCTCTATGGATGAGTGGCGGTGTGTGAGTGTTTATATAGGTGTATGAGTGCATATGATAGTCCTGTACTGAGTGACTAAGTATGAGTGACTGTATGGGTGAGTGAGTGGATGTGTGTGTAGACCTAAGAATCAGTGAGTGGGTATGTAGTTTTTGGTGTTGGAGTGTCTATGGTTTTGAGAATGGCAGTCTGTAATTTAGAGTGGGTGTATCAAAAGTTATATTAGGGTGTGAGAAGATGCATGAAATTATCACATGGATGATGTCATCAGTGATGTCATTTGAGATGTCATCAGTGATGTCATCAGTGATGTCACTGACCATGTCATGAGTGATGTAATATGTGACGTCATCAGCAGTGCATTATGGGCGCCAGTTATAGTTAGCTGAACTAACTATAACGGGGAATTTCTATGGTTTTGTACGAGTGAAATGTCCAACTAACTATAACTGTCCCTAAAACCTATGGTTTTTTCAGTGAATTTCAAAGGTTTTTTAAATGCTAATTTCTAACTATAACGTGTCTGAAACCTATGGTTTTTTCAGTGAATTTCAAAGGTTTTTAAATGCTAATTTCTAACTATAACGTGCCTGAAACCTATGATTTTTTAAGTGAATTTCAAAGGTTTTTTTAAATGCTAGTTTCTAACTATGCCTACAGAGGTAGGACATGTGAAGAAAGAAGAAAAAACGCACAGAAAGAAGCAAAAGATGTGCAGAAAGAACCAACAGAGGAGCAGAAAGAGGCCTTGTTGCAAAATCATCCTGTGCCCACAACTTTTTCAGACGGGTACTGGTGGTAACTGACTCTGACTAACCAGAGCCAGTGCTATGCTAAAAGACACTTAGAATACAGTGAAAACACCTACATACACTAGGGAACACTATGCGTTGGGGTACCCCTGTGATTAGCATGACCTCCTCTGCAAGTCCCTAGTACATAATAGGGCAGGGGATTAAAACTACCTCTTAAAACGCGCTACAGGGTGCGTTTGCACAGTGGTGAAGGGAGGGGCCTGAGGTGACATGTGTGCAAACGCACCCCGTGGCGCGTTTTAAGCTGCGGGATTAAGTCCCCTTGAATTCTGAGGGTCCCTGGGGCCCAACTAGCCCCCAGGTACCTACAGTTAGGACCACAGAGCTGAGTTGCAGAGAGGTGTTCCGAGGCCATGCACCTTTTTTCACCTCTCTGCAACGCAACTCTGTTGTGCTTACTGAAGGTACCTGGTGGGCTAGTTGGCCCCCAGGGTCCCTCAGGATTCAAAGGGAATTAATTCCCCAACTTAAAACGCACCACAGGGCGTGTTTGCGCACATGTCACCTGAGGCCCCGCCCCTCCCTTCACCACTGTGCAAACGCGCCCCGTGGTGCGTTTTAAGTTGGGGGATTAGGTCACCTTGAATCCTGAGGGTCCCTGGGGCCCAACTAGCCCACTAGGTACTTCCAGTAAGCACCACAGGCCTGCGTTGCAACGCCTGTAACAAATTGTGCAGTTGTGTTTAGGTAGTGAAGAGGGTCGTGCTGGGGGTAGTGTTTTAGGGTTTAGGGTAGTGCAGTGGTGTTTGTGTAGTGTAGGGGGTCATGCTGGGGGTAGATTTAGGGTTTAGGGTAGTGCAGTGGTGTTTGGGTAGTGTAGGGAGTCGTGCTGGGGAGTGTTTTAGGGTTTAGGGTAGTGCAGTGGTGTTTGGGTAGTGTAGGGGGTCATGCTGGGGGTAGTGTTTTAGGGTTTAGGGTAGTGCAGTGGTGTTTGGGTAGTGTAGGGGGTCGTGCTGGGGTAGTGATTTAGGGTAGTGCAGTGGTGTTTGGGTACGGTAGGGGGTACTGCTAGGGGTAGTGTTTTAGGGTTTAGGTTAGTGCAGTGGTGTTTGGGTAGTGTAGGGGTACTGCTGGGGGTAGTGTTTTAGGGTTTAGGGTAGTGCAGTGGTGTTTGTGTAGTGTAGGGGTAGTGTTTTAGGGTAGTGCAGTGGTGTTTGTGTAGTGTAGGAGGTCGTGTTTTAGGGTTTAGGGTAGTGCAGTGGTCTTTGGGTAGTGTAGGGAGTCGTGCGGGGTAGTGTTTTAGGGTTTAGGGTAGTGTAGGGGGTCATGCGGGGGTAGTGTTTTAGGGATTAGGGTAGTGCATTGGTGTTTGGGTAGTGTAGGGGGTCATGCGGGGGTAGTGTTTTAGGGTTTAGGGCAGTGCAGTGGTGTTTGGGTAGTGTAGGGGTTGTGCTGGGGGTAGTGTTTTAGGGTTTAGGGCAGTGCAGTGGTGTTCGGGTAGTGTAGGGGGTCGTGCTGGGGGGAGTGTTTTAGGGTTTAGGGCAGTGCAGTGGTGTTCGGGTAGTGTAGGGGGTCGTGCTGGGGGGAGTGTTTGAGTGATTAGGGCAGTGCAGTCGTGTTCGGGTAGTGTAGGGGTCGTGCTGGGGGTAGTGTTCTAGGGTTTAGAGCAGTGCAGTGGTGTTTGGGCAGTGTAGGGGTAATGCTGGGGGTGGTGTTTTAGGGTTTAGGGCAGTGCAGTGGTGTTCGGGCAGTGTAGGGGGTCGTGCTGGGGGTGGTGTTTCAGGGTTTAGGGCAGTGCAGTGGTGTTCGGGCAGTGTAGGGGTTGTGCAGGGGTGGTGTTTCAGGGTTTAGGGCAGTGGTGTTCGGGCAGTGTAGGGGGTCGTGCTGGGGGTGGTGTTTCAGGGTTTGGGGCAGTGCAGTGGTGTTCGAGCAGTAAAGGGGGTCGTGCTGGGGGTGGTGTTTCAGGGTTTAGGGCAGTGCAGTGGTGTTCGGGCAGTGTAGGGGGCGGTGCAGGGGGTGGTGTTTCAGGGTTTAGGGCAGTGCAGTGGTGTTCGGGCAGTGTAGGGGTGCTGCAGGGGGTGGTGTTTCAGGGTTCAGGGCAGTGCAGTGGTGTTCGGGCAGTGTAGGGGGTCATGCAGGGGGTGGTGTTTCAGGGTTTAGGGCAGTGCAGTGGTGTTCGGGCAGTGTAGGGGGTCGTGCTGGGGCTGGTGTTTCAGGGTTTAGGGCAGTACAGTGGTGTTCGGGCAGTGTAGGTGGTCGTGCTGGGGCTGGTATTTCAGGGTTTAGGGCAGTGCAATGGTGTTCAGGCAGTGTAGGGGGTCATGCTGGGGCTGGTGTTTCAGGGTTTAGGGCAGTGCAGTGGTGTTCGGGCAGTGTAGGGGGTCTTGCTGGGGCTGGTGTTTCAGAGACTAGGGCAGTGCAGTGGTGTTCGGGCAGTGTAGGGGTCTTGCTGGGGCTGGTGTTTCAGGGTTTAGGGCAGTGCAGTGGTGTTCGGGCAGTGTAGGGGGTCGTGCTGGGGGTGGTGTTTCAGGGTTTAGGGCAGTGCAGTGGTGTTTGGGCAGTGTAGGGGGTCATGCTGGGGCTAGTGTTTCAGGATTTAGGGCAGAGCAATGGTGTTCAGGCAGTGTAGGGGGTTTTGCTGGAGGTGGTGTTTCAGGGTTTAGGGCAGTGCAGTGGTGTTCGTGCAGTGTAGGGGGTGGTGTTTCAGGGTTTAGGGCAGTGGTGTTCAGGCAGTGTAGGGGGTCTTGCTGGGGTTGATGTTTCAGGGTTTAGGGCAGTGCAGTGGTGTTCGGGCAGTGTAGGGGGTCGTGCTGGGGTGGTGTTTCAGGGTTTAGGGCAGTGCAGTGGTGTTCCGGCAGTGTAGGAGGTCATGCATGGGGTGGTGTTTCAGGGTTTAGGGCAGTGCAGTGGTGTTCGGGCAGTGTAGGGGGTCGTGCTGGGGGTGGTGTTTCAGGGTTTAGGGCAGTGCAGTGGTGTTCGGGCAGTGTAGGGTGTCGTGCTGAGGGGTGGTGTTTCAGGGTTTAGGGCAGTGCAGTGGTGTTCGGGCAGTGTAGGGGGTCGTGCAGGGGGTGGTGTTTCAGGGTTTAGGGCAGTGCAGTGGTGTTTGGGCAGTGTAGGGGGTCGTGCAGGGGGTGGTGTTTCAGGGTTTAGGGCAGTGCAGTGGTGTTCGGCCAGTGTAGGTGGTCTTGCTGGGGGTGGTGTTTCAGGCTTTAGTGCAGTGGTGTTCGGGCAGTGTAGGGGGTTGTGCTGGGGTAGTGTTTTAGGGTTTAGGGTAGTGCAGTGGTGCTTGTGTAGGGGGTCGTGCTGGGGGTAGTGTTTTAGGGTTTAGGGTACTGCAGTGGTGTTTGTGTAGTGTAGGGGGTCATGTTTTAGGGTAGTGCAGTGGTGTTTGGGTAGTGTAGGGGTCGTGCTGGGGGTAGTGTTTTAGGATTTAGGTTAGTGCAGTGGTGTTTGGGTAGTGTAGGGGTCGTGCTGGGGGTAGTGTTTTAGGGTTTAAGGTAGTGCAGTGGTGTTTGTGTAGTGTAGGGGGTCGTGCTGGGGGTAGTGTTTTAGGTTTTAGGGTAGTGCAGTGGTGCTTGTGTAGTGTAGGGGTCGTGCTGGGGGTAGTGTTTTAGGGTTTAGGGTAGTGCAGTGGTGTTTGTGTAGTGTAGGGGGTCATGTTTTAGGGTAGTGCAGTGGTGTTTGGGTAGTGTAGGGGGTCGTGCTAGGGGTAGTGTTTTAGGATTTAGGTTAGTGCAGTGGTGTTGGGGTAGTGTTTTAGGGTTTAGGGTAGTGCAGTGGTGTTTGTGTAGTGTAGGGGGTCATGCTGGGGGTAGTGTTTTAGGGTTTAGGATAGTGCAGTGGTGCTTCTGTAGTGTAGGGGGTCGTGCTGGGGTAGTGTTTTAGGGTTTAGGGTAGTGCAGTGGTGTTTTTGTAGTGTAGGGGGTCATGTTTTAAGATGCAACGCTCCAATACCTGACCAGTCTGCACTACATAAAACTGCAAAAAACTAAAAATAAAAAGTGTTTTGCACACTTTTGTCATTGGGCTATATGTGGGCTACATCTGGGTAATATTTGTGCTACATTTGGGCTCTTTTTCATTGGTGGCCATCTTGGAAGACTTCTTTGTTATGAAGTTTCCTAATTTCCTCATTTACTGCAGTCTCCTCAGTAGGAAATGCTTTCAGTTTTTACTTTGATTCCATCAAGAAGGCATTCAGATGTGTCACACATTTGCCATAAATTCAGAATGTTATTACTCTAGTTGTTCATTAGATCACTGTAGTAAAGCTACTGCTCACCAAGGAGTTAACTGGAAGTCTACTGCTGGTATTGAAAGTGATTGTTTCAGTCTGCATGTCAGAATTTTCTAATGAAATAGAAGAGGATTTGAGATCTCACTTAAAACATGCACTAAATTTTCTTTTTGCAGCACTAACCATAATTTCCTTGGCAAAATGAACCCCTCATTTTGTTCCTTTTTAAATTAAATGTTTTAAGTGTTACCAGTTTATTCCAATCAAGATGGCTTCAGGTGTGCCATACTTTTGTCATAAGTAAGGCTGTTAGCACTCTAGTTGTTCTTTAGAACACTCTGGGAAGCTGCAGTAGAACACAAAGGCATCAACTGACAGGCTGCTCCTGTTGAAATATAACAGGAAGATATTTGAGATCTCACTTAAAACATGTCCTAATTTTTCTTTCTACAGCACTAACCATAATTTCTATGGCAAAATGAACCCCTCATTTTGTTCCTTTTTAAATTAAATGTTTTAAGTGTTACCAGTTTATTCCAATCAAGATGGCTTCAGGTGTGCCATACTTATGTCATAAGTAAGAGTGTTAGCGCTCTAGTTGTTCTTTAGAACACTCTGGGAAGCTGCAGTAGAACACAAAGGCATCAACTGACAGGCTGCTCCTGTTGAAATATAACAGGAAGATATTTGAGATCACACTTGAAACATGTCCTAATTTTTCTTTCTACAGCACTAACCATAATTTCTATGACAAAATGAACCCCATCATTTTGTTCCTTTTTAAATTAAATGTTTTAAGTGTTACCAGTTTATTCCAATCAAGATGGCTTCAGGTGTGCCATACTTTTGTCATAAGTAAGGCTGTTAGCACTCTAGTTGTTCTTTAGAACACTCTGGGAAGCTGCAGTAGAACACAAAGGCATCAACTGACAGGCTGCTCCTGTTGAAATATAACAGGAAGATATTTGAGATCACACTTGAAACATGTCCTAATTTTTCTTTCCAGAGCACTAACCATAATTTCTATGACAAGATGAACCCCATCATTTTGTTCCTTTTTAAATTAAATGTTTTAAGTGTTACCAGTTTATTCCAATCAAGATGGCCTCAGGTGTGCCATACTTTTGTCATAAGTAAGGCTGTTAGCACTCTAGTTGTTCTTTAGAACACTCTGGGAAGCTGCAGTAGAACACAAAGGAATCAACTGACAGTCTCTGCCCTTGTTGGATGTACATGTTTTACTGAGAATGTCAGACTTCATTCTCACATGACTGAGAAAGATAATGTGAATTTACAGAAAATATGCTCTCATTTTAGCTTCTGGGGCACCTTCCAAAACTGTATGGGACAAGCATGTGAAAATAGTTTTCTCTCAAACATGATTCATGATATCCCAGCAGAAGGTTTTTCACAGGGTAAAATCACCTTATAACACACCACAATTCCTGAAATTAGTATGGTACCATCAACAAATGAATTCTAATGTAACTAAAGTCTGTTATCACCCTTTATAGTTCTCCTTTTGGTAACCCTCAAAATCTTCGATTCACTACAATGCATTTCAATGGGGTACTATCATTTATATTGGTCCCAAGATGGCTGCCAGCAATTCCAGGATGAAGTGCTGACAGCCAATCAGATCTCACGATGACATGTGTGGTTAGGCTCCGCCCAGATATATATGTGTTTTTACTTTTGATTTTCTCAGCAACTACTGAACGGATTTACACCATTTAACAAAAAGGGTTCTTTTTGAACCAAGAACTACCTCTTTGCCAAATTTGGTGTAATTCCGTTCAGCAGTTCGAGCTGTAGCCTTGCATAAAGTTTCCTATGGGAAATTGATTTTTTGACTCTTATTTCTTTAATTTCTCCACAACTACTGAACGGATTTACACCATTTAACAAAAGGGTTCTTTCTGAACCAAGAACTACCTCTTTGCCAAATTTGGTGTAATTCCGTTCAGCAGTTCGGGCTGTAGCCGTGTCTAAAGTTTCCTATGGGAAAATGAATGGGGAAAACACGTTTTGGGACCCCCGTTTTTTCTCGGCCCCCGCTTGACGAGTCACCCTGAGACTTTCAGGGTAGGAGCGGACCGGAGCGGGCCATAAAGTTTGAAAATTTCGCGAAGATTCGTCAACCGACGCAAGAGTTATTTCAAATAGAATGTCGCGGATTTCCTATGGAAAATAGGTCCTAACTATAACTATCTACTGGCGACCGCCAATAGATAATAATTTTTACATATGTATGTTTAATTTATTTTTACATTACATTTATTATATATAATTAAAAAAAAAAAAATTCTAACTATGGGGCCTATTACGATGGCGGTCGGAAAACCTCCCCAACCGCCATGGGTCTGATCGTGGGCCTTAACATTGCGGCGGTTGCTGCTGCCCGCAGCACCGCCACGATGCCGAAAGGAGCATGTCCTGCATTTCCCTGCACTGTGTGGCAGGCACTGCACAGTGCCTGCCACCTGGTACAGGGAAATGTGGGGGGGACCATGGGTACCCCCCCTGTGCGCCCACACCACCCCAACACATTGGGGGCCCGCAACGGGCCCCCGGAAGACAATCTCTGAATGCTGAGGGATGGCTGGCTACTGCCGGCATCATAATCGTGCCGGTGGTGCCTGCTCCGCACCGCCACCATTATCCCGGTCCTGCTCCATCCGCCAGGCAGGAGTGCGGATGGCAACCGGCGGAAAAGCCGCGGTTGGAATTTCCCACCGCCGCGGTCACCACCGCCATCCTAATTTGACCAGCGGTTTTCTGGCTTGCGATCGCGGGCGGATGCCCACCGCCGGTCCGGCGGGCACCGCCGTCGGCCCGGCGGTGGACATCCGACCGCCATCGTAATAGGCCCCTATGTTTTTAATAATTATATGTATTATTTAAAATTATTTATTAGAGATTTTAAAAAAACAATATTTTGAACAACGATATTTTTGTTTCGATATTTTTGTACTTACCATTGTAAAGATAGGATGTCGATATTCTTGACATCGATATTTTGAACACGATATTTGTGTAGGTTGATATTCCTGTCGTCAGTGATCCTTGTGTCACAGTGCATCTTGTGTGCAGGGGTAGCCACTTGAAGTTCTTATGTAGCATGGGCAGAGTAAGAAGGCAGGTGAAGGAAACTGCGTTGATCTATGATTTTATGGTGAGCTTGTTATCAAGGATGATTCTGAGGTTTCTGTTGTGGTTGAACAGTGTGGGTGTGTGTCCTAGATCTGATGGCGACCAGGAGTTGTTCCATAGGTTGCTGTTGTTGCCGGAGATCAGTACTTCTGTCTGGTCTGTATTCAGCTGAAGAAAGTTGTTCTTCATCCAGTCGGCGATGCTTGTATTGCATCTGCGGGCATTGGAACTGGTGGTGGTGGGGTCATCGGTAAGTGTGAGGATGAATTGGGTGTCATCTGCGTAGGATATTATGCTGCTGAGACCGTAAGATCTGACGATGTTGGCCAGCGGTGTCATATATGCATTGAAGTGCATGGGCTTAGGGATGAGCTCTGGGGGACACTGCAGACGATGTTCTTGTGTTCAGAGGTGAAAGGTGGTAAACACTTCTGGTGAGGAAGGACGTGATTCATCTGAGTGCGTCCCCTTGGATGCTGATGTGGTGGAGTCTTTTGATCAGCATGTGCTGGATACGGTGTTGAAGGCTGCTGAGATGTCGAGGAGGATCAGAGCTGCTGTTTCTCCTCAGTCAAGGAGGGTGTGGATGTTGTCGGTGGCTGCGATAAGTACGGCCTTGGTGCTGTAATTGAAATAGAAACCGGAATGGGAGAAGTCAAGTAGCTGGTTCTGTTCCAGGTGTGTGTTGTGAGTTGTTTGTTGATAATATTTTCCAGTACCTTGGCTGAGAATGGGAGCAAAGAGATTGGCTGGTAGTTTTTCAGTTCACTGGGGTCGGTGGAATTTTTTTTGAGAAGTGGTCTGATTTTGATGTGTTTCCAGGCATCGGGAAATGTTGCGGTGATGATTGAGGTTTTAAACACAGTGGTGAGTTCCTGGCTGATCCTTTAGTTTCCGAGATCGAAGATGTGGTGCAGGCATGGGTCTGTGAATCTTCTGAGTGAATGGATTTCATGATGGAGGAATTGTCCTTGGTGGAGAGGAGGTTCCAGGTGGTCAGTCGATGGTTCGTGTTGGTTGTGGGGGAGGGTTATCTATCGAGGAAGTCCGTAGGACTAGGTTGGGGTTCAAAGTTTCTGTATATGGTTGCAATCTTGTCATGGAAGAAATTGGCGAGGTAGTCCCACTGCTCTTGTGAGGGTGTGATGTTTTCACTGGCAGTCGGGTTAGAGAATTCCTTGACGATGTTAAAAAGCTCCTTGCTATTGTTGGCACTAGTTCCGATGTGTGCAGCTAGGGCTGTTCTCTGTGTGTCCCTCAACAGGCAGTGGTAGAGGCTGAGGGAGGTCTTGAAAGCTACGCTGTTGGAAGTGTTCTTGTTGGCACACCATCTCCTGTCCAGCTGTTTTCTGTTACGTTTTGCTGCTCTGAGTTCTTGGGTGTACTAGCTGCCCATTTTGGAGGCTTTTCTCTGTTTGTGGCTCTTGATGGGGGCAATGTTGTCAGTACAGTTGATGATCCAGGTGTTGAAGTTCTTAATTCCCTGTTCTGGTTGGTGGTGGCAGCTGGGTTGGATGTGTTGAGGGGGTCCGTCCAGCTGGTCTCTGAAATTTTGCTCCTGCTGCGGTGGCGGGTGTTGGTCATCTTGGTAATGGCGATGCGGGCGATGGAGATGCTGAAGTGGATGATGAAGTGATTGGTCCATGTGAGTTCTGTGACGTGGCTCTGTTTGATAGGGTTGCTGGAGGTGAATATGGGGTCCTGTGTGTGTCCTGTGGTGTGGATGGGGTCAGGGAAGATCTGCGTCAGTCTGAGGCTGCTCATACAATTGCGTATTTTTGTGGTGTTGTTGTCGTTGGGGGTCATTGATGTGGAAGTTGAGGTCACCGAGGAAGATGTAGTCTTTGGAGTCCAGGGCTAGGGGTGCAATGAAGTCTCCGATGGTGTTGCTGAAGCTTTAGAGCAGGCCTGGGGATCGGTATGGGAGGGTGCCTCTGATGGCTGTCTTGTCGTCGGTGTGGAGCTTAAAGTCGAGGTGTTCATGGAGGTGGTGGTATTGTTGGTGGAGATGGTGCACTGTATGGTCTCTTTGTGAATGATGGCTGCTCCTCCTCCTGGCTTGATGTTGCAGTATGCTGTGGCGATGTCAGGGGCTGATGCAGGGTTGAGCCAGGTCTCGGTGAGGAAGATGATGTTGGGTGCGAGGGTGAAGATGAGGTCTCCGGTTGAATGCTTGTACATAGAGCACGTGTTGAGGAGTAGACAGTGCAGTCAATGGGTCACTTCTGGTGTGGTGTGGTGAGAGGTCGACATGGTGCTTTGTGGCATGATTCATCTGTGATTATCATCTGGGTTTTAAGATGAGGGCTTCTATCCCGTTCAAATGTACCTCTCATATGCTATAAAAATAAGAAAAATATTTTCTTTAAAAAGGTTGCTTATACAAACACCAGTACTAGTATAAAAATATTAAATTAAAATGTTAAAAACAGCAATATAAATATATTTGATTGTTAAAGATAAAACTAAAAAAATAACCTATATTTCTCAAAACACATGCTCTATATTCATGCACCTGCTGAATATAATATAAAGGATAATGTAATACATTTCTACACGTGTCTTCAATACATTTCTTAAACTTGGAAAAAATTAAATACACCAAAGAACAACAGAAAGGAACAATAAACAATGAAATAAAAATTTGAAAACAAAATATATTAACAATAATTCTACAAACATTAAAAAAAATCTGATGTGTTTATCAGAATTGCTAATATAGGTGCCCATTACAATGGCGGGCGGACAAAGTCCGCCCGCCACCGTAACGGAATGCGCGACCGTCCGCAAGGGGTGCGGCGGTCCCGCACCTAACATTAGGATGCCACCGCCACCGTGGCGGTGGGATACCCTATTCCCAGCATTGTGGCGGGCGGTGCTCACAGCACCGCCCGCCACAATGCTGTGAATGCACATTGTGCATTTGCATTCACAACGTGACAGTCACCGCGCGGTGCATGCCACCTTGTGCATACAAATGCAGGGGGGTACCATAGGTACCCCCCATGTGCACCCCCCACCCCCCAACTTCCTGGGGGCCCGCTACGGGCCCCCGACGGCAAAGACCACATGCCTTTCCATGGCGGCAACGCCGCCATGGAAAGGCTGATCACCGCAGGCATTGTGATATGGATGGCGGTGTCTTGCAGACACCGCCACCATATTAACCTTGTTTTCCGCCGGTCGACGAGTCGACCGGCGGAAAAGTGGCGGACGGTTTTTCCATCCACCGCAGACCCCCCAGCCATCATAATATGGCGGGGGGTCTTTGCTATGTGGATGGCGGGCGGATCGCCCCCGCCGGGCCGGCGGTGACTACCGCCGGCCCGGCGGGGGCGATCTGCCCGCCATCATAATGACCCCCATAGCTCCTAGACTACACTTTTTAATGTATTTATTTATAAAGTTTTATATAGCGCGAACTTGACCCTAGAGGGTATCAGAGCGCATTAGAAATTGTTAGTCAAGAAGAAATAGGTAGAGCAACCAATAAACATATGCTGACAGCGCACGGTGTAAATCAGGAAAAGGCCAATAAGTTAATAAACAAGTACATAGCAGCAGAGTAATAACCATGTGTGTAACACTGCGTCATCTCAGTGCTCGGATATAAGAGTCAATATGTTCTAGGGAAGAACAGTGTTCATCAAAAGCACTTTGACTTCTTTTCTTTTTTGAATGATATAGTTGAAGGGTTCAGTCTGATTTCAGGGGGCAGGGAGTTCCAAATTCTCAGGGCCATTCCAGAGAAAGCTCAGTTGTGGGTTTTCTTTTTCAGAAATTTCTGAGGTTTCAACAATAGGGGGCTGGAGCTTCAAGAGGATCTGCAGCTGCCATACATCTCCAGTTTTTCAATTAGCTACTTCAGCATGTTGAAGTATAGGGCTTTACGTGTCATGCAAGCAATTTTCAGTTGTATCCTTGCCTCATGTGGGAGCCAATTTAGTGACTTCAGATCAGGAGTGATGCAGTCATTTCTTTTGGATCCAGTGATGAGCCTTGCAGCAGAGTTAAGGGATGCCCTTAGTGGAGCCAACTTGGACCTAGGTTCTAGGCAGACTGCAGAGGTTTGCACTACCATAGGTCAACCTGGGGATCACTAGAGCTTGCACCGCTAACTTGAAGTCGTCAAGGGGAGGAAGGGCTTTATTTTTCTTAGTACGTTCATTTCAAAGTTTGCTTCTTTGGTGGCTGAACTGAAATGTTCCTGCATGTTAAGATTGTTGTCAAGGGTTATTCCCAGTGATTCATTCTTCGATATCAAGGCACTGTTTGGGTGGGGCGATTAAGAGAAATTTGTCTTTGAGCGCAATTAATTTGAAGTGGTTTCGGGTCAGCCAGTTCTGGGTTTTTTGCAGAGTTATGTTGAGGGATTGGATATTTTCAGGGAAAGAGATTTTTAGATACAGTTGGATGTCATCTGCGTACATGTGATACTGGATGTTAGATAATTTAAGTTAAAGGCTCCATGAACAGGTTAAAGAGAGTAGGTGAGAGGATGGACCCCTTTGGGACCCGAATCACTGACATAATATCGACAGGCACAATATCGACCTACATTTTTATCGACACAAAATTATCGATAGCATTAATATCGACACTACATACTTACTAAACAAACATCAAAAATATCGAAACGAGAATATCGTAAGTAAAAAATCTCGAAACCAAAAATATCGTACACTTTATTATCGTTTTAAAAAATATCGAACATTATTAAAATACATACTCCCGTAAAATATATCGAACACAAGCATATCGACAGCAAATATATCGTTATTTTCTAATTATCGACTAACCAAAACATAAAAAACAAACAAACTTATACTTCATAAATACAAAGAAATACCTAAGAACACATCACATATCAAATTAAATACATATTATTTTCACATAATAAATATATTACAAAAATTTAACTATAAAATACACTATTTAAAACATTAATAAATATAAACTTTCATCATATAAATTAATTTTCTTCATATTCATATATATTATAACACACAAACAATTAATGGTAATTAGAAACACAAAAAAAAATCAAAATCTTAATTAGCGTTTTCCATATAAGGAAAACAACTTACAAAACAATTAAAACATTTGAAATAAACCAATAAAAACACAATATTAAGAGCGACCAATGAAATCAAACTAACAATTTCTAAAACACTATACAAAGCCACAAATATAACTCCTTTTTACACCTCAAACCAAGAAGACTAAAGAAGGCGAAACTCTGCTGGTTTTCTACAGGAATAAACAACATCATCAAACCAAATCCTCTATAAATCTACAACAAGTAAGTAAAATGAAGTATACTAAATAACAGTTAAGTTAATTTTCTGATAAAAAAACTTGCATCCTCAAATAATTAATTTATGTCTTTATTCTATTTTATGTTTCCCCTACAGACAACTAAAACACAATAACAAAATTGCAAAGAACAACCTTAAAAAGATCTACCTAATAAAGTAAGTATTATTCTAAATGCATTAAGAAAACCTGTAAAACACCAACCCAAACCCAAAATCCATCCCTAAAACACACCCCACCCCATTTCTAAATATTGAGTATCAAATAGTAATATCTGCTTTTTTTCAACAGAATAAAACAGACTTCAGAAAATTTTACACAGAAAGTATAGAAAACATAATTTTCAATCATCTAATTACAAACTTTGTAAGTATATTTTCAAAAAATGTTATTTTCTAAATGTTATCAACTATTACAATAACTTTAAATTTCTCATATACATTTATTATAGATTTCTGAACTCCACAATGACAGAAGGCGCCCAATTTATTACATCACAAAAAGGCAAAATGTTATTGTGTTATATGGGATATGTGTATACCCAGGAGAAACAAACCGGGCTTAAAGTGAATTGGAAATGTTCGAAATATTATTCAAATAAATGTTATGGGCGTGCTACTACCAGGGAAGCAAATGTTTTATACACCAGGGAGCATAATCACCCTCCTAATGTAACAGAGATAGAAGTTAGGGGTGCATTAGAAACTATTAAAGAGGCTAGCACAAGCTCTCAAAGACCAACCACTGCAATTCTAAGAGAACAGCTACCTACCATCCCCAAAGAAGCAACTTGACAAATGCCATCCATAGCTTCATTAAAAAGGAACATAGCACGTACAAAAAGGGCAACAACAACTCCCATTCCAAATCCTAAAACTTTTGATGAAATAATAATTACACCAGAACTGTCTATAACTTACAATAAAGAACCATTTATTATCTATGATAATAAAAGTAATGACAAAAGAATAATAATGTTTGGTACAGCACTCAATTTAGTAAAGCTGCAACAAGCTGAGGTATGGATGATGGATGGTACATTCTCAATATGTCCCAAACCATTCTTCCAACTCTATACCATACATGGACTACATCAAAATTGCAACATTCCCTTTATTTACGCATTGCTGCCTAACAAACACAATGCAACCTATGTAGAAATCCTAAATAAAATTAAACAGGAAACCAATGACTATTTCCCACAGAAAATTATTATAGATTTCGAACAGTCTATGATAAACGCTATACTGAAAACATACCCACATACCTCTATTCAAGGGTGTTATTATCATTTTAATCAATGCCTATGGAGGCAACTCCAAAAATCTACCCTCAGTGTAGAGTATGCAACTAACACATCATTTCAATTCCAAATTAAAAAACTAATTGCATTAGCCTATGTACCAGTAACAGATGTTGCTGAACATTATAATCTACTACTAGAAAGCCCTTTTTATAAACAATATGAGGAAAAATTAAGTCCACTCCTGGACTACTTCGAGGACACCTGGGTAGGCAGATTACACAGATCTGGCCATAGGAGACAACCCAAATTTCAAATTCCCAGGTGGAACGTATATAGTAGCACACTTAACCAACAAGCTAAAACTAATAACATTGTTGAAGGATGGCATAATGCCTTCCAACAAACAACAGGAAGAGTCAGACCGACACTTGACAAACTAATAACCGCCCTACAAAAAGAACAAAGGGGCCCATTACTATGTCGGGCGGAAGCACTACCGCCGTGCTGGCGGATGCAAAAACCACCAGTTACCGCCGGCACGCAGCAGTCCACACGCCCGCCCGATTACGATGCGAAAAGTCAGCCAAACACCGCCGGCAAGCCAGCAACACCGTCCGCCATCAAAGTGCGCCCGTACACGTAGCGGCGCAGCACAATTGACACACACCGTCCGACGAAACACGTACCGCCCGGCGTACAAATTACGATGCTGCACACAAACTGATCCCACGGCTAAGATACACCGTACGTCAAACAGAAGCGGTAACACGAACGCCGAGCACGGACACCGAAGAAGCGGCACCCCGAGCATGAATCCAGCACTGCAGGCCCTCCCTATGCTCTATCTGATGCACCACCAAGGACGCAACGTACCGCGAAGACGCAGGTAGGCACACACACAACAAGTGCACGCAAACAGCGCACACAGTGCAAGGGCGGAAAAAGCGGACAACCCCCCACCCCGCGTGTACACGACACATCTACCATAGCATCCACATATGACACACAGGCCAAATTGTAACATCTCGTAACACATGTGTACACACCACCTGGGACTAGGAACCAACGACCCCGTCACGGCCCCAAAGCGGCGATGACGCTGCCACACATGCGCACAACGCAGAGGCCAACCGCAGCGCCATGCATGCGTCGCACACAGACACAGGGACACAACCAAGCAGCACACACACCAGCCCCACCCCGAACGCACATGACAAGTGACAGGCCTGCCACAGACATGTCCCCAACGCCCAATACACGGACAACACCCAACGTCAAACAACCGACGCACACATGTCAGTGAAGTCACGCAACAGCAGGACACACCCCAGTGTAACAAACATGGCGAAGCACACAGCGGCGGCAACACCAACTAGGAGAAGCAGGGCCCCTTCGGGAAGAGGAACGCCAGTACCACACTGAAACACCCATACCACCCTGCACATATGAACAAGACATACAAAACGGAACACCAAAGAGCCCGGGGACCGACAACAGGTGGCCCAAGAATAACATTCACACACAAGGCCCAACGCAGAGCGGAAAGGCAGCCTGCCGCCCACACAAGGGAGAGCAGACAGCACTGAATGACCTTCCATTCCAACTCCGAAACCACAGCCCTACGAAAGAAGCCGGTGAATACAGCCATTGTCCAATAAAAGACCAACACAGGCATGCAGAGGAGACCGACCACAGGGCAGATAGCGCATATCACAGAAGAACACAACGGACGGGAAAGAAAAAGAAAACACTCCCCCATGTCGGCCCCATGCAAGTTAATTGGAAGGAGTCACACATCACTGACCTTGAACTGTCTGAGAAGCATGTGGGATGAGGGCCCGTGTCCTCCGCACAAGCCAACAGAACACAAGTCCTGTCTCCCTACGACTACACAGAGCTCACAGCAACCTCGGAGCGTGCACATTGCAGACTGCACACACAGCCGGAGTACGCCACCACAACGCACCGCTGCAAAATGGCACTCGCAACACACCTACCCAACTACGCCGGACAGGTCAAGCTGTACAAAACCAACCTGATACATATATTGGGATGCGAACTCCTGTCCCTGCTGAACGTAAGTTACCGACTGACTTACCGCATCACATTGTTCAGCTGCGTCATACCCGTCTTCTACTGTCGGAGGTGTCCCTACCAGCATCCCGTGGAGATGTGTCTCTCCAACCCGGCATGTCTAAAGGCGGACCTGCTACCACTACTCCTCCCTCTGGACGCACACGACAGGGCCTGCTCTGCCTATGGGGGCATGGCGTATGTGGCCAACATCGCACCCGCACTGAACTGGGACCACTGTGCCTCCACACGACGGATCATCGAGCACAGCTACATCGAATGTCACCCAGCATGCCCCATCATGGTCCTCCAAGGGACAACTTACGAACAACACCTTGACAGCCACCATCCGCTACATTGGCTGGCAAACATGTACACCACCAATGACATGGAAGCCCTGCTGGACGGCATCGCATACCTGACAACCTGTAAATTCGTCGGACCCCAACGCAGGTTCCCCAATTGACCTATGATGTCCAACCCCGCACCCATGCTTAGCTTCCGCACGGACTGGCCAGTCACCACCACAACAGCCATACCAAACGACCGGCAACAATTACCACACCATCAACGACATCGCCATGACATCGGATATGACCGGGACATGCACACTGTTCCCCATCACATCCAGGAACACCGCATGCATCGTGGGAGGCAGTGGCATGGGGTCTGTGTATCGCACCCACATGGACGGAACTGCACGAACAACCAGGACACGACATGGATCCAGCGCCCATGGACACACACACCGCTCAGTGGACATGAATAGGTCGCCTGGAGTCTGTGGGCGCTGCACCCCTCCCACCCCCGCCCGGGAATCCCATACCAGGACCTTTGCATGGACGACAAGTGCATACAACAACAACACGACCCCAGTGACTGTGACATGTCCAGTAACCACCACATTGCAACAACAAGTGGCACGCCGCTGCATGCACGCAAGCACATGCCCTGATGTCATCTCACATGCACGCGTACATGAGGAACAACCGCAGCAAACCTGTCACATGGAACTGAGATGGACTGTGCCCATGATGCCAAGCGGTCTGGTAGGCTACTTGTATACCGTCTGTGTCAAAGTCCGCAGCTCCGCAGCTATACGTAAATGTACATTAGCACAGCCTTGGCCAAGCAGATGTAACTCTGAAGCCCACATCCCACATGCAACAGCCAATCACATGTAACCCCACACCCTATCCCATTTGTAATCATGCTCAGTATATCCTCAACATGTATTCCGCTGCCAGTAGTGTCCACTATACTGCATCACAGAGGACAGAAGACTCAATATAATGTTTGAAACCAAAACTGTCTCCGCTGACTCATTTCACAAGTACGAATGAGAGAGGATGAGAGTATGTGAAGTACACGGCAGTCGTGACATGACCATGTAGTCCACTGGTATTGGATGTCAACGCAAATGAGTAGCACAACTGTGGAAGACACACATGTGTCATGTGAAGTTGTATGGACGCAGTGCTCAGGTGGGTGGGTGTGACGGGTAGATGCGCACATGCCAAGTTGGAGCACGCCGTGTTGGGAGGGGTCATGAACAGTACACCACCGCTTCCCTGGGCATTGTGAGAGGACACCTGTCGGGGGAAGTGAACACGTGTGTGCACAGCAGCCGGGCACACGAACAATGCGGTACCAGGCGCACACGTCAGCCCACCCTCCGTGGACAAGCTGGATCCTGTTGTGCGCCCGCCATGCCCCTTGACAAGGCACACACAGCCCCAGTCGACCAGGTGTAACCCCAACATAGTCAATCTGCACAGGCGATACAGGGCACGGGATGGCAGTGGAGCATGGTGTGTGAGAGGTCTCCTCGCGCTCCTCCTGGTCATATCACGCAGGCAATAGAACCTCAACGTGTAGCATGGTACAAGTCAAATGGAAGTGTAGGGGGACGCACCACAGCACGAGCAGCACTGACGTCACGGGAGGTGGCTCGCACCATCCCATCCATTGCCCATTATACCAACCACGCCACATGCCATTGCGACTAAGTGCAAGCGCATGCGCCACCACCCCGAGCTCTCCCCAGAGAGGCCAAAGAGTGAATGTGTGGGCCATCAGTCACAGACGGACGCGGCCTGGCCGCAAGGGCATCCACAGCCACTGGGTGTCGCAGGTGGCGGATCCGGAAGGCGAAGACTGTGATGCATAGTCCATGCAGGCCGGGTCTCCATTTGGGGCACCACGCAGGTGGACGGCGTCCCGCCACACATCATACCCTGAGACAGCCCACTCGTGCAACTGGACCCACACATACACTCCTTGCCCTCTCTGGTGCGAGCTTGGGGCTGCCTGTGCAAGCGCTAGCCTCGCAGGTGCACATGCATATTGGGGGAGCGAGGGGAGGACATGAGGGCTGGGGCGAAGATGACTGTATCACTGTCAGTGAGTACAAGGGATGACCCAGATGTGGAAAGGAAGAGACGTGTCCCGTGTGTACTGCAACTAGTCGCCAATCCAACTACCCCCCATGTCCGGAATGTAAGCCCGCACCTAGGCCCGCCCATCCGCCACATCGAATATACCACCAGCACGACAACCTTCCCATTCGAAACACTGACTGGGGGTGGCGACCAGTGAACAATCATGTGTAGCCTACCCACGCGTACATGTGGGCCCTCCATGATCCATGTCACCTGCGGCAAAGTCATGACATGCGCAATGAGGGAAGTGAGGAGAGCTGTCCGCCCCACGCACAGAAGGTGCATCAGCTCCACAGACCCAGCAGCGAGTCCAGCAGGGGTCACATGTGCAGGGGCAGCTGTGCCTGGTGTGAAGGCACATGCATATAGACAGCACATCGACCAATGTGTAGTCTGCCCACATCTACAGTCCATCATCATGCGGACATAGGAATTGAACACAGGGCAACACATCTTAGTGGGTGCACCCACTGTGACCAACAATGCGCAATCATCGACGTACCCGCCCTGTGCATGGCCCCCCACCCAACGGAGGCACATCCAGTGCCACCATCCCACACACACAAGCCTTCCACGGAACATGCTGTGTCCAATGGTCAGTACAGAGTCAGCGCCCATCTGGTGGATCCTGAACAGGAGACACATGCACACACATGCCAGCTCCCACTATGTACGTCTGCCACCTGGCACGTGCAATGTAACCTCTCACCTGTGACGTGTGACTGCAAGCACACAGCCGTCTTGGCATGGGGCTGTCAATGTGGACACCTGTCAATGTTTCGGGAGGTGTGATCCGTACAGTGCTGTACATAGGGTGCAGTGCTGACACCTACTACTGTCTCATATCCCCTCGTGCCACAGGTCCCACTTGTTTTGGCCGCTCAGCCTGTGCCCACATCGTCGTCGTCGTGTGCCATACTCATCCAGCCTCGGAAGCAGTGCCATGCTCAGCAGACATTCATGTTGCCGTGCCGTCCCTGCTTGACAGCTGGGCTGTGACTCATGTGCTTGCTCAGTCATGTCAGTGATGTGAATGCGAAATTGCTATGTGTTGTGTTGCTTTGACATGTGTCCACTGCCATCTTCCCTAGGCGGAGACCGAACATTGACCGCCCATACCAATTGCTGGCGGACATGGAGGATACTGAGGTCATAAGGAAGTTTCGGCTGGACAGGCCAACCCTGCATCGACTGTGTGCCATGTTGGAACCCCATCTCTGTCCCCGCAGGGTGTATCCGACAGCATTCACCCCCACGGCTAAGGTGATGGCCGCCATGCATTTCTTCGCCACTGGGTCATTCCAGCACACAGTGGGCAGTGGAGGAGGGATGTCCCAGCCCATGTTCAGCAAGGTGCTGAGGGATGTACTGGCAGCCATGATGCTGTACCGAAACAGGTACATCAGATTCCCCAGGGCTCGTGAATTGGCGGCAGTGAAGGGTGCATTCTATGCCCTTGGCAGGATCCCACACGTCGTTGGTGCCATTGATTGCACACATGTTGGCCTTGTTCCACCACAGGCCACTGAGCACCTGTACCGCAACAGGAAGCACACGCACTCCCTGAATGTGCAAGTGGTGTGCCTTGCGGACATGGTGATAACCCACGTGTGTGCAAAGTTCCCAGGCTCGGCCCATGACGCACACATAATGCGCAACAGCATCTTGCCACGACTGATGTCCAATCTGCAACAGGATCGTGGCTGTATTGTCGGTGAGTATGTGGAGTGGTGTAGCGTGCTGGCTGTGCGATGCTGTCCCCTGTCCAGTTGGAATAGCAACGGTTCTCTGTGTCCCTCACACCCAGGTGACTCTGCGTACCCGAATGGGGCATGGCTGCTCAGTCCATTGAGGAATCCTCGCACCCCAGCAGACGATCGCTACAATGAGGCACATGGGAGGACCAGACGTGTGGTCGAGCGTACCTTTGGCCTCCTCAAGTCCAGGTTCAGGTGCCTGGACCGCACCGGGGTGCGCTGGCGTACTCCCCACAGAAGGTGTGCCAGATAGTGGTGGCGTGCTGCATGCTGCACAATCTGGCCATTCGGAAGCAGATCCCCCTCATCGTGGATGACGGAGATCAACCAGGGCCCCAGCCCGCAGACCAGGACAGCTCGAGTGAGGAGGACAGCGGAGAGGATGAAGCTGTGAATGTGCGTCAGCAGCTCATCGCCCGCTACTTCACTTGACGGTGAGTGTCCATGTACGACGGCTGATGTGTCTGTATTTGTGCAGGTGTGTGTGTGCTGTGTCAGGGTGGCCTTTTGTTCACTGCGTGCTGTGTGTCAACGCTCCATGCCCAGGTTAGTATGCCACTGATGGTGGCTGTGGCATTGTGCCCTATTGCTCTGTGCGATGTGTGTACATTGCTTGTAGTTGTTGACATGTACTGTGTGATGGGTGTGTGACACACTCATTGAATGTGCTCCTGTTCTGTCTCCCACCCCTAGGTCCCTACAGGCCCTCCGGTTCCATTGCCATGCCACGCATCAGGTGCCGTTCCGCTCAAGGTGGCCATTGTATTCCGTACAATTAAAACACAGGGCACAGACAGCAGTTTGTGGAAGAGGTGCATTTATTTCAAACTGTGACATGTGATTGTGTGTAAGGTGATGACAAAAGTGGTGCGTGCAGTGACAATGAGCTGTCGGTCATGGCTGCGAGATGCTCAGGGTGTACCCACTGGTTCTATGTCCATAGTCCAACACACACATGCCATCCAGATGGCTGTGTGGAGTGGGATCGTAGTCCAAGTCAATGCAGTGGGTGGTCAAGGAAGGCTGGCTGGCTGCCTCACTTGCGTTTGGAGCGTGCGAAGTCCTCCCGGGAGATCTGTTTCCACTTCGGACGGCCCCTTCCACGCTTGCGAGGGGGTGCCTGCTTGCGACCTGCTGGTGGTTGAGGTGTGCTCACTGGCTGTGGACGCAGGGGAACTGGACACTGCTGCTCCACCCTGCGCCCCGGCAGGTGGTGGCGGAGGGGAGCTGCTGTCCCTGGATGTGACCTCACCGCCACCACCAGCTGGCCCATGAGGTCCACGAGTTGGCCCATACGGGCGTCCATGGACCTCAGCACCCCCAGCACCTCACGCGTGTCTGTAGCAGACCTGGCCCATTGTCCTTGGGCCTCTTCATAGGCCCCAAGGACTCTGGCCATTTGAGGCAGGGCATGGCTCCCAGGGGAGACTGGCGTTTCCCTGACCCTGCTCCTCCTACCAGTCCTGCTGCCACCGGCCTGCCCACTAGCCACATTGCTCACCACGGTCCTTGTCCTGGCTCCCAGGGTGGATCCAGTCGGCCGGGCCACCACCTGCGCTGGGGCTGTGGCCAGCGAAGACGTGGTGGCGGTTGCGGCAGTGGTAGTGGCCGCAATGACCGTGGGTGTGGCCGCAATGACCGTGGGTGTGGCCGCAATGACCGTGGGTGTGGCCGCAATGACCGTGGGTGTGGCCGCAACGACTGTGGCAGCAGGGGGCTGGGAATGTTCAGCAGCCCTGGATGATGGGTTGGTGGGTAGGAGGGGTCCTGGGAGCGGCTGGGCCCTGCCACACCAGATGGGCCTGCTTGGTGGTCCGTGTCCGAAGAGGAGGACAGATCCTCCACATCCGTGTGTCCTCGTTGGGGGATTGTAGGCTGGCTGTGCTGGCTGCTGTCTCCATCCCCAGCATCCAGCAGTTCGTCACCTGTGGAGAGAATGAGATTTGTTATTGTGTTGCACCTGGCGAAGTATGTATTTGTCGTCTGACATTAACAGTTCGTGCAATCTCGTACATGGGTTTCCCGGAGGCGTGTGTGTGGCTGTACCATTTGTAGTTGTGTGTGCTTGGCAATGGGACTGTGTGCTGTGCACATGTGGCATGGGACGGATTGGCCATGCCGATGGGTGTGTTGCTGTGCCCCTACTTATTGTGACTCTGGTGTATGCGGGCTCCTGGCCCATCCTGGGTCTGGTTTGTACTTTGCTTTTGGTGTTCAAATGGGACGCTTAGGAACGCATATGGCAACATGGGGGGCATGCCCCGGAAACGCATTTGGGATGGAATATGCTTTTGGGGTTCAAATGGGACGCTTAGGAACGCATATGGCAACATGGGGGGCATGCCCCGGAAATGCATTTGGGATGGAATATGCTTTTGGGGTTCAAATGGGACGCTTAGGAACGCATATGGCAACATGGGGGCATGCCCCAGAATCGCATTTGGGATGGAATATGCTTTTGGGGTACATGCTGTGAGCCATGGGTGCCGAACGTGACATGTGTTGTGGCAGCATGACAGTGCATGGTCTGAGGTGTGTGCATGCCTGACATGCCCTGCATATTTGCTGTCTGTTGTGATTACTGGACATGGCATTGGACGCATCGTTATGAGTGAGTGATGGTTGTGTGCCACCCGACGTATTGCAGTTGTCCCATCTCCTTGGTGTGCGTGCTGCCCTGTGCCATGTGCATCACTGCAGTGCTCGGGGGTGTGGCCCATGTTGTGTGTTGTTGCTCACAGTGTGGCGTGCGCTTCATTGACTTCTGGCACATGGTTGGTCATGGGCATGTCTCTTAGCATGACTGCTGTATGTGTGGCAGCTGTTTGGATGACATGCCTTTCATGAGACTGGGGCTGACGGATGGGATGGATGGTATGTTGTATGTATGTGTCTGTGTGTTTGATGGGTTCAGTGGTGTTCGTGTGCATTTATGTTGTTCTGCTCTGTTGCGTCTAGTGTTGTTTGTCTTACATAGGCGTAGTTGTGGGGTGTGTGGTTGACAGGCAGTAGGGGCTACATGGACAGGACTTCAATGGTGTTTCGGTTGTGTGTGATGGGTTGCACAGTGGCTGCCGTGTGGTACTATATTCAGTGTGGCTTGTGCATGCAGACGTGGCTCCTTGGGTGTTGCTGTGTCTGTGATGGGTCATGTGGGGTGTGAGTCTGTGGTTCATGTCCGTGTGCACATTGTTCACTTGTTCGTGACAGTGGGCGGTGCTGCGTGTTCGTCTGCTACGTGACATGTCCCATGTGTTGGTCGTGTTACGGTCCTCATGCCTCCAGTAATCCAGCCCTGTCCAGTTTCCCACCTGCAGGTTGTTCGGGCGTGCACTGTACTGGATGCCACATGGTTCTAAGCGGGGGTGCTCCATGTTGCAGGTCTGTGGGGGTGGGGGCGGTGTTGTGGGTCGTGGTGATGGCTGGACACCCACTGACACCGATTGTTGTGGACCGTGATGTCTACCTTTCGGCTGTCGGTGTGCACTGCGGTGGCTGACACGTGGCTGTGGGGTGTGGGGATGCTCCTCCTTGCTGTGCGACTAGGGGCCTGGTGTGTGTTGTACTTGAGCTGTCCACCCTCCCACCCACTGCACTTTGTGTTCCTGCCACTTACCTGTTACTTGTCGGTTAGTGCAGCTATGGCGGACACATGGGTGTGGTGGGTGCTCGTTGTGGCGCTTCTGGCATACTTGGGGACCTGTTGGTGGTTACGTGGCTGGCTGAGTGTACACATGTCCCCACGTATCTTACAGTTGTTAGGTTTGGGCTGTGTGTGGTGGTGTCTGTTGCATGTGTGTGTGCTGTGTTGTGTATTGTGTGCTGGACATGGGGGTGTTTGTCCCTGGGAGCTGTGGCATGGTGGTAGTGCATGTGAGTACATAGCGGTGTGCTGGTATACATTAGTTTGTACTTACCAGCCTCCACTCCCTCTGCTAATCCGGTGAGGATCTCCGGATGTATGATGACTCGCACCTTCTCCTCCCACGCTTTGAAGGTCTTGAAAAGCGCGGGATTCCCTCCGCCAGTGACGGCAGCCAGCTCTCTGTTCTTGCTCTCCTTCTTCTTGACCAGGCTCTTGACGTCATTCCACCGTTTGTTAATTTCAACTCTGTTCCTGGGCAGGGTCCCGACTGCATTGACCTGGTCTACTATCCGGTTCCACATTCTCTTTCTGGTGGCTAGTGGTGTGTGCTGGACCAGGTTCCCATAGATTTGTGGGTGCACCTTGATAATCTCGTCGACCATGACCGTCAGCTCAATGGGCGTGAACTTGGGCATTCTTTGTGGTGCCATGGTGTTTGTGGTGCTGGTGCGGTGTGTGTTGTGTAATGTGCAGGGGGTTTGTGGTGCCGGTGTTTGGTGGTGGTGGTGGTGGTGGTGGTGGTGTGGTGGTGTGCTGCTGTCCTTGCTGTGTCACTGTGTCCTCTCCTCTCTAGTTTGCAATGTTGCAAGGGGTTGTGGTCTGTGGGAGTGCTACTTTTGTACTTACCTATGTGGGTGTGTCCTCATGGTCTGTTGTTTTCAGGTGTGTTGTGTCTGGTGTTCTGGCCTTTGTAGTTTTTGTTTGTCCAGGAGGGGGTGTTTTCGGGATGTGTACTGTGCTTGTGTATTTCTGGTTGCCTTGCTGTGTGGACTTGTTGGCCATGTTGTGTGCGATTGTTTTTGTCAACGGATGGTTTCTGTGCAGGGACGTGGGCGCCATGGCTTCTGCCGTGTCAATTCTCATCAGCGTTGTTTGCGCTGGCGGGCGGTATATTTGTAGTTTACCTACGCTCATGGCGGTGCGATCGTAATTTCACGTGCGGTGTGTCGGCCGTGAGGGCGGGCGGTTTTGTGTTGTCGTGCGTGTTTCCGTCCGTGGCGGGCGGTTTGACTCCGACTCGGACGAGGGCGGGCGGTATCTTGTGTGATTTTTCCGCCGATGGCGGTTTTCGGTTTGTGTCATCGTAATGGCGTGGTCGGTGTTCAGACGGTGTGTGCGGGCGGATTTTTGCCGCTTTCATGCGTGGCGGATTTTTTTACGCCGGGTATCGTAATGGGCCTTTAAGCTACCAGGAACTCCGAATGCAGCAATCTATCACCCAACTCAAACCAAAAACCTCTAAACAAACCAAACACATGTACCAATACCTACAAGAGCAAGTTAAATTATATCCTAGTACAAAAGGCCTAGAGTACCTAGAAATGATTGCAAAAAGCCTACTATAAAATAGCCTAAACAATTAAATTGATCACACATTCTTTTTTCGTTTTATAGCAATATATAAAAAATATTAGTTATCTCAAATTTTTAATTAATATGTGTAATATTTTTGTAATAGAAAAATATATTATCCTTACACACATTAATTATAAATGTGAGAAAATAAAACACAACAACAATAAAACATAAGATTATATACCTCCCACAAATAAATAATTTTCTTAAACTTACCTTGTTTGTTGTTGTTGATTCAAAATTCCAAATCTTCTAAAATTATTCATATAGCTTTCAATGGAATATCCTTAAAATGTTTCCCCCCAAAAAATGAAAAAATACAACTGTACCAAAAATATAATCCTCTATCAATAAATCCACAATCTGGAAACCATCCAAAACCCGAAAATAATTTTAAAAAAAGAAACGCTCCATGAAAACCGAAAAATTATGTAAGTGTATATCAAATATTAGCTTGTAAAACTAATATACACTTCCATAATAAAAAAAACGCAATCTTCCAGCAACCAAAACTTCTTTCAATTAGAACCTAGAAAATAAACATACAAACATTCCCACCCACACAAAACCACACATCATACACTTAATTACATTACTACTACTATTATACTAACAAAATAAACAAATTAAACACTATGGGGTCTATTAGGATGGCGGGTGGACTCCAGTCCGCCCGCCACCCTAGAGGTGCTGGGACCGGCCGCCAGAGGTGCGGCGGTCCCGCACCGGCAATTAGGATGCCACTGCCACGGTGGCGGTGGCATCCCGCATATATTGCATTGTGGTGGGCGGTGCTGTGAGCAGCACCCCCCACAATGCAATATATGCATGTTGTGCATTGGCATGCACAACATGACAGGCACCGCGCGGTGCCTGCCACCTTGTGCATGCCAATGTTGGGGGTACCATGGGTACCCCCAAGTGCAGCCCCCACCCCCACCCCACAGGGGGCCCGCAACGGGCCCCCAAAGAGAACTCCGCATGCCTTTCCATGGCGGAGTCTCCGCCATGGAAAGGCATGAAACAGCCACCATCCTAATATGGACCATTTCCGCCCAGTAGGCAATCGTGACGATTGCCTACCGGCGGAAAAGGGGCGGACGGTCTTTCCGTCCGCCGTGGTACCCACCGCCATGCTAATGTGGCGGGGGGTAAAAGGCCGACCGGCGGGGTGTTTTGGCGTGAGGATCGCCATACTAATAGACCCCTATAATTCTTTCCTTCCGGACTAGGCCTCTATTATGTAAATAGCGATAAACAGTCTAAACCTAACTATCGCATATAAACGAACATAACATCAATTAAAAATCTCTAAATACTCTAAATAAACTCTAACTTCCTTCAAAATAACTGTAAAATATAGTTAAAGTAAAGAAAATAAACCTTACCTTGCTGAACGCGAAGCAGCTTCCAACCGCGAGCTGATCCTCTTCCAAATGACCCAAAGCAATAGCGTGCGGATACAAAATATAAGACCCAAACAAAGATGGCAGCTTTAAACTTTAAAAAGTCATCTATTTTAATTTAATTTAATTTCACATATTAAAAATGTTATTGTATTTAATTTAAATGCTACAAATGATATGTTATTTTTTGAAATATTTTACATGGCTTAGAAAATCTGTAAAATTATAATAATAACCATTATATCTTATATAATAATTATTATTATAATTCCATAAAATAAATATATGTATAAAAAATGTTTTGAAAATTGTTCTTAATTTTTTTAAGTTATTATCAAATTAGACATTGTTTAAAAAAATTACAATGTGAAACCTATGTAATAATAATTATTAATATTATTATTTAATATATTAATATTACTAATTTAAATATATTATATTATTTTAAAATTATGTTTATTTCTCTCAATTACATGTGAAATGCTTAAAATGTATTTTCTTTAAATTATACAAATATATATGATAATATATAAAAAATTGTTAATGCAAAATCATTATTAACAATATTTTCTAAAACAATGTTATAATTTCAAATGTATACAAAGTTTTTAAAATGTACATTATAGTGTCTCAAAAATTAATTTACAAATATATTAAAAAATTAAGTAATGTGCTGAAATACATGTAATTTTTTGTTGTTCTATAATTATTATAAAAATATTTTTATTTTACTTTTGCAATAAATTACAATTCCTGTGTGCTCATGTAATATTCTTATATGTAATAAAACATGATCCTTTCATTTGAATACTATCTTTTCTTCATAATAAATACTTTACAAAATTATTATGTCTGCTTTATTATCTCCATTTCATATTTTATAAATCAATGTTATTTCTACATATATGTTTCTAACTTACAATATATTAAATAATTTGTCATAATGTATATTTTATCTTAATTAACTATAAACACAACTTATTGTAATGTATATGTTTATAGTAATTGAAAATGTATAAACATATTTTTAATATGTTATAATTATAATTCTTCCAATATTTCTTTAACAAATACACTTTACTTAAATACAATTTACATACTAAAAACTAAACTTAATTAAATTACTATTTTCACTCCAGTCATTATGAATTTCATGTAGGTGTTGTACACTAAACTTAATTAATTAAATATTCCCACTCCAGTCAGTATTAAATTAGGGTAGGTGCTGGACACTAAAGTTAATTAATTTACTATTCCCACTCCAGTCAGTATTAAATTAGGGTAGGTGCTGGACACTAAACTTAATTAATTTACTATTTCCACTCCAGTCAGATCTTATTTGGGGTTGGTGCTGGACACTAAACTTAATTAATTTACTATTCCCACTCCAGTCAGTATTAAATTACAATAGGTGCTGGACAGTAAATGTAATTAATTAAATATACCCACTACAGTCAGTATTAAATTAGAATAGGTGCTGGACACTAAACTTAATTAATTTACTATTCACACTCCAGTCAATATTAAAATAGTATTATTTAATAGCACTTCCCACCCTTATCCCCTATAAACACAACATCACACTCCTAAAAAAATATTTCTAATTTCGAAATTTAAATTTTAAATTTAAATTAAGAATTAAAAATTATTAATATATTTTTTGCCATATTTTTTAAACACTCCCCACCCTAATGCTCTATAAACCTAACATCCCACTCATAAAACAAAATTTCAAAATTCCAAACTTAAATTAATAAATGAAATTAATAATCATAAATGTATCAATATATTTTGACACATATTTTTTAAAACACTCACCACCCTTATCCCCTATAAACGCAACATCCCGCTCAATAAAAAATATTTCTAAATTCGAAATTTAAATTTCTAAATTAAATTAATACATTTAAAATTATTAATATATTTTTAGCCATATTTTTAAAACACTCCCACCCTTATCCCCTATAAACCCAACATCCCGCTCCTAAAAAAAATGTAAATTGGAAATTTACATTTCTAAATTAAATTAATATATTTAAAATTATCAACATATTTTGACCCATATTTTTTAAAACACTCACCACCCTTATCCCCTATAAACCCAACATCCCACTCCTAAAAATTAAAATGTAAATTCGAAATTTAAATTTCTAAATTATATTAAAAAATTAAAATTAATTAATATATTTTTACCCATATTTTTAAAACACCCCCACCCTTATCCCCTATAAACCCAACATCCCGCTCCTAAAAAAAAAAGTGTAAGATCGAAATTTATATTTCTAAATTATATTAAAAAACTTTAAATGTATTAATATATTTTTACCCATATTTTTAAAATGCTCCCCACCCTTATCCCCTATAAACCCAACATCCCGCTCCTAAAAATTATTTTACATATTTTTTTTTACTATATTACTTAAATATTATACTTTTACAAACACATAAAAAAATACCCATATATCATACTTTAACGATAATTTGACATAACGATATTTTGTCATTCGATATTACATACTTCGATATATTAAATTACACTTTAAAAGGATATTTTTAACATGGACATTCAAAATATCGAGATGTTATGCCATCGATATATAAAACTCGATATTTTTGTATGTCAATATTATTTTTTCGATATTTTGACTGCACACCGTGGGACCCCTAATGTGACTTGAGTGGTATTGGACAGGGACTGGTTAACCTTGATTCTTTGAGTTTTGTTGTGGAGAAATGTTGCGAACCACTTTAGAACGGTCCCTGATAACCCCATCCTGCGTTCAAGTAAGTCAAGTAGACTGTTGTGTTTGACCGTATCGAATGCTGAGGAGAGGTCTAGGAGGATTAGAAAGCAAGATTCATTTTGATCCAGCATTTTTAGCGTGTCGTCAACTATGTGTGTAAGAGCTGTTTCTGTTATGTGACCCTGACAGAAGCAGGATTGGAATTGGTCTTTCAGTCAGAATTGCTCTACGTGGTTGCATAATTAGACATGGACACATTTCTCAAGGAGCTTTACCAGAGTCGGAATGGTGGAAATTGGACAGAAGTTATTTGAGTCTGCATGATCCACCGTGGGTTTTTTCAGAATAGGGGTTACCTGCCCTGATTTTAGGCAGTCTGGTATAGCGCCTTGAAGTAGTGATGAATTCACTATCTTGGTCTAGTGTTGGAGTATAGACATCTTGATTTCATTGAAGAAGTTAGATTACAAAGGGTCGCAGAAGTGGTTTGACGGTTTAAGTGTTGCTAGAATTGTAAGAATGGCGCTTTCATCAATGTTTTGAATGTGTTCTCCCAGCAGTTGTTTTGGAGGGTGTGTCCTGGTAGATGTGGGGGCTGAGCGATCAGAGGCAGGAGGGGGCTGTTTAGTGGCATGACCGGGAGCTGCTCTATTGCTGTTTGAAGATCATTTTAAATCTTTTTGTCTTTTCCAAGAAGAAGGAGGCAAATTCCTTGCAGTTTGGCTGGGGGTTAGATCCGATAGTGGAAGGGTTGGGTTGTCTATTCGATTGCAGGACTGGAAGGGGAAGTGACAAACTGTATGTGCGAGCAGTGCAGAGAGGAGCAGCTGTGCCGTGCAGCAGTGGGCCACCGCTGCCAGTTAATGTGAAAAAGCCAAATTTTGAATTTGGCGGTAACCACAACCACGGCCGCTGCAGAGTGAGGGTCCCAACCCACATCTATCCGTATCACCTCCAGCTCCGAAACAGTGAGGCGTGGCAGAGGCGGTTGTGAGTGTTGGAGACTGGAACCGCGGCATCACCCGACCCTACGGAGGCAGCCGGCGTTATGCGTTGGGTGACTCGTGTCAGGTCGGTGCGGGCAGCGCCCTGTTTCACTCGCTCAGCCTCGTTCCATTGGTGCCCACTGCCTCGCACTGACAGATCTCACAACATGCCGCAGTTGCCCACTTGTCCTCACACCCTTTCACCCCGTACCTTTCAGTGCAGCACGGGGTGGGGCTGACGAGAGGTGTAGAGAGAAGTCAAGGAGTAGAATCCCCAACCGAGCACTCAATGCCAATTTTCCCTTAGTCCGGCCCGGCCGCACAGCTCATCAGGCCCACAGAAGGCCTACTGAAGGAGCACCAAAGTCTCCAGAGTCTCCGAAAGACATCGGAGCCCTGGAGGGCTCATAGAAGGAGCACCAAAGTCCGCAGAGGGACCTGTCAGCGGTGCCTTGCACTAGGATTCGGTGCTCAGAGTCACAGACAGCAACCGGACAACCGGTCATCAGCAAGAGTATCAAGGCGAGGTGCAGTGAAGCTACATACCGGGTGACATCTCAGGTGCGGACACAGCCTTGGTCACCTAGAAATTCAGGAAACCAACGGTCGCAAAGAAGAGCAACCACCCAACAGGTGATATCACACCGAGTGCAGGGGGGGTGCAGCACCCGTATCGCAGAGCACGAGCCCGGGCCCCCCATGGAAGTGGTCCAGCTAGGTCTGGGCACTGCTTGCGAGTAGGCCCGGTGAGTCTCCCACTCGGTGGTAGCCCAGCAGGAAGCCCACAGCCTTGGTCATCACACCCATCCCTGTCAACTCCCCCCACTCACTACCAACCAGAAGCCAGGCCAGCGGGCACAGGACTGGGCCAGGTTGGATCAGGCAGGACCAGGTTGAATTTGAGATCCCTCGCCCGACTGACAATCTCTCCCCACTCACCTTCTATCTACAGGCACAACATTAGATCAAGGGGGGTTCCGGTTTGGTGTCCGCTGAGGTAGTCTGTGTGATGGGAACTTGCTCGAGGTTGGTCTTTTTTATGTCTCTGGAGTTGGGCCTAGGTTCTCTATGTGGGTTCGAGGGAATCGTTTGGATAAGAGCCACATTGTCTGGGTTATCATGGTGTTTAGGATTATATGTAAGGAGAAGGGAGTTAATGTCTCTGTCAGATAGTGTATAACTATGGGGCCGATTCCGATCTGGGCCGGAAAACTCTCCGACCGAGCCGGATCCGGTGAGTTTTCCGACCGAGCCGGACTCCAGCAGTCCGACCGAGCGAGTACGATGCGGCCGCATGCTGCTGGACTCGACTCGGTCGGACTCCCATTGATGTCAATGGAGCCGGTCGTACAACGCGTACACGGGCTCCCATTGACTGAATGGGCATGTCGTGAACAGGGGGGCCCCCTACAGTGGGTACGCGTCGGTGCGAATCGCACCGCACATGCATGTGTAGGGGGGACCCTTGGGTCCCCCCTGTGTGCGACTCGTGTGGCTACGCGTGCAGGGGGGTCCGACACGGACCCCCCAAGTCTGGCTCCGACAGCTCTTCTGAGCCGGACGCTACAAGTCGGTCGGGCTGTTCGAGGCGCGCATCGTACTGGCTCGGTCGGGTAACGTCTCCATTGCGTAGTGCGACCCGTGTCCGTACGAGTCGGTCGGAGCGGTTCGGAACCGGGAACGAGTCGGTCGGCGATTTCGCGTGCGCTCGCATCGTACTTGCTCGCGCGGATGGCCGTACGAATCGGTCGGGAACTAGGCCTCCGAATCGGATCCGGTAAAGCCGAATCCGATTCGGTGCCCTACCGGCCGAGATCGGAATCGGGCCCTTAGTCTGATGGGCCACGTGGAGGTGTTGGGAGAGGGTATAGTTCACCATCTCCGGTAAGGGGCGGCAAGATTGTTGAGAACATATTGGCAGGGGTGTATGATGTCAGTCGTGAGTGGTAGCTAGTAGGTTTTGAGTGGTTGTGTCTATTATTTTCATGAGTCCTGCTGGGCCACCTGTTGTAAGCCAACTCTAAGGTGATTTTAATAAGGCTCTGTAGGTCTGTCATGAGTTGTTGTAGGTCTTGTGTAATTATGCCAAGTCTAGATTCTAGCAAGGTGAGGGAACGGGTGGTCGTAGGTTGGGCCAAGGTACGAGGTGATGGGGTGGTGCTCTGTACTGTGGTGTTAGAGTAGTGCTGGCCTGAGAGAGAGCTAATGGGGGGAAGACAGGATGTAGATGGATTTAAGCTTGGGGGGTGGAGGTGTAGGGATCAGGAGCTCTGCTGGGTAGAAGCAATTGGGTCATGTGGATCAAGTTACTAGTCAGGTTTGGAAGTTCTGACTTGGATAGGGTTATCGCTTTGGTCATGGGGAGTGTTGTAGGCAAGCTGATAGCATCCAAGAAGGTGTATTCGGAGATAGAAGATAGAATCGGGGTGATAGAGTGACTTTTGTTGTTGTGTAACTCTGCGGCCTCTGCTCTAGCAGTGAAGTGTGGGTGCAGTCTGTTTGGTGATTCAAGGAGGGGGGACTCATCCCCTCCATGATGTGTATGAGAATTTGTATTGTGTAGGCTGATTGCTATGGGGGAGTGAGTGGGGGAAAGGGGTGGAACGCTTACTGTGTCTTAGCTAAGCAGGTACACTATTTAGGGTTCGTGTGGGTAGCATGAAGAGCTAGGATGACCTTGGGAGGGGGTGGAATTCTTACTAGACACTGCATGTATGATGATAGGGAAGAATTCATCAAATACTTCTAGGTTGCGGTCTGATGATTGGATGAGGATAATCCCATTGTTATAAATGGAGATGGTTACCTCCGCACTGAAAGCTGGAGAGGGAGCTGCGGATAGTCTTAGACCTTGAGGCGTTTTCTTGGATGTAGTCATAGAGAGCAGTGAGTACAGGGCTTTCCTCCATAGGGCTCTTCTTTTTGTGTAGAAGATAAGATCTCTTGTTAAAGCTCCTTTAGACGTGCAGTAGTAGGGGTAGGAGATTAGGGTTACTGGGTGAGACTTGAGAAGCATGTGTTTAAAGCTCTTGGAGGTGTCTTTGTTAGATTAGGAGGGTATTTAATTTTATAGGCATTGCAGCCATCAAGTTCCAGATTGGTGTCTTAGTGCATATAGCGAATCAGGATCCATGTCTGAGCGCAGAGCTAGACCCAGATAAACAAATGGGAGTTATGGCATGTCAGTGGTGGGAGGGAGGAGAAGAGTCAAACAGACAGAGCTCTCTTCTAGGCTGACCACCCTCATAGTAGTAACAGGACGGCAGAAATCCAGCAAGATGTGAGTCCGCTTATTGTTTCTGTGTTCCACGCTTACTGTTTCCAGGGTTACAGACAGGATAGAGACCCATGGATAAATATATTCATGGACATCAACTTTCCTTGGGAGAAGGTGAGCCTCCTCCTAATGCAGGTAGGGTGCAGAGTAATGTCGAAAAGCACTAGCCACACCACATCATTAAATCATAGTCAGGCAGAGTTGTCATCCGTCATGTTAGAGGAAAGATATGTTGTGTGGGTCACTCGAGCTCCGATGGACCGGGAGCAAATCCCATGGCACAACCATCAGAATTAAAAAAAGGAAACACCCTATGTCATTAAAAATGCCTGCTCGATGAGGATCCAGGGTTCCTACTAGGTTAGAAGGCTAGTAGTCCTTCCGCACTTTCAGTGAAACTGCCTGTTAATAGTCCTTCATTACTGTCAATGAATAGAAAATGTGCATATGTGGGGGCAGGGCATGTGTTAGAACTGGGGGTCTCTAGTTGGCAGAGGTAGGTACCTTTGTCCAAATAGGGACTCTTGCTTCTAGTCAGGGTAAGGGGGATACACTACTAAAATAACCCCTGCTCACCCCCTTGGTAGCTTGGCACGAGCAGGCAGGCTTATCTCAGAGGCAGTGTGTAAAGCATTTGTGAACACATACAGTAACCCAGTGACAACACTACAGATGGACACCACACATGCTGCAGTATAAAAATAAGTATTTTTATATAGACTTAACACAAGACCCAAACGACAAAAATCCACAATACAATACGAAAAATATGACTGTCAAATGGTAGAAAATAGCTCAGTTCAATAAAGATGATAAATGCAACACTTTACTCTCAATGTACCTTTGGATGCGTAACGCAAAACAAACAAAAGGGTCGCAGGGAAGGTGATGCTTCGATTCCTTACATGCAGAAAGGAGGATGCGTCGATTTCTTACTGCGGCCCGGTTCCCATGCATCGAGATGGCGCTCCGATGCGATGACGATCCTGTGCGATGCGAGAAAATGGCGTCTTGCTTACGGTGTGACACTGTAGACGGGATGCGTGCATGCCCGACGGCCGTGCAGCGACTCGGCGATCTTCTGAGCCATGACAGGCCCTGCGACACGCTTCTCCGGTGATGCGCCGGCATCCTCTGTGGCGGCGGCATGCTTCTCCGGTGATGCGAGGCGCTTCGGTGATGCGATGGCGACAGCGGCAGCAGCGGCACGCTTACTCCGCGATGCGACGATAACCTGCTGCGGCGGCACGCTTCTCCGGTGATGCGGGGCGCTTCGTTGATGCGACAGCGGCGGCACGCTTACTCTGCGATGCGACGACAGCTGCTGCAGCAGCGACACGCTTCTTCTTCGTTGAGTCGCGCTTCCAGCTCCCAGCGACACGCAGTCTCTCAGAAGGCCCAACAGCAGTAGGCACTTCAATTCCCAGCAAGGGAATTCAGGAGGGGAGCTGGGGGTGAAGTCTTGTATCCCTGAGACTTCAGGCAGGAGGCAAGCTCAATGTTCAAGCCCTTGGAGATCTTCTTCAAGATGATGAAAGCACACTCAGTCCTTTTCTCCTTTCTTTGGCAATAAAGTAACCACTGCAGGCCAACCCCAACAACACGCAGCATAGGGGTAGTCTCCTCCTTCAGCTTCCTGGTTCTTCTCCTCAGCAAAGGTTTGTCCTGATTCCCAGAAGTGATCTAAAGTCTTGGGGTCTGGGCCCCAATATTTACACTAGCAAATCCTTTGTCCTCTGAAGGCAGAGGGTCCTGTACCTAGTCCTAACCAGTTGTGGGTGCATTCTGCCAGTGCACAACTTCTTCCTTTGTCAGTGTGGGCCAGGGTCATCAGACACACCACAGGAGGTGGAGCCAGCATTGTGGAAGGCAGGCCCAGCCCTATTCAGGCCCAGGTGCTACTCCTCCCACCACTTCTCATGCAGATAGGTCTATTCAGCCTAGTGCTGACTCATCCTGTCTCCTGGAGTCCCCCAGCCCCTGTCACTCACAAACCCAGACATACAATACACAAGCTAGCAGAGGCAGGCTGAATGGTTAGGCAAGAAAATACCTACTTTCTAAAAGTGGTATTTTCAAACACAGAGGGGCCGATCCCGATCTGGGTCGGAAAGCTCTCCGACCGAGCCGGATCCGGAAAGATTTCCGACCGAGCCGGACTCCTGCAGTCCGACCGAGCGAGTACGATGCGGCCGTATGCTGCCCGACTCGATTAGGTTGGACTCCCATTGAAGTCAATGGGAGCCGGTCGTACAACGCGAACACGGGCTCCCATTGACTGAATGGGCACATCGCGAACAGGGGGGCCCCCCACAGTGGGTACGCGTCGGTGCGACTCACACCGTACATGCATGTGTAGGGGGGACCCTTGCAAGGGTCCCCCCTGTGTTTGACTCGTACGGCTACGGGTGCAGGGGGTCCGACACGGACCCCCAAAGTCCGGCTACGGGTGATTTTGCGAGCCGGACGCTCCGACTCGATCCGGCCGTCCGACGCGTCCATCGTACTCGCTCGGTCAGAAAACGTCTCCATTGCGTGGTGCGATTCGTGTCCGTACGAGTCGGTCGGAGCGGTTCGGTCCCGGGAACGAGTCGGTCGGCAATTTCGCGTACGCTCGCATCGTACTTGCTCGCTCGGACGACTGTACGAATCGGTCGGAAACAAGGCCTCGGAATCGGATCCGGTACAGCCAAATCCGATTCGGAGCCCTACCGGCCGAGATCGGAATCGGCCCCAGAATGTTAAAACCAACGTCACTAAAAGATGTATTTTATCATTCCGAGTTCAGGCATACTAAATTCGTTTTTCTACCATGTTCCCTGGGTCAGTTAGGATTATAAGATGTTATAATCAAACTGCCCATTCTGGCCTATGGGGACAGGTAGCCTTGCAATAGTGAAAAACGAAATTGGCTGTAATTCACTATCAGGACATGCCACACACATCAGGGCATGTCCTACCTTTTACATACAATGCACCCTGCCCGCAGGCCTACTTTAGGGGTGACTAACATGCAGAAAAGGGAAGGTTTGGGGACTGGTAAGTGGGTGCACTTACCAAGTCGACATGGCAGTACCAGACTGCACACAGGCTCTGCAATGGCAGGCCTGAGACACGCTTTTTACAAGCTTCTCCGGTGGGTGGCACAACCAGTGCTGCAAACCCACCAGCAGCATTTGATTTACAGGCCCTGGGCACACGCGGTGCACTATACTAGGGTCTGACAGTAAGTCAAATAAGCCAATCATGGAGTCACTAATCCATACATCACTTTATCATAGGGAGCACTTGCACTTTGGCACTGATTAGCAGTGGCAAAGTGCCCAAAGCATCTAAACCAGCAAAAACATGTCAACAACAGAGGAGGCCTAGCGAAAAAATGGAAGGGAGACCCACGCCAATGATACCAGGTCTAACACATGTCCCCTCCAGCTGAAATGTGTGGAGAACTAGCCTACCTTCTGGGAGTTCTCATCACTAAGGCAGAAAAATCTGGACAGACCATCAGCATTGGCGTGTTCTGTACCAGGGCGGTGTTCCACCGTAAAGTCCATCCCCTGTAGGGAAATGGACCACCTCAACAGCTTTGGATTCTCACCCCTCATCTGCATCAACCATCTGAGGGGCCTGTGGTCTGTCTGAACCCGGAAGTGAGTCCCAAACAGGTATGGTCTCAACTTCTTCAGCGCCCAGACCACAGCAAATGCCTCACGCTCAATAGCACTCCACCTCTGTTCCCGTGGAAGTAACCTCCTACTGATGAAGGCTACAGGTTGGTCTTGGCCCTCCTCATTTAACTGTGCTACACCATGCTCTGAAGCATCTGTTTGAACAACAAATTCTTTTGAGAAGTTGGGCGTCTGAAGCACGGGGGCCGTGCACATGGCAGTCTTCAAGGTGTCAAAAGCTCTCTGACAGGTGTCAGTCCAAATCACTCTCTTGGGCTGCTTCCTGGAAGTCAGCTCTGTCAAGGGTGCAACGATGCTGCCATACCCCTTGACAAATCTCCTGTAATACCCGGTGAGTCCTACAAAGGCTCTCACCTCTGTCTGGGTCTTGGGGGTTCCCAAGCCAGAATGGTATCAATCTTGGGCTGTAGGGGTGCCACCTGGCTGCTCCCAACCTGGTGTCCCAAGTACACCACGGAACCCTGCCCGATTTGGCACTTACTCGCCTTGATTGTGAGGCCTGCCCTCCGCAGCACCATCAACACTTCCCAGAGGTGGCGCAGATGTTCTTCCCAACTGGCGCTGAACACTGCGATGCCATCCAGGTAGGCAGCACTGAAATCTTCCAGTCCAACCAACACCTGGTTGACCAACCTCTGAAAGGTGGCAGGGGCATTCTTCATCCCAAAGGGCATAACCCGGAATTGGTAGTGCCCATCTGGTGTGGAGAATGCTGACCTCTCTTTGGCCCCATCAGTCAAGGCGATCTGCCAGTACCCAGACGTTAAGTCAAACGTGCTGAGGTACCGGGCAGCCCCTAACCGATCAATGAGCTCATCAGCTCTGGGGATGGGGTGCGCGTCAGTCCTGGTGACTGAATTGAGTCCTCGGTAGTCCACACAGAACCGGAGTTCGGGCGTGGCACCAGGCTCGGCAGCCTTTGGGACCAAGACCTCTGGGCTGGCCCAAGGGCTGTGAGAGGACTCAATCACCCCCAATGCAAACATCTTGGAGACCTCCTCCTTGATGCAAGCTCTCACCCTGTCAGTCACTCTGTAAGCCTTGTGCTTGACAGGAGGACTGTCCCCAGTGTCCACATCATGGACGCACCAATCAGTGACACTAGGAGTCAGGGAAAACAGGTCAGGAAACTGTCCCAACAGTTGGCGACAGTCTTCCTGCTGCTCAGGTGTCAGGGAGTTAGAGAGGTTCACACCCTCCACTGACCCATCTTGCTCTGTTGCAGACAGGAGGTCAGGAAGAGGTTCTGTCTCCTCTTCCATTCCATCATCTGTTGCTAGGAGCATGCCCACTTCGGACCTCTCAAAATGGGGCTTTAGGAAGTTGACATGTAGGACCCGCAAAGGGTTCCTGGGAGATCGCAAGTCCACCAGGTAGGTGACCTAACTCCTGCGCTCCACCACCTCAAATGGTCCGATCCACTTATCCTGGAGCGCGCAAGGCTCCACGGGGGCCATGACCCACACTTTCTGCCCAGGTTGAAACTCGATCAGAGTGGCATTCTGATCATACCACCGTTTCATCTCCTCCTGGCTGGCTTCCAGATTCGCCTCAGCGAGTTGCCTGAATCGCCTAGTCTGGTTTCTAAAGGCCAGCATGTAGCTAAATACATCCTGGGGAGGTTTACTGGGAGTTTTCTCCCAGCCTTCTTTCACCAGACTCAGAGGTCCTCTTACCGGGTGACCATAGAGCAGTTCAAAGGGGCTGAACCCTAAGGACTTCTGTGGCACCTCACGGTAAGCAAACAAAAGGCATGGCAATAGGACGTCCCACTTACGCCTCATGGGTTCTTCCAGACCCATAATCATGCCCTTCAGGGTCCGGTTGAATCTCTCAACCAGCCCATTACCTTGGGGGTGGTAAGGAGTGGTGAACTTGTACATTACACCGCACTCCTGCCACAGGGACTTCATATACTTGGAAATGAAGTTTGTACCACGGTCAGACACCACCTCCTTGGGGAACCCCACGCGGGAGAAAATCACCATCAGTGCACGTCCCACCACGGGGGCAGTCACTGTCCGAAGAGGGATGGCTTCCGGGTACCGGGTGGCATGGTCCACCAAGACCAGGATGAACCTGTTGCCCATGGCTGTCTTGGGGTCCAGTGGCCCCACAATGTCAATACCCACCTGTTCAAAGGGGGTGCTGACCACAGGGAAAGGCTGGAGGGGAGCCTTGTGCTTCCTCCCACTTTTTCCACTTGCCTGGCAAGTCTGACATGTCTTGCAATGAGTGTCTGAACTCTTGCGCATCTGGGGCCAATAAAAGTGGGTGACAAGCCTTTCAAAGGTCTTGCCCTGTCCCAGAAGTCCTGCTAAAGGCACATCATGAGCCAAACCCAGTAGGAAGGCTCTGAAGCACTGGGGTACCACCAGCACACAGGCTGACCCAGGCTCAGCAACCTTAGGCTCGCTATACAGGAGACCATTCTCCCAGTAGATCAAATGTGATCCAGACTGATCACCTGCTGCCTGGTTTGTGGCCTGTTGCCGCAAACCCACAAGAGAAGGGCACTTGTTCTGCTCCTCGCAGAACTCCTCCCTGGAGGGTCCTCCTTCTTGCTGCCAATGGGTCAGCTCAGGCAGGTCCCCCAGTTTGGCCACTTGCTCCCCTGTAGGTTCCAGAGCATCCCCCTCAGGTTCTGCTTCCTCCTGGACTGTGGGAACTACTGGGGCTGGTTTCCCGCACCCCCTGCCTCTTCTCTTCAAGGTAGGCACCTGGGCCACCCTCTCAGGCTCCAGGTCCTCTTGAACACCTCTACTGGCTGCCATAGACCGAGTGGTCACGCACGCCCACTCAGGCAGACCCAATATCTCTAGATGAGACCTTCTCTCCACCTCTGCCCAAGGTGAACTTTCTAAATCGTTGCCCAACAGACAGTCTGCAGGCATGGCTGGCCTCACAGCTACTTGAAAGGTACCCGAGACCCCTCCCCCCACTCAAAGGGAACTCTGAGTTGTCTGCGGCAACTACTGGGCAGAATGCATTGGGGATCACCTGCTCTTCAGACACCAGCCGACAACTGACAGCTGTCACACTGGCTCCGGTGTCTCTCGGAGCCTCCACCCTTTGGCCATTGATGGTCACCCACTGCCTGTATTTCTTAGTGTTATCAGGCAGTTGGGTCCTGGGGACCATCTCACTGTCTCCTAAAGAGACCAAGGACATTGCTACGGGACCCCACCCACCTTGGGCACCCATCTCCTCCCCCAGGGCTACACTAGCCACCTGCTGGGGTGGTGCACCAGTGGGTGCTGTCTTCCCATACAAGGGACATTTAGAATCATAGGAGCAGTGGCCCACTTGACCACACTTAAAGCAAGTCCTGGGCCCCCTGTGAACAGGCTTATCTGTCGGGTCCCCAGGCTTCTTCTCAGGGGGAGGCTGGGAACCTTTCCCTTGGTTCCCTTGGGGATTACTTTGGGGCCCTTTCTGGAACTCCTCCTGTTTACCCTTGTCCCCCCACTCCTCTGCTGGGGACCCTGCCCACCTTTGGCGGAGTCTCCCACGTGACCCTTGTGGACCTGGGTGCTCACCCAGCTTGTCCGCCTCCTCAGCAAGCTTCCTAGGGTTAGTCAGCCTACTATCAATAAGGTGCTGGCATAGCTCTAGAAAACAATTTCCTGACAAGTGCTCCCATGCAATCAAATCAAAGAGCACGTCAAAATCATTCACTTTGCTACCCGTCACCCAACCATCCAATGCTCTGCAAAAAAAATCACATATTCCACCCAAGTACTGGACTCCAACTTTTTGCAATTTCTAAACCTCTGCCTATACAGTTCAGGAGTCAACCCATACCTAGACATCAATGCTTCCTTCATATGGCTATAAGAATTGTGGACTTCAGAGGGCAAGTCTAACAAGGTATCCCGCCCCTCACTAAGGAACCGTCCCCACAACCCCGCTCCCCAATCCTTCTCAGGGACCCGGTGGGAGGACATAGCTACCTCATAGGCCTTGAACCACTGACCAATATCATCATTCTTATAAAACTCTTTCACCACATCTTTAGGTATATACACCCTGGCTTCAACAGGCATGGACGGTGTGCTGCCACCAGAGGGAGTAATCTCTAAGCTCCTTGCTTTCAACTCCAACTCCCTCAAACTTCTCTCATGCTCCATTTGCATCCTCTTTTCCTCTAGGGCTAATTTCTTAATTTCCAATTCCAACTGCCAACCCATCTTAAGCTTGGTCAGCTCCATTTCATGCATCCTACTTCTCTTCCTGTCCTCCAGCTCTCCTGGGGACAGGCCCTTGGAAGAAACACTGCTACCTGCTGGGGAAGGTGCTTTCCTCCCCCCTGGACCCAATGGCCCATCTAGCTGCCCTTCTGCATCCTCAGCCCCTCCACCTGCTCTCCCACAGGATCGGGGGTATTTCTTGCTTCTACCCAGGCCCTCAGCGCCTTTTGGTACTCATCCTTCTTTGTGAGACCTGTAGTAGCAACTTTCAATTTCCTGCAGAAGTACTTTAGCAGTTTCACATTGTAACTTTCCAGTTTTTCTTCTTCAAAATCTAAATCCACAGATGCAATGGATGCTGTTTTGCGCATGGTGACTAAACTTGGCAGTTCTTGGCAAAAAATAGAAATCCCAGGAAAAACAATCTACCAGAAATGTATGTGGTTGCGTTTGGTCTGCACTCACTAGTAGTGTACACCAATTACTGTATATGAGTCACAAATGCAAGTCCAGAATCCTCACCGCTGACCACCAATGTTAGAACTGGGGGTCTCTAGTTGGCAGAGGTAGGTACCTTTGTCCAAAGAGGGACCCTTGCTTCTAGTCAGGGTAAGGGGGATACACTACTAAAATAACCCCTGCTCACCCCCTTGGTAGCTTGGCACGAGCAGGCAGGCTTATCTCAGAGGCAGTGTGTAAAGCATTTGTGAACACATACAGTAACCCAGTGACAACACTACAGATGGACACCACACAGGCTATAGTATAAAAATAAGCATTTTTATTTAGACTTAACTCAAGACCCAAACGACAAAAATCCACAATACAATACGAAAAATATGACTGTCAAATGGTAGAAAACAGCTCAGTTCAATAAAGATGATAAATGCGACACTTTACTCTCAATGTACCTTTGGATGCGTAACGCAAAGCAAACAAAAGGGTTGTAGGGAAGGTGATGCTTCCATTCCTTACACATAGAAAGGAGGATGCGTCGGTTTCTTACTGCGGCCCGGTTCCGATGCGTCGAGATGGCGCTCCGATGCAATGACGATCCGGTGCGATGCGAGAAAATGGCGTCTTGCTTACGGTGTGACAATGTAGACGGGATGGGTGCATGCCCGACGGCTGTGCGGCGACCTTCTGAGCCGCGACAGGCCCTGCGACATGCTTCTCCAGTGATGCGCCGGCGTCCTCTGTGGCGGCGGCACGCTTCTCCGGTGATGCGAGGCGCTTCGGTGATGCGATGGCGACAGCGGCAGCGGCGGCACGCTTACTCCGTGATGCGACGACAACCTGCTGCGGCGGCACGCTTCTCCAGTGATGCGGAGCGTTTCGGTGATGCGGCAGCGGCGGCACACTTACTCTGCGATGCGACGACAGCTGCTGCGGCGGCGACACGCTTCCTCTTCGTTGAGTCACGCTTCCAGCTCCCAGCGACACGCAGTCTCTCAGAAGGCCCAACAGCAGTAGGCACTTCAACTCCCAGCAAGGGAATACAGGAGGGGAGCTGGGGGTGAAGTCTTGTATCCCTGAGACTTCAGGCAGGAGGCAAGCTCAATGTTCAAGCCCTTGGAGATCTTCTTCAAGCTGATGAAAGCACACTCAGTCCTTTTCTCCTTTCTTTGGCAATAAAGTAAACACTGCAGGCCAACCCCAACAACACGCAGCATAGGGGTAGTCTCTTCCTTCAGCTTCCTGGTTCTTCTCCTCAGCAAAGGTTTGTCTTGATTCCCAGAAGTGATCTAAAGTCTTGGGGTCTGGGCCCCAATATTTATACTAGCAAATCATTTGTCGTCTGAAGGCAGAGGGTCCTGTACCTAGTCCAAACCAGTTGTGGGTGCATTCTGCCAGTGCACAACTTCTTCCTTTGTCAGTGTGGGCCAGGGTCATCAGACGCACCACAGGAGGTGGAGCCAGCATTGTGGAAGGCAGGCACAGCCCTATTCAGGCCCAGGTGCTACTCCTCCAACCACTCCTCATGCAGTTAGGTCTATTCAGCCTAGTGCTGACTCACCCTGTCTCCTGGAGTCCCCCAGCCCCTGTCACTCACAAACCCAGACATACAATACACAAGCTAGCAGAGGCAGGCTGGATGGTTAGGCAAGAAAATACCTACTTTCTAAAAGTGGTATTTTCAAACACAGAATGTTAAAACCAACGTCACTAAAAGATGTATTTTATCATTCTGAGTTCAGGCATACTAAATTTGTTTTTCTACCATGTTCCCTGGGTCAGTTGGGATTTTAAGATGTTATAATCAAACTGCCCATTCTGGCCTATGGGGACAGGTAGCCTTGCAATAGTGAAAAACGAAATTGGCTGTAATTCATTATCAGGACATGCCACACACAGCATGTCCTACCTTTTACATACAATGCACCCTGCCCGCAGGCCTCCTTTAGGGGTGACTAACATGCAGAAAAGAGAAGGTTTGGGGACTGGTAAGTGGGTGCACTTACCAAGTCGACATGGCAGTTACAGACTGCACACAGGCTCTGCAATGGCAGGCCTGAGATACGCTTTCCAAGCTGCTCCAGTGGGTGGCACAACCAGTGCTGCAAGCCCACCAGCAGCATTTGATTTACAGGCCCTGCGCACACGCGGTGCACTATACTAGGGTCTGACAGTAAGTCAAATAAGCCAATCATGGGGTCACTAATCCATACAGCACTTTATCATAGGGAGCACTTGCACTTTGGCACTGATTAGCAGTGGCAAAGTGCCCAAAGCATCTAAATCAGCAAAAACATGTCAACAATAGAGGAGGCATAGCGAAAAAATGGAAGGGAGACCCACGCCAATGGTACCAGGTCTAACAGCATGACATTTACTATTTCAACTACAATGTGAAGAAACTGCACATATTTTGGGGTAATCAGATTTAACACTTTATTGCTAGCCCCACAACCATTGCAGAAAGTACATAAAATTGGGGGAGTCAGAAATTGAACAAACTATTTTTTGGTGGGTGGTGGGATTTATATTCTAACTCCAGAGTCACAAGAATTCAGTCCTTCACAAACTTATGAATTTGCAAAAAATGGTGGCAACAGATTTATTATTCTAATTCTTGTGCTAAAACATTGGAGAAAGTGTGTATAACAGCAGGAAAATACATATATCTGAGAGAGGTGAGACTTACTATTCTGACACTAAATATTTCACATCTAATTATAAAGTTCACTATACATGCATTAACAAAAAAGTTTAAAAAAAATAGGTGATAAAAAATGAAAAAATTGTAATAGTGTTAGTACATTTTATCTTACCAGTCCATTCTTAAAGCCTCTTAGGGAGCATGTGGTAGTATGTAAAGCAAAATGTTTAGCAGTAGCAACTTATGGTTCTGGAGTTTGGGGCTTGAAAAGTTGTTGGGGATTCCAAAAAGCACGACCACCCGCATTAGTCATGCTGAACTTTGACTCGATTATGATAATGACCTTATTTGAATCCGGCCATTTCTTTTGTGGCTGTCCTATTTGGACAAAGCCAGAGATCGATTTCTGCCGCTAGTTGATTAGGGATTTCATGAAATTGGATAAGGTTATCAAAATTTCCTGGATAATGTACATAAAGAATAGAAGTAACAGCTTGGGATTTCCTGAAATTTATACCAGTCCAGAGACCCTTTCACTGGCCTTCATACAAATTTTAATGGATTGCTTCTGGAGCTGGAGTAGAAATAGAAGAGACTGTACCAAGAAAATTAAAAGTGCAGTTAGCCAGCATAGCTTTTTGAACTAAGGATCGGGCATGAAGTTGTGTCTTAAATGGGTAATTTATAACTGCCAGAGGTTTCTGTTGACCAGGTTGAGACTAAGCCCTTTGCACTTCATGGTTGCTTTTCCAGAGCCAGTTAGGTAGTCAATGAGCCTACATGCATGCCCATGCGACGGTCATTCTGCACAATCTACTTTGCAACTCATGATCATTTCTGAATTTTATTCTTGCATTAGGAAATGTATTTTATTACCACTTTTAAAGGAAACTAACTTCAGACATTACAAGCAAGCTATGTTTCATTGCTTTCCTTGAGTATATGTCTGTTAGTAGTCAATTATATAGAGAGTGTGATTAAGCACAGGAAATGTAGCATTCAGAGAAATATGCTTGTCTGATGGTCTTGTTGCAATTTACACTTGTTGCTTTCTGATGCTTTTTTTTACTTGTTTTTTAATCTTGAGATATGTATTTATTCACTAATTGTTATTGCTATTTAATTGATAATTGTATTCGTCTTTTATGGACTTTTGTCCACATAAGGCTTTTGATGATGATGTTGTAGCTAAGGGGCAAGCAAACAATAGGCTGATAATACAGAAAAGGCAGCCAATTGGTGTGAGGCTGCAAAGGTTGCATTCCTTTGAACTTCTGAGGTTCCATTTTGGCCTGCCCAAGAGTTAACCTCCATTTTAAGGAAGGAGAAATCCATTCCATTTTACAACACTCCAATTGGCAGACTGAGACCAATCAGAGCTTTTACAGAAGACCACCATTAAGGGCAGAAGAGAAAAAGACTTCAATTGAGAGAAAATCCTGCACTTTCGGAGAGGGAAATATTTGAAAATACAAAAAACAGAAAAAGAACATTCAGAAAAACACTCTACTTAAAATGTATTATTAAAAATTGAGTTTCATTTCACCATACCTTCTTGTGAAGTAGAAAATAACATAAATACAGTTAGGCGTGCATTTCTTTTTATGAAGTATATCATTCATAAAGAGGTTGATTGAAATTTAGATACCAGATCAAATGATATGTATGAGGGAGTTTTACTTTTCTTAAGTTTGGGAACTTAAAAATGTATGTGAACTGTTACAAAGTGTGAAAATGAAGTAAATGCTTGTGAGAATAAAAAGTGTATTCTTTTTTGCCTAGGAAAGTGATTTAAAGTGTGCTCATTTATTACAAAGCAATTCGCAAGTATATGTGTTAATGACACTTATGTATGAATTGCTGGGAGTATAGTACTTAATGTGAACCATAAGCAAAAATTGATAGTAGAGATAAAATGACCTTATGCTGATTCCTATACAGTAATAATTTAGAAAGTAAGATATGCATAATACACATTGCAGGGTGTGAAAATGTAGTAAACATTAGGGGTGGGCGGCATTGGTGGAATTTGATTCTGTGGAATTCTGTGGAATTACATTAAAATTCTGCAAGATTCCGCGACGGGTCAGAGTGGGCAATTTTTGCGCTATTTTCTCAGCGCAGAATGTACCCTCACTTCAAAAAATGGCTGTGAGGAAGCATTTTGTGCTAAGAAAATAGCACAGCCAAATGGCACTCAACGCTTTTTCATACTCTGCAGTGATTACTGCGGAGTATGTAAGGATGCCACCGCTGAGTGGTATGCGGTGGTTTCTAAACTTTAGAACCCATAGAACCCATAGAACTTTAGAACCCAGCTCATACCGCTCGGCACCCTGACATACTAAGGAGTAATCACTGCAGAGTACGTCAGGGTGCCTAGGGCTATGTACTGCAGTGTTTTTTAAACAGCTCGGGAAGAGGGAGAAGTCTCTCTATGTATAAAAACCACTGCAGATTACAGTTTAATCTGCATGAGAATCAAGGGTGGCTGAAGAAATTCCAAAGGACACTCCAAACAGGAATCAGATCTCCAAGCCAGAAATGAGTGATCCATTTGGAGACCCATTCATTCAGACTGAGGATTAAGTAGCCTCAAGTAGCCACAGGGACAAGCAACTGATGAGATAGTTGATTTGAATGCCATGGGCACTAGATTGAACAATGATCAAAAGGTAGTTTAGGATGTAGTGGTTAATGCAGTGGATTCTGGAATGTTGCACGAAAGTGGAAAATACAATTGTTGACATTTTACCCTCTGATTCAGTATGTCAGTGGGAAAGATAGAGGGTGGGTGGGGGATTAGAGTTTGATGCCTAGGAAGAGTGTGGGAATAGCGTTGGAGGTAGCGTTAACTGAAAAGTTTGGTAAAAATTACATCGGAGCAAAGGGGACGGCAAATGCAGTGCATTATGGAATTTGTAGGATTAAAAGTTGTGGCAGTTATTGAGAGTGGGTGATTTGGAGGGGAGGGTTTTTCAAGAAGGGAATGCATTTAGAGAGGGAATTTTTGAAGGCTAAGAACAGGTTGGGAAGGCGGGCACCACTCACAGGCACAAAAGGTCATGGTTCATGTTGATGCAATTTAACTCACGGATAATATGAGACTGGGAACAGGTTGTAGTATAAACATAGGGGTCATGAGTAGTGCGGATCCTAAACGTGGTAATAGAGGTTAAATTAAGAGAAGACTAAGAGGTAGGGTGTTAACGCAAAGAACATGGCCGGGTAAAACATTAGAGTGGGGTTCATGTGACCGTATTTTGCAGCATGTGAGCGTTGGAGGAAGGTAATTGGTAAAGGGTGATATGGAGGGGCGCGAACACGTCACAGGTGCTTAAAAAGTAGAGTGAGGAGAGAGTGGAGCACTAGGAAGGCTGTGAATACATCGGCAAGGCGATTACGAAGACAGATTTTGAAGGTATGGGTTAACGCTGATAATGTTTTGATGTAGGATAATAACTAGATTGGATGAGGGTTTTCCCACATATTTATGGGAATTGAGTAAAGATGGTTTAAAAGATGGATGTGCAAATGAGTGAGGTTTAGGAACTTGGGGAGAGGTTGGCCCAAGATCTACATGGTAGTAGTATCATGCTATGAACTTAGCGGGAAGACGTTGATAATGGTGATCCAGCGGTATACCAACAACAGATACTCCGCTACCATATACTCACCTGGGCCCATATAAATTTTATTTCATACACACAAGTTGAGTAAAACCGCTGGAGTGGTTTAAAGTTTTATATTTCTCAGGATTAGTTATTTAACTTTCCTAACTAACCTTTCACTGATCAAAAAGTTCATTCCTCTGGTCGATGGACCATTAGTTGAACTAATTGATGGTGATAATTAACATAACCCTTAATTATTCTTTTATTTTGAAGTAAATAATCACAGACTCAGGAAGTTTTAAAAATCTTTATCTAAATTAAATGCATGTGAACCATCTCAAAATTACAGTGCAGTCACCATCATTCTTCGGAGAGAAAATTCAATTGATTAAACATCAAGCATATACTTCGGACTCATACAATATCAAATGCTCAGAAAGGGAGAGGACAGAGAGAAAAGAACATCTACAAAATACATGAAAATATATTTACCAAGAATGGTGTGAAAGACCAACCCCCTGGCCAAAGGGCTGGTGAGGGTCCCCAGGATAGGTCAGGAGACAAAGACTTCAGGACAGGATAGTTGGCCTCTCTAGAATACCGACGATTGCACCGCACCCCTCTCTGACTCTCTCTTCCTCCTCGAGATTCTTCCGCGATCTTCTGATCTAACCCAATTAATTAGGATAGTAAGTTCTGCTTCAGATTCTGCATTCAGTTCTTCATCAGCATCTCACAGCATCTCTCCCAGCAACAGCATCCCCGACTCCCAGACAGCATCCCGAGCTCTGCTAAAAAACTAACTAAAGCTACCTTAGTTATACCTTTGTTTCTTCACGTTCCACCCACTAAAGTTTCAATATCGTAAAAATACAAAAACTAATTGGTCAGGCAAGGGGGGATGATCATCACACCATGCTTACATGTCACTTTATTCTGTTAAACCATTGTTCGCAAACCCATCCCCTTAATTTTTATTCAAAACTTTATCCCCATCCACTACATGTATCTATTTTGAAACATTAATAACACTGCGAAGAATAGAACATCTCATTGTTGAACTTTTCACCATCCGTTCCCAGGGTATGGCACTCCAATTTGGCTTCCGTTCAAGTGTTCTGTCACTGACCTTCATGGCTTCATTCAGTGAGCATGCGCAGGCATTGCCTCATTTCATCCAGTCCGGTTATACAAGAGAGGCCCAAATGCGCACTAATAATAAAGTCAAAAGACAAATGTTACTTTCACAAAATAAATGGTCTCACTGTATACCACCCACCTCTACTCTGTTTCCCTTTTTTTATTAATACTTTCCCCGCATTAGCATTAGTAAAATAGCCTGCTTTCGTTTCAGCTAAGCAGATGCCATGCACGCGCGTCTTCAAGACTCCATTTTAGTGTCTTGTGCTCATGCGCTAGAATTTCCCTCCAAGCATTACCTCGTCATACTGCGTAGATGCAGTTGACGCATGCGCACAACAGTTTTTCCCGTTTAAAGCGGTATTAGTCAGCATTCATTGTTATTCGCATTAGTACACACATAAGCAAGCTTCGCTAACCCGTGTGTTCATGTGGTGCGTATTAATTATTCACAAAACATGGTTAGCAACTTGTTAATGAGTTAAACGAGAGGATTGCCTCCGAGCAAGTCTCTTTCTTACAAGACCTTGCTCCATCAATCCCCTCGCTGATGGCATTTTGAGCCATCACAAAATTACCCATCCCTTCCCAGATGCCAACTTTAGCACATCTCAGTTTTCTCTTTTCTCTTTCATCAATTCGTCAGTTACTTCCTTTCCTTCCAAATCTTTCATCTTTTTGTATAGCTTTCCTTTAATTTCCTCTAACTGAATTTCTCCATGTTCCCTCTTTCGTTTCTTTCCTCTCCCTTCTCTTTCTAAATGTATTCTTCTCTTTCCCTTACTTCTGCAACATTTACATGTAATCATTATTGTCATTACTATTGTCATTATCACAACTATTGGTAAGATTATTTGACCTATAAAACTTTTCACAAAATTAATAAACCAATTCCCTATTGATGTTATACTCTTTGTTAATCTTCCCCATACACTATCAACCTCCAGTTGGGTCAAGTCATTATGCATTCTTGTAATATTTCTAATATTCCCTTTAATTTCCTTACTTTTGTCCGGAATATAAGTGCAGCAATGTTGAATTTTCAACATACCACAGACTCCGCCCTCTTTTGCCAATAAAATATCAAGAGCAAGACAATTTTGTAAAACCATAGACCTTATTGCAACCATCTCTGTATTAATCATTAAGAATCCTCCGGCAGTATCTGTAGAAAGACGATCAACTATGGTTGACAATTTGCAAATTTTACGTGAATTTAGAATGACTCCAACTGAGGGTATCAATGCACTAAATACATCACCTACTATTTCAGAAAAACTAGCTCTTCTTCTCCGTGTTAGTCCATTAGATTTTTCATTGATTCCATTGATTCTGTCCACATGGTTTATCACAAAATAAATGGACTCACTGTATACCACCCACCTCTACTCTGTTTCCCTTTTTTTATTAATACTTTCCCTGCATTAGCCTTAGTAAAATAGCCTGCTTTCGTTTCAGCTAAGCAGATGCTATGCACGCGAGTCTTCAAGACTCCATTTTAGTGTCTTGTGCTCATGCGCTAGAATTTCCCTCCAAGCATTACCTCGTCATACTGCGTAGATGCAGTTGACGCATGCGCACAACAGTTTTTCCCGTTTAAAGCGGTATTAGTCATCCTTCATTGTTATTCGCATTAGTACACACATAAGCAAGCTTCGCTAACCTGTGTGTTCATGTGGTGCGTATTAATTATTCACAAAACATGGTTAGCAACTTGTTAATGAGTTAAACGAGAGGATTGCCTCCGAGCAAGTCTCTTTCTTACAAGACCTTGCTCCATCAATCCCCTCGCTGATGGCATTTTGAGCCAACACAAAATTACCCATCCCTTCCCAGATGCCAACTTTAGCACATCTCAGTTTTCTCTTTTCTCTTTCATCAATTCGTCAGTTACTTCCTTTCCTTCCAAATCTTTCATCTTTTTGTATAGCTTTCCTTTCATTTCCTCTAACTGAATTTCTCCATATTCCCTCTTTCGTTTCTTTCCTCTCCCTTCTCTTTCTAAATGTATTCTTCTCTTTCCCTTACTTCTGCAACATTTACATGTAATCATTATTGTCATTACTATTGTCATTATCACAACTATTGGTAAGATTATTTGACCTATAAAACATTTCCCAAAATTAATAAACCAATTTCCTATTGATGTTATACTCTTTGTTAATCTTCCCCATACACTATCAACCTCCAGTTGGGTCAAGTCATTATGCATTCTTGTAATATTTCTAATATACCCTTTAATTTCCTTACTTTTGTCCGGAATATAAGTGCAGCAATGTTGAATTTTCAACATACCACAGACTCCGCCCTCTTTTGCCAATAAAATATCAAGAGCAAGACGATTTTGTAAAACCATAGACCTTATTGCAACCATCTCTGTATTAATCATTAAGAATCCTCCGGCAGTATCTGTAGAAAGACGATCAACTATGGTTGACAATTTGCAAATTTTACGTGACTTTAGAATGACTCCAACTGAGGGTATCAATGCACTAAATACATCACCTACTATTTCAGAAAAACTAGCTCTTCTTCTCCGTGTTAGTCCATTAGATTTTTCATTGATTCCATTGATTCTGTCCACATGGTAAATCTTTGGAAAAACTATTCCAAAATAACAGCTCCCGTACCATCTTTCAGGTAACCCATAATAGGCATTATTCCCGCATACATAATAAACTCCTGGAAATACAGGATCAGTTCCCCCTTTTAGTCCCCACCCTCCTAAAATTAGGAAGTTATGTTCACATTCACTGGAACCAATGAAATTGTTATTATAATCTGTCTTTAACCTATGGAGGCAGAATTTTCCCCTTTTCACAAAGTCTAGGGACATCGCAGCATGAGCTTCGCCCTTTGCATAAATTCCCTCTTTCTCAGCCCATGGAGGGACATGGGATTTCTGTTCAGCAGCTTTCTTTGTTAAATCCTGTCTCCTTTCTTCTACTAAATTCAAAAATTATTTTTCTTCTTCACGTAATATACATGTTAGGTTATCCTTGTGTGCCTGAGCTATATCTATTGAACTCATTGTTAAAAAAGAATTCACCCATGAACTGTGCATTTTTACTACTAACTACTGGATTCATATTCTTTCTAATAGGCAATTCTGAAAATACTACATAAGTATGTAGAATAAAAATACTGAAGTTTCCCTGTTGCAAAAAATAAACTTGATAAAACACTACATGATACACCATATGTTAGAGGTATATGGTGATACGTCACCCCTTCTGACACTGATGAGGGTAACTTCATACAAACATAACAATTACTAATCTCCATTGTATTAACATACTGAAATAACAATTTAGTAAACACATTTAAAGGCGAATCATTGTCTGATTCATTATGATAATTTATCTCATCTTCTACTCCTATTTCTATTTTAGTTTCTTTTATTCTGTCTACTTGCCCATTAGTAATTGTATTATTCTTGTTACTTGTTTCCATCAACAAAGGTACTCCTATTGTTAGAAATAACCATAGTAATACCACTAATAAAATACTACATAAGCAAAATCTTAAACATTTTCTTTTTAAACTTCGTTTCAGTCTTTCAGTGTCTTCAATTTCTGCCATTTTAATCAGAGAAAATTTCTTCTCTCTTTCTCTTTCTTTGTCTAAATTTTCTTAAAATCCAGTCTTTTATTTTAAGGAGGTCTTAATTTGCTTTCATCAATCTGTGCAACATGAACTCTTTCTGATTCTTCACATAAATCTAAGTTTTCAAATTCTTCAAGAATAATATAGGTCCACTCAGGGGCCTTGTATATTCTGTTCAGATTTCTCAATCTTGGGCTTCTTCGTGTAAGTTTTACTAAGGTTTGTTTAGGTTGTGTCTGACTCGTAACCTCATTTACTTGCGCTGGTTTCTTTTCTGATTTTCTTAGATAATATCTTAGTTTCTTCACTCCTGCAGGCCAATTGTCTCCTTTTCTAACTCTTTTGACCTGAACTGCACTTTCACCTTCTCTGTCTCCTTCTAAAGTTCTTTTATTTTCTCTTAATTTGGGCACAATCTGTTCTTGTTCTTCTTCCCTTTCTAATTGTCTTTGTTCTGTATTTTCTGTATTTGGACCTTCCTCTTCTTGCTCCTGTTCAGGTCTTATTATAGTTTGTTCTTCTTCTGCCTGAACTTGTTCTTCTAGATCTATCTGTTCAGGCCTTATTTCAACTTGTTCTTCTTCTGCCTGAACTTGTTCTTCTAGATCTATCTTTCCCTGCTCAGGTTTCTGAATGGCTTTGTTTATTTCTACCTGAGTGTGTTCTTCTTTCCCTGTCTTTTCCTGTCTACCTTACTGTCTCTTTAATTCAGTTCTTCTTCTTGTTTCGACAACAGTATCAGGTATTTCAATCACTGGTATCCACTCTTCCTGACTTGTACTTGGCTGTTCGTCATATAGTTGTCTTTCAGAATCTATCAATCTAGATTCTTCAGCTTCACAGCTTTCAACTTCTGACATTTCAGCTTCTTCAGTCAGTGGCTGCTCTTGTTGTTCAGACGGGCTCGATACTCTTCTGGTATGACTAGCATGAATCCAATTGGGTAAACCTGCACACTTCACTGCTGTGGTAGTGACTAGTATGACTTGACGTGGTTTATCCCACTTGGTGCTAGACACGACTTCCTTGCGTGTTTCTTCACTAACACCCAATCTCCAGGATTCAAATCATGCGCTTGGTCTGGCTGTCTTTCGACTGCGTCTTCTCCAACCTGATGAGAGACAGAACGCACCATTTCAGCCAATCCTTTGCAATAGTCCAATTCCAGATCATCAGTTATATTCATTAATTTATTTCCAGGAATAAATGCTTGTCCCATTGCCCTTCCCATGAGCACCTCATGTGGACTCAATCCTGTTTTTCTGTCAGGAATACTTCTGAGACCCATCAGTACAAGAGGCAATGCATCTGGACATTTCAGCATTGTGGATGCGCACACCTTCCCTAATCTTGATTTGATTGTGCCATTAAGCTGTTCAACTATTCCAGAAGCCTCTGGACGATAAGCACAGTGCAGTTTTTGTTCAATGTTAAATGCAGCAAAGATTAGTCGAATTATCTCATTGTTAAAATGAGGTCCTCTATCTGATTCCAAAGTGACTGGAAAACCGAAACGAGGTATCAACTCCCTCAATAGTAGTTTAGCAACTGTAAGACTGTCGTTTCTTCTAGTGGGGTATGCCTCTACCCATCTTGAGAACAGGCACACTATGACAAGTACATATTTCAATCCATTGCAAGGAGGCAACTCAATGAAATCTAACTGCAATCTGGTGAAGGGTCCTGCTGCCTTTCCAATCTTTCCCCAACTGACCACTGTCTTCCTGCCTGGGTTTTGCTGCTGACAGATTAAGCATGTTTGGCAAAGGCTCTCTTCGACTACCCTAAACTTCGGATTGTACCAACTCTGTCTGAATAATCTGATAATCGAATCCCTACCAATGTGTGTTGTCCCATGGTATACTCTTGCCATTTGTGAGAGTAAACAATCTGGCATGACTGGTGTACCATCTAAATACACCCACACTTCATCTTCTGTTCTTTTTGTACAGCTTGATTTTATCCAAATTTCCTTTTCTTTTTCCTCAACTTCTTCCTGCAACTGTCTGACCTCATCCCATGTTTCTGCAACTGAGAAAAACATAAGTTGGCAGCTGGTTTCACCCGTTTCAATTTTTCTGTTAATTGACATTGTATTTCTTGCACAGTATCGGAAAATTTGGTCTGCATATCTATTACCAGCCGTCACATAGTCATTTCCTGACTGATGTGCAGCGCATTTAACAACTGCTACTTCTTTTGGCAATTGTAATGCTTCCAGCAAATCTTTTACATCCTGACTCTGTCTGCCACGTGCTCTCCAACCGGTTCCGGTTCAGTGAGCATGAGCGCGTCGGAGCTGTGGTCCAGCAAGGCTGTGCTGTGCTGCTGTCTGAGTCCGTCTGAGTCTGTGGCTGCCGGATTGAGCCCTTCCCGCAGAGGCGGCCCCGGCGGAGATCGAGACCGGGTGCTGGCTGGCTGTCGGAGGGTCCAGACACTAGTCTCGCCTCGCTGACTCGCAACGGCTTTCGGCTCTTGGCCCCTGGCCCAGCAGACCTATTGTGCGGCGGCAGCTGGACCTATTGGCCACGATGCAAGCCAGGTGAACCCGTCAGGTGGACCCGGCAGCGGGGCACAAGGGGTTCCCAGGCGGGGTCAGTGCTCACTGTGCACCAACGCTAACCTGGAGCAGCCTCGAGTTTGGAGCGGACAGAGTCAGGGCGATGCAGCTGTGAGCAAGATCCATTCTAAGGTTTTAGCGGTGACGCTGCCAGACGCTGCTTCCGGGTGAGAGCGAGTGAGAGCGAGCGCGAGGAGGTGGGAGACGCGCTACTCCTTGCTGCTCTTCGCTGTTCTCCTGTTTTCCTGTCTCACCCTTTTTGCTCGTCAAGGCCCGTAAGGACCCACGCTGTTCCTGGGGCTTCCCGTGACCCCGTAGCTACAGCTGCAGAGAGTTAAAGAGCGGGAGTCAGGAGCAGGAGGCATTGTGAGGTATTGTGAGGCACTGAGGCATTGAGGCGCTGAGACGTTGCGTGCTGTTTTTCGGCGGCCAGCTCTGAGCAGCACTTCCCAGTACTCCCCAGCTGGGGGCACCTCTCTACCGCCGCTTCACTTATGCAGCCCGGTAAGTCATAATAGCTTACACCGGGTGCTGCTAGTGACTGCGAGTGCGGCTGTGAGGCTGAATCTCTTAAGCGAGCCTGAGGAGCCTGTGAAGAAAGTAGAGCCGTTGTGGAGGAGCAGAGAACTAGACTCCCTGTCCATCACGTCGCCTGTCTGCCTGCCTGCCTGCTTGCCTGCCTGCCTAGAGCCAACGCCAGCGCCAGTGACCCAAAAAAATCTCGTGGGATTACAATAGATCATAATAGAATATTTTGTAATGCCATCCAGGTGCTTGCACTCAAACACAAATGCACCAGTAGAATCAGCTACAGGACTGTCAGGGCCATCTGCAAGCTCAGCAAGTTGCTCCATGGTCCATCGCAGTCCCCTTAAACTCCCAAAAACTATTCGGCGAAGGAGAAATAGGGAACACCTCTCACATTTGAAAAATTACCCATCGGTGATGTCAATGCTCACACAGGGCGTAAGGTGCTCCAAACGTGGTAAGGTGGTAAAGGAAGAGGAAAAGGAGGCCCAGGAAGTCCAGGAGATGGACACCTATGTAAAATCAGAAAATGAGGAGGGCATTCAGTCCGCTATCTCAGAGTTTAAAGTGGCCCCTTATCCCGCCGTATTTATTCACCATCAAAACAAAGGCGAAAACATTCAGTTACCGACATTTACACAGCTATGTGGTGAAATTGCTTTACAAGCAGGAGTGGAGGACAGTAAGATGGAAATGGATCTAGCCGAAGTCTTTCCAAATGAGAACTTGGATAGAAAGGAAACATCCCCATTATCACCATTGGCAGGGTTGGTATCCTTGTTTGATAATCCCCAAACCACTCCAAGAAGTATGATCGAATGTAATTCTGGTCCTTCTCTGATAAATTTGTGTGAGAAGGTGTTACAGGTGCCACAGTTGATAGATCGTAGCCCTGCACTGGCGAAAATGGAGGACAATACCCTACCGGACATTGCTATACCACTGGAAAAAAACAAAGACTTGAAGGCGCATTTGAGAAAAACAAGAACCAAGGATCCGGACCTCGAATCGAGAATGTCCCCAGTTTTATTAGCTGGTCACTCGCATATGCCCGCCCTGTATAGTAGTACCCCCACTAGTTTTTCACATGTTCATTCACTAGAATTGTCCGATATGGGGACATCAGCAGCCTTTCTGGATAAGGGGGCAGATAATATCTTGAACTCAGTCGAGAATATACGGTGGGGGGGGTACCTTAGAGATTTTTTATGCATTATAGAGAATTCTCTCATCAATTTTATCTTTGTTAGAAAAAAGTACGGTAAATTCTGATCATATATTGGAAGTTCTCTCTCCTATTTTAATGGGAATCCAAGATCTTAATCAGGTTAATCAAGCAACAAATAAATTAGCAAAGGTCCCGGATGCAGTTTGCAGCTCATGCCAGACATGCAATGGGGTGTCTAAAAGGGGAAGTAAGATAGAAGAGAAGGAAGTGAAGGAGGACTCTATAGTTGTACCGCCCAGAGGTAGTCCCATGGTAAGTTCATCCCCAGTTAAACAACATAGAGAGAGTTCCCAGCCTACTAGTCAAGGGGGAAATCCAAATTTAAATTTAAAAGTAACCCCGGTTATTTCCCCATTACGGGTATATCCTATTTTTAAAAAAAGTATCTCAAACAACTCACGCATGGCAGGTCCCTCGATTAAATCACAGTTAACTGAAGAGACTGCTAATACTTTAGTCACTGCACCCTTAGGGGAGGTCGCCCCACTGAGAGAAAGTAACACCCGACATAATCGGAGGGGAAAGAAGAAGAACAGGATTCGACATATCCCTAAACGGAAACAGAAAAAACTGCAGTTCCCTTCCGTAATTGAGGAGTTAAATAGAACAAAATCACCATCAAATAGGAAGGATCGAGGGCCCTTGGGGCAATCTATATTGAATGTTGGTCATAATGCAGGGCTAGATAACGGTAATCAGCCGACCTGCTCGAACTCAGTGCTTATTAAGCTGCGGAGCCAAGAGGGTCAGGAAGAAAGTGGGATTCCTAAAGTCAACATGGGTGACATTGAGAATCAGAGTTTTTCCTGTAACATTATTTTAGCTAATTATGAAACAAGTAGAGACCCTACACCAGGAAATGTAGTGACAAATTCATACGCCTCTGTATTAGAACAGGGTTTGGTTAGCGGAGGTACCCCTCTTCCTCCTGGTGGACGGGATACTTTCCCAGGATGGTTAGATCCCGGCCAGTGGAAGGTTGGGGAGGGGGACTTAACCACAGTTTGTAGCAGTAAGAGGGTTAGGTAAGAGAGGGGTTCGGTCTTGGGGCCGATTGGTAAAAGGCCCATAGGGCATACAGGGCCGGGTGTCGGGCAGGTGAACAGGACTTTGCTCTTTGTTTCCTTGTTCGACACTGACTCAATGTTACTGAATAGAAGCGCCCTTTTACAGTTGTTATCAGAAATAGAGGACTTGCGACAGGTAACAAGCAAAGACCTTGAGTTGGTCTATTTAGACCTGAGGAGTGCCCCTCCAAGTACCAGAGTCACATTCACGTCAGGGGTAGTTTCAATGTTAGTATTAGCTAATGTAGATTCCTTTAGGAAGAGAGGAATAGACGTGCTCTCTTGTGGGAACCCTTGCCCAGTTTCGTCTGAAAGTTCAGGAAAGATTCACCAGGTGCCAGGTAGTGGGCTCTCCACTCCCATGGGCGTTATAATCCCTATAAATCCTAAAGACATTGAAATAACAGTAGGGAGAAATCTAGGAAATAGAGAAATTGACATTATAGGTCCCCAAGTTCAAAGGCCCAGTAGTCCCATTGTGGAGGATGAGATGGCCCAGTGGAGCTGGGTGGCCGGTACCCTGAATGGCTCAAAAGAAACTACAAAAATGCCCTTATTGCGGGGGTAGCCAATTGGGAAGAATCCTATCCTGGAATTTAGCTGGGGTAGGAAAAACTAATTGAAAGCTTAAATCATTATTAGAATATGACCCTAAAATAATTTGCCTCTAGGAAACCTGGAAGGGTGGGGACTTTCAGTTTGAGAATTTTTATGTATATTGTTGTGCAGCAAAATTTTCTGTAAAAGGGCGTGCTAGTGGTGGTTTAGCTATTCTACTTAGCTGTACTGTGAGATGGGATCCAGTGATTTACATTCATCCCTCAAAGTGTTGTATGGGTGTGAAGTTGAGGATTGGGGAAGATAAATCGGGGCAAGCTGCTTTTCTTTTTCTGGTAAACGTGTATATTCCCCCAGGGAGAGCATCCAACTCACTGGTTGATTCAATTTGTACTTACGTGCAAAGGATAAGTAGCACTGAAGAATGCTCGCGGATTATGATGGTGGGTGATTTTAATGCCAAATTATCCAACGGTGCAGTCATGTCTTTTTCAAACCCTGAATTGGAGGAAGTATGGTCCATTCCAGATTCTTTACTGCCCGATCATTTAAGATCAGATAAACGAGGCCAGTTACTTCTGCATAATTTGAGAATGTTCGACCTAGTAATGTTAAATGGCAGATTTCCAGAGGATTCCCCAGCCTCTTATACTTATCGGGCCCATATGGTCACTCATTAATTGATTACATGGTGGTATCTTACCAACTCTTTAGTGTATGTACACAATTTAGGGTATTTCCAACAAGCATGAGTGATCATAGAATTTTGGCTGTTAATGTCGATATAGAAACCGAGAAGCCTGATCTCTGGAATCAAAGGGACAAAAAGGTCTTATATAATTGCAGTAATGGGCGCACTTGTTGGTCAAATAATTTGCTGCCAAATTTTAAGAGAGTCTTTGAAAATATTGCTTTTATTAGTACCCAAGAAACCCCCATTGACAGGTTTGAGAGAATCTTGGTTGCAATTAGATCTTTTGGAAGAAAAAGCAAGCTCATAGTTCTGCACCATCAGTGATTATATCATGGGACATCAAAAAATTTAATCGGGAAATTAATGCTTTAATTAGAGAACAATTTAGGCTGTCTACGATACCGAGGCAAAGGGAAATTAACAGACTGAAACAGGTACGGAAAAGGAAAATGGTATCGGAACGTAGAAGGGTCGAAGACTCAAATTGGGTTAAACTTCGAGAGGTTGCTCAATCCGGTGACACTAGGAAATATTGGGCGCTGATAGCAAAATTTTGCGATGGGAGAGAGAAGTCAAAGCCCATTTTGATTCCAGACGCAGAATGGTCTACGTATATTTCCCAGCTGTATGCTTTAAATTCAGCAGTTGGATGGAATCAAGATGTTGGCTCTGCCCCGTCCGTGGGGAGCGAATATGGAGCACCAACATGCTTTGAAATAGAGGGTTATATTAAAGGGGCAAGACACTCTAGTGCGATGGGCCCACATGATGTTCCAATAGCCATAATAAAACAGGATGGCGAAGCGTGGGTGAAATTTTTACATCCACTGTTTGTCCATTGTTATACCCATGGTGACATCCCACAATGCTGGAAGGGAAGCATAATTGTTCCACTATATAAAAAGGGTCCAAAAAATTCCCCTGCCAGTTTTAGACAGATTTCTCTCCTGGATGCGACTGGCAAATTATTTGCGAAGAGCATCCTCACCCATCTGCAGGATTGGGCATTTGGAAATGATCTAATTCCCGTAGAACAAACAGGATTTCGCAAAAACAGTGGTACCTTGGATAATATCACCGCCTTGCAAACTTTAACTAAAAATATCCAGTGAGTCGAGGCATGCCGTTATATGCGGCTTTTATAGATTTCTCTACGGCATTCGACCGGGTAGATGGGGGGACGTTGTGGAGAAAACTGGTCGCAATGGGGATACCAGGGAATTTATTACGATTGGTTATTGCACTTCACTCCTCTACTTGGACGCAGGTTTTACTAGGGGGAACACAGGGTCTTTCGAGAAAAATAAAAACTAATAATGGGTTGAAGCAAGGGTGCCTTTTGGCCCCTCTTCTTTTTTCTATTTATATTAATGATTTGCCAAGAAGAGTGGGGCTCAGCAAAGGGGATTCCCCTAAATTAGGAAATTTAAAGCTGAGCTGTCTGCTATATGCAGATGATGCCATAATAATGGATTTAACCCCAATTGGACTTCAAAGACGCCTTGCTGAGTTGATTAGGTATACAGAAGAATACTATTTAAAAATAAATATTTTAAAGAGTAAAGTTATGATTTTTAGTTATCGGAGATGTAAAGTCAGAAAAAACTTGCAATGGTTTTTGGGAAATGAGAAACTGAAAGTAGTAAAGTTTTATCCATATTTAGGAAAAATCTTTACCAACAGGTGTTCCGGTAGCAATCATATGGATCATTGTAAAGGCAAGGCAATTTCACAAGCCTTTGCAATCAATCGACTGTATACACACTGCGGGAAAAGACACTTCACACACATTTTATCAGTCTATAAAATAAAGATACCACCAGCATTGAGCTATGCTTGTGAAACAATAGATGCACAAGAGTGGGATAAATTTGAGAAAGTAGAGGGACGGTAATCTGAATTGCGCTGCTCCTATCGCAGCGATTAGGCTTGAATTCGGGCTACTCTCCACTTATGTGTTAACTATGGCTGCGTGTTTAAGATGGAGCAACGCACTAGTAAACAGCTCCGAGAATATGTTACAGATAGCTCTATGCGAGGAAATCTTTGTCAGCATGAAAGATAAGAGTGCTCTTTTTAGGAATCATTTAAAAGCCATAACAATGTTTTGCTTAGATAGGGATAGTGCGGCGCTACTCTGTAAACGTGCCTTGAAAATCAGAATTAAAAAAACAATCTATGGGGTTTCTTGCGAACGAGATACTAAAATGTGCGCAGAGAATAGAAATAATGATTGTATTGTAGGGAGTAGTATTTACAAAAAGCCCCAACCATATGTTTTATGGAATCTAAAACATGGAGTACGTAGAGTTATTCTGTTGCTTAGACTGAATTTACTCCCTCTAAGAATCGTAACAGGAGCTTGGGAGGGCATTGCTAGACAGGAAAGACTTTGTCACCTATGTAACTCCTGTATACAAGATTTAAATCATGTCCTATTTGTTTGCCCGACATTACAACCAATACGTCGCAGATACCTAAGGAATTGTCTTTTAAAGTATAATATTACCACAGCAGAAGCGGCCCGCAACTGTCTGCTGGCACCCCCATCTGAACTTGTTTTAGCTTTTTTAAACAATTTTTAAATATATATTAGAACAGTATTGATTGATTTACTATGTATGTTTCTGAGCACTTGCACTTTTCCAAACTTTCTTGCTGCTAGCTAACGAGTACTGTATGCTGATTATCTATGTAGGTATCTGAGCACTGGCACTTTTCCAAACTTTCTTGCTGCTAGCTAACGAGTACTGTATGCTGATTTCCTATGTATGTATCTGAGCACTTGCACTTTTCCAACCTTTTTTTATTTTGGCTGCTAGCTATCGAGTACCGTAAGCTGAAACTTTTTCTGAGAAGTTTTAAAATATTTTTGTACCGTTATTATGCTGCTGGTTATCTTGTACTGTATTGTGGATTGACAAATTCCCGCTTTCCACTACATGGTTATGCTGCTGGTTATCTTGTACTGTATTGCGAATTGACAAATCCCCGCATTTTATTATATGGTTTTAATTTTGAAAGTTTTTATGATAGCTTTAGATTATAATCTTTGTAAAAGTCCCCTAAGCACCCATCAATGGTAATCTGATTTATTACGGATCAATCCTCTTGGCACCTGAAAGTTTATTGAATGGTTCGTGTTAGACTTGGCACCATTGGCGTGGGTCTCCCTTCCATTTTTTTGCTGTTGCCTCTTATGTTTTGCTGGTTTTAGATGCTTTTGGGCACTGTGCCACTGCTGTTCAGTGCCACAGTGCAAGTGCTCCCTACTGTAAATTGTGTTATGGATTAGTGACTCCATGATTGGATGATTGGTTTACTTGTCAGTCCCTAGTACAGTGCACTGCGTGTGCCCAGGGCTTGTAAATCCAATGCTGCTGGTGGGCTTGCAGCACTGGTTGTGCCACCCACAGAAGCAGCTTGTAAAACGGGTCTCAGGCCTGCCATTGCAGAGCCTGTGTGCAGTCTGTGACTGCCATGTCGACTTGGCAAGTGCAGCCACTTGCCAGTCCCTAAACCTTCCCTTATCTTCATATCAGACACCCCTAAGGTAGGCCCAAGGGCAGGGTGCATTGTAAGTATAAGGTAGGACATGCCCTGGTGTGTGTGGCATGTCCTGATAGTGAATTACAGCCATTTTCGTTTTTCACTATTGCAAGGCTACCTGCTCCCCATAGGCCAGAATGGGCAGACTGACTATTACACTTTATAGTCAGAACTGACCCAGGGAACATGGTAGAAAAACGAATTTAGTATGCCTGAACTCAGAATGATAAAATACATCTTTTAGTGAAGTTGGTTTTAACATTCTGTGTTTGAAAATACCACTTTTAGAAAGTGGGTATTTTCTTGCCTAAACTTCCAAGCCTGCCTCTGCTAGGTTGTGTATTCCTTGTCTAGAGATTGAGTGACAGGGGCTGGGGGTGGCTACAGGAGACAGGGTGAGTCAGCACAGGGCTGAATAGGAAGGTCTGCATCCAGAGTGGAGGGAGGAGTTGCACCTGGGTCTGAATAGGGCTGTGCCTGCCTTCCACAATGCTGGCTCCACCTCCTGCCGGGCGTCTGATGGCTCTGCCCCTCACTCACAAAGGAAAGAAGGAGTCAGAAAAACAAAGTGCTCCAGGACTGACCAGAACTGGTTTTGGACTAGGCAGAGGCCTCTCTGCCTTCAGAGAACAAAGGAAAACTGTGTATAAAAAGGGGACCCAGACCCCTAGGAAATTAGATCACTTCTGGGAAATCAAGAAACCTGTTGCCAAGGAGAAGAACCGGAGAAGCTGAAGGAGGAGTACTGCCCCTGTGCTGTTTTGCTGATTGGGGTTGGCCTGCAGTGGTTGCTTTCTGCCAAGGACAGGAGAAAAGACTTTGCTGTGCTTTGTCATCTTGAAGAAGAGAATCTCCAAGGGCTTGAACTAGAGCTTGCCTCCTGCCTGAAGTCTCAGGGATACAAGACTTCACCAACCAGCTCCCCCTGCATTCCCTTGCTGGGAATTGAAGTGCCTGCTGTTGTGCTGGGCCTTCTGAGAGACTGCGTGTCGCTGGGAGCTGGAAGCGCGACGCAACAACGAGAAGCGTGTCGCCGCCGCAGCCGCGGTCATCGCATCGCCGAAGAAGCGAGACGCCGCTGCCGCTGTCATCATCGCATCGCCGAAGCGCGGCGCATCACCGGAGAAGCGAGACGCTGCCACAGAGGTCATCGTCGCATCGCCGGAGAAGCGCGTCGCAGGGCCTGTCGCGGCTCCAAAGATCATCGAGTCGCCGCACGGCCGTCGGGCGTGCACGCATCACACCAACGTTGTCGCATCGCAACCAAGACGCCATTTTGTCGCATCGTACCGGAGAAGAGTATCGCATCGAGGTGCCATCTTGTCGCATCGCACCGGAAAGCAGTAAGAAACCGACGCATCACCTCCCCACACAGTAAGGAAGCGAGCATCAACTCCCTGCGCAGCAGTAAGGAACCGACGCATCCACTCCCCTGAGTGTAAGGAACCGACGCATCACCTTCCCTGCGACCCTTTTGTTTTCTTTGCGTTACGCATTCAAGGTACATTGAGAGTAAAGTGTCGCATTTACAACCTGAGAGAACTGAACTATTTTATAACCTTTTAAAGCCTATTTTTGAGTACAGTATTGTGGATTTTTGCTATTGGGTCTTGTGATAAGTCTATATAAAGATTACTTATTTTTACACTAAACAACCTGTGTGGTGTCCATCTGTAGTGTTTTCACTGTATTACTGTATGTGTTCACAAATGCTTTACACACTGCCTCTGAGATAAGCCTGTCTGCTCGTGCCAAGCTACCAGGGGGTGAGCAGGGGTTATTTTAGGAGTGTATCCCCCTTATCCTGACTAGAAGCAAGGGTCCCTATTTGGACAAAGGTGCAAACCATTGCCAACTAGAGACCCCCAGTTCTAACATTGGTGGTCAGCGGTGAGGATTTGGACTTGCATTTGTGATTCATATACAGTGATTGGTGTACACTACTAGTGAGTGCAGACCAATACGCGACCACATACATTTTGATAGGACTTTTTTTCCTTGGAACCTTTATTGTTGTTGAGAACTGCCAATTTTCACCATGAGCAAAAAAGGATCCATTGCACCTGCAGATATTGAATTTGAAGAAGATAGGGTTGATACCTACACTGTGCCAGAACTCAAAGCTGTTTGTAAAAAGTTTAAAATCTCTATGAAAGGCCTCACCAGGAAGGAGGAGCTTCAAAAGGCGCTGAGGGCCTGGTTGGAAGCACGGAATGCCAGTGGGCAGTCCGAGGAGCCTGTGGAGGAGGCAGAGAATTTAGATGAGCAGCTTGAGGGGCCATTGGGCTTACCTGGGAGGAGAGTGCCTTCCAGGGAGGGCAGCAGTGTTTCTCAAAGGGCCTGTCTCCAGAGGAGCTGGAGGACAGGGATAAAAGCAGGATGCATGAAATGGAGATGGCCAAACTGAAACAGGGAAGCCATGATAGCCTTGAGCATAAGAAATTGGAGTTAGAAAGTAAGAGGCTGGCCATGGAAGAAAAGAAGATGCTTTTAGAGCATGAGAGAGTGGTGAGGGAGCTAGAGCTAAAGGCTAGGAGCCTAGAAATCACTCCCTCTGGTGGCAGCACACCTCCAGTGCCTGTAGAAAGTAGAGTGTACATCCCCAAGGAGGTTATTAAGGATTTCATGAAGGGGGAGGACATTGGGCAATGGTTTAAAGCTTATGAGATCGCCATGACATCACACCGGGTCCCTGAGAAGGATTGGGGAGCGGGGTTGTGGGGCCGCTTTGCAGGTGAGGGAAGGGAAACCTTGCTAGCCTTGCCCACAGTGGATCAGATGTCCTATGCCCACCTGAAGGAAGCTTTAGTGGCAAGGTATGGGTTAACTCCAGAGCTTTATAGGCAGAAGTTTAGGAACTGCAAAAAGCTGGAGTCTAGTACCTGGGTGGAGTATGTGTCTTATTTTTGCAGAGCATTGGATGGATGGGTGAAGGGTAGCAAAGTAAATGACTTGCAGGAGTTCTATGATTTAATTGCATGGGAGCACTTGTCCAGTAGTTGTTTTCCAGAGCTACGCCAGCACCTTGTTGACAGTAAGCTGACTAATCCTAGGAAGCTTGCTGAAGAGGCGGACCGCTGGGTCAGTACCCGGGTCCACAAGGGTCTTGTGGGAGACTCCGCCAAAGGTGGGCAGGGTCCCCAGCAGAAGAGTGGGGGGACAAGGGTAAACAGAAGGAGTTCCAAAAAGGGCCCCAAAGTAAACCCCAAGGGAACCAAGGTAAGGGTTCCCAGCCTCCCACTGAGAAAAGACCATGGGTCCCAACAGATAAGTCTGTTCAGAAGGGGCCCAAAGCATGTTTTAGTTGTGGTCAGGTGGGTCACTTTGTAGGAAGTCCCAAGTGTCCCAATACTGTGACCACTGCACCCACTGGTGCACCACCCCGGCAGATGGCTAGTGTAGCCCTGGGGGAGGAGTTGGGTGCCCAAGGTGGGTGGGGTCCCGCAGAGATGTCCCTGGTCTCTTTAGGAGACAGTGAGATGGTCCCTAGGACCCAGCTGCCTGATAACACTAAGAAATACAGGCAGTGGGTGACCATCAATGGCCATAGGGTGGAGGCTCTGAGAGACACCGGGGCCAGTGTGACAGCTGTCAGTTGTCGGCTGGTGTCTGAGGAGCAGGTGGTCCCCAATGTATTCTACCCTGTAGTTGCCGCTGACAACTCAGAGAGCCACTGCAAGGTGGCCCAGGTTCCCTTTGAGTGGGGGGGTCTCAGGTATCCTTCAAGTAGCTGTGAGGCCAGCCATGCCTGTTGACTGTCTGCTAGGCAATGATTTGGAGAGCTCCCCTTGGGCGAAGGTGGAGCGGAGGTCTCATTTGGAGATGTTGGGTCTGCCAGAGTGGGCGTGTGTGACCACTCGGTCAATGGCAGCCGGTAAGGGTATTCAAGAGGACCTGGAGCCTGGAAGAAGGGCCCAGGTGCCTGCCTTAAAGAGAGGAGGCAGGGGGCGCGGGAAACCGGCCCCCGAAGTTCCCACGGTCCAGGAGGAGGCAGACCTTGAGGGGGATGCCCTGGAACCTACAGGGGAACAAGTGGCTGAACTGGGGGACCTGCCTGAGCTGACCCATTGGCAGCAGGAAGGAGGCCCCTCCAGGGAAGAATTCTGCGAGGAGCAGAAGAAGTGCCCTTCTCTTGAGGGCTTGCGGCAACAGGCTGTAAGCCAGGCAGCAGGTGATCAGTCTGGATCACACTGGATCTACTGGGAGAATGGTCTCCTGTATAGTGAGCCTAAGGTTGCTGAGCCTGGGTCAGCCCGTGTGCTGGTGGTACCCCAGCGCTTCAGAGCCTTCCTACTGGGTCTGGCTCATGATGTGCCTTTAGCAGGACATTTGGGGCAAGACAAGACCTTTCAAAGGCTTGTCACCCACTTTCATTGGCCCCAAATGCGCAAGGGTTCAGATACTCATTGCAGGACCTGTCAGACTTGCCAGGCAAGTGGTAAGAGTGGGAGGAAGCACAAGGCTCCTCTCCAACCTTTCCCTGTTGTCAGTACCCCCTTTGAGAGGGTGGGTATTGACATTGTGGGGCCTCTGGATCCCAAGACAGCCATGGGCAACAGGTTCATCCTGGTCTTGGTGGACCATGCCACCCGGTACCCGGAAGCCATCCCTCTTCGGACAGTGACGGCCCCCGTGGTGGGACGTGCACTGATGGGGATTTTCTCCCGTGTGGGGTTCCCCAAGGAGGTGGTGTCTGACCGTGGTACCAACTTCATTTCCAAGTATATGAAGTCCCTGTGGCAGGAGTGTGGTGTAACCTATAAGTTCACCACTCCTTACCACCCCCAAGGTAATGGGCTGGTTGAGAGATTCAACCGGACCCTTAAGGGCATGATTATGGGTCTTGAAGAACCCATGAGGCGTAAGTGGGACGTCCTCTTGCCATGCCTGCTCTTTGCTTACAGAGAGGTGCCCCAGAAGTCCTTAGGGTTCAGTCCCTTTGAACTGCTGTACGGCCATCCTGTAAGAGGACCTCTGAGTCTGGTCAAGGAAGGCTGGGAGAAAGCTCCCAGGAAAACTCCCCAGGATGTATTTAGTTACATGCTGGCCTTCAGAAACCAGACTCGGCGTTTCAGACAACTCGCTGAGGCGAATCTGGAAGCCAGCCAGGAAGAGATGAAACGTTGGCATGATCAGAATGCCACTCTGATCGAGTTTCAGCCTGGACAAAAGGTTTGGGTCATGGCCCCAGTGGAGCCCTGTGCGCTCCAGGATAAGTGGACCGGACCATTTGAGGTGGTGGAGCGCAAGAGTGATGTCACCTACTTGGTGGACTTGCAGTCTCCCAGGAACCCCTTGCGGGTCCTGCATGTGAACCGCCTGAAGCCCCACTTTGAGAGGTCTGAAGTGGGCATGCTCTTAGCAACAGATGCTGGGATGGAAGAGGAGACTGAACCTCTTCCTGACCTCCTGTATGCAAAAGAGCAAGATGGGTCAGTGGATGGTGTGAACCTCTCTCCCACCCTGACCCCGGAACAGCAGAATGACTGTCGCCAACTGTTGGGACAGTTTTCTGATCTGTTCTCCCTGACTCCCAGTATCACTGAATGGTGCATCCATGATGTGGATACTGGGGACAGTCCTCCTGTGAAGCATAAAACTTACAGAGTGACTGACAGGGTGAGAGCTTGCATCAAGGAGGAGGTCTCCAAGATGTTTGCCTTAGGGGTGATTGAGTCCTCTAACAGTCCTTGGGCCAGCCCAGTGGTCTTGGTCCCAAAGGCTGCCGCGCCTGGTGCCACACCTGAACTCCGGTTCTGTGTGGACTACCGAGGACTCAATTCAGTCACCAGGACTGACGCGCACCCCATCCCCAGAGCTGATGAGCTCATTGATCGGTTAGGGGCTGCCCAGTACCTCAGCACGTTTGATCTAACGTCTGGATACTGGCAGATCGCCTTAACTGATGGGGCCAAAGAGAGGTCAGCATTCTCCACACCAGATGGGCACTACCAATTCCGGGTGATGCCCTTTGGGATGAAGAATGCCCCTGCCACCTTTCAGAGGTTGGTCAACCAGGTGTTGGCTGGGCTGGAGGATTTCAGTGCCGCCTACCTGGATGACATTGCAGTGTTCAGCGCCACGTGGGAGGAACATCTGCACCACCTCTGGGAAGTGTTGAAGGCGCTGCGGAGGGCAGGCCTCACGATCAAGGCGAGTAAGTGCCAGATCGGGCAGGGTTCTGTGGTGTACTTGGGACACCAGGTTGGGAGCGGCCAGGTGGCGCCCCTACAACCCAAGATAGATACCATCCTGGCTTGGGAACCCCCAAAACCCAGACAGAGGTGAGAGCCTTCTTAGGACTCACCGGGTATTACAGGAGGTTTGTCAAGGGGTATGGCAACATTGTTGCACCCTTGACTGAGCTGACTTCCAGGAAGCAGCCCAGGAAAGTGAACTGGACTGATGCCTGCCAAAAGGCTTTTGATGCCCTGAAATCTGCCATGTGCACGGCGCCCGTGCTTCAGGCGCCCAACTTCTCAAGGGAATTCATTGTGCAGACAGATGCTTCAGAGCATGGTGTTGGGGCTGTGCTTTCACAGATGAATGAGGAGGGCCTAGACCAACCTGTAGCCTTTATTAGTAGGAGGTTACTCCCACGGGAACAGAGGTGGAGTGCGATTGAACGTGAGGCATTTGCTGTGGTCTGGGCACTGAAGAAGTTGAGACCATACTTGTTTGGGACTCACTTCCGGGTTCAGACAGACCACCGGCCCCTCAGATGGTTAATGCAGATGAGGGGTGAGAACCCAAAACTATTGAGGTGGTCCATTTCCCTACAGGGGATGGACTTCACGGTGGAACACCGCCCTGGTACAGAACACGCCAATGCTGATGGTCTGTCCAGATTTTTCCGCCTTAGTGATGAGAACTCCCAGGAGGAAGGGTAGTTCTCCCCACATTTCAGCTGGAGGGGACACGTGTTAGACTTGGCACCATTGGCGTGGGTCTCCCTTCCATTTTTTTGCTGTTGCCTCTTATGTTTTGCTGGTTTTAGATGCTTTTGGGCACTGTGCCACTGCTGTTCAGTGCCACAGTGCAAGTGCTCCCTACTGTAAATTGTGTTATGGATTAGTGACTCCATGATTGGATGATTGGTTTACTTGTCAGTCCCTAGTACAGTGCACTGCGTGTGCCCAGGGCTTGTAAATCCAATGCTGCTGGTGGGCTTGCAGCACTGGTTGTGCCACCCACAGAAGCAGCTTGTAAAACGGGTCTCAGGCCTGCCATTGCAGAGCCTGTGTGCAGTCTGTGACTGCCATGTCGACTTGGCAAGTGCAGCCACTTGCCAGTCCCTAAACCTTCCCTTATCTTCATATCAGACACCCCTAAGGTAGGCCCAAGGGCAGGGTGCATTGTAAGTATAAGGTAGGACATGCCCTGGTGTGTGTGGCATGTCCTGATAGTGAATTACAGCCATTTTCGTTTTTCACTATTGCAAGGCTACCTGCTCCCCATAGGCCAGAATGGGCAGACTGACTATTACACTTTATAGTCAGAACTGACCCAGGGAACATGGTAGAAAAACGAATTTAGTATGCCTGAACTCAGAATGATAAAATACATCTTTTAGTGAAGTTGGTTTTAACATTCTGTGTTTGAAAATACCACTTTTAGAAAGTGGGTATTTTCTTGCCTAAACTTCCAAGCCTGCCTCTGCTAGGTTGTGTATTCCTTGTCTAGAGATTGAGTGACAGGGGCTGGGGGTGGCTACAGGAGACAGGGTGAGTCAGCACAGGGCTGAATAGGAAGGTCTGCATCCAGAGTGGAGGGAGGAGTTGCACCTGGGTCTGAATAGGGCTGTGCCTGCCTTCCACAATGCTGGCTCCACCTCCTGCCGGGCGTCTGATGGCTCTGCCCCTCACTCACAAAGGAAAGAAGGAGTCAGAAAAACAAAGTGCTCCAGGACTGACCAGAACTGGTTTTGGACTAGGCAGAGGCCTCTCTGCCTTCAGAGAACAAAGGAAAACTGTGTATAAAAAGGGGACCCAGACCCCTAGGAAATTAGATCACTTCTGGGAAATCAAGAAACCTGTTGCCAAGGAGAAGAACCGGAGAAGCTGAAGGAGGAGTACTGCCCCTGTGCTGTTTTGCTGATTGGGGTTGGCCTGCAGTGGTTGCTTTCTGCCAAGGACAGGAGAAAAGACTTTGCTGTGCTTTGTCATCTTGAAGAAGAGAATCTCCAAGGGCTTGAACTAGAGCTTGCCTCCTGCCTGAAGTCTCAGGGATACAAGACTTCACCAACCAGCTCCCCCTGCATTCCCTTGCTGGGAATTGAAGTGCCTGCTGTTGTGCTGGGCCTTCTGAGAGACTGCGTGTCGCTGGGAGCTGGAAGCGCGACGCAACAACGAGAAGCGTGTCGCCGCCGCAGCCGCGGTCATCGCATCGCCGAAGAAGCGAGACGCCGCTGCCGCTGTCATCATCGCATCGCCGAAGCGCGGCGCATCACCGGAGAAGCGAGACGCTGCCACAGAGGTCATCGTCGCATCGCCGGAGAAGCGCGTCGCAGGGCCTGTCGCGGCTCCAAAGATCATCGAGTCGCCGCACGGCCGTCGGGCGTGCACGCATCACACCAACGTTGTCGCATCGCAACCAAGACGCCATTTTGTCGCATCGTACCGGAGAAGAGTATCGCATCGAGGTGCCATCTTGTCGCATCGCACCGGAAAGCAGTAAGAAACCGACGCATCACCTCCCCACACAGTAAGGAAGCGAGCATCAACTCCCCTGCGCAGCAGTAAGGAACCGACGCATCCACTCCCCTGAGTGTAAGGAACCGACGCATCACCTTCCCTGCGACCCTTTTGTTTTCTTTGCGTTACGCATTCAAGGTACATTGAGAGTAAAGTGTCGCATTTACAACTTGAGAGAACTGAACTATTTTATAACCTTTTAAAGCCTATTTTTGAGTACAGTATTGTGGATTTTTGCTATTGGGGTCTTGTGATAAGTCTATATAAAGATTACTTATTTTTACACTAAACAACCTGTGTGGTGTCCATCTGTAGTGTTTTCACTGTATTACTGTATGTGTTCACAAATGCTTTACACACTGCCTCTGAGATAAGCCTGTCTGCTCGTGCCAAGCTACCAGGGGGTGAGCAGGGGTTATTTTAGGAGTGTATCCCCCTTATCCTGACTAGAAGCAAGGGTCCCTATTTGGACAAAGGTGCAAACCATTGCCAACTAGAGACCCCCAGTTCTAACAGTTCCCATATATAAGTTTTTCCTTGTTCTTATATGATATGCTATGATGAATTTAGTACTTTTCTTTCTCTCTTTTTATGGAATATAATGTTGATTTTTAGATGTATCTTTTTCTTTTATGTGGAAGTCTTCAGAGTCCCAAATCATAATAAATAAACTGTAAACTGACTACCCTAAACTTCGGATTGTACCAACTCTGTCTGAATAATCTGATCATCAAATCCCTACCAATGTGTGTTGTCCCATGGTATACTCTTGCCATTTGTGAGAGTAAACAATCTGGCATGACTGGTCTACCATCTAAATACACCCACACTTCATCTTCTGTTCTTTTTGTACAACTTGATTTATCCAAATATCCTTTTCTTTTTCCTCAACTTCTTCCTGCAACTGTCTGACCTCATCCCATGTTTCTGGAACTGAGAAAAACATAAGTTGGCAGCTGGTTTCACCCGTTTCAATTTTTCTGTTAATTGACATTGTATTTCTTGCACAGTATCGGGCAATTTGGTCTGCATATCTATTACCAGCCGTCACATAGTCATTTCCTGACTGATGTGCAGCGCATTTAACAACTGCTACTTCTTTTAGCAATTGTAATGCTTCCAGCAAATCTTTTACATTTTTACTGTTTCTGATAGGAGATCCTGAAGAAGTCAGAAATCCCCTCTGCATCCAGAGTTGGCCAAAGTCATGCACAACCCCGAAACCATATTGACTGTCCGTAAATATGGTTATTCTCCAATTTTTCCCTTTTTTGCATGCCTTTGTTAAGGCCACCAATTTAGCTACTTGTGCAGACTTGACTCCCGGTAAACAGGATGCTTCAACCACCCCCGTTATTTTACATACAGCATATGCAGCACTTAATCATCCTCCTTCAGTTCTCAGACAAGACCCATCCACAAACAGTTCATGATCAGCTTCCTTCAATGGTGTTTCTTTTATGTCTGGGCGGGGCTTAGTACACAATTCAGTCACATCCAGACAATCATGATCAATCTCATCTTTCACTTCTGCACAACATGATCTGGCAATAATGTGGCAGGATTCATTATCGTACATCTTATCACTGTCACATGTTCTGCTCCCAAAATCACCCTTTCATACTTAGTCAGCTGACTAGGAGTGAGATGTTGTGTTCTCGTTCTTGTCAAAAGAATCTCAACTGAGTGTGGAACGTAAACTTATACAGGATGTCCCATCACTATTGACTCACTTTGCTCCAGACTCATACAAGTAGCAGCTCCTGCTTTTAAGCAGCCAGGTAAGGCTGAAGCCACTGGATCTGAGGTGGCAGAGAAATACGCCACTGGCGTCGGCTCAGTCCATGTCTCTGTGTTAAAACTGAAAGTGCACAATTTTCTCTCTCACAACAAAACAGCGCAAATTCTTTTGAATAATCAGGCATGTCCAAGGCAGGGTCCTCACATAGACAATTTTATAGTTTCACAAAGGCTTCCAAACATTCATCATTCCAATCGATGGGATATTTCGCTCTTATCCGAGTTAATTGTATCAATGGCTTTGCTAGCATGGAGAAGCTATTAATCCACTGCCTACAGTACCCAACCACTCCCAGAAACATTCTCTTCTCCTTTTGTGTCTGAGGTAGCTGCATTTCTTTGATTATTTTTATTCTTTCCGGTGTCACTTTTCTAACTCCTCTTTCTATTTTATGCCCTAAATATCTAACTTCTTGTTGGCAGAACTGCAATTTTTCTGGAGACACCTTGTGTCCTCCTTCGGCCAAATGGTTCAGTAATGCACTTGTATCGGTGACACAATCTTCTCGTGTTTTTGATGCCACCAATAGGTCATCAATGTACTGAACCAAAAACTGATTTATTCTCCTGTTGTTCTGCTAATTTTACTTGTGCCCACATCATTTTCTCTTTTAGCTTTCTACGCCTTGCTTCTATGTCGTCTCCACAATAGTTAGCATGTTTCAAAATTTCATCAACTGTCTTGCTCTGCCAGCACAACATGTGCTGCTGATTCATCTGACTAATCTCCGGTTTCAGACCATACACAAACCGATATACAAAATGTCCCATATCCTTATCACCAATGTTCTCAAAACCATTATACTGCTTAAACACTTGTAGGAACCGCTCATAATATGCATGCACAGACTCATTTGGCTCTTGAGTTGTTCTGTCTATTTTTACCCAATCTGTCTCTTTAGGAGGGATTTTCCTTTCAGGAAAGTAATTACTTGATGATATTTCTTCATCACCTCCTCTGAGGGTGATCCTGTCTTCGAGTCTCTGGCATACTCCTCACTTGGCCAATCAATTGTGATCTTACACTCTGTCCATAAATCAGCAGGTACCACAATGTCAAATAAACCATCCAGATCTTTCAATAGAACCTTTGAAACCTTCACAAATCTTTCCACCTGTTTATACCATTCAACTGGTTTTTCTCTCAATCTGGGAAAATCATTCATAAATGACAAAATATCCTGTCTACTCCAAGGGACATGAACATATCCACCACCAGGAACTTCTCTCATTGGACACATTTTCTCAACCTTGTCTGATTGGAAATGCAGATGATGCTTCTCTCGCTTGTACTTCCTCTTTCTTTCTTATCCACCTGATTCTCCATTTGTCAATGTCTCCCCATTTTCGCAAAATATTCATTAACTCTTTTATCTGTAGTTTCTTACCAGAAGCATTTACACTTTCTAAATCTTTATCAGTAAACTCCACTCAATATGGTTTCTGCAACAGTTTCGATTTCCCTATATCTATTCCAATTTCTGAGGCAACTTCTGTTAATTTCTCATGAAATACTCTTGCTCTTCTGGTTATACTCTTACATAAGAATAATAACTCCTCATCATTATAGACATTCAATCTTTCTATGCTCACATTGCCAGTTATCATTTCTTCCAACTCTACTTTCAATTTACTGATATCTAGAATCTTTGGTTGTGGGTTTCGATTGTCTATTTCCTGTGCCCATCTCTCTATATCTTCAGGGGTAACTACTGTTGAACCTCCAGTTCCTATAGGAACCAAAGATCTCTTTTCTCTCAAATTAGCAGGTATAATTCTTTTCGGAGTTTCAGTTAAAGGTTCTACATTCGGGAGATCCATTAATGAAATAATTGATTCACTTTCACTGGCCTGCTCATCCATAATTATTACTTCTTTTCTGGGACTAGTTAACGGAACTGTCACAGTTTGAGGTTTCTGACAAGTCTTTTTATCTCCATATAATGGGATTACAGGACAAATAGTCACTGGTACTGTCAAAGCTTCAGCATTTAAATTCAATTGGTTTACTTTCTGAACTAATTCTTCTCTAGTTTTATTTAAAGCTTCGCTCTCATTATCCTACAATACCCTATTAAGTGACGCATCATGCAAAATTTGTGGGGTTAAAGGCATTCCTATCACTGGTGCACTCGGGGTAACCTTACTAGGTGCTTCTTGGTACGATGGCGGGTTTTTAATCAAAATATCCTCTAATAATTCATCATCTGATTCGCCATATCCTGTAGTATTCATGTGTTTCGTTTTTTCCTTACACTTTCCTCCTAACTGTTCTTCAGCCATTATTACTGGATATAAACCATCGGTCACCACAGCTCTTCTCCAACGCTTCATTTGATTTCCACTTGACTCATACGGATATCTAGGCAAAAATCCTCTAAATATCCGACCACTTCTGTATTTTTCACGATCAAATGCCTCAATTTCCCATTCTTCCAAAGCTTCATACTGTGTCCTTCTAGGATTCGGTTCTAGCATATTCATTCGATCTCTCAAATTCTGAAGTATCTTTAAATTAAAAGTACCATACTCCGGAAAAGCCAAAACTCCATCACCTTTAGTATACTCTATCCAATTTTCCAACCATACACACGTGTGATATCCTTTCTCCATCATCATAAAGGAAGCAGGTGTTTTAGGTGGCGGAATAGGAATTTCCTCTCTAGTCATTACAGGCTTGTCTTTCTTAAAGACATTTTTGATTTTCTTCATTAATGTCATTTTCTTTGGTCTTCCGAACATTTCAGATGGTCGATATAGGAAAGAGTCTTCCGTATATCTTCTAGCTCTATTACCTACGTCGCGTCCTATGTCAGCACGACTCACACCCGCAGTCAAATCAGGACTCAACATACAATTCTTTTCTGAGAAATCCTAGCGCGACTTCTATCTATCAACCAATCAGACTCAGGCTCACGCTCGTGGTCTGACCAATGCCAGCGCGGCCTTTTGTGACGTCAGTATCACTCCTCACTACTGACCCCTCCTTTACAATCTGCTTCTGTCACACGCCCGCTGTTTCAACCAATCCCAGCGCGGCCCTCTGTGACATCAGTACAACTCCGGCAACTGACCCTCCCTTCACAAGGTAATACGAAAACTTATTTCTTAATACTTTTCATTAAATTCTTCGTTAATAACAACATAAAAACATTTGCTACTCTGTCTGTTCCACTAAACAAAAGGATAGATTTCAATTTATTCTTGAGTTTCAGAAATTACTCTTCTTCTACTGCGAGTAAAACCCCTGTTTACTCTTCATTCAAGCTCAGGAGAACCTGTTACTTCTCCAGTGTCACCCGTATTGGGAAATGAGACCAAAGTTTCACCAGCGAACCCCTTTTGCTATCATCCGCACTCTACTTTTATACGAAATAGTCCCTAGTTTAATACTGCCAGCCCTATGTAGCTTCTCAGTATTATTCCAACAGACGAGTAACCTCACTGCAGTGTGGCTTCTGCCACCACCCGCTATTCATTTTCCCGGGATTCTGGACAACATAAAACAAGACACTAACTCGTTTTGTTAAACATAAATCAATAATCAATATTTATCACCAAACTAGTCAATAATAACCATAACTCTGCTACCAGAAAACTGATCCAGCGGTATACCAACAACAGATACTCCACTACCATATACTCACCTGGGCCCATATACATTTTATTTCATACACACAAGTTGAGTAAAACCGCTGGAGTGGTTTAAAGTTTTATATTTCTCAGGATTAGTTATTTAACTTTCCTAACTAACCTTTCACTGATCAAAAAGTTCATTCCTCTGGTCGATGGACCATTAGTTGAACTAATTGATGGTGATAATTAACTTAACCCTTAACTATTCTTTTATTTTGAAGTAAATAATCACAGACTCAGGAAGTTTTAAAATCTTTATCTAAATTAAATGCATGTGAACCATCTCAAAATTACAGTGCAGTCACCATCATTCTTAGGAGAGAAAATTCAATTGATTAAACATCAAGCATATACTTCGGACTCATGCAATAACAAATGCTCAGAAAGGGAGAGGACAGAGAGAAAAGAACATCTACAAAATACATGAAAATATATTTACCAAGAATGGTGTGAAAGACCAACCCCCTGGCCAAAGGGCTGGTGAGGGTCCCCCAGGATAGGTCAGGAGACAAAGACTTCAGGACAGGATTCAGGACAGGATAGTTGACCTCTCTAGAATACCGACGATTGCGCCGCACCCCTCTCTGACACTCTCTTCCTCCTCGAGATTCTTCCGCGATCTTCTGATCTAACCCAATTAATTAGGATAGTAAGTTCTGCTTCAGATTCTGCATTCAGTTCTTCATCAGCATCTCACAGCATCTCTCCCAGCAACAGCATCCCCGACTCCCAGACAGCATCCCGAGCTCTGCTAAAATAACTAACTAAAGCTACCTTAGTTATACCTTCGTTTCCTCATGTTCCACCCACTAAAGTTACAATATCGTAAAAATACGAAATCTAATTGGTCAGGCAAGGGGGATGATCATCACACCATGCTTACATGTCACTTTATTCTGTTAAACCATTGTTCGCAAACCCATCCCCTTAATTTTTATTCAAAACTTTATTCCCATCCACTACATGTATCTATTTTGAAACATTAATAACACTACGAAGAATAGAACATCTCATTGCTGAACTTTTCACCATCCGTTCCCAGGGTATGGCACTCCAATTTGGCTTCCGTTCAAGTGTTCTGTCATTGACCTTCATAGCTTCATTCAGTGAGCATGCGCAGGCATTGCGTCATTTCATCTAGTCCGGTTATACAAGAGAGGCCCAAATGCGCACTAATAATAAAGTCAAAAGACAAATGTTACTTTCACAAAATAAATGGTCTCACTGTATACCACCCACCTCTACTCTATTTCCCTTTTCTTATTAATACTTTCCCCGCATTAGCATTAGTAAAATAGCCTGTTTTAGTTTCAGCTAAGCAGATGCCATGCACGCGAGTCTTCAAGACTCCATTTTAGTATCTTCTGCTCATGCGCTAGAATTTCCCTCCAAGCATTGTCTCGTCATACTGCGTAGATGCAGTTGACGCATGCGCACAACAGTTTTTCCTGTTTAAAGCGGTATTAGTCCGTTTTCATTGTTATCCGCTTTAGTACACAAATAAGCAAGCTTCGCTAACCCGCGTGTTCATGTGGTGCGTATTAATTATTCACAAAACATGGTTAGTAACTTTGTTAATGAGTTAAACGAGAGGATTGCCTCCGAGCAAGTCTCTTTCTTACGAGACCTTGCTCCATCAATGGGGTGAGTTGGAGTTCAAGGCATGAACTTTTAACATTATGTACGGTTTTTAACATGTTCAGGTGGCTTTAAAACATACAATCTAACATTAATGTTTTGAATTTGTAGAGAAACCCAGACGAAGGGCCAAAAAAGGCCCGAAATGCATTGGGTGATCAGGATCAACTATTGAGGATTACTTATGTACACTCCGTGTTTCAGTATAAGGGCTGGATGGGCATTGCTGCTGCATTAAGGATATAGTGAAAACGTAAGTGCCTCTCATGTGACAAGATGACAAGCAATGAAACAAAAGAGAAGTTTTGGATGAAATTGGAATAATAAAAATTATGTGAAAATGGACTAATTCGTGGCATCATTGATATGCATGATGGATCAAGCTGTGCGTCCGGTACTGGGGCGTTACCTCGCTCCATTTTTTGAAGTTGATACAAGCGTGTGGCTTAGGGCAGACCACGTTTCCGGGCTTGCACGCGGACAGATTAAAAGTGAACAATCTTTTTGATTAAAAGTGGAAGAAATTGGTGTGCACTCCGTCGCTCCCCAGCTTTTGCAAGTGGGAAAGATAGGACATGCACAGGTTTTGTCATCCAAGATAATATAGCATTGTCCATCAGAAAACAGCCTCAAACCTTTTATGCATAGAAACCGAAGTTACAGAGCTGGCTGCTAAAAACATCAAAGGTGTAACAATGCCCCAATAATTGATTTCGTCTGTTGAACATGACAATAAGTTAGAGTTCTCCAGATGCCTCACATGAGGTTCATCATGCGTTGAGATAAATGAAGTCGTTTATCACTGTCAAAGTAAGCATGATTTCTAATTTGATGCTGCCCTCCGTACACCTTAGAAAGCAGGACGTTTGAAGAACAAGCTACAGTGAGCTTTTAGGGTGGAAAACAGGATTCTCTTTGGAGACACCCTGCATCTGACTTCTCTAAATTGTCAGCCAGCTTTTTTTTAAGTTAAGACATGAAAACACTGGAAACTGATTTGGCAGTATTGGAAATGTGAACATTTTGATTATATATTTTAATAGGTGGAGTTAGGACAGAACGTGGGCCAGGCTGCAGAGTTAGAGCAAGAAAACATGATTTGGATTGGCATTCTAACTGAAGCAGCAAGAAAAGCTTTGTGCGATAGGTTCTCTAAAAAACTTGTATAGAGAGATTATTTAAGTCCAGCAGCTCATGCAGCGACTGATGTTATTGGGGATAAAGCCAGTGTATTTAATGCAAACTCTAAGTAATGTGCAAAGTTCAACTTTGACATGCTAGAGTAATAAAAGCTTTCGCTGCACTGTTTTTTTTTATTCTTGCAGCTCAGAGATATTATTATTTACCTCCCAGCTAATGAACTTTCAATGGAGATGTTTGTGTTTTTGGACACGTTTTGCTGTCTGTTCAAATGGCGCTCCACCAGCACTCTCTATCAGACTCTCATGTGCCACAGTTCCAAGGAACAACACTTTCTGTATTTAGCAAGTAAATGGGCTAAGAATCAGGGCCAGTCATTTTCTTCTGATGATATCAGACTTAGAGCCTGATTAAGATCCTGGCTGATGGGTTACTCTGTCACAACGGTGATGGACCCTTCCGCCAAAATATAAATCCCATTATATTCTATGGGATTTATATTTCGACGGAAGGGATATCCGTCACTGTTGTGACGGAGTAACACGTCCGCCAAGATCTAAATCAGGCCGTTAGTGTCCAGCTGGACCAAAATATGTTAAATGTATCTCAACTCAAGGGTTATTTGTTTAAGATTTTATACGATATGTATTACACACCTTATAGGTTGTGTAGAATGGGCCTTAGAAAAACTGCTGTTTTAGGTGCATGGGGTCAGATGCAGATACTACTCATATCTTTATAACCTGCCCAATTCTCCATCCATTTTAGGCTGCAGTATTTAATAAATAAATTAAATAGTCTGTTAAGATATGCTGCTAGTTTTGATTCTGAGGCTATCATTTTCGGCCATTCCAAGGAGATGCCTGGCAGCTTGGTTGGGGTTCATTACTACGCAATTGACACCTGACCTTGGCTTCAAAATTTCTCCCAGCGCCAATCAATCATTGTCTGGGGTGCTGGTTTATTGCCCCCCAGGTTATGCTGGGGACTTTATAGCCTCTCTAGACCATGCTTTAGCCCCTAAATGCATTAATTATGCAAATGTTACTATCTTAGGTGGCTTCAACCTACATCTGGACAAAACAGATGACCCTCCATTCAACCACTTCTTGGAAGCTTTAGCTTCCCTTAACCTCACACGTGTGGATACTGGCCCTACTCACAGAGCTGGCAACGCCATTGATGGCATCTTATCCAATATAGCGGTACTTTGGGAAACCCCTTAACCAATGGTTTGGTCGGATCATTACCAACTCCATTTTTCCTGGCCTATGGCTGGTGTTAAGGAAAGTAGATTATCCATTCGATGCAGGAGAAAAGACATTGAAAAAGGGTATTTCTTGTTGATTTTAAGAAGATTCTTGATGAATCAAGACCATAATGCATGGGCAGGATCACTGAGGATGACTTAGCAATAAGCACTTGGCTCCGGAAGGCAGCTGATGCAGTAGCACCCACGAGGGCCCCTCAAATGGGAATGAAGGCCTGTTTACCCAGGACTTAGCCCTGGAAGGAGCCTCTTGTAAAAGGTTGGAGAGAGCGTGGTGGCAACACTATCAGGAAGCAGATAAAACGCGATACAAAGGTGCTCTCAGTGCTTAACATGAAAACTTAAAACGAGCCCGATGTACCTTTTATACCCATAGGATCATAGAGGCCGATAATAATGGGAAGGAGGTCTTTAAAATCGTCTACGCATGCCTCAACCCTATAATGATGGCCCTACAACTGGATACAATCAAGTCCTTTGTTATGGACTCAGTGATTTCTTTGAAGAAAAGATCAACGAAATCCATGCCAAGTTGATGAGTCCTAGTCAGCATTTCAATCTTATACCGAGCCTTGATGTTTTAGCAGGATCCTCAGCAGAAGCAAAGCTGACTTGCTTTCTCCCTCCTACAATTGATGAATTGAGGGTGATTTTTACACTCTGCAGATCAGGGTCCCTGGAAGATTCATGTCCACCTCACATCTTGAAGACCATAGCTGACAACATTGCCCCAATTTATCAGGAGTTGTTTACCATTTCTCTCCAACCAGGTGTCATAACGGATTCTTGGAAGTGGCCAAATGTGGTCCTCCTTCGTAAGAAGGCTAACACGGACCCGAAAGTACCAGCAAATGTTAGACCAGTCTCCTTATTGCCAGCAGCAGAAAATGTTCTGGAAAAGGTGGTGAATCACCAACTCACCACCTTTCTGACAGACAATAATTGCTAACATCCATCATAATCTGGCTTCAGAATCTGTCATAGTACGGAAACTACACTCCTTTAGGTCTCTGAATCTTTCAATTCGTCTGGATCCCGGTCTCATTTGGACACTGGAGCTGTTGGACCTGTCAGCAGCATTCGATGCAGTGGACCGCAGCATTCTATTACAAAGACTAGAACATCTAGGAGTGTCAGGGCCAGCCCTTGGCTGGCTAAGCTCCTTTCTGAAGAACCGAGAACAGGTTGTCTGGATGAAACCCTGCTCCTCCAGAGCCAAATCATTGAAATGGGGATTCCCACAGAGCTCCCCTTTTCAATGTTTATATGAGCCCATTGGCCCGACTGGTCGAATTTGTTGGCATTAAGATTGTATCATATGCAGATGATATGCAGCTCCTGTTCTCTTATAAAGGGGATTCAGTGAGCACCAAAGAATCTTTTCCCCTCTCTCAGGAGGCATTTTTAAACTGGGTCCAGTCTAATAAACTACAATGCAACTCAGACAAAATGGAGATCCTTTTGTTTGGGTTGCACCATTTTTTAGGGTGGACTGGAGCTTGGCCCAGTGAGGTTGCCCCTCTGCCATCCCCCCCTCCAAGGCATTGGCCAGAAATCTGGGTGTGATGTTTGACTCTCAACTCTCCTTCAAGGACCAGGTTTCGGCAGTGGTTAGATCTTGTCTTTGGATCCTCTTTATGCTCGGGACATTCCTGTATCTTCTCCTCCATGAATCTCAAGTAACGCTGGTCAGGGTGCTGATCTTGTCCCAATTGGATTATGTTAACGTTCTGTATCTGGGTCTCCCTGACTACTTAGTCCTGCATGTACGAGTAATACAGATCATGGCAGTACGCCTCATCTATAGGCTACTTAAATATGCCTCAGTATCTCATTTCTGTGAGAAGCTTCATTGGCTTCCAGTGCACAAGCGCAAAATGTTCAAAACTATGACCCTGGCCGACCAGGCCCTCTCCAACAGGGGTCCTGCTTACTGTAAATGAGAGAATCTGTGAGCACAGACCAGGAAGACCACTACGCTCTAGTAGCACTGGCCTGTTAACAATCCCCTGTTTCCCAAAACTTCATAGAGGGGGGTCCTCCTTTATGGTCAGAGGAGCAAGTATGTGGAACCAGCTGCCTGATCACCTGAGATTAATAACCGAGGAAGCACCCTTAAAGAAGGCTCTGAAGACATATCTTTTTAAGCTATAGGACTCTGTTACACCTTTGGGTACTCTGCTTCCCCTCACCTGTTCTTCTATGCTGAGCTCTGGGAAACTCTCCAAGTAGCTGTGCGCTATATAAAAGACACTCATTCATTACGGTGGCAAGATTGGGCATTGCAAGAGTATGTCTACAAAGCGAGTCTCCAGAACCAAGGGCGTGGTGGCAGGAATTTATTCTTACTTGTGGTCTAGAATTTACAGTAATACAGAACAATCCTACTAGACACAAATTGATGAGGCAATGGGCACCGATCTAGGAGGGTATCGGGCGGCACATGCCTGACTACCTACACAAGCTTTTATGATAAACATCGCTATACCTGTTTGATTTTTCATCTAGTAGAAAATATCTTTTTTTCTTCTTCTTTTCTGATATTATGGGGGTATGGCAATTGTTTTGTTTATACTTGTTAGGTAGCATGAAATTGGCACTGTATTCATGCTTTTTGTTATTGTATTAGCATGGTATCTCTACTTTTAACCTTCAATCATTTTCCAATTAAAACAAAGCAAACTATTGTGGAATTAAAAGCTATTGATAATCTGGAACATCATGGCATGAACTTCCCTCTATCCAGAAAGCCTTGTGATATTTTGACCATAAAAATCTGATAAGAAGAATAAAGACATGAAATTTACCAGACCCTTATATATGAGGTGCTGTGTTTATTGCCCTACGTATGTGATGAATACAACTGATAGTTGCAATCATCACTATATGGTGAGCGCATGTTGACCTGTGACCCCACTTCATGTCACTTGCAGCCATTTGGACATTGGCAGTGCCCAAACCCTTTAGTGAGGGGGGCCCAGGTGGCTCTAAGGAGGGGGTGAGTAGTAGTAAACAACTTCTCATTCTCCAGCCTCAGCAGAGAAGGAGAATGGATAGGCCTAGCGTCGTTCCCAAGGGTCAATACAGCCTTTTGCTTAAAATACATTGCTCCACGACCGTAATGCGAGGACAAGGCTCTACACTTGCTGGAGAAATCCCTTTTTTAACACACTCTATTAGTATCAAGTATACAGTTCTGCAAAGCGATTGTCAGAGAGGAGTCCCTGGTATTTTTTTAAGTATGTGTTACTGAAATAACAATGCCGTCTAATAAAAACTGTCTTCAATAAAAGCTCTGTCGATCCACTCGAGCACAATCTTATCATTTTCATGTACATGAAGTTGCTATATATATTTTTTTACTCAGCGCAGATGTCTTTGGCTATGGTACATTGGTTGATTTTGTTAACAACATACTTAAACATATGAGACCACCTTCAAACCCCTGAATGCTCAAGATTTAAACTAATGTTGTGTGTACCTAATCAAAATTCTTTTCCCTGTACAAGGACTTATCAGATGTGACCCGACTCACATTCTTCCTCGGTGCACAATAAAAGGCCTCTATTGTACGACGCACGGAGCGTAATACATTGAAAGCACAGCTCCCAAATCATTTACACCTATTTATTTTTAAATGTCATCAAAGGAACTTAACAAAGAAGAAATGAGGAGCTTGATGGGACTTGCTGAAGTAAAAAATACACAGTACAAAAAAATGATAATTTTGCTCAGAATAGAAAAAACGAAAACGCAAACAAAATAAACTACGACAAAGAATAATCATTACCATATCATTCCTTCCAAAAAACAATCTAGAGGGGTTTCAAATCATTGCGCGGGGGCACCAGAGAGCCGTGAAGGAAGATGTTCGCTTGAGCTGCACTCTTTTCCAGACCGTTTTCATAAAGTTGGAAATACGCCCTTGTTGCTTACTGACCCGACAATTTGAGAGTCCACAGACATCGAAAAAAGTATAGTAGTCAAGGTAGGTTGTAGTATATGTTGAGCTCTGGGCAGAAGAAAAATGCGAGGCCCCTTAAATTTGCATATGATGTAGCATCACAGGAAGGGACATCACAGGAAGTGCTATATATTGACGATTGATGTTTTTTTTTTTTTGTTTTATACAGCGGGACCTAGGCCCGAAGATATCAGGTATCAGAGCACTTTACATGAGCACCAGTTTTGTTACAGATGGACTCATTAATTTTTTTTGTTGGGCAGGGGGAGATTAAGTGATTTGCCCAGAATCACAGGATATTGAGCGTCGTTGCCTAGACTTGGACCAGGTTCCCCAGCTTCGAGGTGGACCACTCTAGCCTTAAGGCTACATCCTCTCCCAGTTGAAGCAACTTTGCAAGAAGCCACTTACCTAGTGTGGCTATCAGTAAAATGGCTAAAATATGAAACAATAACCGTAATAAAATAAGTAAGACTATATTTTAAAGCTCCTTTAAGTGGAAATACATTACCTTAGTCAAACTGGGTGGAAACTCTCACTTCTGGGACTCTCTAAAATTGATATTATTACTCCAATGTTGCCTGAAGCGCTAAAGAGCGGGCTGTCAAGTGAACCCGAAAAACCCCCTTTGGGACAGTGATATCCAAAGATAAGGCATTTGAATTTCAGCAGGCATTAGGGATTAATACAAATGGATACATATTGGAATGGGTGAGTGATCTGCAAGTGCACCAGCAAAGAACAGAAAGCACAGACTGCAAAAGATAAGAGGAGGAGACTTCAAACATGTCATGCTCAGATAGGGTGGCTGAGATTTGAGCAAAAAGAACACCAAAAGATTGATCACACCCACACACTGAGCACCTGAACACAGGAAGTAATCTAAAACTCAATTTTTAAGATCTGCAAAGAGCTTAACTAACTAAAAGAAATAAAGAAAGATGGTTAAAAAGGCAAAACATTTTGGGGCGAAACCCACCAAACTCTAAACTGAGCGAGTCACTGAAAAGACAAGTCTAAATTAAAGGAACAAAACAAAAATGACTTATAGTAAACTCTGTGCAGCTTGCATAAATAAGGAAAGAAAACCCAGGAATGTGGAATAAGTAGGCTGGCGCAGATGGTGCTTGACTTGCAAAATAAAGTTACAACACTCCAGAGATTTAGGGCCAGATGTATTAACATTGTATTTTGCGAGTCCCTAATAGCGAATTTTACCAATTCGCTATTATGGACTCGCAAAATGCAATGTATGTAGGATTCGCAAATGAAATTGCAAATCCTACGCATTCCTTAATTGCGACTCGCAAATTGCGAGTCGCAAATAAGGAATGACTTCCCATTCATTTCTATGGGCCTAGAGGCCCATAGGAATGAATAGGAATTGCATGCGCAATTTGCGAGTACCCAATAGGTACTTGCAAATTGCGCATGCAATTTCAAGGGTGCATGGGTGCCAAAAGGACACCCTGTTGCACCCCTGAAATATGCATGTGAGCACATGTGGTGCACATACATGCCCTAAGGGCATGTATGTGCGCCACATGGCACTTGGAAAAATGCAAAAATGTGCATTGTTCTAAGGATTTGCAATTTACCACCAACTTGAAGTTGGTGGTAAATTGCGATTCCTTAAAGCAGGGTCGCAATTTGAAAAGCGCTTCCTGCATTGCATTTAGAGAATCTCAAATAGCGATTCTCTAAATGCATTTGCAAAATAGGTAATCGCAAAATTGCGATTCCCTATTTTGAATATGCCTTTTGGGATGATACATCCCAAAAGGCTTTCCCGTTCGCAAACGGGCCGATTCTGCGAATCGGCCTGTTTGCGAATGGGAAAACGCTTGATACATCTGGCCCTTATATCTTTAAAAATGTTAAATTTTAAATCACATCTCTCTAATATCTGAGGAGATATTTGCCAAATTGCAAAGGGTGATGTCTCTCGACTCCTTTTTAGCCAAAGATGTAGTAAACTAAATTACACCTGCCCTTAGGTAAATCCATTGGCTCTTGGTTAAATATATAATTGAAAGCAAGATCCTTGCAAGACCATCTCCATCACCCACAAGTCACTCCAATCATGTCTCAAGCTACCTTATCAAAAACATTGGGTCCTTCCAAACTCTAACGCAAGTTCAGGCACGCTGAATCTACTGGTTACCTACTCGCATACACTCAGTGATTGGCAGATCACTCCATGTGCATCGAAGAATTCCCTTCCCACTCTTCAGCTACCACCACCCCACAGCCTCCAACTCCTGAAAACTCCTCCATCGTCCTCTCACCTCCCAAAGGAGATCAATTCTAACAGTCTTGCTTAAAAGTAGCAATTTTCCAAGGCCTTGCTATCACTTCTTGAGGTTTGGGGTTTGTCATGGGAGGAGGTGCATGTCATGCTGTGCTTGGTCAGGTCAGCCCAGTGTCATTCTGCACATGAAAGTGAGCTAGCCGACTTTGTCAGTGTGGGCGGAATGATTGTGCACACCAGCCCGAACGTTACAGCAACCTTTTGGATGGTGCACCAACCAATAAGCCTGCCTTGGCAGAGGCTACAGGTAAAAATTGCTGTAAAAAACACCTTTACAAGGCCCCTAAAAAGAAGGGCAATTTACTGGAGTGGGCAAAGACCACCACTAGATTTGTTCCAGTGATATTTCTTGGCAATGGAGCTTGGAGGCTTTACATATAGTTCTGGGTTTACCACTTTACCCAAACATGCTGGCAATAAAGACTGTGTTACAAAACAAGGCAGTGCCGATGTAGTGTTTTAAGACTATGCATGCTAGGACCTTTGCAATTCTAGGCAGAATCTAAACAGGAATTACGTAATCTGCTGGGAGGCGTTATGGTGTGGATATAAAGGTTATGATGCAATGCATGCTGTGTGTGGATGCATGTTGAAGAAAAAAGACATACATCGCAGAGCTCCGTTTTCGGCGTATTTCATTTGCATGCTCCTGGGCTGGATAGGACGCAATATCTGGCAACAAAAAGGGGATTTACGTGCCCCGAAGAATCAAGACTGCTCTCCCTGAGAGATTGCAAAGATACAGCAAACCGCTCACGTGTGCCACAAGCGTTGCAAATCAATGCAAATCAACCTGTGGTTGGCATATGTTGGGTTGAAGCTCCGTTCCAGCCCATACACAGCAGTCGAAGAAGTCGATGGCCCTGCAGAGGAGCACATTCAAAAAGTCCACCAGACTGCTGGTAAGGCTGAAAGAAGAGATACTGCGCCGCAGAGACAACCAGGTATGAAAACAGGCATTTACTTATCGGTACAAGCGATTAAAGCGCCATACGACCTCAAAATCAGGTGAGATGACCACGCCCAAACATGCTGTTCATCATGAACTGGATGAACAAAAACCAACTAAAACTAAAGGAAGAAAAAACTGAAATCATCATCCCTAACAATAAACTTCAGCACTGGACCCCTGCCCATTGGCCTGCTGAGCCAGGTCCCCCCCTGCACCAAAGAACTCGATAAAAAGCCTAGGCATACATATTGACTCAGATCTGAACATGAACACGCAGATTGGAGCGGTCACCTCCGCCTGTTTTTTTCAACTGCGGAAACTAAGGAAAATCAGAAGATTTTTCAGCAGAGAGGCTAGCATTCAAATCATCATCTCTTTGATCTTATCAAAAATTGATTATGCCAACTCAATCTACCTAGGCCTCCAGCGCAACCAGATACATCGTCTGCAGATGATACAAAACCAGGCAGCTAGAATTCTATACCAACAAGGCAGACGGTGTCACATTAAGCCTCTGCTAAAAGAGCTGCGCTGGCTCCCAGTGGAGCAGCGCTCCATGTTTAAAACAGGCTGTATCCTGTTCAAAGCCTTACATGAGACTGGCCCAAAGTACATATCCTCACAAATCCATAGGTACACCCCTCAGCGCACCTTAAGATCCATGCACATGAATCTATTGGTGGTTCCGCGATTGAGACATAAACAAACAGGAGGTTCACGCTTCTCAATACTAGGACCCAAATTTTGGAATGCTCTGCCACCCCCACTGAGACTAGAGTCAGACCTCCTTCGCTTCAGGAAGATGCTGAAGACCTGGCTCTTTATCCAAGCTTATAGCTAGACCTAGATCTTCTGACTAGTGACCTAAATGAAAAATACCAGCGCCAAGAAACCTGGTGGTGAACGTGCGCTCTAAAAGTGCTGATTAACGTAACATAACATAACATAATGTGTGGAGAGGTTGCCACATCTACTGTGCTTGAAGAACTCTGTATGAACAGCACCTGCCCTAAATGGCAGTAGGAGGAAGCACGAAGTACGATGTAGCTACATTCCTGAAGCCACCACCTCCATTTGACACCATGAAGAAACAGAATATCGGTACCAGGTGGGATGCATGGATCGAAATGTTCAATGACTTCATAGACAAGCTAGAAGAAAAACGTTAAATATCTAAAAAAAAAAACCTTGCCGGTGTTTCACAAAGTCTCACAAACTGATGCAATGTAGTACCAAAAGATAAAAAACGTGTTGGAAGCCAAGTTCGATCCAACGCTGAATGTCAATGATGAAAGGTACTTCTTCACCACTATGAAGGCTTATTTACAAGCCCCTTGCACCGCCCATGCGTCACTTTTTGTGACGCACCGGCAGTGCAACCTGCTGCCCCATATTTACAAGGACAATTAAAGCCACCCTGCGTGGCTTTTCGTGTCCTTGTAAACATGGCCCTTTTACATGCAGCACTTTGCGTGAAAGGGGCATGCCATGGGTGTTGCTGTGGGTGTTCCCACACAACACCCATGGCTTCTGCCGCATTTCCAGGTTTATGAGAAATTGTAAACCTAGAAATGCGTCAGAATGCTACGCCTCCCCAGAGGAGGCGTAGGGTGGTGCAACGAGGAGAAATGTTTTAATTTCTACTTGTTTTGTTCCTCTTTCTATGCGTGCTGCATTCTGCAGCACACATAGGAAGAGGAAATCACCTCTTGTGATTGTTTGTGTGTGGGAAGGTGTCCCTTCCTGCACAAAAACAATCATCCTCATGATGCAGGAACCCTTGCACAATGGGGTTCATTGACAGAATATCGACCACAAAATTATAGATGTAAAAATTATCAAGGTAAAAATATAGAATGCAAAAATATCGACTTCCTATACCTAAAAAGGTAAGTACAAAAATATTGAAAATAGATATTGTTTACAATAATATAGTTGTAATAAATATCGATTTTAAAATATATTTTGAAACATTAAAATAAACATAAATTAAATACTAACTTTAATTTATTAAAAAAATAGTTAAATGTGTATTTTAACAAATAAACTTCCTTTAAAACATGTAAAACATATATATATATATATATATTCACTGAAAAAACCATAGGTTTCAGACACGTTATAGTTAGAAATTTGCATTTAAAAAACCTTTGAAATTCACTGAAAAAACCATAGGTTTTAGGGACAGTTATAGTTAGTTGGACATTGCACTCGTACAAAACCCGTGAAATTCCCCCGTTATAGTTAGTTCAGCTAACTATAACTCGCGCCCTGCAATGCACTGCTGATGACGTCACATATTACATCACTCATGACATGGTCAGTGACATCACTCATGACATCACTGATGACATCTCAAATGACATCACTGATGACATCATGCAGTGACTCTGTGTTTCTATAAAGTTTAAATATGTTTAATATATATGCCAAGGTGTATTGAATAATGAGTGGGTGTATAAGTGTCTGGATGGATGATTTAGTAGGTGCGTGACTGACTCTATATGTGAGTGATTAAACGTATCTTACTAAATGCATGGGTTAGTGACTAAACTGTGTGAATGTCTTTATCCGTCTGTCTGTTGGTGTGTAAGTGGCTGCATGGGTTTGTAAATAGCTTCATGAGTGTCTATGTGTTATTGATTGGTTGTCTGAGTATCTGTATGGGTGCCTGAGTGTTTGTGTGGATGGGGTGTGTGTGGCTGCACATAGATGTATCAGTGGGTGATTCACTGAGTGCATGGTTTCAAGAGTGCATCTGTGATGGACTGTATGGGTGGGTGAGTGTGTGTATGGGTATGTTAGTGAGTGAATGTAAATCTCAGTGGTACATGTGTGAGTAAGTACATATGTGAAAGGCAGTATATATGTGTGTTGGAGTATATAAATAGCTATAAGCGAGAGTGTGTGATTGTGATTGTGAGAGTGACTGTATGGATGAGTGTGTGCTTGTATCAGTGATTGTATAAGAGCGTAAGAATGTGCTAGTATTTGTATGAGTAAGTGAGCTGGTGTGTGTATAACTGTATAGGTGAGTAAATGGCAGTGTGATTAATTATTTGCATGACTGACTAGGTGTGTGAGTACCTCTATGGATGAGTGGCGGTGTGTGAGTGTCTATGTAGGTGTATGAGTGCATATGATAGTCCTGTACTGAGTGACCGTAAGTATGAGTGACTGTACGGGTGAGTGAGTGAATGTGTGTGTAGACCTAAGAATCAGTGAGTGGGTATGTAGTTATTGGTGTTGGAGTGTCTATGGTTTTGAGAATGGCAGTCTGTAATTTACAGTGGGTGTATCAAAAGTTATATTAGGGTGTGAGAAGATGAATGAAATTATCACATGGATGATGTCATCAGTGATGTCATTTGAGATGTCATCAGTGATGTCATCAGTGATGTCACTGACCATGTCATGAGTGATGTAATATGTGACGTCATCAGCAGTGCATTGCGGGGCGCGAGTTATAGTTAGCTGAACTAACTATAACGGGGGAATTTCACGGGTTTTGTACGAGTGCAATGTCCAACTAACTATAACTGTCCCTAAAACCTATGGTTTTTTCAGTGAATTTCAAAGGTTTTTTAAATGCAAATTTCTAACTATAACGTGTCTGAAACCTATGGTTTTTTCAGTGAATTTCAAAGGTTTTTAAATGCTAATTTCTAACTATAACGTGCCTGAAACCTATGGTTTTTCAGTGAATTTCAAAGGTTTTTTAAATGCTAATTTCTAACTATAACGTGTCTGAAACCTATGGTTTTTTCAGTGAATTTCAAAGGTTTTTTAAATGCTAATTTCTAACTATAACGTGCCTGAAACCTATGGTTTTTACAGTGCATAGAATCACCAATGTTATCCTATGGCAGGAAATTCACTTAGCAGGTAAGTAGTGTTATCGTTACTTTTTCTTACTCAGTGGTGGATCCTGGATCCAGCACTGGTGCATCTCCTGTAAACAGTTGAAAGAATGCGTTTAAGTTATACAGGCGATTTTTAAGGAATATTTGTAGTTTGTGAAAATCGACACTTTGAAACTTTTCTGCTGAAAACCAGACAATGGATTCCTATGGAAGGAAATACAAGTTACTGGTAAGTACGGTTAGAATTACTTTTCAGGGTCAGTGCTGGGCTAAAAGATGCAGCACTGAGGTCTCTCCTGATAACAGGTGAATAAATCGGAATTCGTATTTCGGCTGATTTTAGAGGAATATTATAAAGTTCCAAAACTCCACACTTAGAAGAATTTCCAAGTGAAACCAGACAATGGATTCCTATGGAAGGAAATACAAGTTACTGGTAAGTACGGTTAGAATTACTTTTCATGGTCAGTGCTGGGCTGAAAGATGCAGCACTGAGGTCTCTCCTGATAACAGGTGATTAAATCGGAATTCGTATTTTGGCTGATTTTAGAGGAATATTTGTATGTTTCAAAAATCGACACTTAGAAACTTTTTCAGCAAAAAGCAGGCAATGATATCCTATGGAAGGAAATTCAAGTTACTGGTAAGTACGGTTAAAATTACTTTTCAGGATCGGTACTGGGCTGAAAGATGCAGCACTGAGGTCTCTCCTGATAACAGGTGAGTAAATCGGAATTCGTATTTCGGCTGATTTTAGAGGAATATTATAAAGTTCCAAAACTCCACACAGAAGAATTTCCAAGTGAAACCAGTCAATGAAATCCTGATGGAAGGAAATTCAAGTTACTGGTAAGTACGGTTAAAATTACTTTTCAGGATCAGTACTGGGCTGAAAGATGCATCACTGAGGTCTCTCATGATAACAGGTGAGTAAATCGGAATTCGTAGTTCGGTTGATTTTAGAGGAATATTTGTATGTTTCAAAAATCGACACTTAGAAACTTTTTCAGCAAAAAGCTGACAATGATATCCTATGGAAGGAAATTCAAGTTACTGGTAAGTACGGTTAAAATTACTTTTCAAGATCAGTACTGGGCTGAAAGATGCAGCACTGAGGTCTCTCCTGATAACAGGTGAGTAAATCGGAATTCGTAGTTCGGCTGATTTTAGAGGAATATTATAAAGTTCCAAAACTCCACACAGAAGAATTTCCAAGTGAAACCAGACAATGGATTCCTATGGAAGGAAATACAAGTTACTGGTAAGTACGGTTAGAATTACTTTTCAGGATCAGTACTGGGCTAAAAGATGCAGCACTGGGTTCTCTCCTGATAACAGGTGAGTAAATCGGAATTCGTAGTTCGGCTGATTTTAGAGGAATATTATAAAGTTCCAAAACTCCACACACAAGAATTTCCAAGTGAAACCAGACAATGGATTCCTATGGAAGGAAATACAAGTTACTGGTAAGTACGGTTAGAATTACTTTTCAGGATCAGTACTGGGCTGAAAGATGCAGCACTGAGGTCTCTCCTGATAACAGGTGATTAAATCGGAATTCGTATTTTGGCTGATTTTAGAGGAATATTTGTAATGTTTCAAAAATCGACAGAAACTTTTTCAGCAAAAAGCAGGCAATGATATCCTATGGAAGGAAATTCAAGTTACTGGTAAGTACGGTTAAAATTACTTTTCAGGATCAGTACTGGGCTGAAAGATGCAGCACTGAGGTCTCTCCTGATAACAGGTGAGTAAATCGGTATTCGTAGTTCGGTTGATTTTAGAGGAATATTTGTATGTTTCAAAAATCGACACAGAAACTTTTTCAGCAAAAAGCAGACAATGATATCCTATGGAAGGAAATTCAAGTTACTGGTAAGTACGGTTAAAATTACTTTTCAAGATCAGTACTGGGCTGAAAGATGCAGCACTGAGGTCTCTCCTGATAACAGGTGAGTAAATCAGAATTCGTATTTCGCCTGATTTTAGAGGAATATTATAAAGTTCCAAAACTCCACACTTAGAAGAATTTCCAAGTGAAACCAGTCAATGATATCCTATGGAAGGAAATTCAAGTTACTGGTAAGTACGGTTAAAATTACTTTTCAGGATCAGTACTGGGCTGAAAGATGCAGCACTGAGGTCTCTCCTGATAACAAGTGAGTAAATCGGAATTCGTATTTCGACTGATTTTAGAGGAATATTATAAAGTTCCAAAACTCCACACAGAAGAATTTCCAAGTAAAACCAGTCAATGATATCCTATGGAAGGAAATTCAAGTTACTGGTAAGTACGGTTAAAATTACTTTTCAGGATCAGTACTGGGCTGAAAGATGCAGCACTGAGGTCTCTCCTGATAACAGGTGAGTAAATAGGAATTCGTAGTTCGGCTGATTTTAGAGGAATATTTGCACAATGGTGAAGGGAGGGGCGGGTCCTGAGGTGACATCTGTGCAAACGCGCCCCGTGGCGCGTTTTAAGTTGGGGATTAAGTCCCCTTGAATCATGAGGGTCCCTGGGGTCCAACTAGCCCACCCTGTACCTCCAGTATGCGCCAGGGAGCTGCGTTGCAGAGAGGTGTTCAGAGGCCACGCCCCTGTTTGCACCTCTCTGCAATGCAGCTCTGTGGCGCTTTCTGGACGTACCTGTTGGGCTAGTTGGCCCCCAGGGACCCTCAGGATTGAAGGGATTTAATTCCCCATCTTAAAACGCGCCACGGGGCCTGTTTACACACATGTCACCTGAAGCCCCGCCCTCCCTTCACCACTGTGCAAACGCGCCCGTGGCGCATTTTAAGTTGGGGGATTAAGTCCCCTTGAATCCTGAGGGTCCCTGGAGTCCAACTAGCCCACCATGTACTTCTAAAAAGCACCACAGAGTCTGCGTTGCAGAGAGGTGTAAAAGGGGCATGGCCTCTGTACACCTCTCTGCAACGCAGCCCTGGCGCATACTGGAGGTTCCTGGTGGGCTAGTTGGCCTCAGGGACCCCCAGTATTCAAGGGAATTACTCCCCTTCTTAAAACGCGCCAGGGGCGCGTTTGCAAGTACTGCAGGTAGGGGGCGGGGCCTCCGGCACGATGCCGGTCGTTTTTTTTTTTCTAATTTTTTTAATGGGAGGGGGCTGCGTGGCCCCCTTCCCTTGACCACTTTTGGCCCCGGGGACCCCATCCCCCGGGGCCTGTGCATTTATTTATTTTTTAAATAAAAAAAAAAACGGGAAGGGGGCCGCGTGGCCCCCTTCCCTGGGCCTGTATTGGCCCCGGGGACCCCATCCCCCAGGGCATGCCCTCGATTTTTTTTTTATTATTTTGGAGGGGGGCTGCGTGGCCCCCCTCCTCAGGCCATTTAAGGCCCCGGGGACCCCATCCCCCGGGGCCGGCCTTGCCCTTTTTTTTAATTTTTTTTTTATTTGAGGAGGGGGGCTGCGTGGCCCCCCTCCCTGGCCACTTATGGCCCCGGGGACCCCATCCCCGGGGCCTGGCCTCTGGTTGGGGACTGTGGGGGGTCCCCAATCCCCCCACAGTCCCAGCCGGCTCCCCGCCTCCTGCGCGAGCCGCGCATTGCTTTTCCACATGGGGAGCAGCTAACATGCTGCTCCCCATGTGGAAAGCTAATTGGTTTGCATTTTGAAAGAGAGAGCAGGTTTCGTGCTCTCTCTTTCAAAATGCAAACAAGTTTGCTATGACAGGACGGGAGCCGCGAGGCTCCCGTCCTGTCATAGCAAACTACAGTGTCCCGGGGGTAGGCACCCGGGACACTGCAGGAGCCGGCCCTGGGGGTGGCGGTCCCCAGGGCCATCAAGGGCTCCAGGAGGGGCCCCCCTCCCTTGAATTGCACAGCCCCGGGGAGGTGGTGGTCCCCGGGGCTCTGGGGGTCCGTAACGGACCCCCACATTTATTTTCTATGTGCCCTGGGGAGGTGGTGGTCCCCGGGGCATGTGGGGGGGCTGGAGCCCCCCCACACATTATTTAAAATTTTAAAAAGAAGCCCCGGGGGTGGCGGTCCCCGGGGCTGCGGGAGGGCAGGAGAGCCCTCCCGCACCATTTTTTTATTAAGCCCCGGGGGTGGCGGTCCCCGGGGCTTGGGGGGCCTTAGAGGCCCCCCATATAAACAATAAACCCACCCCCGCATACCCCCGGGACTTTACCCACCCGGGGGAAAATTTGCATCGAAGCGCGGGAGACCGCACTTCGATTTTTTTTTTCTCGGCGGGATTCGCGCACCCTGAGCGCATCCCGCCGATTTAAAAAAAAAATGCTTTTTTCTGCCCAGGGGGTCCTTGTGGGACCCCCTGAGCAGACCTAGGGGGTCAGGGTGTTTCTACCCTGCCCCCTTTGTGCGTTTTGCGCACATGTTTCTTCTGGGTTTTTTTTCTAATCGGCAGGATCCGCGCACAATGAGCGCATCCTGCCGATTTAAAAAAAAAAAAATGCTTTTTTTCTGCCCAGGGGTCCTTGTGGGACCCCTGAGCAGACCTAGAGGTCAGGGTGTTTCTACCCTGCCCCTTTTGCGCTTTGCGCACTTGTTTCTGTCCCTCGGTTCTACCGAGGGACAAACTGACTGCCAATACTTCCTGATTTGGAGTGTTGACAGCCACTTGACAGCCAATTAGCATGCAGCTCGTGGTCGGGAGAGTACGCGGACCCTACTCGGCCATAGATATATATGTGACTTAACTTTTGATTTTCTCAGGAACTACTGAACGGATTTACACCATTTAACAAAAGGGTTCTTTCCGAACCAAGAACTACCTCTTTGCCAAATTTGGTGTAATTCCGTTCAGCAGTTCGAGCTGTAGCCGTGTCTAAAGTTTCCTATGGGAAAATGAATGGGAAAACACATTTTGGGACCCCCTTTTTTCTCGGCCCCCGCTTGACGAATCAACCTGAGACTTTCAGGGTAGGAGCGGACCGGAGCGGGCCATAAAGTTTGAAAATTTCGCGAAGATTCGTCAACCGACGCAAGAAGTTATTTCAAATAGAATGTCGCGGATTTCCTATGGAAAATAGGTCCTAACTATAACTATCTACTGGCGACCGCCAGTAGATAATATATATATATATATATATATATATATATATATATTATCTACTGGCGGTCGCCAGTAGATAGTTATAGTTAAAACCTATTATCCATAGGAAATCCGCGACATTCTATTTGAAATAACGTTGGCGCCGGTTGACGAATCTTCGCAAAGTTTCCAACTTGTTGGGGCGCTCCGGTCCGCTCCTATCCTGAAAGTCTTGGGGTGATACGTCAAGCGGGGGCCGAGAAAAAGGGGGTCCCAAAACGTGTTTTCCCCATTCATTTTTCCATAGGAACCTTTAGTCGCAGCTACAGCCCGAACTGCTGAACGGAATTACACCAAATTTGGCAAGAGGTAGCCCTTGGTTCAGTGTCATGCCTTTTGCTTAAATGGTGTAAATCCGTTCAGTAGTTCCTGAGAAAATCAAAAGTAAAGTCACATATATATCTGGGCGGAGCCTAACCACACATGTCATCGTGAGATCTGATTGGCTGTCAGCACTTCATCCTGGAATTGCTGGCAGCCATCTTGGGACCAATATAAATGATAGTACCTCATTGAAATGCATTGTAGTGAATAGAAGATGTTGAGGGTCACCAAAAGGAGAACTATAAAGGGTGATAACAGGCTTTAGTTACATTAGAATTTATTTGTTGATGGTACCATACTAATTTTAGGAATTGTGGTGTATTCTAAGGTGATTTTACCATGTGAAAAACCTTCTGCTGGGATATCATGAATCATGTTTGAGAGAACACTATTTTCTCATGCTTGTCCCATGGAGGTTTGGAAGGTGCTCCAGAAGCTAAAATGAGAGCATATTTTCTGTAAATTCACATTATCTTTCTTACTCATGTGAGAATGAAGTCTGACATTCTCAGTAAAACAAGTACATCCAACAAGGGCAAAGACTGTCAGTTGATTCCTTTGTGTTCTACTGCAGCTTCCCAGAGTGTTCTAAAGAACAACTAGAGTGCTAACAGCCTTACTTATGACAAAAGTATAGCACACCTGAAGCCATCTTGATTGGAATAAACTGGTAACACTTAAACAATTTAATTTAAAAAGGAACAAAATGATGGGGTTCATTTTGGCATAGAAATTATGGTTAGTGCTGTAGAAAGAAAAATTAGGACATGTTTCAAGTGTGATCTCAAATATCTTCCTGTTATATTTCAACAGGAGCAGCCTGCCAGTTGATGCCTTTGTGTTCTACTGCAGCTTCCCTGAGTGTTCTAAAGAACAACTAGAGTGCTAACAGCCTTACTTATGACACAAGTATGGCACACCTGAAGCCATCTTGATTGGAATAAACTGGTAACACTTAAAACATTTAATTTAAAAAGGAACAACATGATGGGGTTCATTTTGTCATAGAAATTATGGTTAGTGCTGTAGAAAGAAAAATTAGGACATATTTCAAGTGTGATCTCAAATATCTTCCTGTTATATTTCAACAGGAGCAGCCTGCCAGTTGATGCCTTTGTGTTCTACTGCAGCTTCCCAGAGTGTTCTAAAGAACAACTAGAGCGCTAACAGCCTTACTTATGACAAAAGTATGGCACACCTGAAGCCATCTTGATTGGAATAAACCGGTAAGACTTAAAACATTTAATTTAAAAAGGAACTAAATGAGGGGTTCTTTTTGAAATAGAAATTATGGTTAGTGCTGCAGAAAGAAAAATTAGAGCATGTTTTAAGTGAGATCTCAAATCCTCTTCTATTTCATTAGAAAATTCTGACATGCAGACTGAAACAATCACTTTCAATACCAGCAGCAGACTACCAGTTAACTCCCTGGTGAGCAGTAGCTTTACTCCAGTGATCTAATGAGCAACTAGAGTGCTAACATTCTGAATTTATGGTAGATGTGAGACACATCTGAATGCCTTCTTGATGGAATCAAAGTAAAAAACTGAAAGCATTTCCTACTGAGGAGACTGCAGTAAATGAAGAAATTAGGAAACTTCATAACAAAGAAGTCTTCCAAGATGGCCACCAGTGAAAAAAGAGCCCAAATGTAGCACAAATATTACCCAGATGTAGCCCACATATAGCCCAATGACAAAAGTGTGCAAAACACTTTTTATTTTTAGTTTTTTGCAGTTTTATGTAGTGCAGACTGGTCAGGTATTGGAGCATTGCATCTTAAAACATGACCCCCTACACTACAAAAACACCACTGCACTACCTTAAACCCTAAAACACTACCCCCAGCACGACCCCCTACACTACACAAGCACCACTGCACTATCCTAAACACTAAAACACTACCCCAGCACGACCCCCTACACTACCCAAACACCACTGCACTAACCTAAATCCTAAAACACTACCACCAGCACGACCCCCTACACTACCCAAACACCACTGCACTACCCTAAAACATGACCCCTACACTACACAAACACCACTGCACTACCCTAAACCCTAAAACACTACCCCCAGCACGACCCCCTACACTACACAAACACCACTGCACTACCCTAAACCCTAAAACACTACCCCCAGCACGACCCCATACACTACCCAAACACCACTGCACTAACCTAAATCCTAAAACACTACCCCCAGCACGACCCCCTACACTACCCAAACACCACTGCACTACCCTAAAACATGACCCCCTACACTACACAAACACCACTGCACTACCCTAAACCCTAAATCACTACCCCCAGCACGACCCCCTACACTACACAAGCACCACTGCACTACCCTAAACCCTAAAACACTACCCCCAGCACGACCCCCTACACTGCCCGAACACCACTGCACTGCCCTAAACCCTGAAACACCAGCCCCTGCATGACCCCCTACACTGCCCAAACACCACTGCACTGCCCTAAACCCTGAAACACTACCCCTAGCACGACCCCCTACACTGCCCGAACACCACTGCACTGCCCTAAACCCTGAAACACCACCCTATTCACGACCCCCTACACTGCCTGAACACCACTGCACTGCCCTAAACCCTGAAACACCACCCCCAGCATGAACCCCTACACTGCCCGAACACCACTGCACTGCCCTAAAGCCTGAAACACTACCCCCAGCCAGACCCCCTACACTGCCCGAACATCACTGCACTGCCCTAAACCCTGAAACATCACCCCCAGCAAGACCCCCTACACTGCCCGAACACCACTGACCTAAACCCTGAAACACCACCCCCAGCACGACCCCCTACACTGCCCAAAGACCACTGCACTGCCCTAAACCCTGAAACACTACCCCCAGCATGACCCCCTACACTGCCCGAACACCACTGCTCTGCCCAAAACCCTGAAACACCAGCCCCAGCACGACCCCCTACACTGCTCGAACACCACTGCACTGCCCTAAACCTTGAAACACCAGCCCCTGTACGACCCCCTACACTGCCCGAACACCACTGCACCTACCCTAAACCCTGAAACATCACCCCCAGCACGACCCCCTACACTGCCCGAGCACCACTGCACTGCCCTAAACCCTGAAACACCAGCCCCGCACGACCCCCTACACTGCCCGAACACCACTGCACTGCCCTAAACCCTGAAACACCAGCCCCAGCACGACCGCCTTCACTGCCCGAACACCACTGCACTGCCCTAAACCCTGAAACACCAGCCCCAGCACGACCCCCTACACTGCCCGAACACCACTGCACTGCCCTAAACCGTGAAACACCAGCCTCAGCACGACCCCCTACACTGCCTGAACACCACTGCACTGCCCTGAAACCTGAAACACCAGCCCCAGCACAACACCCTACACTGCCCGAACACCACTGCACTGCCCTAAACCCTGAAACACCACCCGTGCATGACCCCCTACACTGCCCGAACACCACTGCACTGCCCTAAACCCTGAAACACCACCCCCAGCGTGACCTCCTACACTGCCCGAACACCACTGCACTGCCCTAAACCCTGAAACACCACCCCTGCACAACCCCTACACTGCTCGAACACTACTGCACTGCCCTAAACCCAGAAACACCATCCCCAGCATGACCCCCTATACTGCACGAACACCACTGCACTGCCCTAAACCCTGAAACACTACCCCCAGCAGGACCCCCTACACTGCCCGAACACCACTGCACTGCCCTAAACCCTGAAACATCAGACCCAGCACGACCCCCTACATGGCCCGAACACCACTGCACTGCCCTAAACCCTGAAACACCACCCCCTGCACGACCCCCTACACTGCCTGAACACCACTGCCCTCAACCCTGAAACACCACCCCCAGCAAGACCCCCTACACTGCCCGAACACCACTGCACTGCCCTAAACCCTGAAACACCAGACCCAGCACGACCCCCTACATGGCCCGAACACCACTGCACTGCCCTAAACCCTGAAACACCACCCCTGCACGACCCCCTACACTGCCCGAACACCACTGTACTGCCCTAAACCCTGAAACCCCACCCCCAGCATGACCCCCTACACTGCCAGAACACCACTGCACTGCCCTAAACCCTGAAACACCACCCCCTGCACGACCCCCTACACTGCCCGAACACTACTGCACTGCCCTAAACCCTGAAACACCACCCCCAGCACTACCCCCTACACTGCACGAACACCACTGCACCGCCCTAAACCCTGAAACACTACCCCCAGCAAGACCCCCTACACTGCCCGAACACCACTGCCCTAAACCCTGAAACATCACCCCCAGCAAAACCCCTACACTGCCCGAACACCACTGCCCTAAACCCTGAAACACCACCCCCAGCAAGACCCCCTACACTGCCCGAACACCACTGCACTGCCCTAAACCCTGAAACACCACCCCCAGCAAGACCCCCTACACTGCCCGAACACCACTGCACTGCCCTAAACCCTGAAACACCACCCCCAGCATGACCCCCTACACTGCCCGAACACCACTGCTCTGCCCAAAACCCTGAAACACCAGCCTCAGCATGACCCCTACACTGCCCGAACACCACTGCACTGCCCTAAACCCTGAAACACCAGCCCGACCCCCTACACTGCCCGAACACCACTGCACTGCCCTAAACCCTGAAACACCAGCCCCAGCACAACCCCGTACACTGCCCGCACACCACTGCACTGCCCTAAACCCTGAAACACCAGCCCCAGCACAACCCCGTACACTGCCCGAACACCACTGCACTGCCCTAAACCCTGAAACACCAGCCCCAGCACGACCGCCTACACTGCCCAAAAACTACTGCACTGCCCTAGACCCTGAAACATCACCCCCAGCAAGACTACCTACACTGGCCGAACACCACTGCACTGCCCTAAACCCTGAAACACCACCCCCTGCACGACCCCCTACACTGCCCAAACACTACTGCACTGCCCTAAACCCTGAAACACCACCCCTCAGCACGACACCCTACACTGCCCGAACACCACTGAACTGCCCTAAACCCTGAAACACCACCCCAGCACGACCCCCTACACTGCCCGAACACCACTGCACTAAACCCTGAAACACCACCCCTGCACGACCCCCTACACTGCCGGAACACCACTGCACTGCCCTAAACCCTGAAACACCACCCCCAGCACGACCCCCTACACTGCCCGAACACCACTGCACTGCCCTAAACCCTGAAACATCACCCCCAGCACAACCCCCTACACTGCCTGAGCACCATTGCTCTGCCCTAAACCCTGAAACACTAGCCCCAGCACGACCCCCTACACTGCCCGAACACCACTGCACTGCCCTAAACCCTGAAACACCACCCCCTGCACGACCCCCTACACTGCCCGAACACCACTGCACTGCCCTAAACCCTGAAACACCACCCCCAGCACGACCCCCTACACTGCCCGAACACCACTGCACTGCCCTAAACCCTGAAACACCACCCCCAGCACGACACCCTACACTGCCCGAACACCACTGCACTGCCCTAAACCCTAGAACACTACCCCCAGCATGACCCCCTACACTACCCGAACACCACTGCACTACCCTAAACCCTAAAATACTCCCCCAGCACGACCCCCTACACTACCCGAACACGACTGCACTGCCCTAAACCCTAAAACACTCCCCCCAGCACGACCCCCTACACTACCCGAACACCACTGCACTGCCCTAAACCCTAAAACACTCCTCCCAGCACGACCCCCTACACTACCTAAACACCACTGCACTGCCCTAAACACTAAAACACTACCCCGCATGACCCCCTACACTACCCAAATACCAATGCACTACCCTAATCCCTAAAACACTACCCCCCGCACAACCCCTACACTACCCAAAGACCACTGCACTACCCTAAACTCTAAAACAATACCCCCGCATGACTCCCTACACTACCCAAAGACCACTGCACTACCCTAAACCCTAAAACACGACCTCCTACACTACACAAACACCACTGCACTACCCTAAACCCTAAAAAACTACCCCCAGCATGAACCCCTACACTACCCAAACACCACTGCACTACCCTAAACCATAAAACACTACCCTGAGCAGTACCCCTACGCTACCCAAACACCACTGCACTACCTTAAACCCTAAAACACTACCCCCAGCAGTACCCCTACACTACCCAAACACCATTGCACTACCCTAAACCTAAAACCCTAAAACACTAACCCCAGCACGACCCCCTACACTACCCAAACACCACTGTACTACCCTAAACCCTAAAACACTCCCCCAGCACGACTCCCTACACTACCCAAATACCACTGCACTACCCTAAACCCTAAATCTACCCCCAGCATGACCCCCTACACTACACAAACACCACTGCACTACCCTAAACCCTAAAACACTACCCCCAGCACGACCCTCTTCACTACCTAAACACAACTGAACAATTTGTTACAGGCGTTGCAACGCAGGCCTGTGGTGCTTACTGGAAGTACCTGGTGGGCTAGTTGGGCCCCAGGGACTCTCAGGATTCAAGGTGACCTAATCCCCCAACTTAAAACGCGCCACGGGCGCGTTTGCACAGTGGTGAAGGGAGGGGGCGGGGCCTCAAGTGACATGTGCGCAAACACGCGCTGTGGTGCGTTTTAAGTTGGGGAGTTAATTCCCTTTGAATCCTGGGGGCCAACTAGCTCACCAGGTACCTTCAGTAAGCACAACAGAGTTGCGTTGCAGAGAGGTGAAAAAAGGTGCGTGGCCTCGGAACGCCTCTCTGCAACTCAGCTCTGTGGTCCTAACTGTAGGTACCTGGGGGCTAGTTGGGCCCCAGGGACCCTCAGGATTCAAGGGGACTTAATCCCGCAACTTAAAACGTGCCACGGGGCGCGTTTGCACACATGTCACCTCAGGCCCCCCCTCCCTTCACCATTGCGCAAACGCGCACTGGCTCTGGTTAGTCAGAGTCAGTTACCACCAGTACCCGTCTGAAAAAGTTGTGGGCACAGGATGATTTTGCAACAATGCCTCTTTCTGCTCCTCTGTTGGTTCTTTCTGCACATCTTTTGCTTCTTTCTGTGCGTTTTTTCTTCTTTCTTCACACCTCTGTTGGCATAGTTAGAAACTAGCATTTAAAAAACCTTTGAAATTCACTTAAAACATCATAGGTTTCAGGCACGTTATAGTTAGAAATTAGCATTTAAAAAACCTTTGAAATTCACTGAAAAAACCATAGGTTTCAGGCACGTTATAGTTCGAAATTAGCATTTAAAAAACCTTTGAAATTCACTGAAAAAACCATAGGTTTCAGGCACGTTATAGTTAGAAATTAGCATTTAAAAACCTTTGAAATTCACAGAAAAAACCATAGGTTTCAGACACGTAATAGTTAGAAATTAGCATTTTCCTGTACTGAGTGACCGTAAGTATGAGTGACTGTACGGGTGAGTGAGTGGATGTGTGCGTAGCCCTCAGAATCAGTGAGTGGGTATGTAGTTATTGGTGTTGGAGTGTCTATGGTTTTGCGAATGGCAGTCTGTAATTTAGAGTGGGTGTATCAAAGGTTATATTAGGGTGTGAGAAGATGCATGAAATTATCACGTGGATGATGTCATCAGTGATGTCATTTGAGATGTCATCAGTGATGTCATCAGTGATGTCACTGACCATGTCATGAGTGTTGTAATATGTGACGTCATCAGCAGTGCATTGCGGGGGCACGAGTTATAGTTAGCTGGACTAACTATAACGGGGAATTTCACGGGTTTTGTACGAGTGCAATGTCCAACTAACTATAACTGTCCCTAAAACCTATGGTTTTTTCAGTGAATATATATATATATATATATATATATATATATATATAAATATATATATATATTGAATCCAATTCCTCCAATGCCCATGGAGAAAGAAGGCTGCACTCAGGTGCAGGCATATTTCATCAAATTTATTCGGCCAGAACGTGACAACAAGGAGTGCCACACCCGACGCGTTTCGGCAAGTCCTTAATCATGGGGTATGGCCGGAAAACCGTTAATCACATGACTGTTTCCTTGGCATAAAAAACACAGTCCATCTTATTAAACCCTTCAATGGGTGCTCTTTGGTCACGTTTCATTAATTACAAACCACGCAGTCCCATATCTCGCCCAAATCACAAGCAAAACATAGGCCCTTTACGCAGAAAGGGTTCTAATAATATGAACTGTGTTTTTTATGCCAACAGATATGTGCCTCTCGGATGTCCATTTGGAGGTATAATGATTTTGAGATTGTGAACATTTACCATAATGCATCATTTTCGAGTCCGAGTGGTTGGCCTATCACAAGTGCCTTCGACATAATTAAAAGGAAACAGTCATGTGATTAACGGTTTGCCGGCCATACCCCATGAGTAAGGATTTGCCGAAACGCGTCGGGGGTGGCAGTCCTTGTTGTCACGTTCTGGGCGAATAAATTTGATGAATTATGCCTGCAGCTGAGTGCAGCCTTCTTTCTCCATGGGCATTGGTGGAATTGGATTCATGTTTGACGGCGTAGCCCAACTCCGGTACAGGACTTCACCACCTTGTCAATGTCAGCACGGTGCCGCCAGGACATTTACGGATGGTCCGTGCTGCCGCAGATTTCTGCGTAAAGGGCCTATGTTTTGCTTGTGATTTGGGCGAGATATGGGACTGCATGGTTTGTAATTAATGAAATGTGATCAAAGAGCACCCATTGAAGGGTTTAATAATATGGACTGTGTTTTTATGCCAACAGATATGTGCCTCTCGGATGTCCATTTGGCGATATAATGATTTTGAGATTGTGAACATTTACCATAATGCATCATTTTCGAGTCCGAGTGGTTGGCCTATCACAAGTGCCTTCGGCATAATTAAAAGGAAACAGTCATGTGACTAACAGTTTGCCGGCCATAACCCATGAGTAAGGATTTGTCGAAACACGTCGGGGGGTGGCACTCCTTGTTGTCACGTTGTGGCTGAATAAATTTGATGAAATATGCCTGCAGCTGAGTGCAGCCTTCTTTCGCCATGGGCATTGGAGGAATTGGATTCATGTTTGACGGCGTAGCCCGACGCCGGTACAGGACTGCACCACCTTGTCAATGTCAGCACGGTGCCGCCAGGACATTTACGGATGGTCCGTGCTGCCGCAGATTTCTGCGTAAAGGGCCTATGTTTTGCTTGTGATTTGGGTGAGATATGGGACTGCATGTTTTGTAATTAATGAAACGTGACCAAAGAGCACCCATTGAAGGGTTTAATAATATGGACTGTGTTTTTTATGCCAACAGATATGTGCCTCTTGGATGTCCATTTGGAGATATAATGATTTTGAGATTGTGAACATTCACCATAATGCATCATTTTCGAGTCCGAGTGGTTGGCCTATCACAAGTGCCTTCGGCATAATTAAAAGGAAACAGTCATCTGATTAACGGTTTGCCGGCCATTCCCCATGAGTAAGGATTTGCTGAAACGCGTCGGGGGTGGCACTCCTTGTTGTCACGTTATGGCCAAATAAATTTGATGAAATATGCCTGCAGCTGAGTGCAGCCTTCTTTCTCCATGGGCATTGGAGGAATTGGATTCATGTTTGACGGCGTAGCCCGACTCCGGTACAGGACTGCACCACCTTGTCAATGGCAGCAGGCTGCCGCAGGGACATTTACGGATGGCCCGTGCTGCCGCAGATTTCTGCGTAAAGGGCCTATGTTTTGCTTGTGATTTGGGCGAGATATGGGACTGCATGGTTTGTAATTCATGAAACGTGACCAAAGAGCACCCATTGAAGGGTTTAATAATATGGACTGTGTTTTTTATGCCAACAGATATGTGCCTCTCGGATGTCCATTTGGAGATATAATGATTTTGAGATTGTGAACATTTACCATAATGCATCATTTTCGAGTCCGAGTGGTTGGCCTATCACAAGTGCCTTCGGCATAATTAAAAGGAAACAGTCATGTGATTAGCAGTTTGCCGGCCATACCCCATGAGTAAGGATTAGCCGAAACTCGTCGGGGGGTGGCACTCCTTGTTGTCACGTTCTGGTTGAATAAATTTGATGAAATATGCCTGCAGCTGAGTGCAGCCTTCTTTCGCCATGGGCATTGGAGGAATTGGATTCATGTTAGAAGGCGTAGCCCACGCCGGTACAGGACTTCACCACCTTGTCAATGTCAGCACGATGCCGCCAGGACATTTACGGATGGCCCGTGCTGCCGCAGATTTCTGCGTAAAGGGCCTATGTTTTGCTTGTGATTTGGGCAAGATATGGGACTGCATGGTTTGTAATTAATGAAACGTGACCAAAGAGCACCCATTGAAGGGTTTAATAATATGGACTGTGTTTTCATGCCAACAGATATGTGCCTCTCGGATGTCCATTTGGAGATATAATGATTTTGAGATTGTGAACATTTACCATAATGCATCATTTTCGAGTCCGAGTGGTTGGCCTATCACAAGTGCCTTCGGCATAATTAAAAGGAAACAGTCATGTGATTAACGGTTTGCCGGCCATACCCCATGAGTAAGGATTTGCCGAAACGCGTCGGGGGGTGGCACTCCTTGTTGTCACGTTCTGGCCGAATAAATTTGATGAAATATGCCTGCAGCTGAGTGCAGCCTTCTTTCTCCATGGGCATTGGAGGAATTGGATTCATGTTTGACGGCGTAGCCCGACGCCGGTACAGGACTGCACCACCTTGTCAATGTCAGCACGGTGCCGCCAGGACATTCACGGATGGCCCGTGCTGCCGCAGATTTCTGCGTAAAGGGCCTATGTTTTGCTTGTGATTTGGGTGAGATATGGGACTGCATGGTTTGTAATTAATGAAACGTGACCAAAGAGCACCCATTGAAGGGTTTAATAATATGGACTGTGTTTTTTATGCCAACAGATATGTGCCTCTCGGATGTCCATTTGGAGATATAATGATTTTGAGATTGTGAACATTTACCATAATGCATCATTTTCGAGTCCGAGTGGTTGGCCTATCACAAGTGCCTTCGGCATAATTAAAAGGAAACAGTCATGTGATTAACGGTTTGCCGGCCATACCCCATGAGTAAGGATTTGCCGAAACGCGTCGGGGGTGGCACTCCTTGTTGTCACGTTCTGGCCGAATAAATTTGATGAAATATGCCTGCAGCTGAGTGCAGCCTTCTTTCTCCATGGGCATTGGAGGAATTGGATTCATGTTTGACGGCGTAGCCCGACGCCGGTACAGGACTGCACCACCTTGTCAATGGCAGCACGGTGCCGCCAGGACATTCACGGATGGCCCGTGCTGCCGCAGATTTCTGCGTAAAGGGCCTATGTTTTGCTTGTGATTTGGGCGAGATATGGGACTGCATGGTTTGTAATTAATGAAACGTGACCAAAGAGCACCCATTGAAGGGTTTAATAATATGGACTGTGTTTTTTATGCCAACAGATATGTGCCTCTCGGATGTCCATTTGGAGATATAATGATTTTGAGATTGTGAACATTTACCATAATGCATCATTTTCGAGTCCGAGTGGTTGGCCTATCACAAGTGCCTTCGGCATAATTAAAAGGAAACAGTCATGTGATTAACGGTTTGCCGGCCATACCCCATGAGTAAGGATTTGCCGAAACGCGTCGGGGGTGGCACTCCTTGTTGTCACGTTCTGGCCGAATAAATTTGATGAAATATGCCTGCAGCTGAGTGCAGCCTTCTTTCTCCATGGGCATTGGAGGAATTGGATTCATGTTTGACGGCGTAGCCCGACGCCGGTACAGGACTGCACCACCTTGTCAATGTCAGCACGGTGCCGCCAGGACATTCACGGATGGCCCGTGCTGCCGCAGATTTCTGCGTAAAGGGCCTATGTTTTGCTTGTGATTTGGGCGAGATATGGGACTGCATGGTTTGTAATTAATGAAACGTGACCAAAGAGCACCCATTGAAGGGTTTAATAATATGGACTGTGTTTTTTATGCCAACAGATATGTGCCTCTCGGATGTCCATTTGGAGATATAATGATTTTGAGATTGTGAACATTTACCATAATGCATCATTTTCGAGTCCGAGTGGTTGGCCTATCACAAGTGCCTTCGGCATAATTAAAAGGAAACAGTCATGTGATTAACGGTTTGCCGGCCATACCCCATGAGTAAGGATTTGCCGAAACGCGTCGGCGGGTGGCACTCCTTGTTGTCACGTTCTGGCCGAATAAATTTGATGAAATATGCCTGCAGCTGAGTGCAGCCTTCTTTCTCCATGGGCATTGGAGGAATTGGATTCATGTTTGACGGCGTAGCCCGACGCCGGTACAGGACTGCACCACCTTGTCAATGTCAGCACGGTGCCGCCAGGACATTCACGGATGGCCCGTGCTGCCGCAGATTTCTGCGTAAAGGGCCTATGTTTTGCTTGTGATTTGGGCGAGATATGGGACTGCATGGTTTGTAATTAATGAAACGTGACCAAAGAGCACCCATTGAAGGGTTTAATAATATGGACTGTGTTTTTTATGCCAACAGATATGTGCCTCTCGGATGTCCATTTGGAGATATAATGATTTTGAGATTGTGAACATTTACCATAATGCATCATTTTCAAGTCCGAGTGGTTGGCCTATCACAAGTGCCTTCGGCATAATTAAAAGGAAACAGTCATGTGATTAACGGTTTGCCGGCCATACCCCATGAGTAAGGATTTGCCGAAACGCGTCGGGGGTGGCACTCCTTGTTGTCACATTCTGGCCGAATAAATTTGATGAAATATGCCTGCAGCTGAGTGCAGCCTTCTTTCTCCATGGGCATTGGAGGAATTGGATTCATGTTTGACGGCGTAGCCCGACGCCGGTACAGGACTGCACCACCTTGTCAATGTCAGCACGGTGCCGCCAGGACATTCACGGATGGCCCGTGCTGCCGCAGATTTCTGCGTAAAGGGCCTATGTTTTGCTTGTGATTTGGGCGAGATATGGGACTGCATGGTTTGTAATTAATGAAACGTGACCAAAGAGCACCCATTGAAGGGTTTAATAATATGGACTGTGTTTTTTATGCCAACAGATATGTGCCTCTCGGATGTCCATTTGGAGATATAATGATTTTGAGATTGTGAACATTTACCATAATGCATCATTTTCGAGTCCGAGTGGTTGGCCTATCACAAGTGCCTTCGGCATAATTAAAAGGAAACAGTCATGTGATTAACGGTTTGCCGGCCATACCCCATGAGTAAGGATTTGCCGAAACGCGTCGGGGGTGGCACTCCTTGTTGTCACGTTCTGGCCGAATAAATTTGATGAAATATGCCTGCAGCTGAGTGCAGCCTTCTTTCTCCATGGGCATTGGAGGAATTGGATTCATGTTTGACGGCATAGCCCGACGCCGGTACAGGACTGCACCACCTTGTCAATGTCAGCACGGTGCCGCCAGGACATTCACGGATGGCCCGTGCTGCCGCAGATTTCTGCGTAAAGGGCCTATGTTTTGCTTGTGATTTGGGCGAGATATGGGACTGCATGGTTTGTAATTAATGAAACGTGACCAAAGAGCACCCATTGAAGGGTTTAATAATATGGACTGTGTTTTTTATGCCAACAGATATGTGCCTCTCGGATGTCCATTTGGAGATATAATGATTTTGAGATTGTGAACATTTACCATAATGCATCATTTTCGAGTCCGAGTGGTTGGCCTATCACAAGTGCCTTCGGCATAATTAAAAGGAAACAGTCATGTGATTAACGGTTTGCCGGCCATACCCCATGAGTAAGGATTTGCCGAAACGCGTCGGGGGTGGCACTCCTTGTTGTCACGTTCTGGCCGAATAAATTTGATGAAATATGCCTGCAGCTGAGTGCAGCCTTCTTTCTCCATGGGCATTGGAGGAATTGGATTCATGTTTGACGGCGTAGCCCGACGCCGGTACAGGACTGCACCACCTTGTCAATGTCAGCACGGTGCCGCCAGGACATTCACGGATGGCCCGTGCTGCCGCAGATTTCTGCGTAAAGGGCCTATGTTTTGCTTGTGATTTGGGCGAGATATGGGACTGCATGGTTTGTAATTAATGAAACGTGACCAAAGAGCACCCATTGAAGGGTTTAATAATATGGACTGTGTTTTTTATGCCAACAGATATGTGCCTCTCGGATGTCCATTTGGAGATATAATGATTTTGAGATTGTGAACATTTACCATAATGCATCATTTTCGAGTCCGAGTGGTTGGCCTATCACAAGTGCCTTCGGCATAATTAAAAGGAAACAGTCATGTGATTAACGGTTTGCCGGCCATACCCCATGAGTAAGGATTTGCCGAAACGCGTCGGGGGTGGCACTCCTTGTTGTCACGTTCTGGCCGAATAAATTTGATGAAATATGCCTGCAGCTGAGTGCAGCCTTCTTTCTCCATGGGCATTGGAGGAATTGGATTCATGTTTGACGGCGTAGCCCGACGCCGGTACAGGACTGCACCACCTTGTCAATGTCAGCACGGTGCCGCCAGGACATTCACGGATGGCCCGTGCTGCCGCAGATTTCTGCGTAAAGGGCCTATGTTTTGCTTGTGATTTGGGCGAGATATGGGACTGCATGGTTTGTAATTAATGAAACGTGACCAAAGAGCACCCATTGAAGGGTTTAATAATATGGACTGTGTTTTTTATGCCAACAGATATGTGCCTCTCGGATGTCCATTTGGAGATATAATGATTTTGAGATTGTGAACATTTACCATAATGCATCATTTTCGAGTCCGAGTGGTTGGCCTATCACAAGTGCCTTCGGCATAATTAAAAGGAAACAGTCATGTGATTAACGGTTTGCCGGCCATACCCCATGAGTAAGGATTTGCCGAAACGCGTCGGGGGTGGCACTCCTTGTTGTCACGTTCTGGCCGAATAAATTTGATGAAATATGCCTGCAGCTGAGTGCAGCCTTCTTTCTCCATGGGCATTGGAGGAATTGGATTCATGTTTGACGGCATAGCCCGACGCCGGTACAGGACTGCACCACCTTGTCAATGTCAGCACGGTGCCGCCAGGACATTCACGGATGGCCCGTGCTGCCGCAGATTTCTGCGTAAAGGGCCTATGTTTTGCTTGTGATTTGGGCGAGATATGGGACTGCATGGTTTGTAATTAATGAAACGTGACCAAAGAGCACCCATTGAAGGGTTTAATAATATGGACTGTGTTTTTTATGCCAACAGATATGTGCCTCTCGGATGTCCATTTGGAGATATAATGATTTTGAGATTGTGAACATTTACCATAATGCATCATTTTCGAGTCCGAGTGGTTGGCCTATCACAAGTGCCTTCGGCATAATTAAAAGGAAACAGTCATGTGATTAACGGTTTGCCGGCCATACCCCATGAGTAAGGATTTGCCGAAACGCGTCGGGGGTGGCACTCCTTGTTGTCACGTTCTGGCCGAATAAATTTGATGAAATATGCCTGCAGCTGAGTGCAGCCTTCTTTCTCCATGGGCATTGGAGGAATTGGATTCATGTTTGACGGCGTAGCCCGACGCCGGTACAGGACTGCACCACCTTGTCAATGTCAGCACGGTGCCGCCAGGACATTCACGGATGGCCCGTGCTGCCGCAGATTTCTGCGTAAAGGGCCTATGTTTTGCTTGTGATTTGGGCGAGATATGGGACTGCATGGTTTGTAATTAATGAAACGTGACCAAAGAGCACCCATTGAAGGGTTTAATAATATGGACTGTGTTTTTTATGCCAACAGATATGTGCCTCTCGGATGTCCATTTGGAGATATAATGATTTTGAGATTGTGAACATTTACCATAATGCATCATTTTCAAGTCCGAGTGGTTGGCCTATCACAAGTGCCTTCGGCATAATTAAAAGGAAACAGTCATGTGATTAACGGTTTGCCGGCCATACCCCATGAGTAAGGATTTGCCGAAACGCGTCGGGGGTGGCACTCTTTGTTGTCACGTTCTGGCCGAATAAATTTGATGAAATATGCCTGCAGCTGAGTGCAGCCTTCTTTCTCCATGGGCATTGGAGGAATTGGATTCATGTTTGACGGCGTAGCCCGACGCCGGTACAGGACTGCACCACCTTGTCAATGTCAGCACGGTGCCGCCAGGACATTCACGGATGGCCCGTGCTGCCGCAGATTTCTGCGTAAAGGGCCTATGTTTTGCTTGTGATTTGGGCGAGATATGGGACTGCATGGTTTGTAATTAATGAAACGTGACTAAAGAGCACCCATTGAAGGGTTTAATAATATGGACTGTGTTTTTTATGCCAACAGATATGTGCCTCTCGGATGTCCATTTGGAGATATAATGATTTTGAGATTGTGAACATTTACCATAATGCATCATTTTCGAGTCCGAGTGGTTGGCCTATCACAAGTGTACTTCGGCATAATTAAAAGGAAACAGTCATGTGATTAACGGTTTGCCGGCCATACCCCATGAGTAAGGATTTGCCGAAACGCGTCGGGGGTGGCACTCCTTGTTGTCACGTTCTGGCCGAATAAATTTGATGAAATATGCCTGCAGCTGAGTGCAGCCTTCTTTCTCCATGGGCATTGGAGGAATTGGATTCATGTTTGACGGCATAGCCCGACGCCGGTACAGGACTGCACCACCTTGTCAATGTCAGCACGGTGCCGCCAGGACATTCACGGATGGCCCGTGCTGCCGCAGATTTCTGCGTAAAGGGCCTATGTTTTGCTTGTGATTTGGGCGAGATATGGGACTGCATGGTTTGTAATTAATGAAACGTGACCAAAGAGCACCCATTGAAGGGTTTAATAATATGGACTGTGTTTTTAATGTCAACAGATATGTGCCTCTCGGATGTCAATTTGGAGATATAATGATTTTGAGATTGTGAACATTTGCCATAATGCATCATTTTCTAGTCCGAGTGGTTGGCCTATCACAAGTGCCTTCGGCATATTTAAAAGGAAACAGTCATGTGATTAACGGTTTGCCGGCCATACCCCATGAGTAAGGATTTGCCAAAATGCGTCGGCGGGTGGCACTCCTTGTTGTCACGTTCTGGCCGAATAAATTTGATGAAATATGCCTGCAGCTGAGTGCAGCCTTCTTTCTCCATTGGCATTGGAGGAATTGGATTAATGTTTGACGGTGTAGCCCGACGCTGGTACAGGACTGCACCACCTTGTCAATGTCAGCACGGTGCCGCCAGGACATTTACGGATGGCCTGTGCTGCCGCATATTTCTGCGTAAAGGGCCTATGTTTTGCTTGTGATTTGGGCGAGATATGGGACTGCATGGTTTGTAATTAATGAAACTTGACCAAGAGCACCCATTGAAGGGTTTAATAATATGGGCTGTGTTTTTTATGCCAACAGATATGTGCCTCTCGGATTTCCATTTGGAGATATAATGATTTTGAGATTGTGAACATTAACCATAATGCATCATTTTCAAGTCCGAGTGGTTGGCCTATCACAAGTGCCTTCGGCATAATTAAAAGGAAACAGTCATGTGATTAACGGTTTGCCGGCCATACCCCATGAGTAAGGATTTGCCGAAACGCGTCGGGGGTGGCACTCTTTGTTGTCACGTTCTGGCTGAATAAATTTGATGAAATATTCCTGCAGCTGAGTGCAGCCTTCTTTCTCCATGGGCATTGGAGGAATTGGATTCATGTTTGACGGCGTAGCCCGACGCCGGTACAGGACTGCACTACCTTGTCAATGTCAGCACTGTGCCGCCAGGACATTTAGGGATGGCCCGTGCTGCCGCAGATTTCTGCGTAAAGGGCCTATGTTTTGCTTGTGATTTGGCCGAGATATGGGACTCCATGGTTTGTAATTAATGAAACGTGACTAAAGAGCACCCATTGAAGGGTTTTATAATATGGACTGTGTTTTTTATGCCAACAGATATATGCCTCTCAGATGTCCATTTGGAGATATAATGATTTTGCGATTGTGAACATTTACCATAATGCATCATTTTCGAGTCCGAGTGGTTGGCCTATCACAAGTGACGTCGGCATAATTAAAAGAAACAGTCATGTGATTAACGGTTTGCCGGCCATACCCCATGAGTAAGGATTTGCCGAAACGCGTCGGGGGGTGGCACTCCTTGTTGTCACATTCTGGCCGAATAAATTTGATGAAATATGCCTGCAGCTGAGTGCAGCCTTCTTTCTCCATGGGCATTGGAGGAGTTGGATTCATGTTTGACGGCATAGCCCGACGCTGGTACAGGACTGCACCACCTTGTCAATGTCAGCACGGTGCCGCCAGGACATTTACGGATGGCCCGTGCTGCCGCAGATTTCTGCGTAAAGGGCCTATGTTTTGCTGGTGATTTGGGCGAGATATGGGACTGCGTGGTTTGTAATTAATGAAACGTGACCAAAGAGCACCCATTGAAGGGTTTAATAATATGGGCTGTGTTTTTTTATGCCAACAGATATGTGCCTCTCGGATGTCCATTTGGAGATATAATGATTTTGAGATTGTGAACATTAACCATAATGCATCATTTTCGAGTCCGAGTGGTTGGCCTATCACAAGTGCCTTCGGCATAATTAAAAGGAAACAGTCATGTGATTAACGGTTTGCCGGCCATACCCCATGAGTAAGGATTTGCCGAAACGCGTCGGGGGTGGCACTCTTTGTTGTCACGTTCTGGCTGAATAAATTTGATGAAATATGCCTGCAGCTGAGTGCAGCCTTCTTTCTCCATGGGCATAGGAGGAATTGGATTCATGTTTGACGGCGTAGCCCGACACCGGTACAGGACTGCACTACCTTGTCAATGTCAGCACGGTGCCGCCAGGACATTTAGGGAAGGCCCGTGCTGCCGCAGATTTCTGCGTAAAGGGCCTATGTTTTGCTTGTGATTTGGCCGAGATATGGGACTCCATGGTTTGTAATTAATGAAACGTGACTAAAGAGCACCCCTTGAAGGGTTTTATAATATGGACTGTGTTTTTTATGCCAACAGATATATGCCTCTCAGATGTCCATTTGGAGATATAATGATTTTGCGATTGTGAACATTTACCATAATGCATCATTTTCGAGTCCGAGTGGTTGGCCTATCACAAGTGACGTCGGCATAATTAAAAGAAACAGTCATGTGATTAACGGTTTGCCGGCCATACCCCATGAGTAAGGATTTGCCGAAACGCGTCGGGGGGTGGCACTCCTTGTTGTCACGTTCTGGCCGAATAAATTTGATGAAATATGCCTGCAGCTGAGTGCAGCCTTCTTTCTCCATGGGCATTGGAGGAGTTGGATTCATGTTTGACGGCATAGCCCGACGCTGGTTCAGGACTGCACCACCTTGTCAATGTCAGCACGGTGCCGCCAGGACATTTACGGATGGCCCGTGCTGCCGCAGATTTCTGCGTAAAGGGCCTATGTTTTGCTGGTGATTTGGGCGAGATATGGGACTGCGTGGTTTGTAATTAATGAAACGTGACCAAAGAGCACCCATTGAAGGGTTTAATATTATGGACTGTGTTTTTAATGCCAACAGATATGTGCCTCTCGGATGTCCATTTGGAGATATAATGATTTTGAGATTGTGAACATTTACCATAATGCATCATTTTCTAGTCCGAGTGGTTGGCCTATCACAAGTGCCTTCGGCATATTTAAAAGGAAACAGTCATGTGATTAACGGTTTGCCGGCCATACCACGATGAGTAAGTATTTGCCGAAATGCGTCGGGGGTGGCACTCCTTGTTGTCACGTTCTGGCCGAATAAATTTAATGAAATATGCCTGCAGCTGAGTGCAGCCTTCTTTCTCCATGGGCATTGGAGGAATTGGATTCATGTTTGACGGCGTAGCCCGACGCCTGTACAGGACTGCACCACCTTGTCAATGTCAGCACGGTGCCGCCAGGACATTTACGGATGGCCCGTGCTGCCGCATATTTCTGCGTAAAGGGCCTATGTTTTGCTTGTGATTTGGGCGAGATATGGTAATGCATGGTTTGTAATTAATGAAACTTGACTAAAGAGCACCCATTGAAGGGTTTAATAATATGGGCTGTGTTTTTTATGCCAACAGATATGTGCCTCTCGGATGTCCATTTGGAGATATAATGATTTTGAGATTGTGAACATTAACCATAATGCATCATTTTCGAGTCCGAGTGGTTGGCCTATCACAAGTGCCTTCGGCATAATTAAAAGGAAACAGTCATGTGATTAACGGTTTGCCGGCCATACCCCATGAGTAAGGATTTGCCGAAACGCGTCGGGGGTGGCACTCTTTGTTGTCATGTTCTGGCTGAATAAATTTGATGAAATATGCCTGCAGCTGAGTGCAGCCTTCTTTCTCCATGGGCATAGGAGGAATTGGATTCATGTTTGACGGCGTAGCCCGACGCCGGTACAGGACTGCACTACCTTGTCAATGTCAGCACGGTGCCGCCAGGACATTTAGGGAAGGCCCGTGCTGCCGCAGATTTCTGCGTAAAGGGCCTATGTTTTGCTTGTGATTTGGCCGAGATATGGGACTCCATGGTTTGTAATTAATGAAACGAGACTAAAGAGCACCCATTGAAGGGTTTTATAATATGGACTGTGTTTTTTATGCCAACAGATATATGCCTCTCAGATGTCCATTTGGAGATATAATGATTTTGCGATTGTGAACATTTACCATAATGCATCATTTTCGAGTCCGAGTGGTTGGCCTATCACAAGTGTCGTCGGCATAATTAAAAGAAACAGTCATGTGATTAACGGTTTGCCGGCCATACCCCATGAGTAAGGATTTGCCAAAACGCGTCGGGGGTGGCACTCCTTGTTGTCACGTTCTGGCCGAATAAATTTGATGAAATATGCCTGCAGCTGAGTGCAGCCTTCTTTCTCCATGGGCATTGGAGGAGTTGAATTCATGTTTGACGGCATAGCCCGACGCTGGTACAGGACTGCACCACCTTGTCAATGTCAGCACGGTGCCGCCAGGACCTTTACGGATGGCCCGTGCTGCCGCAGATTTCTGCGTAAAGGGCCTATGTTTTGCTGGTGATTTGGGCGAGATATGGGACTGCGTGGTTTGTAATTAATGAAACGTGACCAAAGAGCACCCATTGAAGGGTTTAATATTATGGACTGTGTTTTTAATGCCAACAGATATGTGCCTCTCGGATGTCCATTTGGAGATATAATGATTGTGAGATTGTGAACATTTACCATAATGCATCATTTTCTAGTCCGAGGGGTTGGCCTATCACAAGTGCCTTCGGCATATTTAAAAGGAAACAGTCATGTGATTAACGGTTTGCCGGCCATACACGATGAGTAAGGATTTGCCGAAATGCGTCGGGGGTGGCACTCCTTGTTGTCACGTTCTGGCCGAATAAATTTAATGAAATATGCCTGCAGCTGAGTGCAGCCTTCTTTCTCCATGGGCATTGGAGGAATTGGATTCATGTTTGACGGCGTAGCCCGACGCCTGTACAGGACTGCACCACCTTGTCAATGTCAGCACGGTGCCGCCAGGACATTTACGGATGGCCCGTGCTGCCGCATATTTCTGCGTAAAGGGCCTATGTTTTGCTTGTGATTTGGGCGAGATATGGTACTGCATGGTTTGTAATTAATGAAACTTGACTAAAGAGCACCCATTGAAGGGTTTAATAATATGGGCTGTGTTTTTTATGCCAACAGATATGTGCCTCTCGGATGTCCATTTGGAGATATAATGATTTTGAGATTGTGAACATTAACCATAATGCATCATTTTCGAGTCCGAGTGGTTGGTCTATCACAAGTGCCTTCGGCATAATTAAAAGGAAACAGTCATGTGATTAACGGTTTGCCGGCCATACCCCATGAGTAAGGATTTGCCGAAACGCGTCGGGGGTGGCACTCTTTGTTGTCACGTTCTGGCTGAATAAATTTGATGAAATATGCCTGCAGCTGAGTGCAGCCTTCTTTCTCCATGGGCATAGGAGGAATTGGATTCATGTTTGACGGCGTAGCCCGACGCCGGTACAGGACTGCACTACCTTGTCAATGTCAGCACGGTGCCGCCAGGACATTTAGGGATGGCCTGTGCTGCCGCAGATTTCTGCGTAAAGGGCCTATGTTTTGCTTGTGATTTGGCCGAGATATGGGACTCCATGGTTTGTAATTAATGAAACGTGACTAAAGAGCACCCATTGAGGGGTTTTATAATATGGACTGTGTTTTTTATGCCAACAGATATATGCCTCTCAGATGTCCATTTGGAGATATAATGATTTTGCGATTGTGAACATTTACCATAATGCATCATTTTCGAGTCCGAGTGGTTGGCCTATCACAAGTGACGTTGGCATAATTAAAAGAAACAGTCATGAGATTAATGGTTTGCCGGCCATACCCCATGAGTAAGGATTTGCCGAAACGCGTCGGGGGGTGGCACTCCTTGTTGTCACGTTCTGGCCGAATAAATTTGATGAAATATGCCTGCAGCTGAGTGCAGCCTTCTTTCTCCATGGGCATTGGAGGAGTTGGATTCATGTTTGACGGCATAGTCCGACGCCGGTACAGGACTGCACCACCTTGTCAATGTCAGCACGGTGCCGCCAGGACATTTACGGATGGCCCGTGCTGCCGCAGATTTCTGTGTAAAGGGCCTATGTTTTGCTTGTGATTTGGGCGAGATATGGGACTGCATGGTTTGTAATTAATGAAACATGACCAAAGAGCACCCATTGAAGGGTTTAATAATATGGACTGTGTTTTTATGCCAACAGATATGTGCCTCTCGGATGTCCATTTGGAGATATAATGATTTTGAGATTGTGAACATTTACCATAATGCATCATTTTCGAGTCCGAGTGGTTGGTCTATCACAAGTGCCTTCGGCATAATTAAAAGGAAACAGTCATGTGATTAACGGTTTGCTGGCCATACCCCATGAGTAAGGATTTGCCGAAACGCGTCGGGGGGGGGCACTCCTTGTTGTCACGTTCTGGCCGAATAAATTTGATGAAATATGCCTGCAGCTGAGTGCAGCCTTCTTTCTCCATGGGCATTGGAGGAATTGGATTCATGTTTGACGGCGTAGCCCGACGCCGGTACAGGACTGCACCACCTTGTCAATGTCAGCACGGTGCCACCAGGACATTTACGGATGGCCCGTGCTGCCGCAGATTTCTGCGTAAAGGGCCTATGTTTTGCTGGTGATTTGGGCGAGATATGGGACTGCGTGGTTTGTAATTAATGAAACGTGACCAAAGAGCACCCATTGAAGGGTTTAATATTATGGACTGTGTTTTTAATGCCAACAGATATGTGCCTCTCGGATGTCCATTTGGAGATATAATGATTTTGAGATTGTGAACATTTACCATAATGCATCATTTTCTAGTCCGAGTGGTTGGCCTATCACAAGTGCCTTCGGCATATTTAAAAGGAAACAGTCATGTGATTAACGGTTTGCCGGCCATACACGATGAGTAAGGATTTGCCGAAATGCGTCGGGGGTGGCACTCCTTGTTGTCACGTTCTGGCCGAATAAATTTAATGAAATATGCCTGCAGCTGAGTGCAGCCTTCTTTCTCCATGGGCATTGGAGGAATTGGATTCATGTTTGACGGCGTAGCCCTACGCCTGTACAGGACTGCACCACCTTGTCAATGTCAGCACGGTGCCGCCAGGACATTTACGGATGGCCCGTGCTGCCGCAGATTTCTGCGTAAAGGGCCTATGTTTTGCTTGTAATTTGGGCGAGATATGGGACTGCATGGTTTGTAATTAATGAAATGTGACCAAAGAGCACCCATTGAAGGGTTTAATAATATGGACTGTGTTTTTTATGCCAACAGATATGTGCCTCTCGGATGTCCATTTGGAGATATAATGATTTTGAGATTGTGAACATTTACCATAATGCATCATTTTCGAGTCCGAGTGGTTGGCCTATCACAAGTGCCTTCAGCATCATTAAAAGGAAACAGTCATATGATTAACGGTTTGCCGGCCATACCCCATGAGTAAGGATTTGCCGAAATGCGTCGGGGGTGGCACTCCTTGTTGTTACGTTCTGGCCGAATAAATTTGATGAAATATGCCTGCAGCTGAGTGCAGCCTTATTTCTCCATGAGCATTGGAGGAATTGGATTCATGTTTGACGGCGTAGCCCGACGCCGGTACAGGACTGAACCACCTTGTCAATGTCAGCACGGTGCCGCCAGGACATTTACGGATGGCCCGTGCTGCCGCAGATTTCTGCGTAAAGGGCCTATGTTTTGCTTGTGATTTGGGCGAGATATGGGACTGCATGGTTTGTAATTAATGAAATGTGACCAAAGAGCACCCATTGAAGGGTTTAATAATATGGACTGTGTTTTTTATGCCAACAGATATGTGCCTCTCGGATGTACATTTGGAGATATAATGATTTTGAGATTGTGAACATTTACCATAATGCATCATTTTCGAGTCCGAGTGGTTGGCCTATCACAAGTGCCTTCAGCATAATTAAAAGGAAATAGTCATGTGATTAACGGTTTGCCGGCCATACCCCATGAGTAAGGATTTGCCGAAACGCGTCGGGGTGTGGCACTCATTGTTGTCACGTTCTGGCTGAATACATTTGATGAAATATGCCTGCAGCTGAGTGCAGCCTTCTTTCTCCAGGGGCATTGGAGGAATTGGATTCATATATATATATATATATATATATATAAAAAATATAAACTAATATTTTAATTAATCATATAATTAAAAAAATCTTAAATAGCATAATATTATCAAAAATATATGTAAACATATTTAAATATACCAAAAACGTAAAATAAAAAAGTGAATCAAATTAATTTAAAATAAAAGTTAAACAACACACATCTTTTACAATTTAATTAAAAATAAGTTACAAACTTAAAATATTGCAAATTATAATATTATTATTATAATAATAAATCAAACACATAAATATATAAATTACAACATAAAATAAATTATTACAAATTACAATAAATACATATACATTTCCCACAACATTAGAAGAAAACATTTTTCTACTAAATTAATTTAAAAATAATTACTCCCACCTAACACAACACAACAGTAACAAAATATTTTACACCACACAAAAATAAGATTTACTATTCTAACTACAATAAATATAAAATTACATAAACTATAACATTACAAGATACTAAAATGTACTATTCCCACTACACTTAACACAACAATAAAATTTATAATCAACAAAAAAAATTAATTCCCACCGCAGTCAGTGCAACAGTAGGGAAAGTGTTGGATTGCAGATGGGTAAAATGTACTATTCCCATTCCAGTCAGTGCAACAGTAGTAAAAGCGCAGGATTGTGGAGGGGTAAAATGTACTATTCTCACTCCAGTCAGTGCAACAGTAGGCAAAGCGTTGCATTGTGGAGGGGTAAAATTTACTATTCCCACTCCAGTCAGTACAACAGTAGGGAATGTGTTGGATAGCGGAGGGATAAAATTTGCTATTCCCACTCCATTCAGTACAACAGTAGGGAAAGTGCTGGATTGCAGAGGGATAAAAATTACTATGCCCACTCCAATAAGTGCAACAGTAGGGAAAGTGTTGGATAGCGAGGGGTACAATTTACTATTTCCACTCCAGTCAGTTAAAAATTAAAAACAAACAAAATATCTTCAACAAAATAAAACTATTTTAAAAACAAAGTAAATGAAAAAATATATAAATATGTAAAAAAATATATTTGATATTAAAATAAAAAATAAATAAAAACATAATATAATGTTAAATACATATCACAAATACCTACAAATATTATTATAAATAAAATACAAACATTATTTTCAAGCAAATAAATATTTTTCTTTAGAAATGATTTATTAACAAAAACATTAATTATTACATAAATTTAGGGCCTCATTACGATGTTGGTCGGAAAGCATTCCGACCAACTTCTTGTTGGAATGGTCTCCGACCGACTCAGGTTTGGGGACTCCGACCGACCGATTACGATGGTTCCGAACACCGTTCGGTCGGACTCCCATTGACGTCAATGGGAGCCTGTGTTCCGACCGACAACACAGGCTCCCATTGAAAAAAGGGGTGGGTGCGGAAAACCTTGCACACTGTGGTGGGCACCTCATGGTTAATTGGAAAGAGGGGACCCATGGGTACCCCTCGGGCCCCAACTGAAGGCCTTCGGGTCGAGGGAGGCCTGCTACGGCCCCCAGATTCGGTTTCTGAAAGCCGTTCTGAGTCGGACAGACCGAGTCGGAACGGCTGTCGGAATCCGACATGGTAATCAGTTGTTCGGAAAACACGCCCGATGGAGCTCTACCATTTGGCTCCGACTGACTCGGACTCTCTGAATGCCAGTCAGAACAGATTCGGAATGACCGACCAGCTACCTTGTATCGTAATCGGTCGGTCGGAAATATTTCCGAGTCGGTCGGAAACTATCCTTCCACCATGGGTTCGGTCAAACTGAATGCCATTCGAAGCCTTTCCGACCGACATCGTAATGAGGCCCCTAGTTTAGTTACTTCCCACCCTATAACCCCACAAAACTAACAACCTGCACCTAAAACATTATTTACACTAATAATATAAATATCCATCAACAAATTAATTTTCATTAATTAAATGTTCATTATTCAGTAATTATATTTAATACACGGCCCACAATATACCCCCACAAAACACACAACCCAATTAATTATTAAATTTTAATTATTATTAATTAAAAAATTATTTTTAAAAACTATTATTTGCACAATTAACATAATTAATTATCAATTAAACAATATTATTAATTAAAAACCAAATTATAATTCTTTAAAATTATTTAACTTCATACCCTTTACCCCTATAATCCTCACAACCCGCACCTAAAATTAAACTTTAAAAACATGAATTACACAATTAAAATTAATTTAATTTTCAATCAAATAACTAATAGTATTTAACAACTAGTTATAAATTAAGTACAATTAATTTACTTCCCACTCTTTACCCCTATAAACCCAAAACCAACACCCAAAAAAAATGTGTTTAAACAATTAACATAATTAATTACTTAATATTAATTAACAACTAATTATTAATTAATTAAAAATAAATAACTTCCCACCCTATACCCCTATAAACCCCACAACCCACACCCAAATAAATTACACAATTACCATAATTAATTATCAATTAATGAATGAATATTCATTAACAAATAATAATTCATGAATTAAAAATACATTTCTTCCCACCTTTTACCCCTATAAACCCCACAACCCACACATAAAATGGACCCCCAAAAAATTAAAAGCACAATTAACACTATTAAATATCAATTAAATAAATTAAATAAAAAATAATCATTAATTTATGATAATTAAATTACTTCCCGCCCTACTCCCCTACAAACCCACAACCCGCTACGTAACTAAAAGATGCAAAATGTAAATACATTAAATGTAATAACTACAAGAAATTTAACACATATATTAACCCCTTCGCTGCTAGGCCTTTTCCCCCCCTGTGCTAAGCCTTTTTTTGGCTATTTGGGGTAGTTCGCGCTTACGCCCCTGTAACATTTTGACCACATAAGGTATCCACGCCAAATTTGCGTCCTTTTCTTCCAACATCATGGGGATTCTAAAGGTACCTAGGGTTTGTGGATTCCCCTGGAGGGGACCCAGAAATTAGCCAAAATACAGCTAAATTTTGTTTTTTGGGGGAAAAATGGGAAAAAAGTGCTGCAAATGAAAGCGTCTGGGTTTTTCCCTGCAAATGGTATCAAAAAAGGGTTTGTGGGGATGAAATCAATATTTTCCCAGCTTTTAGGGTATGACAGACTTTTGTCAGAAAACCAAATTTTTTTACACGGTTTTGGCATTTTTCTGGGACATAGCCTATTTTTGCTATTTTTTGTGCTTTCAACCTCCTTCCAGTTAATGGTAGAAATGGGTATGAAAGCAATAATGGATCCTGGAAAGCTATACATTTTAGTAAAGTAGACAAAATTCTGAATTCAGCAAGGGGTCATTTGTGTAGATCCTTCAAGGTTTCTTTATAGAAACTAACAGTTAAATATAGGAAAAATTGAAAATTAGTTGCAAAAAACAGCCTTTTGTGTCAACGTTTTCACATGTAACTTCTTCTAATTATGACAGCTCTTTGAAAGCAATATACCGTTACATTTGCGGGACCTTACTGGTTGTGGGGATATATAGGACTTGTAGGTTCACCAAGAACCCGACGAACCCAGAGTCAAAATCCGAGCAGCGACTTGCAATGGTTTTTTATTATGTACATGGTATATAGCAATTATTCTGGGAAAATGTATACATGGAAAAATCGGTATGAAAGACACCTATGTATTTATGAAATGGGAACAAAATATAGAGTTTAGAAACAGTAGATATTTGCACATTTCCAAAATTGGGAATACTCATACCAGCATGAAAATTATCGGTCATTTTTCAAAATGACTTCTTTTTTACACATTGTGTTTCATTTGGAAGGCAGAAATGCATTGAAAGTCAATAGGTAATAGTTGCTTTACAAATCTGAATTACCCTAAGTCTCCCGATAAAAATGGTACCTCACTTGTGTGGGTAGGCATAGTGCCCACGACAGGAAACGGCTCAAAACACAACGTGAACACACCACATTTTCACAATGAAAAATTACCCTTTTTTTGCAAAGTGCCTAGCTGTAGTTTTTGAACCCTAGCTCTGCCGGCACCTAGGAAAACCTAGCAAACCTATACATTTTTTAAAAATAGACACCCAGGGGAATCCAGGATGGGGTGACTTGACTGGCTCTCACCAGGTTCTGTTACCCAGAATCCCTTGCAAACCTAAAAAAAGTAAAAAAAAAAAAGATTTTCCTCACATTTCTGTGGTGAAAAGTTCTGGAATCTGCGTGGATCCACAAATTTCCACCCACCCCGCGTTCCCCAAAGTCTTCCAAGAAAAATGGTACCTCACTTGCGTGGGTAGGCCTAGTGCCCGCGACATGAAACAGCGCAAAACGCAACGTGGACACACCACAATTTCACAGTGAAAAATGACCCTTTTTTGGCAAAGTGCCTAGCTGTAGTTTTTGAACCCTAGCTCTGCCGGCACCTAGGGAAACCTAGCAAACCTATACATTTTTGAAAAATAGACACCCAGAGGAATCCAGGATGGGGTGACTTGACTGGCTCCCACCAGGTTCTGTTACCCAGAATCCCTTGCAAACCTAAAGAATTGTCCAAAAAAACACATTTTCCTCACATTTCTGTGGTGGAAAGTTCTGGAATCTGCGTGGATCCACAAATTTCCACCCACCCCGCGTTCCCCAAAGTCTTCTGAGAAAAATGGTACCTCACTTGCGTGGGTAGGCCTAGTGCCCGTGACATGAAACGGCGCAAAACGCAACGTGGAGACACCACAATTTCACAGTGAAAAATTACCCTTTTTTGGCAAAGTGCCTAGCTGTAGTTTTTTAACCCTAGCTCTGCCGGCACCTAGGCAAACCTAGCAAACCTATACATTTTTGAAAACTAGACACCCAGGGCAATCCAGGATGGGGTGACTTGACTGGCTCCCACCAGGTTCTGTTACCCAGAATCCCTTGCAAACCTAAAACATTGTCCAAAAAAACACATTTTCCTCCCATTTCTGTGGTGGAAAGTTCAGGAATCTGCGTGGATCCACACATTTCCACCCACCCTGCGTTCCCCAAAGTCTTCCGAGAAAAATGGTACCTCACTTGCGTGGGTAGCCCTAGTGCCCGCGACATGAAACGGCGCAAAACGCAACGTGGACACACGACAATTTCACAGTGAAAAATGACCCTTTTTTGGCAAAGTGCCTAGCTGTAGTTTTTGAACCCTAGCTCTGCCGGCACCTAGGGAAACCTAGCAAACCTATAAATGTTTGAAAAATAGACACCCAGGGGAATCCAGGATGGGGTGACTTGACTGGCTCCCACCAGGATCTGTTACCTAGAATCCCTTGCAAACCTAAATAATTGTCAAAAAAACCACATTTTCCTCACATTTCTGTGGTGGAAAGTTCTGGAATCTGCGTGGATCCACAAATTTTCACCCACCCCGCGTTCCCCGAAGTCTTCCAAGAAAAATGGTACCTCACTTGCGTGGGTAGGCCTAGTGCCCGCGACATGAAACGGCGCTAAATGCAACGTGGACACACCACAATTTCACAGTGAAAAATGACCCTTTTTTGGCAAAGTGCCTAGCTGTAGTTTTTGAACCCTAGCTCTGCCGGCACCTAGGGAAACCTAGCAAACCTATACATTTTTGAAAAATAGACACCCAGGGGAATCCAGGAAGGGGTGCCTTGACTGGCTCCCACCAGGTTCTGTTACCCAGAATCCCTTGCAAACCTAAAAAATTGTCCAAAAAAACACATTTTCCTCACATTTCTGTGGTGGTAAGTTCTGGAATCTGCGTGGATCCACAAATTTCCACACACCCCGCGTTCCCCAAAGTCTTTCAAGAAAAATGGTACCTTACTTGCATGGGTGGGTCAAGTACCCGCGACAGGCAAGGGCCCAAAACCTATTGAGGAGACATCAAAGTTACCTATCACAAAACGACCAGGTTTTGCAAGGGGGGGTCCCATGAGTTTTTGGCCCGGGGCTCGGCGGCCATCTAGGGAAACCTATCAAACCCACACATTTCTGGAAACTAGACACCCGGGGGAGTCCAGCGAGGTATGGCTTGCATGGGTCCCCCAACATTGTCCTACCCAGAATCCCCTGCAAACCTCAAGTTTTGCTGAAAAAATCACTTTTTTCTCAAAATTTCTGTGTGGGAAAGTTCTGGAATCTGCGTGGATCCACAAATGTCCTCCCCCCCAGCGTTCCACCAGGTCTCCGGAAAAAAATGGTACCTCACTTGTGTGGGTAGGCATAGTGGCTGCAACAGGAAATGGCCCAAATCGTACTGTGGAGACTTCAAAATTACCTATAAGAAAACTACCTGGTTTTGGGGGGGCACCTGAGATTTTGGCCCCGGGCTCGGCGGCCATCTTGGGAAAGTACCAAACCCAAACTTTTCTGAAAACTAGACACCCGGGGGAGTCCAATGAGGTATAGCTTGCGTGGATCCCCCAACGTTTTCCTACCCAGAATGCCAGGCAAACCTTGAAAAACCAGGTTGGTTTGTGATAGGTAATTTTGATGTCGCCTCAATAGTTTTTGGGCCCTTGCCTGTCGCGGGTCCTTGACCCACCCACGCAATTGAGGTACTATTTTTATCGGGAGACCTGGGGGAACGCTGGGTGGAAGGAAATTTGTGGATCCAGGCAGATTCCAGAACTTTCCCACATAGAAATGTTTTGAAAAAAATGTTTTTTTTCTGCGAAATTTGAGGTTTGCAGGGGATTCTGGGTAGGAGAATGTTGGGGGACCCATGCAAGCCATACCTCGCTGGACTCCCCTGGGTGTCTAGTTTTCAGAAATGCATGGGTTTGGTAGGTTTCCCTAGATGGCCGCCGAGCACGGGGCCAAAAACCCAGGTGCCCCCCCTTGCAAAACCAGGTCGTTTTGAGATAGGTAATTTTGATGTTACCTCAACACGTTTTGGGCCCTTGCCTGTTGGGGGGACTTGGGCCTCCCACACGAGTGAGGCACTATTTTTATCGGGAGACCCGGGGGAACACTGGGTGGTAGGAAATTTGTGTCTGCCCGGTGATGCCACAACTTTCCCACACAAAAATCTGTGGAAAAAGTGATTTTTTCAGCTAAATTTGAGGTTTGCAGGGGATTCTGGGTAAGAAAACGTTGGGGGATCCATGCAAGCCACACCTCCCTGAAATCCCCTGGGTGTCTAGTTTTCAGAAATGTGTGGGTTTGGTAGGTTTCCCTAGCTGGCCGCCGAGCACGGGGCCAAAAACCCAGGTGACCCCCCTTGCAAAACCAGGTTGTTTTGTGATAGGCAAATTTGTTGTCGCCTCACTACGTTTTGGGCCCTTGCCTGTCGCGGGTACTTGGGCCTCCCACGCGGGTGAGGTACCATTTCTATTGGGATACTTGGAGAAAGGCGGGAGGTAGGAAATTTGTTGTTTCTTTCTGCAGCGTGAACATTTTGGCACAATAATGCAAGGAAAATGTGACAGACATTTTGAGGTTTGCAGGACATTGTGGGTAAGATAACGTTTTGGTATCCACAAAAGAGACATCACCATGTACTCCCATGGGTGTTTAGTTTACGACAATATCTACAGTTGGTAGGTTATTCTTAGATGGAATGTACACCTTGGCAGAGAGACTAAAAAGACAAAGATTACTGCACAGCCATCTATTCCTCAAGCACACACACATACTGGTTGGATTTGGCACGAGGGCGAGTGATGGTTCAGTATATAAATTTTTATTAACAAGAGATTTCACAAAAATGAAATGCACTGTCAATAATTAAAAGGACAAAAAACTGAACCAGTGACTCGCAGCTCGTGAGCTGTAAAGCCACGGCAAGGCACCAACCGCTTTACAGGCCATTCACACACCTTTCATACGTGATACACACAAGACCATTCAATCCACCAGGCACGCAACCAACACATTACAACACTCACAAAAAGGGACAAGGTACACCCTGCTTGAGAAAAACAGAAAAGACAAATATTTATGCAAAACCACCTATTCTTCAACCGCACAGACATACTGGTTGGATTTGGCACGAGGGTGAGTGATGGTTCAGTATATACAGTTGTATTAACCAGAGATTTCACAAAAATGAAATGCACTGTTAATAATTGAAAGGACGAGAAACTGAACCATTGACTCACAGCTCATGAGCTGTAAAGCCACGACAAGGCACCAACCGCTTTACAGGCCATACATACACCTTTCATACGTGTGACACATACAAAACCATTCACACCGCCAGCCTCGGGCCCAGCACATTACAACACTCACACCAGCAGACAGCGCCATTCAAGGGCCCATCACTTTCACACGCCCACATTCCTGACACAGCAACCACACCAGCTCACGGATTGCGTGGAGTGGCGTTTAGCTAGCAGTGTGTGTAGTGACCAGCAGCAAGTCACTACTCACACACCGCCAGCCAAGCGCCCATCCACGCACACCGCCAGCCAAGTGCCTGTCCACGCACACCACCAGCCAAGCTCCCGTCCACGCACACCGCCAGCCAAGCGCCAGTCCACGCACACTGCCAGCCAAGCGCCAATCCACGCATGCCAGCCAAGCGCCAATCCACGCACACCGCCAGCCAAGCGCCAGTCCACTCACTGCCAGCCAAGCACCAGTCCACGCACACCGCCAGCCAAGCGCCAATCCACGCACACCGCCAGCCAAGCGCCAATCCACACACACCGCCAGCCAAGCGCCAATCCACGTACACCGCCAGCCAAGTGCCAGTCCACTCACCACCAGCCAAGCTCCAGTCCACTCACCGCCAGCCAAGCGCCAGTCCACGCACACCGCCAGCCAAGCTCCAGTCCACGCACACCGCCAGCCAAGCGCCAGTCCACGCACACCGCCAGCCAAGCTCCAGTCCACGCACACCGCCAGCCAAGCGCCAGTCCAAGCACACCGTCATAAAAAATTTTGAAACAAGAAAGAAAACACAAACAAATTGCAACTAAATACAAAACTATAACTACAAACACAACAGCAGTAACTAAAGACATCATTCTATTGCCAAACGTTAAACTGAACAACTATATAAAACCATACAGACCAGGCAGTACACTATTAGACTCATGGTTGCTCCCAAAAACTCTTTTGAGTGTGATACAATCTGAAACATGTGGGCACACACAGCCCAGGATTAGAAGGACAATCGGCACAGTGCATACAACTCTCCTTCCGCACACCTCTTCGCAAGCAGGCTCTACATCTCTTACAGGGATTGGTTTTTTTGGGCGTGGGAGGAATTAAATCAGGAAAGTGGCGATCTTTCAATCTAGCCACATCCTCCACCACTCCAACTCTAGGAACACTTGCCTGTTCCACAACAACAAGGCTGCCTATCACAGACTCCTGAAACTGAACAAAAGTCAACTTTGACGCAGGAGAACACTCCTTGAACACAACAAAAGCATTGAAAGTTGCTAAATTGAAGAGATGGATGGCCAACTTCTTATACCAAATGTAAGCCTTACGAATAGCAGTGTAAGGTTCCAACCTCTGATCTACTCTATCAACACCACCCATGTGCTTATTGTAGTCTAAAATACACACAGGGTTGCGCACTTCAGCAATCTGACCCCAAACAGCCACAGCTGAAGTACTCTCATCATGGATGGTAGTCAGAATGTACACATCCCTCCTGTCCACAAATTTCACAGCTAGTAGTTCATCACTACGCAAGGAACTGCACTGTCCCCTCTGAAGTTTTTAGCAAACAAGCTCTTTTGGATAACCTTTATGGTTAGAGCGGATTGTGCCACAAGCAAAAGTGTCCACTTTGAACAATTCCTTAAACAATTGCACAGCAGTGTAGAAGTTATCAAGGTACAAATGGTGGCCTCTGTTAAACAGTCCCCTAGCAAGATCCCACACAATTTTCTCTGAAACTCCAAAAGTGGACGAACAACCAGGGGGGTCAATAGTGGAATCCCTACCAGTGTACACACGGAAATTAAAAACATATCCTGTCCTACTCTCAGACAACATATACAGCTTAATTCCATAACGTGCCCTCTTGCTAGGAATGTACTGCCTAAAACTAAACGGCCCTTGAACAGGACCAAAGACTCATCAATAGATATTTCTTTCCCTGGAGTATAGATCTCTGAAAATCGATCTACAGAGTGATCAAGAACAGGCCGAATCTTAAAAAGACGGTCACAGTCAGGGTGATCTCGTGGCAACTCCAAAGCATTATCAACAAAATGCAGCATCCGAAGCAAAAGTAAATACCGATCACGAGTCATAATTGCAGGAAATATGGCCGTTGCCATCAAGGGACTGGTAGACCAATATGAAGCCATGGACGGCTTCCTTATCAAACCCATCAATAAAGTCAAACCCAAAAACTTCTTCATCTCTTCCAGATTTGTGGGAGTCCACCGGGTAGCTCTAGAGAGGGGCCTAAGTCTGGCACTGTTGTCCTTCAAAAACTGTTCAGCATACAAATTAGTCTGCTCAACAATCTCACCCAAAAATACATCATCCATAAACAACTGAAAAAACTGTATAGGCAAAAAATTTCACAATCCACTCTACACCCTGCATCACCACTAAAGGCAGGCAACACCGGCTGCACCATGTTTAAATCAACCCAGAGTCCAGCACTTCCAATGGGAAGCCTTAAAGCCCCAGGCTGCAATCCAGATGCCGCTTGCACCATCGGCACAGCAGTGTCCTCCTCTAAAACAGGCACTTCATCTGCACTGAGAGTAGCTTCATCCACACCGAGAGTAGTTTCATCCGCACTGAGAGTAGCTTCATCATCCGATGATTCCATGTGGAGAGAAAACTCACTGCCTGAATCTTCCCCTCTCTCCTCTCCCTCAGACGCACTGTCAGTCTCATAATCCTGTTCAGAGGAAGATTAAAGAAGCATACCAACCACCTGCTGAGCAGTCATTCTACGGCTAGCCATAATGCTTACTAATAAAGGTAACTTGTCAAACAAGTCAACAACAACAAACCCTTTGTAAAATACAGAAATAAACAAAAAGTAGCTTTAGCACAAAGACCTATATACTCCGACACAATACCACTTACTTGCCAGAAGCAGCTAGACTCACCACCACCTACTCTGCACAGACACAGTAAGGATCAAGAATATCCCACTAAAAAAGAAAAAGAAAATTACACATAAGACAATGAAAAACACATCACAAAGAATTTCATGCTCAGAACACTAACAAATATGCTGCCATTATGACACCACTTACAAAAAAATTCATTCATGCATGACAATAATACACTTTTGGAGTAAACACAACAAAAATGTTTTTCTTACCAAATAAATGCAATTACGCAAAACTGCAGAACAACCGCTGCCGAAACCGCAAACAAGAATCAAAAGCGTAACACTAGAATAAAAAGGAGAAAAAAACATTACAATCACATATGCAAATAATGCACCAGTCTACACACAATCCACCAACCAAGCTAAGGGGTAGGTGGGCCTAACAGTATAAATAAAATATTCACCCCCGTAAAAGGGGAGCAACCCTTGCCCAGGAGGCCACTCCCCAACACCAAAATTTAAAAAACCCTGATGGCTAGTGGCTTCTGCCCCCCTTGGGGGCAGATGGGCATAAAAACATACTGCTGATCTGCCACCCAAAGAGGGCAGAAGTGGCCCCAATCATTCTCCCATAAAGGAGAGCGACCCTGCCCAAGGGGCCGCTCCCCAACATAACAAAAAAACAATCCCTGGTGGCCTAGTGGTCATATAAAAAACAAATCCGCCGATCGGCCCCCCAACGGCCAAATTAATGCTCCCCAAAGGGGAGCGACCCTTGCCCAAGGGGCCACTCCCCACAAATTAATCCCTGGTGGTCTAGTGGGCAACTACATAAAAAAAATGGCGAGATCTGCCCCCCTAGGGGGACGCAGACAGCCAAAAACATTGCCCCCAAGGGGAGCGACCCTTGCCCAAGGGGCCACTCCCCACAAATTAATCCCTTGTGGTCTAGTGGGCAACTACATAAAAAAAATGGCGAGATCCGCCCCCCTAGGGGGACGCAGACAGCCAAAAACATTGCCCCCAAGGGGGAGTGACCCTTGCCCAAGGGGCCACTCCTCACAAAATATTCCCTGGTGGTCTAGTGGGCCACTAAATAAATAAATATGGCGAGATCTGCCCCCCCCCCCAGGGGGCAGACAGCCAAAAACAATGCCCCCAAGGGGAGCAACCCTTGCCCAAGGGGCCACTCCCCATACATGTATCCCTGGTGGTCTAGTGGGCCACTTTAATTTAAAAATAATGGCGCGATCTGCCCCCTAGGGGGGCAGACACAGCCAAAACATATTGCCCCCAAATAGGGGAGCGACCCTTGCCTAAGGGGCCGCTCCCCAAAACACAAAAAGGACATTAAAAATAAAAAAATCCCTGGTGGCCCAGTGGGCACCTACACATAAATATATCTTTTTTTTAAAGGCGATCTGCCCCCCCCAAGGGGGGCAGACCAAAGTAAAAACATTGCTCTCCCAAGGAGAGCAACCCTTGCCCAAGGGGCCGCTCCCCAAAACAAAATGACCATTTACAAAAAAAAACACATCCCTGGTGGCCTAGTGGGCACATATAAATACACATTAAATGTATTTGTTTAAATCGATCTGCCCCCCCCCAATGGGGGGCAGAACAAAGTCCAAACATTGCTCCCCCAAGGGGCCGCTCCGCAAAACAAAATGGCCCTTTAAAAAAAAAAAAAACAGGCATTCCTGCTGCACGATCGCGCCCCAGGCGCGATCGTGCAGCAGGAATGCTTTTTTAAAAGACATCGGAGGAAAGGAAAACCCTTCCTTTCCTCCGATACCTTTTAAAAAGTACCCCCCACCCGCCCGGAGGAGAAACTCACCTCCTGTTTCACCAATGCGCTGGAAGCAAATGGCTTCCAGCGCGTTGAGAATCCCTCAATGACGTCAGCGCGCCTCGCACGCTGACGTCATTGATGACGCGGAAGGGGGGGCGGGGGGAGGCAGGGGAAGGGCTTCCCCTGCCAATCCCCGGTGGGGGCACACAGATCGGCGGCCCACGGGGGGAGCGCCAGCGCTTCCCCCGTGGGTGGGTGCTAGGACGGCCGGGAGCCGTCCTGAGCACACGCCCACCGTGGCTCAGGACGGCTCCCGGCCGTCCTGAGCATAGAAGGGGTTAAAAAACATAAACAATACTTATACAAAAAAAATACATCACATACATTTAAAATATATACTAAAATACATAACACTTCAATATTTTAAACAACTATATTTTTGCAGACGATATTAATGGCTTCTATATTTTTAAAATTGATATTACTTACCTTCAAATCGATATTCTTGACAACGATATTCTTGCACTTGATATTTCTATTCCACAATATTTCTCACTCGATATTAATGTAGTTCGAATTTTTTGCATTGATATCCTGTGTCATTACCGCACCATGGTGCAAGGGTGCCTGCGTCAGTGCATGGCAGCTAATTTTGTGCCAGCGCAGGGTAGAGCAAAGGGATCCGTCATATCATTGTAGATATGACGCATCCCTTTGCTTTGCAATTAACGCAGCGCGGTGCAGCCAAATGGCTTGCGGCACTGTGCTGCCTTAATTCCTTGTAAATAAGGCCCTATAAGTTCTGTGATTTTAATGATGATGAAGGCATGCACCTCAGAGTCATCGATGGCTGTCTCTCAGACTCTTTCAGAAGTCGCAAGTTGAGAGAGACACTCAGTTTAGAGAAAATACTAATGGCTGCGCGGGCAGAAGAACTAGCAGATCAACAAGCTGCTAATATGGAAGCAAGAACAGTGCACAATGAATCAGCATTGATAATGAAAAGTAAACATAAACACAAAACAGATGTGCACAAGTTGACATCTACAAAGAAAGAAAAGTTATGCTTCCGATGTGGGTTTTCTTTTCCCTATAAAGGCAAATGTCCAGTCATGGGACAGACATGCAAGGGCTGTGGGAAAGAAAACAACTTCATAACGGTCTGCAAAGTGAAAGAAAAACCAAATGCATCACAGCAAGAAGAGTAAATGGGCACCAGAAAGTTCCAGAAGCATTCTTGCCAACCTCACAAGGCCAAAAGGCAACATCAGTTACAGCAAGTAGTAACAAAATAAAGGTTCTTCAACTTCACTATTCAGTGCTAGTGAAGATGACGGATGTGCGTTGTTGATATCGACCAAAGAACAACGTGCACATGTAGGATTAGCTCCTTGTAAAAAAGATCAAAAGTCAAATGCGAAGCACCAAACGGAGCAAAATGTTTCAGTTGGACACTGTCCTAAAATCACATAAAAGGTGAACAGTTGCCCCATAACCTTCATTATAGACAGTGGTATGTCACTCAATATCATGCCAGTAGAGAAATGTAACAGTTTAACTCCTATGCCACGCCTTACCCCGGCACACACAAAAGTATTCCACAAGGGCTGCGTCCAAACCTTTGCTGAGTCAACAGCAACCATAAAACAACGTCAGTGCAAATGCCGATTCATGTTCTTCAGGGATCTTCATCGAGTGCATGCCTACTTAGCTTTGCCATTGCTGCTGAATTGGGACTGATATCGCCTAACTACAACATCCGTGCTCAGTCTGAAATTGTGAGTCAATTCCTGTCATTGTTTCATGTCCTGGGAAGGCTAAAGTCGATGAAAGTGGAATTTAGTAACAAGGACATTTGCCCTGTGTCCCAACGGCACCTCCGAGTCACTTTCCACTTACAAGAAGCCACTGAGAAAGAACTAGAAACATTGCTGAAACATTACATCATTGAACGCTCCACCTTTCCTACGCCGTGGGTTTCACCCATAGTTGTGGTGCCAAAATAGGACAGTGGTGGTGCAGTGCGCATTTGCATTGATATGTGCCAGGCCATCAAATCAATTGAGAGAGAAAGACATCCTGGTCCCCACATTGCAGACATGATCATGCAGAGGAACGGAGCAAAAGTCTTCTCCCATCGAGACCAGAACAAAGGATACCATCAACTCGAGCAGAAGACAAATGTAGGTACATTACTACTTTTTCAACTCATGTTGGTTGGTTCCTATGCAAAAGATTGAGTTTTTGAGTATCTTCGGCTACGCAGATATTTCAGGATGTCATCTGCTGAGTAATTTAACCTGTCACACATGCTTTCAATTGCAGTGATGGCATACTGGTATTTGGGACAGCACAAAGGGGTATTCTACCCTTACTTTGCGGCTGGAACTGCGCATTACCGTTTCTACTCATTTTTTACTTAGCATGCTTTTAGTACGCATGCTACCGTTATTTCGCAAATAGGTTTCTTCGCAGGCTATCTACTTCGTTGTGTTTATTTTGAGGCGCTTCCGTATAACGCAAATCTGACGACAGGAAGCATAAGAAGAGAGGAACCACGCTTGAAGGTGAAGAGAGGGACCACGAGGGGAGACAGGTAAGTGGGGCTGTGTGGTGTTTAGGGTCAATCAATCAATCAGGGGTTTGTTAAAGCGCGACTACTCACCCGTAAGGGTCTCAAGGCGCTGGGGGGGGGGTGCAGGTTCCATCCATCAAGGAGGGGGTCTGTCGAAAAGCCAGGTTTTGAGGTTTCTTGCGAAGATGGGGAGCGATGTTGTCTGTCTGAGGTGCAGCGGAAGGGCGTTCCATGCTTTGGCCGCGAGGAAGGAGAAGGAGCGGCCTCCCGATCTGGTCTTTCTGGTGCGGGGGACCACGGCGTAGGAGAGCTGGGCTGATCGTAGGGTCCTTTGGGGTGCGTGGAATTTGAGTCGGCTGTTCAGGTATGCTGGTCCGGTGCCGTGGAGGGCCTTGTGTGCGTGGGTGAGCATCTTGAAGGTGATTCTCGCCTCGACAGGGAGCCAGTGGAGTGTGCGCAGGTGCTGGGAGATGTGGCAGTGTTTTGGCAGGTTGAGGACCAGTCTTGCGGCGGCGTTCTGGATGTTCTGTAGCTTGCGGGTGAGGTTTTTGTTTATTCCGGCGTAGAGTGCGTTGCCGTAGTCGAGTCTGCTGGTGACCAGGGCGTGAGTGACGGTCTTTCGGTGTTCGAGGGGGATCCATTTGAAGGTCTTACGAAGGAGGCGGAGGGTGTGGAAGCAGGAAGACGAGACAGAGTTGATCTGGCGGTCCATTTTGAGCTCGGAGTCCAGGATGATTCCCAGGTTGCGTGCGTGGTCCGTGGGGGTTGGCGGGTTTCCGAGGGCGGGGGCCACCAGGTGTCGCTCCAGGCATCGGGGTTTGGGCCCATGATGGGTACTTCTGTTTTGTTGGTGTTTAGTTGTAGGCAGCTGTTTTTCATCCATTTGGCGACGGCTTCCATGCCTTCTCGAAAGTTGCGCTGGCGGTGTTGGGCTTGTTGGATAGGGAGAGGATGAGCTGGGTGTCGTCTGCGTATGACACAATGTTGAGTCCGTAGGTTCTGACGATGGGGGCGAGTGGAGCAATGTAGACGTTGAAGAGCGTCGGGCTGAGGGAGGAGCCCTGGGGGACTCCGCAGGTGGTAGGTGTGGGGTCCGAGAGGAAAGGGGGGAGTCTGACCCGCTGCCTCCTGCCGGAGAGGAAGGAGCAGATCCAGTCGAGGTCCTTGTCCTGGATTCCTGCGTCGTAGAGTCTGCGTATTAGGGTGCGGTGGGAGACTGTGTCGAATGCCGCTGATAGGTCGAGGAGGATGAGGGCTACTGTTTCTCCTTTGTCCAGTAGGGTGCGGATGTCGTCTCTTGCGGCGAGGAGGGCGGTTTCCGTACTGTGGTTTTTTCTGAAGCCGGATTGGGAGGAGTCAAGGATGTTGTGTTCTTCAATGAATGTGGCGAGTTGGCTGTTGATGGCTTTCTCGATGACTTTCGCTGGGAACGGGAGCAGGGAGATGGGTCTGTAGTTTTTGAGGTCGGTGGGGTCCGCTGAGGGTTTCTTTAGGAGGGGGTTGACCTTGGCGTGTTTCCAGTCATCGGGGAACGAGGCGGTCGCCAGGGAGTGGTTGATGGTGTGGCGGAGCATGGGTGCGATGGTGTCGGCGGCTCTGTTGAAGATGTGGTGGGGGCAGGGGGCCTTGGGGGCCCCTGAGTGGATTGACTTCATTGTCTTCAGTGTGTCTTCCGTGGTGAGGGCTGTCCAGTCGTCAATCGCTGGTTTCCGGGTGTCGGGGGTGGTTGGTGAGGGTTCAGTGTGTTGGTTGTCTTCGTCGAAGTTGTCGTAGATGCTCTTGATTTTGTGGTGGAAAAAGGTGCTGAGTTTGTCGCAGAGGTCTTGTGAGGGAGGGATGTCGGTAGACTCGCTAGTGGGTTGGGCGAACTCCTTGATGATGCTGAAGAGTTCCTTGCTGTTGTGCGCGTGGGTGGAGATTCTGTCTTCAATCGCTTTTTTCCTCGTTTCTCTGATGAGTTGATGGTGGGCGTTGGTGGCGGCTCTGAAGTTGTCGTGGGCTTCTGTGGATTTGGTGTTCCTCCAGGCCTTTTCGAGGCGGCGGCATGTGCTTCTGGACTCTCGAAGTTCGGTGGTAAACCATCTGGCTTTCTTGGCGCGGGTATTGTTGTTTTTCTTGAGGGGGCTATGGTGTTGGTGCTGTCCGTGATCCATCTATGCAGGGTTCGGGCTGCGGTGTTGGGGTCGTCGTTTTCCGTGATGGTTGGGGTGGAGTTGTTGAGTGAGGAGGTGAGCTGGTCGTCGGTGATTTTGGTCCAGTTTCTTCGTGGAAGCAGGTGCTGGTGTCTGTGGATGGTGGGACGCAACGATGGTCGGTCCATGGGAGTTCGGTGGTGTGGCTGAAGGTGATGGAGTTTCCTGTAGTGAAGAGGGGGTCGAGGGTGTGTCCTGCTGAGTGTGTGGGCTCGGTCACGATCTGGCGCAGTCCAATGTTGTGGAGGTTGTCCAGGAGGGATGTGGTGTTGGGGTCCAGTTGGTTGTCGAGGTGGAAGTTGAGGTCTCCCAGCAGGGTGTAGTTGGTGGATGCGATGGCCTGCGGGGAGATAATGTCCGTGATGGAGTTGGCGAAGGGTCCGCGGGGTCCAGGGGGTCGGTAGATGAGGGTTCCTCGGAGGGTGGCGGTGGGGCTGGCCAGTATCTTGAAGTGAAGGTGTTCCATCAGTTCTGTGGGCTCGTCAGGGAGTGTGCTCAGGCGGAGGCTGGATTTGTGGACGATGGCGATTCCTCCTCCTGGGTGGGTGGGGCGGTCCTTCCTGGAGATCTTGTATCCTTGGGGGATGGCGATGGCGATGTCCGGTCCCGAGGTGGTGTTGGTCCAGGTTTCGGTGAAGAACGCTACGTCCGGGGTGGTGCTGTCGTGGAGGTCCCAGATTTCTGTGGCATGTTTGTGGAGGGATCGGACGTTGAGGAGGATGCATTGCAGGGTCTTCGGTTCGGTTGTGTTCTTGTGGGCGGGTTGTGCTGGATCTGTGTTCTTGGCGGTGCTGCAGGTGTGCCGGCAGCGGTGACAGCTGAAGGGTCCGTGGGAGTCGGCTGGTGATGCTAGCTTGCAGTCGTTGTTGCGGCCTGGGTTGAGTGCGTGGAGTGCTGCTGGGTCGTAGCGTTGGCGGGGCGGAGGCCAAGGGTTCCTGGCGCAGGTCGCGGTCGGGTCGCGGACGGGCGCGGACGGGCGCAGACGGGCTTGCCTTTGACGCGCCTTCGGCGCGCCAGCAGCGCGCCCGCGGCCCGCAGCCGCACAGCGGCCGCGCAGTGGCCGCCATTAAGTAGGGGTCAGGGAGGGCTGGACAGCTGGGAGGCAGGAGCGGGGAGGGGAGCTGGATTGGCCGGTCGCGCTGGGGGGGAGGGGCCGCGGGGGCAGCAGCGGCGGGGAAAGGTAAAGGGAGGAAATAAGGGATAAAGAAAAAAGGGAAAATAGGCAGAAATAAGGCACAAAAGAGCAGAGATGCAGAAAGGTGAAAGATAAAAGATGGTAGAAAAACGAGTGAAAACTAGTGAAAGGGCAGAGCGAGAGGAAGGGAAAATGAGCAGAAATAAGGCACAAAAGAGCAGAGATGCAGAAAAGTGCAGAAAGGTGAAAGATAAGAGGGTAGAAAAACGAGTGAAAACAAGTGAAAGGGCAGAGCGAGAGGAAGGGAAAATGAGCAGAAATAAGGCACAAAAGAGCAGAGATGCAGAAAAGTGCAGAAAGGTGAAAGATAAAAAGGGTAGAAAAACGAGTGAAAGAGCAGAGTTAGAGGAAGGAGACAGAGGTCCAATGGACCACCAGGGATGAGGCGCAGGGAAACCTGCGGGTGGAGGAGGGCCTCGATCACCAACACTCGAGAGTGCAGGGGCAGGCCTCACTTAATGGTGGAGCTGCGAGGGTGGGAGAGCAATTTCACTGACAATGAGTCAGTGGTCTTGCTCGCCTGTCCCCGCAGTGGCCGCCATTAAGTAGGGGTCGGGGAGGGCTGGACAGCTGGGAGGCGGGAGCGGGGAGGGGAGCTGGATTGCCCGGTCGCGCTGGGGGGAGGGGCCGCGGGGGCAGCAGCGGCGGGGAAAGGTAAAGGGAGGAAATAAGGGATAAAGAAAAAAGGGAAAATAGGCAGAAATAAGGCACAAAAGAGCAGAGATGCAGAAAGGTGAAAGATAAAAGAGGGTAGAAAAACGAGTGAAAACTAGTGAAAGGGCAGAGCGAGAGGAAGGGAAAATGAGCAGAAATAAGGCACAAAAGAGCAGAGATGCAGAAAAGTGCAGAAAGGTGAAAGATAAGAGGGTAGAAAAACGAGTGAAAACAAGTGAAAGGGCAGAGCGAGAGGAAGGGAAAATGAGCAGAAATAAGGCACAAAAGAGCAGAGATGCAGAAAAGTGCAGAAAGGTGAAAGATAAAAAAGGGTAGAAAAACGAGTGAAAGAGCAGAGTTAGAGGAAGGAGACAGAGGTCCAATGGACCACCAGGGATGAGGCGCAGGAAACCTGCGGGTGGAGGAGGGCCTCGATCACCAACACTCGAGAGTGCAGGGGCAGGCCTCACTTAATGGTGGAGCTGCGAGGGTGGGAGAGCAATTTCACTGACAATGAGTCAGTGGTCTTGCTCGCCTGTCCCCGCAGTGGCCGCCATTAAGTATGGGTCGGGAGGGCTGGACAGCTGGGAGGCGGGAGCAGGGAGGGGAGCTGGATTGGCCGGTCGCGCTGGGGGAGGGGCCGCGGGGGCAGCAGCGGCGGGGAAAGGTAAAGGGAGGAAATAAGGGATAAAGAAAAAAGGGAAAATAGGCAGAAATAAGGCACAAAAGAGCAGAGATGCAGAAAGGTGAAAGATAAAAGAGGGTAGAAAAACGAGTGAAAACTAGTGAAAGGGCAGAGCGAGAGGAAGGGAAAATGAGCAGAAATAAGGCACAAAAGAGCAGAGATGCAGAAAAGTGCAGAAAGGTGAAAGATAAAAGAGGGTACAAAAACGAGTGAAAACAAGTGAAAGGGCAGAGCGAGAGGAAGGGAAAATGAGCAGAAATAAGGCACAAAAGAGCAGAGATGCAGAAAAGTGCAGAAAGGTGAAAGATAAAAAAGGGTAGAAAAACGAGTGAAAGAGCAGAGTTAGAGGAAGGAGACAGAGGTCCACTGGACCACCAGGGATGAGGCGCAGAGTATTTCAACTTCATTGTGAGGTCTAGCGTGCAAGCAGCTCTATCCATTGAACAAATTATTGCTGCTATGAATGCAGATGAGGACATGCTTATCCTTAAAGACATCATTACAACGCAATTTTAGAAGAAAAGTGTTCAACCCTTTGCTGATGATGTTGAATTTTAAAGATGTACAAGATGAGCTATCCATCACCCGAAAAGGTATCATTCTGAGAGACTTGAGAATCATCATACTTGGAAGTCTGAGACAGCAAATCATTCAATTGGCACATGAAGGACATTGTGGCATTGTAGCCACCAAAAAAGCCCTAAGAGACAGAGTTTGGTTCCCTGGCCTAAATGAATGAGTTGAAAAAGAGCTTAAAGCGTGCCACCTTTGTAACTGGTTATTCCCCAAGGTGATGCAGTATACATTGACAATGTCTAATCTTCCTGCGCATGCCTGGGAGAGAGTTACAGTTGATTTCTTTGGGCCTCTAGGAAATGGACATCATCTCATGGTAGTCATTGATAAATATATGTGTTTTCCTTTGTTGGAAGACTTATCATCAACAACCCATGACAAAGTCATCAAGCGGCTTGATAACATCTTTGCAGCATGGGGTATCCCCATTATTTTCAAATCTGACAATGGCCCACCTTTCAAGAGCAAAGAATTCAGGAAGTTTCTTGTTCGACTCAACGTCAACATCAAAAGAGTACACCACTCTGGCTCCAAGCCAATGGTGCTGTTGAACAATTCATGGGCACTCTCAAGAAGGTAATTCAGCAAGAATCGATAGAGGGAATCAATCTCAACCAAGCAATGTGTCAAGCCCTTCCTGCCTATCGACCAACTCCTCACTCCACAACAGGTGAGAGTCCTGCCACCTTGCTATTTGAGAGAGCCATCAGAACCAAACCACCACAATATTTATTGGACCAATCGATGAATACCAATGAAGTTCGTGTCACAGAGGCTTCTCGAAAGTGGAAGATGAAAACATATGCTGATCAGCGCAATGCACCCATGAAACAGTCTTCGGAAAAGGGGATTGGGTACTGGTTAAATAGAAAAGGAAGTGAAAGACTGACACTCCATTTGACAAAGGACACATCGTGAAAGCGCATCGTCCCAGAAAGTCTATCACACGGGACTCGTCACACTCTAAACACCTACCTCAATGTTCGTCAGCTCCTGATATCACAAGTGAGGCGACCCCACCTACCTGCCCAGATCAAGCCTCTGAGCCGATGTCATCGGTGCCTGATCAGGGTGTGACTCAACTAACTCATATCACCCAATCTGGCTGACCAGTGCAAGCGCCTTGATGACTCATTGAGGAACTATGATGCTAATGCTGTCTGTACTTTTTATTTAACTAAGGAAGAGATGTAGGGCCATATGTACAAAGGCATTTTACATTTCCTAATGGTGCGAATCGCAATTTCGGGCTGCTAGGAAATACAAAATGCCATTTCGGAATGTACGAAAGGCATTTGCAGTGGAACAAAATGCAATTTCTACGTAGTAGAAATCAAATTTTGGAAATCGCAAAATAGGAAATCGCAAATAGGAATTTCCAAATTGCGACTAGTCTCAAACTGGCCATTTAGGAAATGCAATTACCATTGATTTGGAACAGGTGGTAACCAGGTTCAAAATATAAAAAGGCACCCAAAATGCATCAGGCCCTTTCGCAGTGGCGGCTTTGTATGTTCTGGCGAGGAGGATGACTTTTTTGTCTGGAAGGGAGAAAAGGAGGAAGAGACAGGAGGGGATATGTAGGGTGAGGGTTACCCTCTTTGAACAGACTGAGGAGGAGATTTATGAGTGGTACAGATGTAGTTGTAAGGCAATTCTTGATTTAATTGCTGAGTTACAACCTCAACTACAGATCCCAACACTCAGGGGTATATTCACAAGAACGTGCGATAACTACCGCAAGAGTAGCGTAATGCAACTTTTTATATCGCAGCCTATCGCAGGAAAATAACCCTGTGTCAACATGGAATTCACAACAAGGCGGTAGCAAGCGCTAGTCTGCCTAAACCGCGGACAATGTCCGCGATACAACCACCACGATGGAGATAAAAACACAACACCAAAAAACACGCAATGGGCCAAAGCGCGATGAGGAAACCAGGAACAAGCAGCGCCAGGCCTGCAACACACACCTGGCAGGCGTCAAAAATCACCATAAAAGTAGAAAAAACAGCCACACACAAACTGACCAACACCCAAGCACCATGGAGGCAGCCGGAGCAGGCGCAGAGGACGAGCGCAACCCCACAAGCACCCCGGACGACCAGCCTGGGACCTCAGGGACAGGGAAGGGCAAGGACAAGAAGACGAGGAAGACCAAGTTCAGTCCGCAGGCGCACAGGATCATAGTCACTGAGGTGATGGAACACCATCAACAACTCTTCGTCACCTCCAATGTGTCATTGGGCACCAAAAATGGAATATGGCGGGACATCGTCGACAAGGTGAATGCCGTCGGAGAGCACAAGCGGACAATGGACGAGGTCAAGAGGCGATGGAATGACATCAAGCGGAAGACCAAGGAGAATCTCACCACCAACCAGAAGGCAGCAACGCAGACCGGAGGTGGGGGCCCAGCGCCACAGCTGGATGACATGGAGGAGCTGGTGTCGACAGTCATCAGTGTGGAGACTGTGGCTGGAGTCGGGGGACCGGACACTGCTCGACAGGACACAACACAACCGCAACAGGGTGAGTGACCACCAGGTACTGGGGGGACGGGGGGAGATGGCCACAATGGCACACATGCACAAGCAAGCAGGGCACAGTGCACACCCACAATGACCCTGGGTCCTCGCCCAGACCCACAGACTGTCACAATGTACAATGCCATGCTGTCTGAATGTCAACCTGTACCATGCGGCTACATACATGTGGACACATTGTAATACACCATCTCCCCTTCACATCGCAGGGACATCGTCAACACCTCCTGCAGAGCAGTCCCAGCCACTCTTCACTGATGGCGTGGAGGACACCAGCATCGACACCCAAACCATCCAAGACATCATTGACCTCATCCGCCACTCACCTCCAGGAGCAGGGCAGCCCAGCTACATCGAGGAGACCCCACCCACCACCCAAACCACCCAGCAGGAGGCACCCACAGCCCCGGCACCCTCCCAAGTCCCCCAGGAACAACAAATGGCCTTCCAACGTCGTGTGCTGGAGGCCCAGAGGGAGACGGCTGAGCAGGTGCGGGTGGGGTTCGACCTCATGGCTACCAAACTGGACACCATCCTTGGGTGTCTATGTCCGCCCCATGGTCTCCAACAAGCCCTGACTGACATCGCTGGAGTCATGACGTGGAGGGAAGAATACCTGTCCGCTCAGAGTGGCTCCAGCGATCCCAGCCGTGAGCTGGCACACATGCAGAGGCTCATGGAGGACATGGTGCGGATGGAGGCGAAGAGGATTGCAGCCACCGCTGCACATCAGAGAAATGTAGCTGGCATCTACCAGGCCCTGCATGTCCTCATCATGGTATTGCTGCCACAAGGCGTGGCGATGATGAATGCTGCTGCCCCCCCAACATCCACATCTCCGCCCCCTGGTGTGTCAGTGGCTCCCAGTGCAGCAGGCGTATCCACTCCGGCACCTGATGTGTCACTGCCACACAGTGCGGCCGACAATCCTCCTCCGGCCCCTGATGTGTCAGTGGCACACAGTGCCGCAGCCGGTACTGCAACACCCACAGGTGAGGCAGAGCACACATCCGAGGACGAGGACGTGGATGGGCTTGAGTTCAGAAGGAGGCACTAGCATTCATTTCCGCCACCTTGCCTGTTTCTGCTTAGTGCCGCACATGGCCTCAAGACCTACCACTGACCCCCGATACACTCCGATGCACTCACCTTGGACAGCGACATGGACTGCCACATCCTGTTTGATGACCAATGAGACGGCGGACAGACTGCGGACTGTACCCTTCCTCTTCCGCAGTACAGGTCATCCCCAGATGGACACTGGCTGGCCCTCCATGGGCCCATATTGTGTAGTGTGCTGGGCATTGCCCTGTACCGCTCCAGCTGCATGACTGCACTGGATGTGCAAATAAACATCCAGTGATGCACTGCTGTGTAATGTCTTACGTCATTCATTATGGATGTGTGGATGAATGTGGGGACAGTGCCTTTCCTTGCGTCAATGATGTTCATCCTGTGGGATGCCAGTCAGAGGGTGCGACATTGCATTTTGTGTACCGGGTCCCGTGAACACTACAACAGGGACACACGCATCAGTCACTTCCTTGTCCGGGCATGGACTGGACCATGCCCAGAGCCCACGAGTCATTGTTGCAAGCCCTGCACTGGTCCGGTGTACGGCAGGCCAGACCACTCCGCTAACGCCCCGAGGGGGGGCCCTCATTGCTACCCGTCACAGCCGTACTCGCTGGTGGTGTGCAGGTCACTGGTCTAGTTGTCAGCATGTCACAGCCACTCCCTGAGGGCAGGTTTTCACACACACCACACCCATCCGGCACAGGCGTCACAGGCCATGTGACTCCGCCAACATAAGGGGCCGACGACGTCACATTCCCCTCTTCCGGTGGTGACTGGATGACGGATGCTCCACGGTTTTCACTCATATAGGGCCCATGAGTTGTTGCGCACAGGGTTAGTGGCATCCGAGGCCTTGAGTATGGCACGGGCCTACCACCACGTGGCGCAGACTGGGGTTGCACAGGGTTAGTGGCATTCGAGGCCTTGCGGACGGCACGGGCCTACCACCACGTGGCGCAGACTGGGGTTGCATAGGGTTAGCGGCATCCGAGGCCTTGCGGACGGCACAGGCCTACCACCACGTGGTGCAGACTGGGGTTGCACAGGGTTAGTGGCATCCGAGGCCTTGCGGACGGCACAGGCACCCCGCCACGGGACGGTGACTTTGGGTGCACTGTGTCAGTGGCACCTTGAGCTGCTGAGCGGGTGTGCAGCCTGCGATGATGCCCCGTCCCGGCGGTCCGGACAGCTCAGGTTTTGTGTGCCCTGCTGGACCGCAGTGTAGGCCAGAGCCAACAGGCAGCGTGGGCCTACCGCCACGTGGCGTCGCTTCCGGGATCCCAGAGTTGGTGGCACCCATTGGGCTGAGTGGGTGTGCAGCCTGCGATGGTGCCGGGTGCACTGGTATGTCCTATGCCATGGAGTAATCAAGACCCAGCACCAAACGTGAGACCTGGTGGCCTGCGGAGCGGGGCTGCATGATGTGGAGGGTGCCATGTCCGCGGGCCCCGGGCTTGTGGCTTGCAGGGGCATGAGGTGGGACCTCCTGTCTACGCGCCGGTGGCGGAAGGTGAGCATTGAGGCCTGGATGTGCATGGGCGGCAGGAGGGGTTGGGGTGCCTCTGCCTGGGTGTGCATGGGCGGGCAGGCGATGTTGTCTTGTGCAAGTGTGTGTACTGTGCCAGTCATGTATCTGGGCTCTGTTTCAGCTGACAGCTCTGACTCAGATGTGTGACCTGGTGAACTGCACTACATACCGGCACGTGGTTGGAGACACACCGGTGGCAGCAGGTGAGCAGTGTGGCCTGGGTGCGCAGGGGCGGCACTCTCTCTCTCTCTCCTCTTCTCTCTCTCTCTCTTTCTCTCCTCTTCTCTCTCACTCTCCCTCTCTTCCTCTCTCTCTCCCTCCCTCTATTCCTCTCTCTCTCTCCCTCTCTTCCTCTCTCTCTCCCTCTCTTCCTCTCTCTCCTCTTCTCTCTCTCTCTCTTCCCCTCTCTTCCTCTCTCTCTCCCTCCCTCTCTTCCTCTCTCTCTCCTTCGCTCTCTCTGTCCTCTGATGTGCGCAGGACACACCTTCTCATCATGTTTTTTGTCTTATAGGCTGTGACCTACGTATTGTCCCAAGGGGAGCGGCCATGTGTCTTTATTTCATTTCGGTGTTCATTTTAATAAAGTTTCATTTGTTGCTTCGGAAGTGAATGTGTGCTGATCATTTCTGTGACGACACATGCATGTCACCAGTTCTTATTGTGCGGCATCAAGCGGAATATTTTACATGTTTAGGTGTGGCTGAGGTGGCATGTCTTTGGTCGGGGGGGTGCCAGGAAGGGGTGGTCCTGGGGGTGGTGGCGGTGGGTGTTGTGGCCCTCTTGGGTGTCCGGGCCGCATGATGGGTGACTCCATGGCATCTGTTGCCCTTCCTATGTAGCCCTGGGCTGTGCTCCCTTTTGGTTTGCAGGCTGCCGTACGACTTTACACCAGGTCAGAGCAGGTGTAGATTTCCTGGTGCTAACGCGCCTTATCGCCTGTTTTGTGTTTTTATCGCCGATGTGGCTGGTCGTTGAGAATGTTGAGGTGTGATGTTGTCGCGCCTTTTGGCACGGGAACGCCCACTCTGCATCTCATTAGCGATAGTTGCGGGGGTCCTCTGTGGCGATGTTTTTTGCTGCTGCTATCGCGGGTAAACTGGTGCTGTGGGCTGTTAACACCGGCTTGTGAATGGGGAGGTAAATTTATCACGACTTTGGCTGCGATAAAGTGCCGTTAATTCGGCGATAGCTCCTTGTGAATATGCCCCTCAGAAGCAACGCAATCCCACCACATGTGCAGGTACTGTTGCATACACCTCTTAGCTTCTGGCAGTTACCAGGGAGTCATAGCAGTGACAGAGGGGGGTGTCACAAAGTGCCATTTCCAGGTTCTTTCACAGGTTCATGGACATCATGGTTAGTAAAGCCAGCCAATATATATCTTTCGCCAATACCCCCCAATTATTGCAACACACCAAATTGATCTTCTACAGGATAGCACTGTTCCCCAATGTCATTGGTTGTGTTTATGACACACATATTGCCATATGCCCCCCTCAGCAAATTAATACATATACAGGATCAGGAAAAACTCACACTCACTCAATGTGCAGGTAGTATGTGATGCCTCCTGTAACATAGCAAACCTTGTGGCCAAGTTCCCAGGCAACAGCCACGATCATTCAAGTTGCATCACAGTGGAATACAAAACCAACTGTCACAAGGTGAATTTGGAAAAGGTTTCCTACTAGGTAAGAGAATCGCAGACTCAATGAAAACAGTGGCCAAGATGGTGTGTGTAATGTAATCTAATGGTTTTTCTTCTCATGCTCCTAAGGTGACCTTGCATATGCCTTCCATCCTTGGGATACTCACACCATACCTAACTCCAAAGACAAGAAGTGAAAAGCAGTACAACAGGGCACACAGGACAACATGTGCAATATTAGAGAGGACCTTTGGATCCTGATGTCCTGGTTTCGCTGCCTTCACAAGACTGGTGGGGCACTGTACAGACCAGAGGAGACGTGCTGCAAGATCATCACCACATATGCCATGCTGCACAATATTGCAATGAAGAAGGGTCTGCATGACATCCCCATAGAGCCTTATTCTGACTGATGATGAATTACCACCACTACAGGTGCAGCAGGAGGGTATATGCACAGCAGAGATTGAGCACGATGCACAGAAATCACCAACAACTGTTTCTGAGGAAAGAGTAATTAAAATATCTAATAATGAGAAATCACACATAGTGGGAATGGTTGGTGCATAGCTGAGAGACCACCTTTTTGCCAAACAAAACAAAGTGACTCATTCCTCTGAGTGATCTGTGGTTCACTTCTTTTGGCCTCTAGGGTTGGGTGCTTTGTCAGCAAAACTGGGCTGTGGGTCTATTGGCATGTCAGTCCCAGAAATATGTTAGTGTGAATGCCTGGAACTGCATGCCTCCTGAATGAATGTGTCACTGAGGCTAGAGACCTCTTCACTCTCAGTTGGGAGAAGGATGTTGGGGATACAGAGGTTGTGGGTCTGTATATTCTCATGGGCAGTGGTCACTTGCACTTGCACTCATGCAGCGTCCTGACAGCAGTGCCCCATGTAACTCTGTATGTTCAGATTCTGCCTTGAAAGTGTTATTGTAGCTTCTGCCAATCGGTTGATGGAACAGGTGAATGAATCAAACCTCGCCCGGAACCTTGCTGCCGCCACTGTGGTCACCCTGAGGGGGAGCGGGACAGGACTCCAGGTCCCAAGCTCCTTTGCGGCATGTTGCCGCTGATGCCGACGCCCGCATCACGCACCTGGAGGCGCTTTAAAAACTCTACAGGGCTCCCGCATTGCGGGAAGCCCGGAACCTTGCTGCCGCCACTGTGGTCACCCTGAGGGGGAGCGGGACAGGACTCCAGGTCCCAAGCTCCTTTGCGGCACGTTGCTGCCAACGCCTGCATCATGCGCCCGGAGGCGCTTTAAAAACTCTACAGGGCTCCTGCAGCACGGGAAGCCCGGAACCTTGCTGCCGCCACTGTGGTCACCCTGAGGGGGAGCGGGACAGGACTCCAGGTCCCAAGCTCCTTTGCGGCACGTTGCCGCCGCCGCCCGCATCACGCGCCCGGAGGCGCTTTAAAAACTCTACAGGGCTCACGCAGCGTAGGACGAGCGCGGGCGTGCCCAGGCCACGCCTGGGACAAGGGCGGGCCCGTCTGTGCCCATCAGAGCCCAAAGAAGACTGGGCTGGGCCACCCCCTTAACACCGTCATCTTCAACAGATACAATGGGTAAGCGTAAACATCCATGTAGTCAGGATCAGGGGAGCGCAAGAGTGAAGATGCCCAGGAACTCTGCCTCTATTATATCATATCTGACTTCTGCGGTGGGGACCCTGAAGAAGGAAATCCAGAACGCAGAGGTTGAGTTGGGTCTAAGCCATGAAAAGCCTGGGAGCGCAACCGCAAACCTATCAGACAGCATACAGACAAATTCTGTCCCCCTTGAGCCGAGAGTACGGATACTTGAGCAGGGAACAGGGGGGGGACGCACATTACCCTGTGATAGCTCGGCAAGAGGGGATGGCGAGACGAATGAAGAGGCCCTTAGAGGAGATGGATCTAGGCAGAAGGCCCCACCATCAAATCCAGGGAAGAAGAAGGGGGAAAAAAGGCCAAGCAATCCTGGACATTTATCTGCGGATGTGATTCATAATCAGGTTGGAGATTTGGACTCACGTGTTGAGGCAATAGTGCAGAAAGTGATGGTGGACTTTTTCACCTCACGGTTAGAGCCCATTCTCTCGAACATTTCTAAAGACATTGTTATGCTGGTTACCACTGTAGAGAGGATCAAGGCTAAACTGGAAAGCCATGAGACCCAACTAGGGGGCACAAAAATGGCATGTGACATCTCTAATTGCAACCCAATGTTTCGGGCACAAACTCGGCCCATAGGTGATAGCAGGGTGGAGGGTAAGCAAAATCCACTAAAGATTAGCTCAGAACTTAGCCCTGTTATTAATTTAGCTGTACCCATAGAGAGCCAGGCAGGGGTAAACACGTGTCGCAAGACTGAGTCATCTAGAGGTCTTTCTCCAAATGCTAAGGCTCTGGCTCAGAGCAGGCACCAAGGGATTGGTGGGGCTATAAGCGGGATTAATAATAGTAGTAGACTCCATCTGCCCCCAGAAGCCACCCCCCTAGTTGCCATACTCACAGGTGTCCCCGCACTGAGAGAGCATAGACTGGAATCAACCATGGAGCTGCTTCGTAAAACTAAACACTGGTGTGATCAACACCTTTCTAGTAGGTCTAATGTTTCCTCGCACATTATAATGGTTAGACGAGTAGGGTGGGTTGGCCCCAGAACTAAATAGATTGATGGCGACTGCGTTGTCGTTAATTTTGACAGTGCAGATATCGCAGGGCAGTTATTTAGGGCTGGTCCCAAGGAAGGTCAGGGGGGCATTAGGGCAATGCCACTGGGTTTCTTTTACCCACCCCCCAAGGGGGTACAGTCATTAGGTGCCACTTCCCAGGGGTTTGGGCCCCATTTGGATATCTGAAATCGCCCCACTCTCCAATCAAACACTAGGGAGGAGACTTGTCCTGCTATGTCTCACAAAAGATTACCAAGTGACCCGAAGATGTCAATAGGGTTCCCAGAGAGGACTGTAGAAGACAAAAGCTTACACTGCCAAAATAGATTCCTCCCCTTGTCCTCTTTAGATGAAAATGATTGACTGAGACCGCTCGGCCGTCATCAGAGTAACATCTGTGAACACGATAAAGGGCAGGATTCAGAGGAGAGTAATATTCTTAATTGTAATATTACTAGTTGGAACATCGCGGGTCTGAGGAGCAAAAAAGAGGATCCCAGGTGGCTAAATCTGTTAAAAGAATACGATATAGTTGGGCTACAGGAAACCTGGGATATGGACTACAATTTTTGGGTGGATGGATATAAAGCCTATAGTGACCCTGCGCAACCATCCCTGTCAGGCAGAACAAAAGGGGGCCTTTTAATGCTTTTCTCACTTAAATTTTCAGGGGTCCATAGGTTGGTGGGTGTGGGTTCTTACAATTGTCAGGCAATCGAATTTACTGCTCACAACTCAATCAAAGTGTTGTTTGTAAATTTTAATAATTCAGGTGAAAGTAGTTTTTTAAATGAACATTTAGTTAAACTGAAATGTTTTTTAGAAATGTATCGATCGACGCAAACCACTTATTATTCAATCATAATTATGGGTGATTTTAAGATTCCTGCATGTGATTTGAACTGTCATGGGAAAGAATTTTTAGGGCCGGCTAATTTACCAATGCCACACTTTGAACATACACAACATGGGGAATGTTTGGAAGAGCTCTTGGCCAGCATAGATCTTTTTGTGCCGAGCCCTATTGACTCTGAGGAGAGGATTCCTACTTTTAAAGCATGGGGGAGGGACACTATTATAGATTTTATTTTTATTTCCCCTACTCTTCTACCTCAAGTTTCCTTTTATAATGCTAAGTGGTCTCATTTTAGTGACCATAATCTGGTAATTCTTGTGTTGGACAGAGGCTGTGGCCTAAAGGGGAAATCAGAAAAGTTAGGGGGTGAAACCTGTCTGAAAATAACTGATCAAGGACGGAGGCTAAAATGGGCTAAAGTACTCCCGGATCTCTTTTTCCAGGACCTCCGTGAGAAGGCTGGGGACAAGTTTGCAATCTGTCTTGATAATTACAAACAGGGGCCAGGGGTTCTTTTAGCCTTCAAAGGCATCTGTGTGCAGGTAGCGTCAGACCTCTCCCTCCTTACCAACAAGATCTAGGCACACTATAGGAGAGAAATGGTTCGACAGCAATTGCTCTGAGGCACACCGAAAATCGATAGCGGTACTGAAAAGGGTCCCACGAGATCGAGACTATATAGCTAGGTTACGAAAAGAGTATAAGCTTGCCCTATCCATATGCAAAAAGGAAATTAAAGAAGAATCTTGGAGTGCTCTGCTTTCAGTAGAGGTTATAAAAGATAGCTCTAGCCTCTGGGCTATTGTTAACAAACCTTTTTTTACCGGGTTAGGGAATGCCGCCATCGAATGCAATATCACGGAAGCCCAATGGATTTCTCACTTTGAAGCCATATATGAGGCCACTGATAGTTTGGAAGCATCAATAAGTTGTGAACCTAGGAGGGCCTCCCCTACAATAGTTTTTAATGAAGGTGAAGTGGAATTGGCAATTATACAAATGACTAGCAATAAGGCCCCCGGCCCTGATGGTGTCCTGGCGGATTTATATAAACAAAATCCATTGTTCTGGGCTAAAATCCTGACAAATGTTTTTAATGTGTCAAGCTGTCAGGGTTTTCCATCATCGTGGGCATCCTCTACTATTATTCCGGTTTTTAAAAAGGGTCAGAGAGGGGATCCTCGCTGCTATAGGCCGATTTCACTAATAGACTCCGCAGTGAAAGTATTAGGGAGAGTGATTTTAACGAAGTTAATGGACTGGCTGGAAGGAAATGAGGTTTTAACTAATCTCCAATATGGTTTTAGAAGTGGTAGGGGTACTATGGATCAGTGTCTTAATTTATATTTATTAGCAGGCAAATACACTATAGCTAAAACAGGGACGCTAGAGCTGGCTTTCATGGATCTCTCGTCGGCATTCGCCCTGGTAAATAGATCCAAGCTCTGGCACATCCTGCTAGATATGGGCATTGATCCAAGTTTAGTCTACTTCTTGGCCGACCTACACAGGGATCTCACAGCAAGGGTGAGGGTCAACCAAGAAGGAAAATGCACAAGGCACTTTACATCGGGTAGAGGTGTCCGCCAAGGCTGTATCCTAGCACCTCTACTTTTTACTTTGTATATTAATAATTTAGGCAAGTTTTTAGAATCGGTTAGTTTGGACATACCCCGGGTAGGGGATAGGCTCATTCCGGTGCTCCTCTAGGCGGACGATGCCGTCCTATTAGTCCGCACAGCTGTAGGGCTCCAGGGGCTTTTAGACTCCTTTGGGGCTTACATGAAATCTTTGGGGCAGATTTACAAGCCCCTTGCGCCACTTTTGCGTCAATTTTCCCATGTTAAAAGTGACGCAAAAGTGGCGCAAGGGGCTTGTAAATCTGCCCCTCTGGATCTAGTGGTTAACATAGCCAAATCACACGTAATGACCATGGGCCGGAAACCTAAAAAACCTAAAACTTTCTTCTGTGAAGGTACAGAACTGACCAGGGTGACCTCCTTTACTTATCTAGGAGTACTTTTTGATGAGAGAGGGTTCCTGGGTACCTCAACAGAAAGTAAAAATAAATGAGATGGGAAGGTCAACGGCCGCCGTGAATGGATTTGCACAGCGACTGGGGGCCAAACCAATAGATGCCATGCTCAACATCTACAGGTCCAAATGTATAGCCATCGCACTATATGGCCCGGCCATTTGGGGTTACAAGCCAATGGAGGGGATACAGACTGTTGAAAATAAATTCCTACGTACTCTCCTGTCTGTCCCCCAATCCAGCCCTACTTTTTCAATTCACCAGGAATTAGGTGTTGGTTATGTGGCAGACAGATTGAGGCTGGCCCCGGTGCTTTGCTGGCTTAAAACCTGGCTTAACCGCCAATTAACTCTGAACCATAAGATTATTAGGGATTGCGCCACCCTGGACCGAGTTAACAAAATTCCATGGCTGAACTATGTTAAGAACACTTTAACTAAGCTTGGACGTCCAGACTTATTTGATTTCCCTGATAAAATAGGAAAAGATGATTTGGCGTGGGTAAAAATACATTTTTTGGATCGGACGAAGTTAGAGCGGGAGGAGATCGAATTAATACAACCGACAGTAAAAGCCCACTTTTTTTTAAAAACCTCCCTTGAGATTGAACCTTACCTGAGGATCGTCACGAAGCCGTTCCACCGCCTGCATTTAACCAGATTTCGTTTTAACCTAATTCACTTTTTTCTGGGTAACGTGCAAGGCTGGAGTAGGACGTGTGATTTAGGTCCTTGTACCTGTGATAATTTTTTGATCCAGGATACAATGCATTTTACTATATTCTGTGACCATTATAGCGTTATCGGCAGGAGGTTCTTAGTTCCAATTTTAAAAGGGAAAGGTTTTATACAGGTTAAACCCGCTTTACTGTATTTACAATTGCTTAATGACCCATGGGAGATTTTTAACATCGCAAGCTTTTTTGTCGCAGCTGTGAGACTTAGGAAAATTCGACACCCTATGTTATTATAAGAGTATTTGCAAAGTCCATGTTATTACTCTTTTAATACTTGCCTTCTTATTACTAAATTATTTTTATTAAATGATGCACTGTTTTAATGCTTTTAACCACAGCCAAGATTCTTATGTAACCTCATGAACTTTGACTTATTTCCTCCCATATCTTCTCATGTCGCTTTATTATTTATGATTCGGTTATGATATTTTACTGTGTATTACATGTGTTTTATGTATCATATTGTGATTTAAGCATGGTACTTTTATGGTTTTTAGTAACCAAATAAAGTGGTTTGATTGATTGATTGAATCAAACCTCGCAGGTACTGCCTGTGTCTCTGTCTCTGCACATGGTGCTCCTTATCCATTGCAGCTAGCCACCGGTCCTGCCCTTTCTCCAATTTCTGCATTGACCTAGACATTCGTAGCATATGCCTACGGACAGTCTGCATTTGTTTTGTGAGTAGGCACTGTACTGAGATGAGGGACCTCTCCAAGTCACCATACATAGAAGAACTCTCTGACATGTCGTCTGACATGTTATCATTATGGACTGTTGATGTTTGGCCTATACGCTGTCTGTGTGTCCAGATGTCCGATGTTGTGGGGTCCTAGCTCTGCAATTGTCCCTCATTGATGTTCACACACTCTGGAAGTGGTGAGATGGTTGCTGTCCTGGCAGTTGAAGTTGGGGTGACGGGTTGAGTGGATGGTGATGTTGTGTCCTCAATTTCCACATAAGTGTCAGTAGCCCCTTTCGGCTGCAATGGTTCCTGAAACATCCAGGCTGTAATGTGTGGAAATACATGTGTAAAGTCAATATAAATAAATGGTTAATGTTTGTCCACAATATTGTTGTATCTGTGCTTCATGTGTTTATGACATGTTTTATGGTGTACAGATATGTTTGGTGTAGCCCTCAGCACACAGTACAGCAAGCAACTGGTGTGTACTTCAACTCCCATGATGCATTGCCACGGTAAGGCAAGCATCTCAATGGCGTTATTCGTGATGTATGATATATAGATTTGCTAACATTATGTTATGTTAGGTAAAAAAGGTGAAGATGACTTACACTGCTTGTGTTGCATGCTGGATTGGAGGTGTCAATGTCAGGCACACCTGACACACTCTCTGATTCCAAGGTCCCTCTAATGAGTGTCTCCATGGGAGTGTGCGGGTGGGTTTTGCCGTTCGACCACCTGTTCCACGACCCCCAGCCACCCTGCCTACCACCTTCTCCTTCGTGTGAGCCCTCAGGTCGTACCAGTGTTAGCGTATCTTGGGGATGGACCTCTAGGTGACTCCTAGGGAGTTCACCTTCTCGAAGATGCTGGTCCAGATCTTTGTTTTTTGGCTTTCTGGTACTGTAAAATAGGCATTCCCAAACAATTGGGCCATATGGGAGACACATTCTTCTGTTGGGAGCTCCAGCTCCTTTTCTGGGAATTTTATCTTCCTCTTCCTGCTCCCTGAGTACTTGTTCTCATCTTCTGTAGACATTGTGTTCTCCAGGAATGGGATGATGCACTGTCAGTAGTGACGCAGGATCACTCTTTACTTCCAGCACCTTCAGAGGCTTCTGAGGTGTGGCCACACCCGATATTTATAAACTTTCTGGTCTGACATTATCATTCTGCATCCAGAAAGATGTTTCCAAGTTAGGAAATCACAATTGTGCGATTTCCCAATTGCGAATCCATATGAATTGCTATTTGTGGAATCGGCGGTTCCATACATGCCGTTTTGGGATTCCCAAATGGCGATTTCTATGGATTCACAATTTGGAAATCATAAATACGATATTTCATACATATGGCCCATAGTGTTTTAAAATTATGAGCACTAGGACCCTAAATAGGAATTATATAATCTGCTGGGAGGTGTTCATTTCTGCATTGCCCTTATTGAATACAATGTATGCTTTATGTTATTAAGACTAAGGGCCTGATTTAGATCTTGGCAGTACTAGGATCGTCACTCCACGGCGGAGTATCCAAGTACTCTATCAAGCTGACGGAATCCTGCCCCCCTATTTAGATGTATGCAGGCTGACTCTCCTACCGCATCTACAGAGTGTTTACCGTCTCTTACACGGCTCACCGCTGCCGACGCAGCAGACTCCTCTGATGTTGAATAGTACTCCGTCGCCATAAAGGCAGTGGGGTTGCGCCAGGCCTATTTAGATTTCACAGTTATGCTGGTGGTGTTCTAGCATTCTTTGCCGATGGAGTGATTCCATGGCAGGAGGCGGTCAACATTGGACTAGTCGTGTGGCTGTAGGATGGATGCTAGCATCACACGCATGATGCGATTTGCTTAATTGTTTACACCTCCATACCACACTATAAAACACACTCCATTTCAGGCCTTGATCCTTTGCTATCCCAGCACAGCAGAACTTTGTACCAGATCACATTACCACTGAATTCAAAGACATTTCTGTATTTTGCTTTCTTTTTCATTTACCCCTTTTTCTTTATCATCTTGTGGGTTATTTAATGTATTTACATTCATAATCTCAGGATGTCAGGGAGGAAAAATCCCCATTTTACTGAGGGTGAATTGTCAGTCATGGTAAATGAAATAATTCAAGTAGAGCCACAATTGTTTGGAGCCCAAGTACAAATTACAACTATAGCAGAGAAAAGGCAAATGTGGGCCAGAATAGTTGACAGAGTGAATGCTGTAGCAAACAACCTGTGCACCCAGGAGGAAATAAGGAACAGCTGGAATGACATGTGGGGGAGAGTGCGTTCCTTGGCTTCCAAGTATCAACTAGAGGCCCAGAGGACTGGCGGTGGGTCTCTCAGGACCCCCTTACAACTCTTTCCCTGGTAGGAGAAGGTCTTGCAGATCCTATATCCAGACGGCTTGACAGCAATCCCTGGTGGGGTGGTGATTGGTAAGTTAGACTTTTCAAGATGTCACTAAACCTAAATGTCCTGTTTGCTTTGAAGGTAGCTATTGCTCATGTGTTTTGCAAATTTTCTTTAACATACAAACCTAAATATATCAGTAACATCTTGTTTGGCTTGTTTGTTTGCATGTATTGTGTTGTATGTAAGATAACAGGTTTCAATCTCCATTACATTTCACATGATGTTGTGATGCTTGCAAGTGTTTGTACACCAAATAACAAATAACACATATGTGTTTCAAATAGCAAAGGTCTGTTCTCTTTGTACTTCAGATTTTCACTAGGTATGTTCAAGTTATAATTTTGCAAGTGTTGTGAATGTATCATTGAAATAACTACAACAACCATGATGCCTTGCTTCTGTTTTGTGAAAATCATATTGCAATCTAATTTTGCTCATTCTCCCGTTTCAAACTTTTTTTCACATATGGTAAAGTGTTGTTTATAGATCAATCTCTAGTTAATGCTCTCCTTTGAAAACTGTATGTCTTGAAGTTTTGTATGTTGTCATTTTCTTGTCATGTAATTTAATTGATGTCATTAGTTGCACAAATCAAAGTTTGTTGAACAAAATATTTTAAGGTATGTAAATTTGTATGCTGAAAATAGGTGGCATATGTGAAAAATTTACTCTGCACTGTTAATATGATGACTATTGATAAACATCCTTCTAAGTTGTGTAAATGTCTGTGTTTTCGGCGGCTAGGCCTTGCATTGGTTAATTTCACATTTCTTTTCTCTACTGTGTTGTGTTGAACAGTTGGTACATTTCATGAATAGTTACTAAATTGTATTTTTACCTTTCAGAACATCTTCTTACCTGTTTATGTGAAGTTGTTTTGTATGAAATGTCAACTATTTGTGTAACTAATTACAATACCTCTGAAAGGTATAATCATGATATTGATTTCCTTTTTCTTTTTAGGTTGCTACATTTTTTGCTTAAACCTCATTGTATATGTGATCCACACTTTTACAATGTATCAATTTTGTTACATTCATAATAGGTCCCACAGCCAGAGCATGTGGCCAACCATCTGGCACTGAGGAAACCTCCACTCCAGCCCAGGATCAAGCCTCCAGGGATGACTCCACTCCTGAAAGTCCAGATGAAGAGGAGCGGCCTGGTCCATCTGGTCTGCCTGGGCTGACGGCCACAGTGAGTCTCACTCGGCTCACACCTACAACTCCCATCCCTGCTGTTACAGCACCTCAGCTCACTGATACCTCCACTTCTTGTGTCCAAACCAATACCACTCAGATCTTGTGCCCCCAAGTCCTGGTTTCTGTTGAGACACCACTACCTCTAATTCAGCCAGGAACCAGTGGGATGGGGCACACTGGGTCAAGGCCACAGGCCAGTGGGGGTAGAGGCCATGGGAGGGAAACTGTGGGGCAGCAAAATGAAGTCACTGGTCTGACTGTCACCCAGGCCAGCTTCAACCAAGTCTTGGGATCCCTCCATCAGTCCCAAGACATGATGTTCCAGGTCCTCACTGAGCTCCGGGACATGAAGCAGTTACAGAGGGAGCACAATGTACAGATGGAGAATCTGAGCTCCAGTTTGGGCTCCCTGACTGGGGTGCTGCTGGACATTTACACCCATATATGCTGGGCTTTTCCAGCACCATCTTCCCCTTTCTGTGGTCCAACTACATCTGCCTCATCCACAGAAAGGGAGGCAACACCTGCACCCACCTCAGTCCCTGCAAATGTGGATCCACTAGCCCCCAACAGGAGCACAAGTTCATCCGGACCACCGGGGTAGGACAGCAAGACCAACACCAAGAGATGCCTAACCTAATTTCCTTCAGTGTGTGAGTACGATTCACTCTGTGGACTATTTTCTAGACACATTTACCTTTCTGATGCCTGTTCCGTTTTGGACATTGGACTTCAAACAATGTTGGCTTTTTGATAATGGTTTCATTCACCATGACAGACTTTACCTTTTTTTGTTTGCTTTTTTGTTTACATCCTGTTTTAGTTTATTTGGTTTTGTTTAATAAAAGCAAAACCAACAAAGTCAACTGGTGTTGTATACCTTTTCTGTATTTATTCACTTTTTTCCTTCCATCATACATTTTAAAATGTAAACGATCAAATGATTGTTTATTTATGAATGAATTGCAAGTAGGTAATGTTTGTCACAAAAATTCTACCATGACAACAAAATACAGAAACCAAAAAATCAACAACCAGTAATTTATTATATATGAAATAGATTGATCTGGCAAATATTCAATAGGCAAAATATAATCAAATTATGCCATCAGCTGGAGCCACATATTCTGCCTCACAATAGGAATTGCACAACAATAACACCAATAGTCATACATTTCGGCAGTACTCAATTTGGAGGCCACAGGATCATTCCAATCTACTGTTGCAGTATCTGGGGTATGCCACAACCAACATTAAGTGGTGTGCTACAAGAAGCTAGTTCTACAATGATGAGACACATCAACAGCTTCCTACACTTAGCACAAAATGAGCATTTTGCCAATGTGAAAGGAGATTAGTTTGGTTTAGGTCAACTACCACATGTGGTTAGAGGAAATCAAGCAACACATATTGGCATGGTGCCAACATTCAACAGAAAACAAGTCTTATGCAATTTTGCAAACTTCTATTCAATCACTGTGCAAGTTGTATCAGTACAAGATATGTTCACTCATAGTCTGTGTGTGTCTTCCACAGGATCAACACATGTTCCCTTTGTACTATGCAACAGCAGCATATAACTGCAAATGTCACAACTTTGAAATGAAGATGACATGGTGAAGGGTCCTAAAACAGAGAATAATAAAAAGATTTATTAAGTTACAATACAAAATAGACACCTTACAAATACATATATTTGAAGACACATTTTCTTAGAACATTCAAAGATGAAGAATGCGAATCAACACAGTAGTCAATGTGCCAAGACTTTGATCAACAAACATCTTTGCCAAGGATGTCATTTAACTTGGCCTTTCAAAAAAATGTGCAGCACAGAGTTTTATCCTTCATTACATAAAAAGGTGGTTTAACATTTCATAAAATAAAATGCAATGATATACTTACACTCATGTGAAGAAGTTGTTAGTTACATCTTGATGTATGTCAATTCCTTCCTCGTCACCGCTATCATCTTCATTTGGCATTTAAACATCCTCACCCGGTGGCTCTTCATGATCTTGTTCATCTACAATGTATGGAACGTTCCGTCACAGGGCAATGTTGTGTAACATGCAGTATGTCATGGTGATTTTGCACACCTTATCAGGTGAGTAGAGGAGGGGTCCACCAGTCTAGTCCAGACATCGAAATCTGGACTTTAGGAGCCCAAAAACCTGCTCCACTGACCTCTGTGTTCTTCCATGGGCCTCATTGAAGCAGACTTCCCCTGGCGTTGTTGGATTCCTCAGCAGTGCTAACAAACATGGTCAGTTAAGATAAGCTGCATCTACGACATGCGACGAAAAATAAATTAGCAAAAGATTGGAGCACAGTTTTAGATCGTTACACTTTACAATAACCAAACAATATACTGGTAGATAACACTTACCAACAAGCCAGGCCCTTTCAGGTCCAGGTTTTGACATTTTCATAGGTCAGCTGCTGTTCCATAGTACAAAGGAATCATGGGTTGATCAAGGAAAGCATGCACACATGCTTGTGATGTACAAATTTGGTACGCAGACAACTTACACACTGATGGAATGGAACTTCTTTCAATTGCAGTACAGTTGTTCTCTGGTGTGAGGTGGCACTAAGGCAATATGTTTGCCATCAATTGCTCTAATTACATCTGGTAGACGGCCCAAGGCATATAAATCTCCCTTCACGTTGGCAAAATCCTGGTTTGTAGGAAACTGAATGAAGCTGTTGATGTGTCTCAACAGTGAAGAGATAACTTCTTGTAGCACACCACTGAAAGTTGGTTGGGCCATTCCACCAGATACTGTCACAGTGTATTGGAACGATCCTGTGGCCACAAAATGGAGAACTGCCAAGATTCTGACTGTTGGTGGTATTGATGTGGGATTCATATTGTGAGGCAGAAGATCTGGCTGCAGCTGATGATATAAATGAAGAATTGTTTGCCTATTCAATCTGAATTGTTTGATAATATCCCACTCTTCCATGATGACAAGGTATGTAAATGGTCAGAACACTTGAGACTGTCCTCTCCTCACTCTCCCTGGGTTCATATGTCTTCATTGAAAAAAACAAAATTGTTATAAATGTTTGCTAACATATTTTCAAATAAACCACACTTTACATCTAGTTTTCAATACATATAAATGTTTAATACATAATTATATAGAACCTTATCATGTTTAGTATAACGTTTTTTAAAAACTCACATATATTACATGTGTAAATTATTACTTTTATAAATGTGTAAATAATACATTGTTAATGTATTATTTACACATTCTTATTTTTTTTTAATTCTGTAAAAATACAGCTAAAGGCGGTATAGACACCATTGCGCAAATCTTGCTTCAAACCACTTTAAGGCACTACATTACAAATTTTTTATAAAAACAAATGAAGAACATTAGCATTTTTGACATGTAAACAAAGTAGCTACCATTTTGAGTGGTGATGACGCACTTAACAGTCATAAACACACTATTCCACAATATAAAATGCAGCTGCCTGACCTCACCATCAGGACATTTGGAATTAGTTGGCCGTGACAAAAGCTGGCTGCCTAGTGGGTGTGAAACTCTATGACGGACCTAGCCATAGGCTGTGTGTGAAAACAATGTAGGACAGCCAATAGATGTGTCCGTCGACATTGACGATCGCATACATCGTGTACATGTACGAGTCATTTTAAAAAAAGCTCACTTGCCTCCCAACAATGCAGCCAACAAGAACTCCTCAACCTTTGCTGCTGTTTCCAACCTCTGGTATCAATGATGCCAGGATAAGCAGGTGACAAGGCCCCAGCCTTCTCGCCAGAGGAGCTGGATTTACTGCCAACTGAGGTTCTGTCCATGTACAGCCATCTCTATGACTCACCAGAGGCACAGGTACATATTTAAAATGCATTTGTGAATCTGTCTTACTGGTTTTTTTTCAATACACAGGCTAAAATGTGCAGTGATTGAAGTGTAATTTATTTTTAACATTACATAAAACGATGATGGTGTGAATTTTTAAGCACATTATGATAATGGCTCCCGGTTTTATGGTATTTTTTCTTTTTACTTTTCCATCTGTATTTATCCATATTCAATTTTTGCTAATTTTATCTGTATTTATCCATATTTATTTTGTGTTTTGTGTAAAAATGAAACTGTAACTAGTATTTCCACATGTATTGTAATCAATAAATGTGCACTCATGCTCAAATGCCTGAGAGAGTTCAATGATATATAAACCCACATATAATAAATCAATGAATGTACATTAAAACATACACATGTCAGTATCAACCATGCTCATATCTACTGCTGTTTAAGCATCTCTATTGGCCTAGCAGTCATGATTAACAGCATTTAGAATCAGAATTATCTGTAAAAATCTGTAAAAACGGAAAATTGGGAGCCTTACTTACCATTACAGAAAACTACAACATTATTATGTGTTGTGTGTTTGGAGCTTTACATTTTATTTTGTGTTTATTTTGAGATATATCTATAAATATGTATGTTTTTTATGTGAAATATAGAAATCTCGCATCATGTAAATATGGAAAACACATGATATTTTATTTACTACTGTACATAGATATAATGTTTTATATGCCAAATGAAAACGATGCTTCCTATATGTATTATCCCACATATCCCTCAGCCTAGATCAGGTGTCTCCAACTAGTCATCCGGGAGCTCCCAGTAGCTCCCAGACACCTTCAGAGTAACTCACAGCATTGAGTTATTTTTCAAATGAGCACAAGGTCATATTTTCATCTCAAAGTTGAGGGAAGGCTGTGTTCATGTGACATCATGATCATCAGCCTGCAGATAAGAGGGCTTGACAATAAACAGTGCTGAGTCAGATTTGTGGACCAGGCTGTGGCTGAGTCACAGAGGTGAACAACTGAAGCACTGAGGTATTGGACATTTAGAAAAAAATATTTGTTAACTCAAAATTGGAGTTGTGAATAAAATGATGCTGCTGAATGCTTTTAAATGGAAGAAAAATGAAATGGAGAGTTATTAATTACACAAACAGTTTAAATTTCCCAGACTCTCATTCACTCTTACACATGTATTCCCTTCATATGCACACTTGTTCATCCATCCCCAAAGAGCATGCTCTCACTGACACACATTGCAGCCCTTTCATAGTGCCCTTGGTCTTGGTTTTTAGTTCAAAGCATAGTATCTGGCTCTATTGACATTAGGCTTAAAGTCAATGTAGCTGTTTGTGTGGGTGTCTGATTCTAATGCGCAAGTTGTTTAGCCTTCAGTATTTCACAACGCTATTCACTGATGAGATGTAGCTTATGATCGATGCAATAATATTGTGCTACATCAACACAGACAATAAACAAGTCACAAAACAATTCTTTTTTTCTTTAATTTCTTGTATCCATACAGGTCAACGCCATCAGAAAAAGGAGACATGGAAAGCCATCCCCAAGAAGGTGTGGACCCTGAGGGTCTACATGCGGCTCAGCATTCACTGTCGCAAGAGGTGGGAGGACCTACGACGGTGAACGACGGTGAACCAAGAAGTCATCAGAAGTCCAGCTCGGCAAGTCCTCCCATTGTGGTAAGCAAATGCGCCACACCCTGACCACCCTAATGGCCTGCATACTTGCAGTGACCTCTCCGGACCTTGATGGGCAGTTGAGAGCCCAACAGCATTATCAAGCTGGTAAGTTGTAGTGTGAGTTCTACATGTTAAATAACTAATTTTTGTTACAGCAACTAATTGTGCCATCAACATTAGGGTTGACACATGTCCAATGTGGAAGAAGAGTTCTTGAAGGGGTAAGTTTTGCACAAGTAGTATGATGATGTATTTTGCATATGAATTTGTGAAAAATGATACCACCTGATGTCTGTTCACTACCAAAGGACTGGTTACAGTAGACACATGCCTACCTAAACAACAATTATACATGAGTTTGCTTAATATTATAAGAGACAGTTGTACCAAGCAGCCCACTAGTATTTATTGTGTCATGTGTAATGCTCCTTCACTATTGTGAATGATGTAAGGTTAGCCCTATTACAGGTGGCATAACATAAAATGCACCTATGATACAGTGGATGTTGCAAACGTCACATTGGTAAGTTGTTTATAAACACATACAAGAGCGAGGATGTGAGCCAAAATAACTAGCAACATCGGATTAAATGGCTTCATTTTTTATTAAAACATATCCCAAATGTGTTTTGATTCAAAAATACTATTTCATTCATGTTAAAAGTGACAGATTTGCAGGATGTCTTGCTCCTTCAAAAATGTTAATGTAAGACAGTCTGTTTCTTGGAAAATAGTTGTGTTAGTCATACAATTTTAAAAAACACAGACAGGAATGTGTACACATTGGTACCAGACTAACACATACCCAAAACCATTTTTCATTGTCCTTTCTTAAGTCCAGATGATAAATCAATGATGGAGAAAAATGGGATACTTAAAGGGACTTTTGCACGTGGAATGTTCCATCACATATATGTTGGAGTATTGTATATGGAAAACTCTAAATCAGGCCCAACTCATGGCTCATTAGGAAAATGTAGAAATGCATCAAGGTGTAATCTGTTGCATATTGTGAATTGCATTATAATCTTTGGTGTACAAATTATATATGAATCAGTGTATGTAATATTTACTGTGATGTTGTACCATTTTTTGCATAAAGCGAAAGTCAGCATTGTTTGTAAAAACACTTCACAATGGTAAAACAAACTTGAGATATTTAGGTGTGAAATGTGACAATGTTTTTGATCTGTACTAAAGTGAGTTAAAAATGTTTCAAGCTATGTATTTACTTATGCTGTAGAAGACATTTGTCAATCCACAACTTACTTGCAGTGGCCTATCTGGAGCTTGATAGACAGCTGAGAGCCCAACAGCAGCATCAATGGAGTAAGTTCTAGTTTGAGTTTAACATGTTAAATAACTAATTTTTGTTACAGCAACGATTTTTGCCATCAACTTTAAGGTTGACACATGTCCAACGCACAAGAAGAGTTCTTGAAGGTGTAGGTTTTGCACAAGGTGTATGATGATGTGTTTTGTATATGAATTTGTGGAAAAGAATACCACCTGATTGCTGTTCACTACCAAAGGACTGGTCGGAGCAGACACATGCCTCCCTAAGCAACAAATATACATCAGGTTGTTTGATGTTATTAGGGACAGTTGTACCAAACAGGCAACTAGTCTTTATTGTGTCAGGAGTGATGCTATTGTGAATAATGTAAGATTTGCCTTATTACAGGTGACAGCATAAAATGTACTTATGATATAGTGGATGTTTCAAACGTCACATTGGTAAGTTGGTTTCATACACAAACAAGAGTGATCCAAAATGTCTAGTAACATAATTTAAAATGACAACCACACTCAACACCTCAACAGCACACTAATCGACAAACGCATATACATTAGAAACAACACCCACAAAACACAAATGCCCACACTCACCTGAATAACATAGACCTAGGAAGAAACACACCCCCAAATGTAACCAACATACACCAGCCCCAATTGCACATGCAACGGATGTATGATGGAACCCCGCATACATTTCCCACACATGCTTTTATCCCGGAGTCACTACCCTGACTGCGATGTTACCATGCGTTCCTTTACCATGCAAGTCATTACAATGACTTGCCTTAGGGGGGCGCTGGACTTTGAAATAGTGTAAATTGCTATTTCAACTCCAGTGAGTGTATCAGTAGGAAAGCGTTGGACTTAAAATCCAACATCAGTCCAACAACGTGCCCCTAAAGCAAATCGTTATAATGACTTGCATGGTAAAGGAACATGTGGTAACGTCACAGTCAGGGTAGTGATCAGGGTAGTGACTGCAGAGTAAAGGCAGGTCATGGTTCTACCTGCGGGGTAAGGTGGTTTACCCATGCAACCTCAACAGACACATGCATATCACCCACTGCCACTCCCTCTACCTTCCAAACCCAACTCCCTTCCAACCATCCTACCAGTTTTCCCTGTGAAGATGTATTATTTGCCCTTGCCTTGACCCCTTCTAAACCCTAACTCATCTCTCCAAAACGTCAAGCCACCTCTTCCAAAACCCAAACCACACCTTCCATACCCAACACCACCCCACCCAAAGCCAAAATCCCTGCTCCCAAAGCCAAATCTACCCCTCCCAAACTAAAAACCACCCCTCCCAAACCCAGGAGCACCCATCCTAAACCAACACCCCCCACTCAAGAAAGATCACTTAGGTGCCTGCTCTGTGCCCCCTAGATGCTCGTTCCTAAGGAGGTTCCCCTGCACAGTCCAATAGGAGGCAAGTTTAGTGCTACAGTAACAACAGTGCATTTCACCATTCTATTGGTGTAAATAAAATTATATTAATTTTATTTATTTATTTTTGGAGAGAAGTAGCTCATTGGTTTCATAAACCACTATTTTGATTTCACCAAGTTTGCCCTGACATTAATTTTCCTTTGCAATTGTTTGATTCCTGGCAATGTTACCGACTAAGGGGCATATTAACAAGGGCTTTATCTCCGCTTTTTTGGCTTTTTAAGCCAAAAAGCGGAGATAAAACTATCGCCCTATTTACAAGAGGGTGCTAACATGCATAATCGCATGTTAGCACCCTTTCCCGACGCCTCCCTTTGCATCTCTAATGAGATGCAAAGTGGCGTCACTGAAGCGTACCTCGGATGGACTACCTTGTAAAACATCGCTGATGTTCACATCGCAATATTTACAAGGCAGCCCATAGGATTTTAGCACACGTTAGATTTTGGCGAAAACGGCGGTTTTTGCCAAAAACTAACGTCTGCTAAAATTCTGACTTACCTATGCTTAACATAGGGGGTGGATTATGCTGATAAGACCACAGGGTCGTATCAGCAAGGTTATCTCCGTTTTGCAGGGAACATCGCTGGAAAACCAGCGATGTTCCCTGCAAAACGGCGATTTCCCCGCTATCTCTGGAATTTTCATCGCCCTGGAGAAACGCGTTGTTAATAACGCGCTACCAGGGCGATAAATTCCAGAGATAGACGGCGATAAATAACAAAGCGCTAAGCGCGCTTTGCGTTATTTATCCCCGTCCGTTGTTAATATGCCCCGAAAATGTGAAGTACATATTTTTATTTACCATTATGGCAGGAACAATAACACATTTTTTTTGTTTACTTTGTTAAGTGCATACACTGGTTAAAATAGTAATGTTGTGGTCTTTTGTATTTAGGTGCATCCATTCATCATGATAATGTACACTTGCACCAACAAATAGATGTTTGAAATTATTTTTTGAAGTGTTACTACAGGTGTGTATATTTCACCTTGATTTCAGATAAGAATAAACACAAATGCTTTACACCTTAAAAAAATAATGTGACTATTGAATTTTGATACAAGACAGGACTTAAACTAGACAAAGGGAAATGATACATGGATGGACATGTTGAACATTTTAAACTTGGGACTGACATTGATTTTACAGGTAATTAATAAGGTAAAGGTTACACCTTGTCTAGTGCATTTTCTACATCATGTTGCATTGCACTTCTCCCAATGATGTTTAATGCATATGTTTTTAATTTGACAATTTTCAAAAACGTCTTTACACATACCTGAATGGTGTCTTTTTGATTTTTTGATTGATATCCTTTTTTGTGCAAGTGTCCATTTTTTTAAGGCAGCTTGCACCAAATTTAGACATACAATTTAATCATACTGTTGTGTTTCTTTAACTTTCTTAAATGTCAACTTTACACACATATGCATTGCACATTGGTATGCTACTGCTTGTAAGAGAGATTTAAAAATGCACAAGTTCAGTCCAAATTTTTAACAGACAAATCAAAATGTAACAGGTAAAAGTGGAGCTTACCGTTGATTCCGTCCACGACGGTGTTGATTTTGTTCGTCATCAAGCAGCAGCAGCAGAGGCAGGACTTGGGAGATTGGGTCCATGGCGGAAAAGGAAGTGTGAAAGTGAGAAAAGGTGAGTTTCTGCCTCATATCCCTTCCAAACCGCCAACTCAGGTTTGGAGGTTTTACCACCACAGTCACGTCGGCGGGAAGGCACATCATGATTGGACTGGCGGACAAACTGGCTGTCCTCCCTTCTGACAGTCGCTTTTGCCTCTTGCGTCGTCGACACAGGCGAATATACCTGGCGGAGTCGGCAGCATTTCGATGGTCTTTCGTCACTCTAACTGCCAGCATCTAAAATACAGCGGGCGGATTAGGAATCTGTCAAAAAATTGACGGTAGGACCATTGCTGCCAAGATCTAAATAAGTCCCTAAAAGTTGTCCGATAATTCGGATTGCCAGTAGTGATTTTGTATCTTTACAATATATTATTGAGACTTGAATACATCAATTTGGCCTTGAATTTTTAATAAATCTACATTTAATCACATTTATCAAATTTTGGGTCCTCACTGTGTAGCCAAATGGGCTACAGCGTAAATTAAACTTTTGAATGATATGAACTCCTCTTTATTTCTCAGGCAACTAAAGAGTTCCATCGCAGGGAAATTTGGATATTCAGTTCAGTGCTCTGGCAACCGTGAACAGTTATAGACTGCAATCGCTGACCTGTGAGTGATTGTGGACATTGTGTGTGGATAACTGTTTGCATGCTGCTGTAACGAATTTTGGGCTAGCCCACCTAGTGAAGAGAATAGCTACAAATAAACATTTTGTTGCGACATAGTGTACGTGGACCTCTACTCTATTGGCTCCATCAGGGCTAAGTTTCAGCATTGCTGAGGTGTCCTGCTGCAGCTGCTGAATAATCTTTTCTGACTACAGTTTAGGGAATGCTGCAACTGAAGAGCTCAAATAGTGCGTCCTTGATACAAATTCCATATTAGAGCTGCTATCTTGAAATTTGATTGGCTCTGTTGTTGTCTGTGAGATTCTGCCAACATTGTGACTGTCTAAGTACAGCACATCTCAGGCTAATAAAAATGGAAGTACAGAGGTGGTGTGCATCATAGGTATGGAACCCTATGCAAGAATGTGGCACTGATACATAGCACGCCTCAAGTATCAGAGCGTTCTTGCATCTCATCTTTCAAAATGACATGTACTGGTGACACCATGGAAAAGGCAGATCAAAGACATTCTAAACTGCAAGTTGAAAAGAGACAAGTCGCAAATCAAGTAGATGATTAGAAGCAAATGCTCACTGGACCAAATGTAGCTGTGCTTTTTTGAAACATGAAAGAAGGCCTGCACTGCATTGTTGGGAAAACTGGCACTTTTAGGAGCGGTTAGAAAAGCAGGACACACAGCTAACCACGGCTCACTGAAGAATATCTGATGTGGAAGACTCTCACTAGCAATCAGCCAAAACTCGTTCTAAGCTCATGTGTGAATTGGAAATGGTTTAGGCTAACAATGAAGATCCAGAAGGTTGGTCATGCTGTAATAATGTCCGTATCATAGGGGTTGCGGAATACCCCAATATTATAATATGGAACTGTTTGTTGAAATCCTCTTGGAATCTGTGTTTGGGAGAGGAGTCTTCTTCAAAATCTTCATTGTTGACAGGGTGCACCACTCCTTGGCCCCCTAAATAAAATCCAGGTCAAAAACTAGGGCCTATGGTAGCAAGTCTACTTAATTACAGGGATAGGTATCAGATACTATGCCTCAATAGAGCCACCCAAGACCAGCAGTATGTGGGATCTGCCATCAATATCTACCCCAACTTCACTCCAATGGTACAAGAGGCCAGATGATCATTCCTGGAAATTAAAAAATGGTTGCATGCAAAAGCTGCCAAATACTCAATGCGCTTCGCTGCCAGACTGCGTGTGGAATAAAATGGGAAAATGCACTCCTTTAGTGAACCTGACTCTGTGCTTCGAGTTTATGGACCTACATCTGAGAAACAGAGATGGCCCTCGATCAAACACAGGTAGCCCAATCTCCCCCTAGACAGTATAGACAGTATACAAGAAGCTTGAGAAGCTCCAATTCTCAGGGATAATGACTAAATGACTCTTTCATTGAGTTCATATGCTACTATTTCAATATGTATGTATAAGTGTGTACAATGTGCTATTGTAATGTGATGTGGAAGGTACATGAATTATTACAGTGCATTATTACAGTGAATAAGCAGCGACTTTTCTGTCTACCTTTATTATGCTTGACCTAATCTCATGTTTGATAATGTAGGATGCAGTCTCTTTAAGATAACTGCTGGCAGTGTGATGTTGCTGCCTTATTTTGATGACCGTTTGCATGCTATTAATATTATGTGGCTCGATCGATCCAAGACCTGAGAGATAGGCATGAGAGGGCCATCTGCAAGCAGGAATGAGGTATACATAAATAATGCTCTAATTGGTTGTCATGGCCCTAGGTGGCAATATGCTCCTTGGCTCCCCTATGCACGGAGCACAATTAAGGCTTCGATGAGTGTTGCTGCAAAGTTAATTCTTTATCTGTTCACCATGGTTCAGAAATTTGCTGATGACTGGGGTTGGTGTGGTGGGGGTTCGCACTGGAGGCTTTTCTAGTTCTTGTTTATAGGTTTGAATACAGCAATGGCACAGGAGGGTTTCACCTAATAGACAGCTCAGATGTTTACAAGATAGAAGTTCAGCAGCAATACAGATCAATGCAATACATAGAAAGGCTTACTCAAGGATTCAATAGAGAAGGTAATTCCTGGAATATACATGGAATTAATAATCCCCATGAACCTAGACAAGTGTTAGCTTACCTTGACTGTTATACTGCTATAAAATAGATATTTGTCTGCTTTAAGAGATGAATATGGCACCATCAGGTCAGCCCTCTTTTGCATCTGCATGGGGGCAACACAGACACTTCTCTTCATATTCTACATACTCTTGAGGTGTGATCACTCCTATGCAGAAAACTGTGAACTTCAGTCTTAAGGAAAGCATGGCAAACACACAGGGGAGGGTAGTGATAGTAGCCAGAAACTTGGAAACACAGGTTCTGATCCTAGTGAACATTTATGCTCCGAATACTGATATGCCAGAATCTTTTGATAATTTGATGTCTAAATGTTGTAAATACAGGTATATGCCCACACCATGGGGGTGCTGACTTTAACTGGCATTATCCTCACATGTATATAGACTGTCAGATGCCGGCAGACAACTCCTGGAAGTGAATGCAACACTATTCCACATTATGCACTTGTACAATTGGTTTGGTAGATACATGGAGAGCCTTGCACCCAACTGATGCTGAAGTTCCACTCTACTCGACCATACAAAACATGAATTCCCACATTGATAGGTGGCTAGTGTCACAGTTGTATACAGCAAAAAGCCAATAGCCTAGAACTCTATTGGATCATTCTCAGGTTATTCTCACTATTGAAAATCACGCTCCACCTCCATGCTTCTTAATCTGTTCATCGAAGGGGAAGGAGCTCCAAAACACAGAATTTCACTTCGAAATTAGAACTGCCATTACAGAGTACTTTTACGATAAATGTGCACTGTGTTTCGGAGGTTGAGTTTCTATGGGAGGACTTCAAAGTACACATTAGAGGCATCTGTATTTCAAAGAGATAGTGCATCCTCAAATAGCTTCACATTCATTTTGAGCAGTTGTAGAGAAAGCTTAAAATACTGGCTTGTGAGTATACCACTGGTAAAAACAAATCCACTCGTCTAGTATTTAAAGAAACATTGAAAGTTGTGGCAGTAGTAGCAGAATGATAGGTACTTTACCTTGGAAAGCATGCAGATGCCAGAATGCATGGAGAAGGGTATAGGCCTGCTAGAACACTGGTGTGGATAATCAGGACATCTATTAGCAATACTCAGATATGTAGTATAACTGCAGGCAACAACAAAAAACTTCTGCACTGGCTGAAATTTTAGACATATTTAAACATTGCTACAAATCTCTATATGCAACTAGATCGCAATGCCTGGTGAGTGAAATTGCCAACTACTTAGATAACATCGAATTAGCCTGGACTAAAGGTGAAAAGAGAGAGATATTAAACTCCCCTATTGATGTTTGAAGATGTACAAAATGTGATAGCTTGTGCTCTCCAGTGGTAAGGCCTCAGGTCGGGACTGTCCTTACTATTGAATTTTATACGGATTTATAAGATATTTTAGCCCCCCTAGTATTAGATGTATATAACACTGCCATTAAGAATGTCTACCTCCGTCAATGATGGAAGCCACAATCACTGTACATTTGAAAACAGAGAAAAGACCCTGCTCAAACCTCTTCATATAGGTCACTATGCCTAATAAATATTGACAATAAAGTATTAGCTAAAATTCGGGTCCAGAGATTGCATCCTCGAATTCAGCTTCTTGCACTACCAGGTCAATCAAGTTTCATACCTCAAAGGTCCATGCTTTTCAATCTTCGTGCCCCAAAGCTGGGCTACACCAAATGATCCACACGTTCTGGTTATTGCAGTAGTATTAGATGTTCAAAAAATATTTGTTGCTCTGGTATGACTGTTTATATATGAGATGCTTCATAGTATAGAACGAGGCACTACTTTCCGAAAATGATAATCCTACTCTACATTGATCCACAGACAAGGGTAAAAGTTAAGAAACTCCACTCACGACTAATATTTATTTGAAGAGGCCCTTCATCTATGCTCTGACCATGGAGCCATTTCCATTCTTCTTTTAAGACATTCATTGACAGCACAAGTTGAATTTGGGTGGTGAATCCCATAATTGCATCCAACGTGGTGCTTCATGTACAGACACCCGAAATAATCGTAGCTCAATTGTTAAAGAAGTCATCAGATTTCATGGATACTCAGGGTTACAAATTAACTGGAATAAGTTTGAGATATTTAAACAGATGGCACTGTGGCATTTTGCAGACTATTCAGGAAAATGGAGTCTGGATGAGGTGAAATATTTAGGAATCTACAACAAAAGCGTTAATTAGATGTAAATTTGGTGTAGCTCGGGAGACCTTTAAAGTCTGCAGTGAATGATAACTACTTTTGCCAATTTCAATGATGGGGCGGATTTCATTCATCAAAATGATAATATTACCAAATTCCTCTATTTGCTTGCAAATATTCCTGGGCATATCCCGATTGAATTCTACTGGCAGCTGCAACAGATGTTGTCAAGATTAGTATTGGATGGTGGACAGCTTTATCTTAAATGGCTGATTTTCACCCTAACCATGAGGGACGGTGGAATGTCCATCTCAGATCGAGATATCTGATCCTGTAGTGCAGGCACATTAAGTGAAATACTGGTCTAATAAGCAAGCACTCAATACATGTACAGATAGAATGTACACTAGCACGACTAAAGTCGTTAGTAGCCAGGGTATGCACTCAACCATCTGTTTTCAGCGAAGATGTAGATGTGATTGGGGTGACATGCTAGGCATGGTGGGAGTTGGTACGATATTTAGGCTGTGAGATGCCATATTCCTTACTTCTACCAATCCACTACTTTCACCCGTGGTTGAAATATTTGCTGAAAAGATCCTGAAAACTCGACCCCGATCAGGTATTTAAGAGTGTGCACGACTATAAAGCAAAAGGAAGTAACACAGTGTTAACTATATTATTCTACTATAGGATCAAGTGAGACGTGAAAAGTGTGTTCATGGACTTTCGTATCCCCCAACAGAGCTCACACTACTTACTAAATTAATCCAAGGAAGTGAATTGGGTAGGTTGCTCTCCTTTCTGTATTCAGAGGTTATGGCTGGGTCACTCAGCCCCCCCCCCCAAAGACAAACAAGAGTGGGATGTGGAGCTGCGTCATCAGCTCACAGATGAATGTTGGGCTTATTGTTGCGCACAAATCAATGAGGCACTCATTAATTATAGCACAAATGTATCCAGCTCAAATACTTTCATGGGTTTTATTATAACCCAGTGTGAATAGCTAAATTCACCCCAAATGATAAGGTTGAATATCAAAAATGCAGGATGGTAAACATGGCATCCCCTCACAGCTTCAATATACCTAACCTTTCACCTCCAGTCGATTGTATGTATATTTGGGCGGGATGGCGCATCCAAGAACAAACAGGGAACAATTCTAATGTGGAAAGGCTGGTTTAATGAAACAGGTACACAACTCTAATTACAGAAGCTTGACACTCAGCCATACATACTAAAACTAAACCTGGACGCACTAGACATGTTACCAACTATCCACCCCACTTTCCCCTCCCCTAAGTAACCATTACCAGTGATCAAAGCCCACAGATAAGTCTCCTCACTCGAACTTTATGCATCCAACCATCCTGCATACACCACTGTTGCCATCTTGTTGCTTTCAACCCCCCCCATACTTGACTGGGTCTCAACATGACCAACCTTCCTTCCAATAACTTTAAAACTTGTTTAACCAACAGCCACCAGAAAAACCCTTAGAGTTTTTCTGTCCCACCTACAATCCTGCACCCCCTCACCCACCATGGTCACTTGCGTAGTCCAAGCCTGACAGACAAATGCAGCAAGTCCGCCAAAACACTCCTCAACTGCATCAAGTACAATTCCATTCCAAGCACTAACAAATGAAGCCCATCGTCCCGAAAAAAATCTTCAATTTCATATTTTATGTCAACATGCTCCAGAAAACATATTCCGTTGGTCTTACAAAATCTCCTAAATTCTCTGTTCTCCTTCCCTTCAATTTTACCAGGTCGTTCTTGCCCAAGTGGATAACTAGTACGTCCGGGGAGAGGCACCCTTCGGCAAAAAGTTATGTTTTGGCAGCAAATCATACCACATCATTCAACCTTTAACAAACCATTTTGATTGCACTCTTTAAGTTACAAGAAACCTAGGAGTACAATTTGCCACCACCCTCTCTTTCCACCCTCAAGCTCCTGCGGTGGCAGGAATGTGTTTCAATTTCATTAAATCTTTAAGAAAGTTTTTTTGACTTTCTCCCATTAGCTGCCAGCAAAACAGTTGCCTTTGCTCTCATCATTTCTAGACTCAACTATTGTAATAGTCTCTACTTTGGATCTTGAAAACCAATATTCCACAAACTCCAGATGGTGCAACATGTGGTGGCCAGACTTGTGCTAAAACTCCCCTGATGGAGTTCTGCCTCAGCAGCTCTAAAACATTACAATGGTTACTGGTACACAAAAGGATCCTCTTTAAGATCTTTATACTGGTCTTTAGAGCATTCAGAGCCACTGGATCGGTATACTTGGCTGCCACATTGACTCACTACACAACCCAAAAAACTCTGAGATCCTCCCATGCTAATTTTCTCAAGCCCCCCCCCTTCCGTTCATATTTGAAACCAGAGGTGGCAAATCCTTCTCAGTACTAGGATCCAAGGCATGGAACCAACTCCCCAGCTCTTTGCGGTCACAGAGTTGGAAGCTTTATTCAAAAAGCACTTGAAGACGTGGCTCTACTTGGCCCTTGATGCACTCTGTTATTCCCTCATTTAGTTATCTCCCACTTTCCTCTTATCTTCCCTTTCTTCTAAATATCAGATTTAATCTTAGCACCAGGATGTTCCATTGTGAGTGGCAGTGCGCTTTATAAGTTTTAAATTCATTCATTTATTCACTGCTGTATCATCAAACCCCAGCTGTTTTTCATCTCTCCTTGTCTCGGCATGGCGGGCTGCCCACTTGAAGAAAGAGTGGCCACATATCCACACCTTTATGTGTTCTCTCCCCGGACATGCAGCAAAACCTGGAAAGAAACAAAACTAAAATTAATGCAGTTCCTCCAAAGTCCACTCCAACCTCAAGTATTTTGGATAGCAATCCGATCTCCACCTACACAAATGCCTGCTGTGTGCTCATGCCCACCCTCTGAACTCCGCTTCTGTAGCCATCCCGATATGAAAAGAATGAGTCCCAAACTCCTGCTCCCTAAAACCCAGGGGCATATATACAAGCCCCTATCGCAACCACAACATCACTTTCTCGACGTTTTGGTGGCGATAGGGTCACCACCACAACGTCACTTTTCTCGACATTTTGGTGGCGATACAGGCTTCGCCCTATTCAAAAGGCAGCGTTAAGCCACTTAACGCCGCCTTGTGAATAAGGCACCCTTTCATGCTATACTTAGCGTGAAAGGGGTGGGCAATGGGTGTTGTGGTGGGTGTTCCACCGCAACACCCATTGATTTTGATGCTGCCCCATATTTACAAGGGTGGCATAAATATGGGGCAGTGCCAAAATTAAGACCAGGGAAAACCTGGTCTTACACTGGTGCAACAAGGAGAAATGTTTAATTTTTCCTCGTTTTTGCTATTTCCATGTGTGCTGCACAAATAGAAACAGTAAAACGCCATTGATTGTTTATGTGCAGGAAGGTGTCCCTTTCTGCACATAAACAATCATTAAAAAAATGAAGTTTTGCAACTTCTATGTGTGCTGCATTAAGCAGCCCACATAGAAGTTTCAAAACACCATTTCAGATTGTTTATGTTTAGGAAGGGACACGTCCTGGCACATAAACAATCATTCTCCTCACCGCAGGCACCCTTAAACCATGGTGCAAGGGCGCCTATGTTGGTGCTAGGCAACTAAATTAGCACCAGCGCAGGGGGAAACGGAAGACTGCACTGTATTCTTGTAAATATGGTGCAGCCCTGCATCTCAGAAGTGGTGGAGCAGTGTCCGGGGTCTTACCGCACACCATCTGGTGGATTGCCAGTTTGATCTCCATCTGAAGAGGTTGCTCCAAGTCCAACAGCTGTAGCTAGGACAAGCTGGGAAGAGTCCCCGCTCACGGGTAGTCCTGCACTTGCGCCAAGGAGGGTTCCTGGGGTAAAGACTACTGCTGTTCATAATACTGCTTGAACACCTCAGTAATGTCCGCCTAGGTGTTTCTCATGAGGCCTACAGCATCATGTTTGGTGCCTTTCAGGGTCCTGGGGGTCTCCGACTGCAGCAACCACGCCTGTGTTTGCCCCGGCTTATCGCCATCTGCATGTTGGCAAGCTAAAGAGGACGTATAATCAAGATCCCAAAGGCGCTTCACTTCCTCCTGATATTGGCTATGAAAGGTTGTCAAACAGGGGCGCACGTCAGGAGCCAACATCGCCTTGAGCTCCGTGGTTCACAGGCAGTTCCCTAAAGTCATCACACTACGAGCGAGAGTCGACTTAACTTCCCATGTCATGGCGATGCAGTGCCCTCTCATAACCACCTTCAGGGAGTTCCATTCCAACCTGTGGGAGACCACTGATCCCGCGTTCTCCCCGAAATACCAGGAAATATGTGTGACTATAGTGTCTCTGTATGTCATATCTTGCAAGGCTTTCATTCGAAGCTGCCATGTTGAGATAGGGGCCCTTGATCCCCCCAACGGGACGTGACCCGGAGTGGGTTATGATCCCAGAGGGTCCTGTCCAGGTATTCAGAACTACGTATGAGGGGCCATCAGTATGTGTTACAGAAAATGTAATCTAATTGAGTGTGGACCTGATATCCCTGTGCGTAGTAAGAGTGCTCTCTTACCCTAGGGTGCCCCAAGCGCCAGATATTCTGATAAATTCATCATCTACTTCCTGAAGAATACATTCTTGAAAGATATATTCTAGTAGTTCTGGCTTGGTAATCCTAAAGCAGCTCTACCACAAAACATAACTATTTGATTCAGTATATCAGGCAGGATTCCATTCCTAATTACATCCTCTTCTACGCATATGTAACAAACACTGTAAGAAATTATAAAATTGAAATGAATCCACTGCATACTTTTCCGTGGTGTTCATGACACACTTTTCAAAGTATATTTGTACAGCGGGATAATTTTATTAGGATTGATTTAGGAGACTTATCAGATCAGCATTATTGTTGTTGTTAAATTATATTGTATAATCAAGAGGGGGAGGAAGAAGCTCTGATCCATTCAGCTTCCTGACGAAGGTAAACAATCAAAGGGGAATGGATCACTTGTACCTGTAATACCAGGGTCAGGTGTGGTAACCAACTTAAAAACCCACATTCACGTACAGGAGCGTAAAAGCGGTATATCTTGATTCTCCGCTTCTCTAGGAGTGTGAAAGCATCATCATCGGGTCTTTTTGATAAAATGCTTTCCTCCACCTGGAGGTTGAACCACTGGTTTTGACAGTAGTGATCAGAAATGAGGTAAAAAAGTGAGGCGAACAGAAAAGCAAAAGTGAGCTAAAATTGCTTAACTCTCCATACTAAACAAACTTTATTCAGAAGGAGAGGTGGCAAGATTAAAAAATATATGGTGGTGCGTACATAGAAATGTTACTGTTCTATAGCACCGTGTAGTTCATGTGAAGGTCAAAGGTCGACATGTTTCAGCCCCTTCTATTGCCCAGGAGGGGTTGTAGGGCTTTCTTCAGGACCTAAGTGAAAGTACTGGGTTGCTAATATTGTAAGCACCCTTAAAGAGGTAGGTACTTGACTCACCCTTCTTCTTAGTCACAGGTCAGTGGTACCTGTAACTTTTAATTGCTAAAGTATGGCCTCCTCGGGGGGACCGGCGGGTTCGTTGACCTGTGCTGTAGGTCCTCGCGCTTGTGCTCGCTCCTCGCACTGTCACAGGAGCCAGAAATCGTAAATCTGGAGATGCGTCTGAAAGCGTCTGAAAGCTACGCCACCCTAGAGGTGGCGTAGCGAGGCGCACCGAGGAGAAATGTCTTCATTTCTCCTCGTTTTTCCTCTTTCAATGCGTGCTGCATTCTGCAGCACGCATTGAAAGGAAAAAGCCTGTACTGATTGTTTTTGTGCAGAAAGGTGCCCCTTCCTGCACAAAAACAATCTTCCCCATGGCGCAGGCATCCTTGCACCATGGTGCAAGGGTGCCTGCGCCGGCGCTTGTCAGCTGTTTGTGCGCCAGCGCAGGGGAGAGCACAGGAATGCGACATATTCTTGTAAATATGTCGCATTCCTGTGCTCTGAAGTGCCGCAGCGTGGCGCAGCCAAAGGCTTGCAGCGCCACGCTGCGGCACTTTCTTGTAGATCTGCCCCTAACTATTTTGTATTTGCTCCACGCTTCTAAGAGAAATAATAAAGCTCTCCGAATTATTTGCATTTCTGGCCATGTAGCTTAAATTCGTTTTTGTGGGAATCATCTTTTCTGCAGCCGTTTCGAAAGTTATTTTAAATGCCATCTCAAGTAAACTTTTGTTCTGATACAACAAGCCTTTCCATTGAGCAGTTTTCTATTAGATGTTAAAACCTCTTGGAAAGAGTTATTAAACATACATTTCGCCGTAGCCGCAATCCCTTTTGAACATCAGGCTAATTTACAGCGATATGCCAACAGCACCAAAGGAGCAGCCATACACAAGCCCCCGCAAGAGCTCAGGCCTTGGACTTCATTATGAAGGCCACAGATTTCTCCCTCTTAAACCTGCTCCCTGGAGTTACTGATACCTGGGATACCAGAAACTCCAGTGAGAGGGGCCTATTTAAGAGGGCATACAAATGGAACCCTAATAAATGAAAACTATGCCCTGTTTACAAGTTGTACCTTAAATTCCGACCCATGCGTAACCCCCTGTTAACGCATGGGTCAGAATTATGAATTTGGTTTTATTTAACACATCGGATAATTATCGGATGAGCTAAATAACTCATACTTTGTTAAATTTCTGCAGGTCAAACCTGAGGAAAGTTAACAGGGGAAACGATACGGTATTTACCTTATCATGCGGAATTTCCTCCACACTTTATCCCAGAAATTTTGACTGCTCAATAGCCCTTCATAATATTATCATCTGAGATGGGTCTTTCCAGCATAACTCACTCACTCTAAGTCAATGTGAACAGCCCTAAATCCAATCTAGCCTATAGTACTACTGTTCCTGCAATGGCAATTTGCCTTTCTTTCAGATCAAATCATGGCTATTTAGGAGTCATTTCTTCCATAATCTGGTTTTTCAGCAAATTCTCAGTGCTCCTCTTACCTGTGACCTTTCACAACCAACCTTTCTGTTATTAGCCACGGAGGTATACTTTAAAGATGCCCTAGGCAACTTCTAATTTGTCGAAATCTGCATTATGTGACAGATTTCCAGTTCCAGATTTTATTTCTAAAACCACTTCATGATATAGCAATATTTTCTGTGCAGTGTCCACCTACCTCACATCTGCTTGATCTGACAGATGATTGGTAAGGAGAGTTGATATTCTTTAGTATACTAAACACCGTTCTGCTAAAAGTAATCCAGCCAACATTAATGGCCATCCTTTTTCTAAAGTAGAAATCTTAGCCTCTCTTAATGCAATTCTTCATATGTCAAAGAGGCCAAAATTCTGAACAAATCTCTGTTTAATGTCTCACTATGTATTTTTATTCTTTTGATGTGATAACTTAATGATGTATCCAGGAAACCTTGATTAGTATATTAAAATCACCACCTCTAGACTAAGTGACAGGAAATCTTTTAAGTTACTTACAACTTCGCACAATTTTGTATTATCGCCTAGTCTAACTTAGGGCCTGATTATGAGTTTGGAGGTGTGGGAGCCCGCCACCTCGCCACCGCCCTGCTCCCACACTGCCAAACTCATCCACACACCGCCTGTCAGATTACCAGTTAATTCGTGGTCTGGAGGGCGGTGCTTTGTTGGTCCCACTGTGGTGCCTGTTAGAAAGGCACTGCAATGGGAGCGCCAAAGCATGTTCCTGCATGGCATGGACTGTGAAGTTCATGCCGTGCAGGCACTGGGGGTGCATGCAGGCAGGGGGGGCACACAATGGTCACCTGGCATGCATCCCCTGGCCCAGAGGCAACAGGAGGTCCTGTAGGGCCCCCTTAGTTTCCTCACCACCACAGTTTTCATGACGGGCTCACCGCCATGAAAACTGTGGTTGTGAAGAAACTCATAATATGCTTGGTAGTGCCACAGCGGCACCGCCAGCATATTGCTGGGCTAGACTGCTGCGACACACCTGAGGGATCACGGTCCTGTAGCGGTGGGACTGCCACACGCGTAATGCGGTCGCTGAACCACCAGTGCAGAGAGCGGTTCCCACCACGCCATCGTGAGTTTGGCCGCCCGATGGACCATCAAACTCATAATCAGCCCCTTAGTATTTCGAACTTGATAAACACAAGAAAGTACAATGCTATTGCCAATGTAAAGGAACAGCTAACATGTAGATAATGCATCATTTGCTGCATCTCTACTGCCATATTTCTACATGTATTCCTAAAGTAGTACAAATACATGGGGTTATACACTCATTTTTCAATACAAACACACTACATACTAAATCTTGACAAGAAGATAACATTGGGCCTAATGTGTACTCCAAGTTAATCACATAACTGAAGTATAACTGCATTGTATAGTTTTTCACATACAGAGTACAATGTTACTCCCAATCCACCCCACACCACAACCACCAATCTTCCATCATGTACTACTAGTTACTCTATCACTCCATCTGCTCTATATTGCACTTATCAAATCTTCAGGCCACTCAGTCTACCCACTGCCACATATTATCAGAAAGCCTATTTGCCAATCAATCCAACAACACTACCCAGTCGACCAACATCTTCAACATCATACCACCAACCACATTATTTATAACTCCAGACTAAATGCCTTTCAAACCTCACAATCCTGCCTGGAGTGGAAAGATGTGAATGTGCCTGGGATCCCACGTCCCCTTCCCAAAGAGCAACCATGGAAGGGGCACTCACTATGCTTCACTTCTATGTAGTGAAGAGACAGCTCACCTCCTGATGGCCACTTTCCCTCTACATTTCCCTCTGTAACATCGTGTGGACAAAAAGTCAAAGGATCTCTTCATTTTTAGGGGGCTATCACCTCATGCAAATTATGGGATCACTCTGGTGAATATTAAGTGCCAGTGTGATCCATATTACAGAAGGGACTATGCAAGCATTAGCTGTTCCTTCTGTAATACCATAAGGCCCCGGGAGTGCAAGAAAGCAGCCGCAAACACCCAGGGTGAACTCAGGGCAATATGAATAACATGGGTCCAAGTGCTATTAGTCCATTCTTTGAGTAACTAGAATCCTTATTTGAAACATTTGAAACTGCCAATTCTGCCATGATCCTTGAGGACTACAACTTAGACCTCAACATCCACTCACAGGAATCTATGGTTGTCCACCTACTCTCCAATCGCCCCTTAATCCACACACACTCAACATGCACATAAGTCCATAGTAAACCCCATGTATGAATTAATTATTTCCAACACAGTGATTCACTCTCCTTCCACCACTGATGCATCTCCCTCCAGCAATGCTGTCTTGCATATCCTGATCACCATACCTCCTCTTCTTGCTGCTATTACTCTATTCTTAAAGGCAAAGTCTTCCCAGATCCTGTGTTCCTAAAGCAGATTCATTGCAACCGCATAATAAATCACGTCAATTAAGCACTTCAATGATGCCATGAAGATTGCATTTGACTAACGCTATTTATTGTTCACCTTCTCTTCCCCCTACTCAGGCCTGTAACCCCTGGTCTTGCTGTCTTTTCAATCCTTGAAAAACAAAATGTGTGCACTTTTGTACAAAAGGCACAGAAATAAGACTTCAGAAAATCTTCAACCAGATCAACAAGTCCCAGTTCTGCTATGCACCAGTCTTGACATGGCCACACCACTATACCAATATATTCTAAACCTAATCACTTAATTCCACTCTCAGACAGCTAGATGTGTCTGCAATCAATAATCTTCTCTCTTCTCCTCACACCAAGATTGCATACCCATGCTTAACTGCCAATGATTTTGCATTTTATTTCTTCAACAAATCCGCCACCAATAGAACAATGCTTGGTACTCTACCAGCTGAACCACCACCTTCCTCGTACACACCAATAACCAACCGCCCCCTCCACAACTTTTGCAAATAAATACTATTTCAGCCACAAATCTTATCACAATAATGCCACCTGCAAATCTTTCCTGCGTTCCCTCTCTTTAGCCCACAGATTGTCAAACCCCTCATTCACTCCTCAGTTTAACAACTCTGTTCAACCACTTCCCAAAAACATGGACCTATCCTCCATGCTTTAGATCAGCTGTGGTCCTTCCTTTGCTGATAAAAAAAAGTCTGCTGCTGACCCTTTCCTGACATCCAATTATGGCCCAGCATCACTAATTATCTTTTTCTTCAAAATACTGGCACCACATCTCTTCAATCACCATATACAATATCTTTCACGTAAGAAATTGCTTGGTCACCTTTAATCAGGAATTCATGCGCTGTATTCAACAAAAGCTGTTATAGTGCATGTTTTAAACTTCCATCTCTTCAGCTCACCACAACTACCTTTCCACTGTCCATATACTTCATGACCTATCAGCGACATTTGACATAGTTAATCACCCTATCTTACTTTCTTTCCTGAAAACACAAGGAATCACTAACTCCGCCTTAAAGTGGTTCTTGTCCTATATCTATGATCACTGTATCTCTGTAGCCTGGGTCTTCAAAATGTTTACACGCTCATCCTTGCCTCTTGGAGTTTCCCAATGACAAGTCCTTGGACCTCTACTTTTCTCCCTCTTCAACACCTCCCTTGGTGAAATCGGGCCCTATTTACAAAGGCATGTTTGAATATGTAAATCAGTACTCCTGTGGTACCACTTTCTGGACAAACAAATGCAATTCATTTTAGTCTGGGCTGATATCTCCATCAATGCCTTTCCAATCACTTATTGTAAGAAAATGCACTTTTTGCATGATATTCCCCATTTCTTTGGACTGATGCTGCTGTCTTTGACTCTCTGCACTGGGACTTTGCTAACGGGCCTCAGAGCATGTGCTCTGACTCCTAAAACATGTTGAAACTGGCTATGAATGATTATCATTTATAGAAAGCAACAGCTGCTTCTTAAGAAGCATCTCAGCACTACCAGCAAGTGATTCGATCCCAGCCAGCTTCTACCTAAAGAAGAAGGTTTTTAGATCCTTTCTAAAAATGTCTTCAAAGGTGGACTTTTTCAGGACCACAGGAAGCTCATTCAAAGTTTTGCAGCCAAGAAAGTAAAGGAGCAGCTGGCCCTTCTGACTCTACGCATTCTGGGGATAAGTAAATGGCCCTGACTGGGCAATCAAAGAGATCTGTTTGGAGAATATTTCCTAAATCTGAAACTACGGTAGGTGGAACCTTTACTATGTACAACCCTAGCTCTATAAGAGATGAGCAAGGCCTTAAATGTAATCCTTTTGTGCAGAAGCAGCCAATGAAGATGCTTCAAATATGGAGAGATGAATTGCTGTCTAGATAGATTGAGATTCAGCACCGCGGCCGCGTACTGTACCATCTGTCACTTGTGGGTGAGGCCAGCTGGGACTCCTAGATAGAGAACAATCGCATAGTCTAATCTAGAGGTCACCAGAGCATGTACTATCATCTAACAGGTATGGGCTGAAAGGAATATTGGGGTCTTCTTTAAAGATTTTAGTAGGGTAAAACAAGAAGCCACAATGGCTCAAATCTGGGGTTTAATGGGAGGCTCTTATTCAAATTGTATCCACAGGTTCCTCACCGTTGTGAAAGGAGCAGGAGTTTTCCCTAGATCCTTTGGCCACCATCTCTGTAGCTCAAATGGAGGAGTGTTGCAGAAGAATAGTATTTCAGACTTGTTTGAATTAAATTCCTAATATGCATATTCAACTTACCTATAATTCCCTTTTATATGGTACATAGTACCTAGGGTGTGTAAGTTAAATTTCACTAGTGGACTGTAGCACACATAATGCAATTACTAGAGTGACAATGCAAAATATGACTGCAGGCCTATCACTGTAGCCTGTCTATGCAGTTTTAGAACTCTAAATTGAACCTGTCAAAATAAACCCTTTTGACAGGCCTAAACCCTCCTTTTAAATATTAATACAGCACACCTATGTTGCCCTAGAAAGCCAATGCAGGGTGTGTGGCATTTAAAAGCAGGAAATGTAATAGCTTGATGTTAAACATGTCCTTACAGTGACATGGCCCTAAACACTATTTTCATTGTAACAGCATAGGAAAGCATTGGAATGCAATATTAAAATTAATAATGTTATCTTCACCTAGGAAACAGCACAAAAAAAAATTCTTAAGCTTTTTAAAATATTTATTAGAAGACTAATTCACTGGTAAAGTTGGATTTGTACTAAATACTTTACAAACAACACTTTCAAAAAGTTGCATATTACCTATCTAAAACCTCAAGAAGTCCATTTGTATGTGCTTCCAGCTCTCACCCAAGGGCTGAATAGCCCCTTTGATGAGGTGTGAACTTGCTCCCAGAGCTGAGATATAAGTCTTGGATGTGGGGAGGTGTTCTGTTCCCCTGAAAAGATGACAATCTGGGCAGTGACCAGGAACTTTGGTAACTTCATGGATGTAGCTAACACATGGGCCTGCCCCTCCTTTGTCCCTCTAGTCAGCCAAGCACCAATCCCAGCGGGAAAGGAGCTGCCTCTAGAACTGGTTTTGTGTGACCATAGAGTAGGAGATGCTCATTTCTCTGGCCACACCTGTAGGGTGGGCACGGAAGCTCTATGCACTGGAAGAAAGGTTCTGTGGTGTTGGATTTAGGTAGAGAAGAGAACTGTGGGATTATTTGTAGTAGGGCATACAGTAACTGCTGTAAAAATGGGTAGGGTTACTCCAAGAATGCTTTCCCTATCGGTTAGCGAGGAGCCAGGAGTGACACCCACCCACAGGCTAGTGACAGGCATAAATGTGGCATGTCTGGGCACTCCCTTCAGAACACTACTGGGCCTGTGGAAGACCGAAGAAGGACTGCCCTGCTGTTGAGACCTGTGAGGAGACCTGAAAGTCTGTCCCTGCTCTCACTTGCCTCAGGACAAATTAGCGGACTCCAAAGGTGAATTGACTGAATTCTTGTTAAGCTACAAGGACACCTACCAGAAGCTGGCAGAAGACCCTTTCTTGAAGAGCTCACCTGACTGGTTTCAACTGGGCCCGCAGTGCTGGTGGCTTCTGCTGAAGTGAATATAGACTCCCATGGGCTGTTCTTGAGGTCCTAGAACCCTTGACTGTGTCAAAGTGTGCTCTTCCTAACATCCTCAAAAACCTGGGACTTGGAACCTTTTTGGCTCTAATGTCTTCCAGAGGACTGGGATAAACCTGCCAAGCTAATCGGACGGAGGTGCATTACCGCTGGGCTAAAGATTCAAGCTGTTCCTGCTCAGAGCCTTCACCGCAGCAGTAAATCTGTTTCAGGAGGATGTTGCAGAGAGGCTTCTCGGCCTCATAGAGCCTTGTTCAGCTATAGCTTTTAGCCTTGCTCCACTAGAGAAATGCGACATCCAAAAAAGTGAAAAAGGGGCTTGTTTAAATATTAGCACAATTGGGATAACTCAGTCAGGGCGACAGAGTAAATTACTCCAACTCGCTGACGGAGTCCCGGCCTGCCAAATTTAGAAATGTCTGGCATCACCGAAGACATTTCTCGCATTAGGAGGAACTGCGGTGACACAGCGATACTTCAAACTTAGAAAAACCAAATTTAAAAATAAAAAACGTGCCCCCCTGCCATGGGAGTATCCTCCACAGTGGCAGCCGGCACAGGTAAATGCGGGGGCGGGGCAGGGTGGGAGAGGGGGAAGTTGACAGACGATGGAATAGGTATAATTAAATAAATATTACCTATTCCGTCATCTGTCGACGCTCCCCCTGCCGCACCCTGCGCCGCACCCTGCCTTGCCCCGCCCCACCACGCTTACCTGTGCCGGCCTCTGCTGTTCCTCCAATGGCATGGGGGGCATTGAGCATTTTCAATACCCTTACTGCCAGGTTTTTTCTGGCAGTGACAGGCATTGACAATTGGCTGTATGTCCTGACATCTAAATTAGATGGGAGGACATACAGCCAAACCTCCAGTGGCCTGATAGAGTAAGGGCCATTAGAGGGATTTTTACCATGGCGGAGATGGAGTAGTGTCTGCCATCCTCAAACTATGGTCTGCCCAAATATAAATAGGGCTGCTGGACTATAATGTTGGCGGGGAGGGAATTCCATCGATGTTGTGATCAAATTCCCTCACCGCCAACATATAAATCAGGCCCATAGTCTAAAGGTAGAACTCTTCACCAGGTAGCCCGACCGAAGGGCATTGTCGGAAGGGGAGGAGTTTGCACACGGAGTACACAGAGCTCACGGTCGGAGGCGGAGCCGGAGCTCGGAGCTTGAGCCGAGCTGAGCAGGACCAAGCGGGACTAGCGATCACTGCCCCCGCTGCCTCGCTCGCTCACCCCTGACAGCCCGCCTGTCTGCCTGATAGCCTGCAGCTGCCCGCTCCGCTTCTCTCCCCCAGCCGTGAGAACGCCGCGCTGACCTGCTCTATCTGATCAGTGGCTCCTGCGGCTCCCGCAGCGCCAGCAGCACCCTCCACAGGTTTGTCAGCAGAGGAGGTGGTGTGTGGCGGGACCTGTGAGTGTGGACTGTGCTTGGGGTGCGTAGTCCAGAGGAGAGACTGTGGAGTGCTGACAGTGACCGGCGGTGGAGGCGGGGGGCAGGGGCAGCGGCTTGGGAGCAGTTCAGCAGCTCAGCCCCCTGACAGTACGTTACTGCCCTGCGCCTACTGCCCGCTGTCTCGCGCCATATCTCCACCGGGATCGAACAGAGGGGGCAGAGCGAGGCAAAGTTGGAGCAAGAGCAGAGAGCAGTTTGGCCCCCCTGCAGGGCACTTCTATTAGGGAGGAAGCGCACATGTCTGGAGCAATTCTCGGAGGGTGATAACAGCAGTAACAGCACTAACAGCAGGAGCGGGGGGCAAGAGAGCGCAGCCACCGTTAGGGGTTGGCAGCAGAGTGTGTGCCCGGTGAGTCTGCGAAAGCGACCCAACCAGGTTGGGGGCGGCTTGCAGGCTCTCCTGAGTGCCCTGCTCTCTGCTCCCCTGCCTCAGGAAGCTGAGCAGAAGGGAAGAAAAAGCTACAGGCTCGCTGAAAGGAATCTGATGAGTCGAGGAAGGGGGTTCAAGGAGGCTGGAAGAGACTCGAGGTCAAGAGAAGGTGAACAGTGGATAACGGCACCTCAACTATAACAAATACATATCATTCAAACTTTTAGCTATGCGATCAGGCAGGGTGAGGAAGGCATTGGGGGAAAAAGTAGTTACTCATAAAAGCCTCGCCAAAAGGAAAAAAGGCGACAAACCAGCAATAGTAAATGGTGGAAGTTCTATACTGAAGAGCCCGCTAATCTCACCTATTGTGTCTATGTTTGAAAAATCAATGTTAAACTGAAAAACGATGCAAAACTCAAGATTTCACTATTTAAAGGATCCGGGTTCATCTCTCTGTGCTACACCTGGAGAAACATCAGGTCTGATGACCCCGCTGGCACACCAAAAAATCGTACAACGGATACACCAAAGGGGGAAGAACTGGTTCAAGAACCTACCCCAAGGAAATTATATTCAAATTTAAACTCCATTGAGACGCAAGACCCGAATAAACAGATAGTGAAGCTAGAGATTCAAGACAAGAGCAGTCTAGCCGGATAGCGCCATAATAACAACAGCAACAGTACATGCTGCGCTATACGACATCAGTATTAGTTCGGAACATCAACATCATGAACTTCTACCTGCCTCTAGTAAAATCTGCGGGGAAAGTACGCCATGTAGTTCGGCTACATCACAGAAGCCCTACGATCTGAATACATCAAACAGCTGCTCCTTACAAACTGTTGAGCATGGACAAGAAGTTAGCCTAAATGACTTGCAATCAAACATAGACGATCTAGTACACCTTTGGTCAAGCCAAGGTCTATCTCTAACTCACTTGGATGACTCAAGGGCGAGTAAACATGTGGAAGGTACACAGGAGATAACGGTGGAAGGAAATGAAGAAGAGGAGTTGGTCGCTTCATGGGCGAGCAAACCTGTGGAAGACACACACGTGGTAAAGGTGGTAAAGGTGGAGGCCCAAGGAAGGGTTGAAGAGGAAAAACAGATGTTTAGCCCAAACCACACGGGAGGAAAAGACAAAACATCTGATCTTAGAGCCAACTTTCAATCAAATCCAACGGAGAAATCTGGAGATTCACCTGAAAAAGGGGCAAGTAACATCAAAAGTAATAAAAATGGGCAAACAGAATTATTTCCATCAGTACTCCAAGCCCTACAAATGTCGACAGCTACGTTGATAATGCAGTCGGACAAATTGGACATACAAATAGATCTTATGAATATCATTGCATCATACATAGGTGGAATAAATACAAAACTTGAAGACTTAACAAATTTAATAAAAAGAGTACAACCAATTTACTCACCAAGGGAATCAACCTGCACATGTGGACCAATAATAGACAAATTAGGTTTTCTTCCGACAATATTGGAACAGATACTTTGCTTGAATAAGCGCTTGGTTTCGCCGGCTGTGAATTTAGAGACTGCCCATACAATAAAATCAGAGGTAATAGTAAGTCAGAACCATGCACAGGCACCGACAAATATAACTCAAGAACAAAAGAAAGAATTTCAACTTCCCACTGCTGAGACGGTGGAACTTATAAGAACTGATCAGAGTGTCACAACAGAGCAATCTGAAAAGAAGAGGCCTCAATCTAGAAGGCAAAAGAAGAAGGAAAGGAAAGCAAGAAACAGGACAAATGATCCTAAACCACAGCAAGGCAAAAGAGTATATCCCATCTTTTCTAAAACAACAGCAGGTGAGCCCCAAGAAGAATATCATCCTGGAACAACACTGGATAGTGTTATAAGTAACGCAAATACCTCTAGTGAAGGACTCAAAGGCACATATAAGGAAAAGGAGGTAGCCCCAGGAATTATATTAATAATACAATTTCAATGGAAATCGAGGAATGCTCATCAGCATCATTTAAAGATCCCATGACGACCGAGTCAGAGGGTAAACTTGTAGTCGCCACAGTAAAGCATGAAGAAAGTAACAGAATATATAAAGAGTTTGACAATGTGGCAAGCAAAAACAAGCCTGTAAAATACGACCTGTCCTCACCAACACGGTCACAGTTACAAGAAAACAAGGAGGAAGAAGGAAAAGATAGGGTCATCACAGAGGGAAACTTAAAAACTCCAAAAAAGCATGTTGCAATGAAGCCAGATACTCTGTTAAGTACTCAAAAATTAAGAACGGATCTAGTGGTAAACAGGGAACCTACTAATACTAATAATTGGAAATCTGTTACTGGGGCAATTACATATGCTGAGAAAGTAGACACAACTTCTTTACCTCGACATCCAGTAAAAGAAGTGGCAGATCAATGTACTCCAGTAGTATCTCAAAATCCTATACAAACTAAGCAGCAATGTCCCTCTTATGGTCATCTAAGTATCTGTATTCCCAATCAAATTAAATCTCAGTCTAAGAATACGGAAGACAAAGATATAAGAAGGGGAATAGTATCTAGTACCCAGGTAACTCACCAGGTAATATGGACCCCAGAATATGAAACGCAGGGCAATTATGATATCCTAAATAGAGGCAATATTATTAAACTTATGGCAGAAATTCAGGAACTACAACACATACAATCGTCAGATCTTGTAACAGTCCAATTTCTACCAGGAGATAATAATACAACAAAAGAACGAACATTAACTACGTGGCAGACGTCAGAGTTAGCACAGTTAATACTAAGTAGCTCGGATCAATTTTCAGCCTGGGGAATTCAAATAATAGCACCGGTAATACCTCGTTATCCATTTCCACTGAAAGAAATTGAAAAGCAGGATACTAAAAGGAAAACAAATGAAAAGGCAGTTTCCACACAGGTTTATTCAATTCTATATAACGCAAAGGGTAGGAGTGGTACAGTCCAGATTTCAGAGGGATTAGTTACAGAAGTACAAAGGGAGACTGAATGAAATCAAGATCAATGGAACTGGCTACCCAGTATATTAAGCAACAAAAGCAGTGTCTGACATAAGAGAGTTAAGGTTACCAGCTCTGAAACAAGTGCTATACACATGATATCTTGGAACATAGCTGGGGCCAGGCGATTACTTGAGGAGGGCCTTCCACTTAAGGAGTGGGCAGATTGTGATATAATAGCCCTGCAGGAGACTTGGTCGCAGGAAGAGATTCCAATAGCAGGCTTCACCCACTATACAGTAGCTGCGGAAAAATGCAAGCAATATGGTCGTGCAATAGGGGGACTGATAGTATACGTGTCCACAGCTATAAAAATAACAACGGAACAGCTGAAATCTCCGGATCCCAGTATACAACTTGTAAAATTCTCAGATCAACACTCAAGTAAAGGTAATACAATGTTATTGATTGTTATTGGCCACTCTTGGCCCAGACCCAGCGGAAACAAAGCTGTGTTTCAAAGAATGCATGTCCCATGTTGATAGGTGGATGAGTGCAAATCACCTTAAATTAAATGGAGGAAAGTCCGAGATTGTGCTTTTTGGCAAGGCCCAAGAACACTGGTCCCATGACTGGTGGCCCCCTAACCTGGGCCCCTGTCCAACCCCAAAACAGACGTTTCGGAATCTGGGGTTCCACTTGGACAACAAATTATCAATGCAAAGTCAGATTAACCATCTAGTCGGCTCCTGTTTTGGAACAATGCGTAGTCTGCTAAAGGTTTTCAAATGGATCCCTATCGAGGCCAGGAAACCATTAGTCCAGGGACTAATAATGAACCGCTTGGACTATGGCAACGCTTTGTTGTCCTCAATTAAAGAAGGCCTTCTCACAAGGCTTCAGATTTTGCAGAACACCGCAGCTAGACTGGTTCTCAATCTTCCGCCCAGATCCCCTTTGGCCCCCAGCCTAAGATCCCTACACTGGCTTCCAATCAGAAAGCGAATTCAATTTAAAATCCTCTGTCTAGTACACAAAAACATGTACGGAATCGGCCCGGCATATTGGCTCAATAAACTAAGCTGGTATCAGCCTTGTAGGCCCCTGAGGTCTAGCAATGAATCAATACTCACACCTTTCAGAATCCGCACCGTCAGAAGCGGAGGAAGATCCTTTTCTTTTCTTGCCCCCACATCTTGGAACAAACTGCCCAGAAATCTGCGCATAATCACTGATCACAATGGATTTCGCAAGAAGCTAAAATCATGGCTATTTGACAACTAATCAAGCAATCTTTCAGAGCTGTCTGCAAGCGCCACGAGACTTCCGAGTGATATGTGCGCTGAACAAATGCCCCTGATTTGATTTGATTTGATTTGATGAATTACTACACACAACCGAAGGCTCAAATAAAAAAGGAGAAAAATGCCCTTCTAACTAAAACAATATCAAGATTACGCTGTACTGAGCCCAAATGGAATCTAATAGTGACAGGAGATTTTAATTCCAATCTGATATTTACGCCGGATGATGATGAAATCTTAACAGCAGATAATTCATTTTGGTGTGTTCCACAGCAACATTATGCTGGGACTTGTTGTGTGGACCATATTGGTCAGCAACTAGCAACAGATCTTCAATTCCAAGGTATGCGAGTGCTTAACGGAAGAACTGACGAAGATCGCCCGCCGGAAAAAACATATCACGGCCCAAGGGCGCAATCGACGTTAGATTTTACACTTATAACACTTCCTTTGATGCCATCATTAGCTCGCTTCTTCATAGAGTACACCACCTTGAGTGATCACTCAATGCAGCACGTCATTTTTAATCTAAACATGCCAAGATTTCATCTTACTAATACACCAGAGGGCGAAATTACTTCAATAAATCTAAAACGTCTGAAATGGACAAACACATCCAAAACAGATTTGTTTTTAACAATAAAAGTTCTCCTGGCAGAACAAACAACAGAACCCATGAACAGAATACAAGCTTGGTCGCTTTTTCTAAATAAATTAGCAAAAATAATTAAAGAACCTGAAATCAGGGTTAAAAGATACGATCAAACGAAAGATCTACCAAATGATCTACAAATGCTGAAGAGAGAACTAAGAAGAGCACAAAGGAATCTGCGCTTAGACAAATCCGAGGGGATAATCTGGGAAACATTTCAACAACTGAGAAAACAATTCAAAAAGAGAATGTGGGAATTTAAAAAAGTGAAAGCAGAGAGTTTCTGGTCTAAACTAATTTACAACGTAAGACATTCAAACTCGAACAAATTCTGGCAGACAATAAATAACTTGTCAAGACCTCGAAATGCATTAACATCGTATATACAAGAGCAGGAAAGGGTTAATTTTCTCAGGGAGAAATTTAAACAGAAACAACTTCAAGACGTGGACGATTGCCAATCACTGATTGTGACACAGACAACTGAGCATGAATTGATTCCACAGATAATTCAGTCATTTTATACAACAGAGGAAATAATAAATATAATAAATAAAGGTAAAAGTGATGGAGCTCCTGGCCCGAATGGCATTCCGCAAGCCACTTTTAAATATGATTCGGAATATTGGAGCTCGCACTTAGAAAAACTTTATACTGATGTAGAAATTAATAATCTAGTTCCAGATAGTTGGCGGGGATCAATCATAACCCCTATTTACAAAGGAGGAGACAGATCCAACCCTACAAATTATAGGCTAATTGCCTTACAGGACATTGAAGCTAAGTATTTTGCTTCACTTACCCTTAAAGATCTGGTTGACTGGTCAAGAGAATGAAATTTAATTCCAAAAAATCAAACAGGATTTAGAAAGGGCATTGGAACTATCTCAAATATCCTGTCAATTTCACTGATTGCTGAAAAATATAAAAATAAAAGAAACAGGACCTACATCTGTGCTATATAGATTTAAAAGCTGCTTTTGACAGCGTAGACCAGAAACTAATGTGGACTAAATTAGAATCCTGGAATATACCGGAGAGAATTCTTAGGGGTCTACTGCTGTTTTATACAGATACCTGGGTTCATGTGAAGCTTGGGAATGGAGCTAGAATTTCCAGAAAGGTGTATCCCACCATGGGTCTAAAACAGGGATGCGTGTTGGCCCCGCACCTATTTAATTTATTCATCTCAGACCTATCCGGAAAGCTCAATGGTATTAACTCACATTCACCGAAGTTGAGCAAACTACAATTGTCGCATCTTGCTTACGCAGACGATATTGTTCTTTTGAGCTTAACTAAGGTGGGTTTGACAAGACTATTAAACGAACTCTCTGAATTTCTGTCTGTAATTAAATTGGAACTCAATTTATCCAAAACTAAATCAATGCTCATTACAAACCGAATAGCCTCTTATCATAACATCAGACTAAAAGGCAACTTATTAGAGAAAGTATCATGCTACAAGTATTTGGGATTTTATGTAGATGATAGGTTATCCTTTCGAGACCAGAAAAAATATATGACGCAGCGAGCGGAGGCTTTTACATCTGCCCTTAAAGCACTTGCAAAGAAACTGGAGGGACCTTCATTAAGACCGCTACTGACGACTATTTCAGCTAAAGTACTGCCAACACTATCATACGCCAGTGCCGCTATGCATGGGAAGGACTCAGAAACTCTAAACAAGCTAATAACAAGTATTTATAAAAAGGTTCTACAGCTCCCCAAGACTGCCTCACCAGCGCAAATGCGCCTAGAATTTGGGCTATTGAATGAAACATTGGGAAGACTCTACATGTACATAAAGGTGTGGTATCAGATAAAACAAAATGTAGAGGAAAATAGTCTCAACGAATCTCTATGGCTGGAATTTGAACAGGAAAAAAACTTGCCAGCCTATAAATTCTTGGAACACGCGCTAAAAGTTACTTGTACTACTGATCTCTGGACTAAAAATATGCCCTATCCAACATTCAAGCTGTAGGAGAGTAGGATCTGCTTCACATAGGTACCCCCACTTTTTGCTGATGCTTCACTGTTTTTCGACCTTAGTCTGGCTGGGGCCCTGCTAATCAGAACCCCAGCCTAGCTGCTTCCTCTCTAAAATGGTTTCCATGTGCCTTAGGCACATCTCTGATTGGAATCTGGAGTGCCCTTATAAGTCCCTAGTATATGGTATACTATGTACCCAGGGCATAGGTACCTCAGAGGCCTACCAGGGGCTGCAGCATGTATTGTGCCACCCCTGGAAGGCCATCCAAACTGACACCACAGGTCTGCTACTGCAGCCTGGGTAAGGTGGTGCATGCACCCCTTACTGTGATATAGGCTACCTATATCACTATATACATACACACATATAAACCTATAAGTCACTCCTATGGCAGGCCTTATCAATCCTGAAGGCAGAGTGCGTGGTTCCTATGTGAGAGGGTGCCCCTGCATGAGCAGGGCCCCTCTGCAGCGTTCGGAGACCCTTCTCTGATGCTGTTTGTAGTGCAGCCTGACCATATACTCTTAAGCGCATTATAACCTCGTGTTAAATGCTAACTTTGGGATGGCTGCACGGAAGCATGTCATGTTTGGTGTCAAACATCTTGGAATACTACCCCCGCCAGTTCTGGCAGCGGGGGTAGCATTCCACCCTTCTAGAGGGAAAGACATGTACACACCGGTATGCCCGGTACTGACTTTCCAAGCCCTGGCATCACAAAATGAATGCCGCTGCCACAGACACGAGTCTGGCCTCCTGCTGCTGACCGAAACTCCGGCAGGGGAGGTCTGGACAATAGGTTTCCTGTCCCAGGGAGGTGTGACCACCTCCCCAGACAGGATAGTGTGTATTGGGGCTGGGCGGGAGCACTCTCTGGTGCTTTGAAGTCCTGCACTGGGGGCACACTTGGTGTCCCTGTGCATACCCCAGTTCAAACCGGCTCAGGGGCTTCCAGCCCCTGCTCTGGCGCGAAACTGGACAAAGGGAAAGGGGTGTAACCACCCCTCTGCCCTGACCCTCCCATAGGTGGGGTCACAGAGTATGTCCAACCCCCTACTTTAGTATAAGTAAGGGAACCCAGTCCTTAGGACTTTAGATTTACCTGGACGAAACTCTGATACAGAATCCTGGACCTTCGACGCTCTACTTTAAGATTAGAGGACTGAAGAATCTCCCTTGGGGTCAAGGAGTGACTCCCCTGCTTGGCAGGCACCAAAGAAGCAATTGTCCGGTCTGCATCGCTGAAGCTCCCGTCGGACGCCGAAGTCTTTGCATCACCAGAGGTGGATTTCCAGACTTCCCCGAGGCTGCCCTGAGTCCTCAGCAAAGCTGAGGCCCGTAGCTGTCGTGGGTAACGTGGAACCGTGACCCCTGGACACCAAACGCATTTGCAAGTGCATCCTCTTCTGGGTCTCCCATGAAGTCGTGCTTTGGGCTTCGAGTAGCCCCAGCCTCCAGCACCAAATGCACCGAAGATCCCTGGCCTCCACTCCACGAGTGTCCTGTGAGCCAGCTCCACGTGCACCGTCTCGAGGCTCCTTCGCGGTCACTAGTCCGTTGGCTAGTAGGCCCTCCCGAAGGCCAATCTTTTTCTGCTTGGGCTCCCTGGTTGCTCCAGGTGTGCCCTGACTTATCCTCGCTGGGTGAGTCCCCCAGACCTTGCTGGTCTGCAACATCGTCCTTCTTCACTTTCCATGAGACTTGCCGTTGCCAAGGCTTGTTGGGTCCAATCCGGTCGCCGATACCCCTGCAATCGACAGACGTTGTGGGACAGCTTGAATCCAGCTCCTGGTTGTCGTCGACGCCTCCTGGACCTCGTGGCTGAAGAGTCAAGACAACTGTCAACCTACCTGAAGCACTCGACATCGGTGGGCATCTGCTCATCACCTTCCTGGTCACTGGCTAGTGACCCAGACTCTGTCCCCTCTGCTTTCAGGTTCTTCAGATCTTCGATCCACCTTTGGATCCACCCGAACACTTTCGACTTGGTCGCCAGCAGCACTTTGCAGCAGATCGCCATAGAAAGCGACGACGAAACCCGACCCCGAAAGACACCTATGCACCCGGCTTCCCTGGGTGAGGTAACTCGAGTACTCCGGTGCTCCCGTGGGTATAGACACTAGAACAGCCTAGTTCTCAAAGGGTTTGCTCCAAGTCCTCCTCTAAGTGTCCCTTTTCTTTTAAATTCTAATCGCGACTTTCCCCATAGAAGTTAACGGTGGTTCGCGGTTGTGTTCATACACTGCACGCGTCCCCGTGGGTCCCCTGTGTCACTGCCTTGGGTGGTTCCTTGTGGTCCAAGCACTTCTACAGGCTCTAGGCCTTGTGTCTAGCTCAGTCGTGGTTCTTATACCACTTTATTGGTATATGGTTTGGTACGCCCCTGGGGCTCAAACGTGTATTTGTGCTATTACTGTAGATAACTAACTCGTAACGTATGTACTTCGAACTCTAGCCTCATAAAGAGACTAGAGGGGTGTGTTTAGTAATAAATACATATATTTTGAATATATACCTGGTGTGGTCCTCTTTCATTTGGTCACTCAAGATATTATAGACTGGTAAAACAAGCTGCTTTACATTCCTTCAAGACTTAGCCTGAAGGCTGCTCTCCATAGCTACCACTAGGATAGCTTTCAATAAAGGTTGTCTTTAACCTATCTCCAATAAGGGGTTGTTTGGACTGGTGCAAGGTGCCCACTATAATTAGTGGACAGCATATGCCAGGCCAACTTCTCACACAAGCTAGCACTAAACAAAGCCGCAAAGTTCCATTCATTGCTGGTTGATAAAGGCATATTTTCTAAAAGATCTCATTCTTGGACAGTGATCAATAGCTATAAAATACTGAAACAAGCGGCCTATTTGGACTCCACTTTTTCTATTTATGTAAAAAGACAATTAATGGCATTACGGTTTGGAAAGTTCCCCACTCATGCGGACGCCCCGAAATGGAAGCATATGGAGAACTAAAAATGCCGGCTTTGTGGCAAAAAAAGGAAGATTTGGTTCATCTTGTATGCCACTGTAAGATGCTGCAACCAGCGCGAATTATCTTCCTACGGAGAGCATTCTTGGACAGAGGAACAAAATCGTGTAGAACCGCTATTATAAGAGGACTGGACTCAACGGACTCCCAAATGAATTGCAAATTGATAAAGTTTTTATGCATTCATGAACAAGAACTGAAAGCAAAAGTATCTTAATGAGACATGCTGGAGAATATTTTAACAATTGTGTATATCTTATGATTTTTTTTAGAATACAATAATGTAATTTTTAGGACATTTTTTGAAATTGTGTATGTAATATTGTTATGGTTTTAATTAACTGAACAATAAACTATTATTATTATTATTATTATTATTATTATTATTATTATTATCTTCACCAGGCAAAGGTGCCAAAAGTATCCAGCTGGTGAGGGACCTTTCTTGGGCGTGAATTCTAGATATCTCCCATTTGGAGCTTTCCCATCTAAAATCAGTGGCTTTGCCGAGACCTCATCTGATGGTTATCTGGCCTTGTGGGGCCATTCAATGGCAAAGCCTGCTGATTTTCCCTGCTGCTTTTAATTTATGTTTTAGAGTCAAAAGGTAAATCTTCGGACCAGGAAGAACCTGGTATCTGTATCCGACTTGACTTCTACCATAGTTAGCTTTAAATCACTCCTAAGTACCGGTCGAGTGCAACCAGATAATCATGGTTGGTGCTTAGCACTTTTGTCACTATTTTTATTTAAAACTTAAAAATTCATATCTCTGATTCTCCTTATTAGATTGTTGTCATTTTGGTGTCATTGTGTCATTAAATCATTTTCTATGTTTATAAATTGGAGTGGGATTTTTATTGCGTTGTATTTTTGACTTTTTAAACTGTTTTGGTGCTTCTAAATGCTTTACACATTTTCTTAATTTTGGACTGTCTGATGTGTGCCATAGTTACCAGGGACTGAGCTAAGGTTTAAATTGCTGAAACCTTTACTGGAACTAACAATATTAGTGACATTATGACTTCTAGTGGACTACGATCCACCCCAACTGATAATCCACTTTCTAACATAAATATATATGTGTGTAGATCTCGGCACATTAGTTATATGTGCTTGGTGTCAATGTAGGCATGACATGATAGGAGTAGAATCAAAATTAAAGGAGAGGCACAGGGAGGGTAGTTCACATACAAAAACACATCCGGAAAAGGGGGAAGTCAGTTTATATTCATCAAAGTTAAAACTATATCTCTTGGATTAGTAATTACATACAGGCTCAAATTTAATCCCTTGAAGTAAATCACACAGACTCTCACAAGTACTACAAAGGAAACCCAAACCATTCAATGGAGACAGGGAATAATGCAAACAGAACAAAGGGAAAAGAAGGGAAATAAGAGAAAAATAAATAAAATATTTTGTTTGGTTTTCAAAAACATTCATATACATTTTAACGCATAGCAAAAATAAAAGCACAGGCACACAAGGCTTAATATAGGTAGAAATAGTAGACAATATATGTAGATACCAGTCTACATCCCCTTTCAACCCACCTGCTAATGAAAGTGAGTGGGGGATCAACAGTCATGACTCCTCTCGGCCCATCAGCAGGTGAAACTCAGGACATCATTACTTGATCACACACAGCCTGGCCTCATAAGAAGGCAACTTATACAGAGGGGGCGGAGCTATGTTCTGTCCAAGATGGCCTCACCATGCTATGGCTCATGCTTACTGCTGATTCCCTGACCCCTGACAGCCGAACGGGGACCAGGCCACTGCTGCTGATTGTGAGGGTGCACCCTCAACCTCTCCAAAATGCTTGCAAGAGCATCCCCAGCAGCGGTTGATGCTTTTGAAGCTGAGGACTCTGGGCCAGGCGATGTACAGAACACCACCATCTTCCCCCGTGTCCGGAATGAGTGCCCACCCAACTCTCACCAGTGGCCAGAGCTGACCAGCTACAGGTGTGCTGGGCTACAGTGGAAGGCCCTGGCAGCACCCCGGTGATGTACCTTGGATGGGCATGCGGCATGTGCCCGCAGCCTAGGGCGCAGTTGACGACATGCATGCCCTGCTTACGCAAAAGGCTCTGCATCTGCACCAATGGACCTGGGCTGGGGAAAGAGGGGCTGCTGCCCCAACCCTCCACACATATGGCTTCTTAAGACTGTGGCATGGAAACCTCCAACTTGGGTCTCTGCCGTAGGACCGCCCCTCGTGGCCCCTCTGTCATTGGCATCATTGGGACCGTCCTCATCCCTTCTTTGAGCCCTGTTCCCTCTTTTTGCTGGTCCCATTCCTGACCACTTCTCCCCCTGCATGAAGGCACTGTGTGGCATGGTGGGGACTGCAGAAGGACATTTTATCACCCGCACAGCATTTGTCTTTTCTGGGACCTCCCCTCACTCAGCCTCCGACTCAGGTGCCAGGGTGTCAATGGGAGGTTGGGGTCTCACTCCACAGCAGTGACTGGAAGATTCCATCACATGGACACTATGGGGCGATGGCCCTGACCTGCCGGAACTCCTGTGACACTCCCCCATGGATCCTTGAGGTGTCAGCCATATAGGGCTCATGGTGACCCCGCTCTTTCCCCACAATGGGACCACTCTGACATTCCCCATTTAATCCCATGCTGTACTCGGGGGACGCCTGCCCATGGTCCTGCAGACTACTTATATTGCAGATGCTGACATACTCTGAGTTGCCTATTCACCTGTCTGCCTGCCAACCTGCTGCATAGCCACCCATTCCTGCCATGCAGTCGCACAAGCCCGTGTCTCGCCTACTGCTTTTTTCAGAGATGGTAGTGCTCCAACCACACGACCAAGCCTACCCAGACCCCCTCACTTCCGCAACCTCCTGCAATAGAGATGAATGCCATCCTGAAGGATAGCACGGCTATAGGTGACACACTGTCCAGCATGGAAGGAAAAATTACTGACCTCACTTCTGATGTCAAATGGTTGTGATTGGAAGTTATCACTTTTGAGTCCCATCTTGAAACGTTTGATTGCCGCCTGGAACTAGTGAAAGCGCAATATACAGCTCTGCTGGACTGGTGCAGGTGCATTGACTTTCTTATGCACAAAGTCAACGACCTGGAAGACATGTTGCAGTGGGACAACATTTGTTTATTTGGTGTCCTGGAGGCTGCGGGAAAGGAAGACACACTAGCATTTCTCTGTAGTCTCCTCCACATGTTGCTGTATCTCCGCTTCCCTGAACTGCTGGAATATCAACGAGCTCTAGAGTCCGGTTCTGCTCTTCCTCTCTCACCCACTCACCATGCCTGATCATCGTCTGTATTATCTGCCTCCAACATGCCAGAGCTGTTTTGAAGAAGGTCAAGTCTCCCTTTTCCCTGGGGCTTTTCGGCGGTCACTGCATATCTCTCTCGAAGGACTACTCATCGGTCACCAACACTAAGTGCAAACTGTTTCTTGATGTCTGCCCCGACTCAAACTCTGGGACCTCAAATATGGTCTACTGGACCCTGAACGCATGCTCATCACTGTAGATGGTAAGACCAAAGAATTCACTGACCTGAGTGACTTGGAATCCTCTCTGGACAATCTTGATGATAAATCTATGGACAAGAGGGCCCCCTGGGGTAATCCAACAATCTACCTGATGCCAGGGCTAACTGGTCCTTGCCACATCCACAGCATGACACAAACATTTGCTGGCCCAGCGATGCCGGGAGTCAGACCGCCTGGGCCTGAGCAAGGTGGTGGAGGCCCTAAGCAGAGACAGAGACAAGCCATGGTCACCCCGCAAACAGCCACTGCTACAGTGCTACCCCATGTGTTTCATGTGCTTGGATCTGCGCTGTTAGTTTGTGCCACTCATTTCTTGTTCTCATTCACGTAGGTCTCTTTGTTCTTACCTCCCACTAGTTCTTGGGCCACCACAAATAAATGTGGCCCTTACACAATACGTCACGGAGGCCTGATTTCCTTTGTGCTCTCAGTGCACCCCTGTGGGACTTGCTTAGTGGGATCGAGCCACCCATGCTGCTTGCCGTCCTGCTTGGATCTTCACCACTCTGCCAAGGAACCATGGGTTCTACCCCAATGTGTTAGCCGTCATTGCCTCATAATCCCTGCATAGTACTCACCTCCACACTACTTTACACTACTGTACTTTCCCAGGGGCGTAGCTTCTGGGGGTGGAGCGGTGTTTGGGGTGTTACACCCCCATAATAAATGTGTTACATGGTAAATAGTTGGGTACAGGTTCTTTCAGTCACACAGACTAAAACACACACACACTCTCCTCTCTGTTTTGAAGTAAATATTTTTGGTTATTTCACAAAATATTTAGTTTTAAGGACCGCTAACAACCCACACTGCTCTCCCTTTCCACTGCCCCTTAACCCCCCCCTCATGTCCTGCTTCGCAAATAATGTATTTTACCATGATGTGCCAGCGTGATTGTTGGAAAATCTGAAGCTCACCTCCCCCCCTTCTTACTGATCGAGCTACACCCCTGTACTTTCTGTTATCTCCTGACTAAGGTAGTTGTGCTTTCAACCCCATTTCCTCCTGCTCCCTCCTCCTAACTCCTGTATCATGAGTCCCAGAGGGCAGTCAGTGCAGGTTTTAGCTCAAGACTCAAAGGGTTTTCCCTCCCTATTTATATCGAGGCCCTCCTTCCACTCTTACCCCCTCTCAGTTGCCCCATTCATTTTTTCATTCTCTCCTTACGTGCTAGAGGGTTTTCTCCTTCTCCCCATTCCCACCGATAGCTCCTGGCTGGGAGCCACTGTTCTCTGATTACTCCCCCTCCTAACACTCACAGGGCGATGCCTTCACCTCTTTCACTTGATATGTTGAATGTTAACTTTATGTCGCACTATATCAAACGTAAGAAAGTATTACATTATCCATGAATGAAACGAGTTGATAATGTATTCATTCAAGAAACCCACCTGTCTCCAGATGAATCCCTGAAGCTTAACGGGACTGGGTAGGCACTGTAATCAGCAGTAGTTGACAGGTAAGGACTGATGGTACAATTTCAACCTCCAATAGCTGCTCTAAGAATGCAGAGTGGTCATCCTCCTTCAACGCCTGCAGGGTCATCAAGACCTAGATAGATATTGAGGGTTGTCCCAAATTTTACTTCTCTGACTGGCTTTTGTTTTATGGCTCCATATATGCTCCTAACACAGATAAGACCGAATCCCTGGCCTGCCTCTCTTGGACATTCATGGAATTCGACCACACCCCCCTGCTGATATCACGGGGGCAACTGGAACCTGGCCCCAGATCCACTCCAAGACTGAACTGGCAGACCCAAACTGCACACCCCAATCAGACAAGGCTGTTCTGTTGGATCCTATGTCGAACTATGCCTTAGTCAGCGTGTGGCGCCTACTTCATCCCTTAGACAGGAAGTATACTTTTCTTTCCTGCCTGCATGGCACTCATCCCGACTTGACTATTTCCTGCTTCAAGACCCGCTTCTACCCTTTGTTAATAGTTTTGACATCCGAGATGCAGCTGTCTTGCATCATTGCATGGTCCTTTCGGATCTGAACTTGGATTTGTTCATTCCCCGCCTTCACGCTGGCAGATGAGGGTTTTTGCTTATAACCTGTCCGAACGCAAGGAGTACCTCTGTGGCCATATTCTCTCTTTTTTTCTTTTTTTTTAGTCCTCATTTATGAAGCTGTACTGAGGTGTCAAAAGGATCTTAAGAAACTATGGGGCATATTCTCAAGAACGTGTGATAACCACCGCAAGTTTAGCTTAACGCAACTTTGCACATCGCAGTCTATCACAGGAAAACAACGCTGTGTTAATGTAGTATTCCAAACCTGGCGGCACCATGCGATAGCCCCATGATAACGCGTCAAATGACCGCGTTAAAATTAACGCAACGCCGCAAAAATGCGAAACACGAACGCGAATAAAGTTGCGATGAGGCCAACCGCGATACAAAAATCAGCGATAACCAGCGACAGGCCTGCAATCCCCACGCGTCATGAGGGGAAAATGCACTATAAAAGCTGAACAAGAAAAACACACCATAAACAAAATAAACTGCGTAGCAACATGGAGGCACCCGGAACGAGTGCCCAGGTCAACGCGAACCCCACAAGCCCCACAGACCACCAGCAAGGAACCTCGGGGTCGGGGAAGGCCAAGGAGAAGAGGAAGAGGAAGACGGGATACAGTCCGCATGACAACCGGATCGTCGTCACGGAGGTGACAGAGCGCCAACAACAACTGTCCGTCACCTCCACTGTGTCATTGGCAACACAGACGGAAAAATGGCATCCCATCGTGAATGCAGCCGGAGTGTCGAGGAGGCCAAGATGCGCTGGCACGATGTGAAGAGCCAAACCAAGAAGAAACCCGCTGCCAACAGGAAGGCAGCAACGGCGAATGGAGGTGGGAGTCCTGCGCCACAGGAGGAGCTGGAGCAAATGGCGGCCACAGTCATCAGTGTGGAGACGGTGCAAGGAGTCGGAAGTCCGGACACTGCTCGACATGACCTGACACAACAGCAACAGGGTGAGTAACGGACAGGGACTGTGGGGACGGGGGGGACGGGCACAATGGCACACATGCACAACGACGTGTAGCACACCGCACACCCACAATGACCCTGGGTCATGTCCCTGATCCCCGTGGCACACTGCAGCACACATACAAACATCAAGAAGGCCCCCGTTCACCATGTGCCCAAAGGGGTCCCACCCCACACATCACCAATTACACAACACACACATGCACCCGTGCGAAACACAGCAAAGATGCGTATGTGAGAGCCACACTGACAATGCAAGTGACACCACATGGCCAGCAGCATGGCTGGAGTACAATCACCATGACACTGTGCACGCCACGAGACTGAGGTGGCTGAGTGTGGACCACATCCGGAAAGGAGCAGGTCACACTCTGACACATCCACCTGCACAAACAACCACTGACGTCAACAACACATCTGCAGACAAACAATGCACAAGAGAACAAAAACCGTCTAAGAGCACAAATGACCCAAGTTGCCAACATCACAGCACCTCAAAAGCACAAAAGTCAAAGGCACACCGCCTCCAAGGGATAAGGGGCAGCAAAATCACAGCTGCAGGTGCGACTCCCACACAATGCAGCACACACACATAGCAATGACAGCACACCCACATGGACAACAATGTGGTACACAGTCCAACACCTCCACTGCAGAACAGAGGACACAACTGGGTCCGCCTGTGCATAGAAAATGGCCAATCACATCTGACATAGCAGGAAACTGTGAGATGCAAATGTACGTGTACAACCTCACCTACGTCATGTAGTCCAAATGTCCACTGTCCCGCATCAAATAGTCCGCCCCTCCCAAACAGTCACAATGTACATTGTCATGCAGTCTGTATGTAAACTTGAACAATGCGGCAACATACATGCCAACACAATGTCAACAAGCATCTCCCCTTCACATTGCAGAAGGACAAACAACACCTCCAGCAGAGCAGACCAGACAACTCTACAGTGATGCTGAAGAGGACCACCACACTTCCGACACCGACGCCCCACAACAGTCCATGGACATCTTAGGCAATCGACCTCCAGGAACAGGGCAGCACCACTGCATCGAGGATACCCCACCCCCTGCACAGACAACACAGCTGGACGCACACACCACCCCGGCTGGCTCCCAGCAGCCCACCGAAGCACACATCGCATTCCAAGGCCAGGTATCAGAGTGCCAGAAGGGGGTGGCCGAACATGTGCGGGTGGGGTACTACCTCATGGAAGCCGAACTAGATCACATACGTGGGTGTCTAAGTCCCATCAGGGACCACCTTGACTCCCCAACGGAGACCCACACTGCTACAGAGACACATGCCTTTGCACATTTCCAGTACTGAACCACCCCCAGAGCCACAGGATGATCATCCACACCCCCCACGCTGGACTGGCATACGCCGACCCAGTTCACTCCTCTTACGTATTGAGTGGGGGACGACAAAGCTACATGTGCAATGTCCCACCCGCTGGCTGCGATGACATGGCTGCGTCCTCTGTACACGGCACAATGTAATGTTGTAGTGCCCGATGCACAAATGCATACATCATGAGCACACGGACACACTCAGATAGATCTTTGAACTGGCTACGGGCACGTGCGCTTGACACCTTTATTGGCATGGTCACATGTACAGTGACGCATGTGCTGGATGTGTGTGGGGTGAGTATAAGCCAGCCCTCATGGAGTCGTTGGTGCTGGCAACAACTTGAACAGTGATCACAATTAAAGCGGAAACAGAAAACACCAGCATAACAGAAACAACTGTGAAGCATCATGGTGGTAGCCGGAGAAAGTACAGTGTTCACCCAAGATGCAAGCAGAATGGTCCATGATTTGTGGTGCACTGAGTTAGTGGCACCTGAAGAGCTGAGCAGGGAACAAGCTGATGATGGCACCCACGACTGGTGTGAGCAACTCTGATAGTCTGGCAGTAAGACACTTACGACTCTGGCACCTGTTGTTTGGAGTTGGTCCTGGCGGTGGTGGCCTGTGCATCCTGCGGTGATGCAACGTCCGGGCAGGCTAGGACTCGATTTGATGTGTGAGCCCAGGTGAGCCGCAGTTGAGGCCGGAGGCAGCGGACAGGGCAGGGCCACAGACACATGGCCTTGATGACCCCCAGTCCATCGACCTAGAGGCCATCCAATATGCTATCAGACAGGGGCCATGACTTGAGCTGCACAGAGTTAGTGGCCCCGGATGCGCTGCGGCCGGCACAGGCAAGGTGAATGTAGCGGATGTTTGCGGAGGACAGTGGAAGGTGTCCTCCAGGGCATGATGCAGAGGGCAGAAGCCGGCCGGAAGCGGCAAATGGAGGAGTGGAATGCTACAGCCTCGTTTTTGCCACAAAAGTCAGTATCACCGACATGGTGATGAAGACAAGCCCCAGTCCATAGACTCAGTCGCCACCAAAGTTCAACCAGAAAGTGTCCATGGATGTCGGGGAACAGACTTAGTGGCACCGGAGCTGAAAGGGGATGCTGTCTGCGATGAGGCCAGTACAATGATGTCAAGTCTGCCATAAATGATTCATGACTGAATTCCCAATGTGTGACCTACTCGACCGCAGTGTAGGCCGAATGCGTAGTCATCAAGGGCCCACAGACACGTGTGGTTGGGATGCCATGCACATACTTTGTGTCACCACATCGAAGGGAGTATAGTGATATAAACTCTGAATTGATATGTGTACTCGGCCATTGTGTAATCAAGACTCAGTTCCAAATGTGTGACCTACTTGACCGCAGTGTAGGCCCAAGGCAGCGGTCAGCAGGGGCCCACAGCCACGTGTCGTTGGCCCGCGATGCACAGAGTTAGTGACACCAGAGCAGTTGTCGGCAGTGTTCGATCACCTCCGTAACGATGATCATTTTCTCCTCCGAACTGAACCGCGTCTTCCTCTTACTCGACTCCTTGCGTACAATGATATGAACTCCGCCATGCAGAAATCAAGACTCAGTTCCACATGTGTGACCTACTCGACCGCAGTGTAGGCCGAAGGCAGTAGTCAGCAAGGGACCACAGACAGGAGTAGTTCAAATGCTTTGCACAGAGTTGGTGGCACCACATCGAAGGGAGTACAGTGATATGAACTCAGCCACAAAGTGTGTACTCTGCCATTGCATAATCAAGACTCAGTTCCAAATGTGTGACCTACTTGACCGCAGTGTAGGCTCGAGGCAGCGGTGGAGTACGTCAACGAAAAAGGAGTAAAGCGGGCCTGTGTCGCGGAGGCCGTGATGGTCTGAGGAGGCTGCCAAGATCACGGGCTTCGGGCTTGGAGCTTGCGCCGGCACGTGGTGGGCCCTCTTTGACACACGCCGGTGTTGGCAGGTGAGCAGTGAGGCCTGGCTGCGCAGGGGCGGGCATGACGGGTTCGGGGACCAGTGGCCCGGGATGCAGCAGGCGCACAGGATCGCAGGCCACACCACTCAAGGCAACGGCGTCGGCCTCGTGGCGGGGTGGGAGGCGCCGCCCTGGCAGACACGTTGGACATTCCGGAAGAGAACCACGCCCAGAGCTACGTGCTTTTTATTCACACCCCTACGCTGGCCTGGCGTACGCTGGGCCAGCGCACTCCGCACACGCTTACAGGGGGGGACGTCACAAGCTACATTTCCTTGGGCTTCCCCACTGGCTGGGGTGACATGGTTGCGTCCACTGTCCACTACACTCCAGACACCAGCAGTGCATGTAGACATGGATATGTCTGTGGTCTGCATACTGCAGTCTGTCCAGCACATCTCCGGCACACTTGGCATTGTGTACATTCTCATTCATGGGTGACTTGCCTCCTTCGCACATGCCTGGTTCCCACCTCTCCCCACATTCCGGTATTGTGTGGCTGAGGTGCCATGCCGTTGATGGCTCATGTACATGGCTAACCAAGGTTGCCAAAGTAAGTTGTGCTGTCATGTCTGGTGGGTGGGCATGTTGTTTGGCATGTTGTATGTGATTTTGTGACGGTGAGGTGCCAGAGTTGTGAGTTGCATGATTGTGGAGTTGAGGGGTGTGGTGTGTTCATTTGGTACTTGCCAACGTGCAGTGCATTTCCATAGGTGCCACCCTGGAAGCGCTGGTTGATGTTGGACTGTCGGAAGATGAAGGGATCATGCACACTGCCTGGGTAGTTGGCTACGACATTGGTGAAGAGTCCCCTGTGGTCCACTATTGCCTGCACGTTGATGGGATGCGTGTGCTTTCTGTTGCGGTACTTGTGTTCGGTGTCGACAGGGGGCACAAGTAGGACATGTGTGCAGTCGATTGCCCCAACACGTGCAGGAATCCAGCTATGGCGTATAGTCCTTGCTTGGTCTCCAGCTGTTCCTGCGCATTGTGGGGGACGTATAGGTACTGGGGTATCTAGCTGATGATTGCATCCAGGACAGGTGTGAGGAACTTGGATGGGGCTGGCTGTGCGACTCCTCCGACTCTGGCGGTTGTTGGTTGGGAGGTACCAGAGGCCAACAGGTGCAGCACAGCCAGCAGCTTTGTCTGCGGAGGGATGTTGGTTGTCCGCTGTGTTGGTACCGTCAGCCTGTGGGCAATGATGTTCAGGATGCGGAGGATGGTTGTCCTTTTGAGCCTGTAGTGGGCATTGACATTGTCTGGTGTTAGGTCTGTGAGGCTGGTGCATTTCCTGAAGATCCGCTGTCTTTGTCTGCGCTGCCTCACTGGTGGTCCGGGGGGGGTCAGAGGGGGGTGGCGGTCCTGGGGATGGTGGCGGTGGGTGTTGTTGCCCTCTCTGGGCTCCGGGATGCATGGTGAGTGGCTCCATGGCATCTGTTGTTCTTCATGTGTGGCTCTGGGCTGGGCTCCCTTTGATGGTGCAGGTTGTCATCTGACTTTACACCAGGTCGGAGCAGGTGTTAATTTCCTGCTGCTAACGCGCCTTATCGCCTGTTTTGTGGTCTTACCACCGATGTGGCTGGTTGTTGAGAATGTTGAGGTGTGGTGTTGTCGCGGCTTTTTGCTCGGGAACGCCTACTCTGCATCTCATTAGCGATAGTTGCCGGGGTCATCTGTGGCGATGATTTTTGCGGATGCTTTCGCAAGTAAACTGGTGGTATCGGCTGTTAGCACCAGCTTGTGAATGGGGCGATAATTTTATCGCGACTTTGGCTGAGAAAAAATGCTGTTAACTCGGCGATAGTTCCTTGAGAATATGCCCCTATGGCTGAGAGTGCCCAGTATCTCTACCAGGGAGGGATGTAAACATCCGGGGCAATGGAATACAGCCTGCCAAGTCCAAGATCTGACACCCTCTGAACAGGTGTGGTCGTTATCCGGGAGGGTTATAACTGTAAAAAAGAAACAAAATCCCGCACAACCTGTATAGCAAGTCACGTAATCATCGGGCCAGTAAGATTATACATCAAGAAAAAAAGAGAAGAGGTGAAGAGTGAAGAAAGAGGGACAGGGAGAGAAAAGAAGAGAAAAAAAGGCAAAGCAAAGGAGAAATCTAAGAGATCATATCGGTAGCATGATGTTTACACCAGTAATCCCAAAATTCCCAAAACTTTGTTCTCTTTGATTGAGAGGTACCCGGATCAAGTTTAGATATTCTTTGTACTGATCTTAACCACTCTATCTCCCGGGGGGAAGGAAGAATCCACTTACTATATAGCACAGTTCGTGCAAGAAGAATTAAAACGAAAATGAGTGATTTTTGTGCCTTAGAAAATCGTTTTTGATCCTGCTCTCCCACATCCACCCAGAAAATTACCAGAGCCAGGCTCACCTTGATCTCTTGATCCACAATCCCCGAAAGCGTCTTACCCACTTTATACCAGAAGATCTGGAAAACATGTGGACATCATTGGTGTTTTCTCCTCCACACTTAGGGCACTTCTTCACCTTCCGGCTTCCCAATTTTGAAAGTTTTCGTGGCGTCCAGTAGGCCTCATGAACAGTAAAAAGATGGTTCTTTCTGAGAGGTGCAAACTTCACAGATGAACACATGTAAGACATAGATACTTGCCAGAGTAATTCAAGGTCTTGTTCAGTCAGTTCCCTCCTCCAGATCTCCGTGAGCAAGGCTTCCGCTTCTTACCCGGCCTGGATTAGCATCCAGTACCACTCTGAGACTTCCTTCCGCAGGGACGGCCGTAGCCGTATCCTGTCTTCATAATACTGATTCCCCTTGCCGTCCTTTCCTAGGGTTTTTGCCCAGCTCGATAATTTATAGTACTTAAATTTGGAAACAGAGCTCACAAAAATCTCCAAGAAACGCTGCCAGGAAAGTAGGTGGTTATCCTCTATTAGTTGCCCCCATAAGTAGATACCGCAATCGCGCATGGGGATTGCAAGGTAATCTAAAAGGCAGGCTGGAGTGCCGGGGGAGTCCCATATTGGAGCGAAGTTACTGTAGTGAGGTATTTGTATGAAAAGTCTTACTTGAAACCACAGCTTGCATGCACCTAGTAGAATCTTCAATCTAACTTTTTGTTTTAATTTCGGATGTCCAAATTTGAGAAGAAGAAAATCTCCGAGTCTTGAATACCTGGCAGTGAGGGCTCTAAAAATTGGGGACAAGGAGGAGCTATGCATCAGCAACTGTTGAAAATTCTTCAACTGGAAAGCTTGATAGTATTGATAGAGATCCGGGCTAGCAATACCGCTGTGTTCCTTCTTTCTGCGCAGCTTCCTCCAGGAAATTCTAGCCCTTTTATCTCTCCAAGTAAAACTACTAAATTCTCCCAGTACCTTCTTAAACCACTCTTTCTTAAATTCTAAAGGGATTGCATTAAACAAAAAAGTAAATTTAGGGAGAATAGACATTTTCAGTAAGTTGGATCTGCCTATAAATGACAATGGAAGGGGGCCCCACACCTTAAGTATTTTTCTAGCTCCTGAGACTGCCTTGTTGAAATTAAGGTGTGCTATTCAATCCAAATTATGTACTACTTGGACCCCCAAGTACCTTATTTCTTGCCTTTTTAGTTCACTCGTGTGATGCGTATTCCATTGCATTATCTCTGTTTTTTGCTGATTAACAGAGTATCCGGACGCCGTTCCATATCTTTCCAAAATCTCCCAAATTTCAGGGAGCGACTTAGGCAAGTCTCCTGTGAAAATCATCAAATCATCGGCATATAAACTGACTTTTTTCTCCCATCCATTACAGGCAAAAGGAGAGATATTCCTGCATGCCCTCAATTTGCATGCCAGTGGCTCAATGTAAAGATTAAAAAGAAGCGGTGAGAGAGGGCACCCCTGCCTAGTCCCCCTTCCAATGTTTACTACTTTGGTCAGATTAACATTAACCAAAATCCTGGCCGAAGGATTTTTATACAGTGAACTAACTGCCCCTAAAAAGGCCTCTCCTAAGTCAAACTGCTGTATCATCCTGTACAGGAAGGGCCAACTGACCCAATCGAAGGCCTTTGCAGTATCGAACGTCAGTACCATCAGAGGTCTACTGTATTCCCCTGCCAGATCTATTGCTCCTATTAAATCATGAGTTAAATCATAGAGCTAACTACCTTTCATAAAACCTTTCTGGTCATTATGAATCAGAGTACCCACCACTTTATCGAGGCGCTTAGTTAGAATCTGGGTGTAAATTTTAAAATCACAATTAAGGAGATAAATGGGCCTATCAGACTCGCATGCCCTGGGGTTTTGTTTTGTTTAAGAATTATAATTATAGTGGCTACGTCCCAGGAAGGCGGAAGATCCCATCTTTCTAAAAAGGCAGAATTAAAAAGTTGTAGCAGGATAGGCTCCAGCTGATCTCTCAAAATAATGTAGATCTCATTAGGGAGCAGCCGGTGCACAGTCAAAATATCGACTTTTTAATATCGATGTACAGAAATATCGAGTTAAGTATATCGACAGTCTTAAATATCGATGTTCTGTATATCGATGTTGAAAATATCGTTTTGAAGTGTTTTGTTAAATATCGATGTTAGTAATATCGATTGAAAAAATATCGACATATTAAAATATCGTTTTTGTCTGATATTTGAATTTCTTTAGAGTTAATGTTAAGTTGTAAATTATTTTAAATGTTATAAAATAAAAGAATATTAGTATATTGTTTTAGGAGCGGGATGTTGGTTTTATAGGGGATATGGGTGGGTAGTGTATTAAAAATATAGATTTTAATTATTATTAATTAATAAAAAAATAAAAAATGTAATTTAAAATTGTAATTAGAATTTAGAAATATATTTTTTTAGGAGCGGGATGTTGGTTTTATTGGGATAAGGGTGGGGAGTGTTTTAAAAAATATTGTTTAAATTTGTCATAATTTTAAAATTTAAAATATTAATTTAAATTTAAATTTCGAATTAAAAAAAAAAATGTAGGAGCGGGATGTTGGGTTTATAGGGGATAAGGGTGGGGAGTGTTTTAAGAAATATTGTTTTAATTTGTAATAATTTTAAAATTTAAAATATTAATTTAAAAATAAAAATTCGAATAAAACAAAAAAAAATTTGGAGTGGGATGTTGGGTTTATAGGGGATAATGGTGATGATTTAAAAAAAAATAGGGGTCCGTTACGATAACCGGCGTTAAAAAATCCGCCATCCACCATAGCCTGAAAAACCGCCCGCCTGCACCATGGGAATACCGACCGAGCAATTATGATGTCGCGAAGCAACCTCCGCCCGCGGCGGTAAAAACACACAAAATTCCGCCCGTCCATGTCCGAGTAGAAGATTAACCGTCCGCAACGGACGCAATACCGCCCGAAAACCCAACTCCGTCCGCCCTGACGACCGAGACAACGACCGTGAAATTATGATATCCCCGACATGAGCGCGGAAAATCCACATATTCCCCGCCCGCCACGGTTAACAACAGCGACGAAGAACTGACACGGCGGAAGGCCTTGCGGACACGTCCGTGCACGGAAACCATTTGCGGGACAAAGAAATACACACAACATGGCCTACAAGTCCACACAGCAAACCACGCCAAAATACACAAACACAGAACACATCCCAATGACACATGCCCCCTGCCAAAAATAAAAAACTACAAATCCCAGGACAACAGACACAACACACCTGAAAACGACAGACCTTCATGACACACCCACATAAATTAGTACAAAAGCAGCCTCCTCACAGACCACAATCCCTTGCACGAGGACAAAGCGAAGACGCCATCAGACAACACAGAGAGACACAAAGGAAAGCACTACACCACACGCACGCACACATCACACACATCACCACCACTACCACCACCACCATCACCACTGAAACAACGGCACCACGAACCCCCTGCACATCACACACCACACAACAACCACACCAGCTCAACAAATAGCAGACCACACACCATGGCAAGCCATAGGATGCCAAAGTACACTGCCACTGAGTTAACGGTCATGGTCGATGAGATCATCAAGGTGCACCCACAAATCTATGGGAACCAGGTCCAACATACACCAGTAGCCACCAGAAACAGGATGTGGAGAAGGATAGTGGACCAGGTGAATGCAGTTGGGAACGTGCCACGCAACCGGGGCGAAATCACAAAGAGGTGGCACGACCTGAAAAGCGTGGTCAGGAAGAAGGAGGCCAAGAACCGTGAGCTGGCTGCCACGACTGGCGGCGGAAATCCCGCGCTATTCAAGACCTTCAAGGCATGGGAGGAGAAGGTGCGAGGCATTCTGCATCCGGAGAGTCTCACCGGAATACCAGGGGAGTGGAGGCTGGTAAGTACAAACAAATGTATACCAGCACACCGCTATGTACTGTCATGCACTTCCAGAATGCCATAGCACCGAGGGCCAAACACCCCCATGTCCAGTACACAATACACAAGACATCTCTCACACATGCAACAGACACTCCCACACACTCAGCCCAAAGGTACCAACAAACAAAACCATGGGGGCATGTGTACAGTCAGCCAGCACCACAACTCCCACCAGGTCCCTCTGTACCCCAGATGTGCCGGAAGGAGCACTCCCCACACCCACACCCATGTGTCAGCCATAGCTGCACTAACCAACAAGTAACAGGTAAGTAGCCTTACCACAAACTCCGAGTATCGGAGGGGGACTGCAGAAATACAACCACCACCAGGCCCCTAGTCCTACAGCGCAGCAAGATGGAGCACTCCCCACACCCATGTGACAGCCATTGCAGTGCACACCTTCACCCGACAGGTAGATATGTTTCCCAAATGGAGGGGTGTCTGTGGATGGTAAGCCTCCACCACAACTCACAACACGGCCCCCACTGCCACAGACCAGCAAGATGGAGCACCCCTCCCTCTCATGACCATGTGACAGCCATGGCAGTGCACCCTACAAACCAACAAGTAGGTAGACTACTGTACAGGGTGGGGTGTCTGTAGGCATGAGGACTGTACTACGACTAACATTTGGGACATGTCACGTAGCAGAGGAACAGGTAGCACTGCTCCCTGCCATAATCATGTGACTAATGTGCACACGGACATGAATAACAGAGTCAAATCACACATGAGCCATCACAAATACACCAACACGGAAGGAGTCACGTCTGCATGCACCAGTCTCACTGGAGTACTGACCCACATGCCGTGCACTGTGCCAGTCATCACACACATCAGCAACACCATCGAAGTACTGTCCATGTAGTCGTGTCTGCTTGTTCCGTTGACATCGTACAACATCACCCATGTAAGTCCATCTTAGTGGAACCACAGTAATGTCACATACACCACTGGACCCATGAACCACACAGCTACACAATGCACATTCAATGTCTCATCCATCACATCTTCACAGCCCCAGTGTCATGAAAGGTATATCATCTAATCAGTTGCCCCATATACAGTAGTACAGCAAAGATTCCTGCCGATGACCAATAATGTGTCTGTAGTGTCTGAAGTGCAAGTCACACTGTGATTTACAACATACCTAATATAGTCAACACACCAAGAGCACTGCATTGCTGCACATGTCTGAGAGTAGCACACACACAAAGGAATTGTCCCATCTGCAATACGTTGTGTAGCACACAACCATCACCCACCTACTACAATGCTTGCAGTGTAATGTCCCTAAATGATAACAGTGAGCAGATATGCTTGGTACGTCAGACATACACACACCTTTGTCTCTGCAGTGTCGTGTGGCCAAAACACATGTCCCCTCCTGCACCCTTATGCCACAGTATGTACCCCAAAACCATATTTCACATCAAATGCGTTGAGGGGGCTGTACCCCGTGTCCACCAAAGGCACAAAATGTAGGGGTACTGCAACACACACCGATTGGCTATCCAAATTCTTCCCATGTCATGTGCACCCATCACACCATTACATTGCCTTGATCATGCACACACATTGTAGAGCCATACACACGCATCAGGGAAATCAGTGCACAACTGTGCACCAACTGTGAATGTCAGTCATCTAACACAAACCTTGCAAGGTGCAACACAATAACCTTTCGTCTCCGACCCACAGGTGACGAACAGCATGATGCTGGAGAGGGAGACAGCAGTCACCACAGCCAGTCCACAAGCCCTCCACCCGGACTCATGGATGTGGAAGAGCTGGACACCTCCTCGGACGAGGACTCCGGACCGGGCACATCTGGTGTTGCAGGGCCCAACCGCTCCCCAGGACCCCTCCTACCCACCAACCCATCTCCCAGGGCCGGTGACCAGTCCCAGGCCCCTGCTGCCACGGTCATTGCGGCTACCACCACTGCCACAACCACCACCACCACCACCACCAGGGCCTCCCTGACCACTCAGCCTGCGCAAGGGCTCGTACGCACGTCGACACCGACCATGGGAGCCACAACGAGGCCCCGTGTGACCACCGTGGCCAGTCGGCAGGTCGGTGGCAGCAGTTCAGGTGGGAGGAGCAGGGTCAGGTCAACGCCATCAGAGCCTGGGAGCCAAGCCCTGCCGCAAATCGCAAGAGTCCTTGGGGCCTATGAAGAGGCCCAGGGACAATGGGCCCGGTCAGCTTCCGATACGCGGGAAGTCCTTGGGGTGTTGAGGTCCATGGACGCCCATATGGGCCAATTCGTGACTCGAATGGGCAAACTTGTCAACCCCATGGGCCAGCTAGTGGTGGCGGTGAGGGCCCAATCAAGGCCAACCACACCACCTCCGACACCACCTGCTGGGGCGCAGGTCCGTGCAACATCCAGTTCCCCTGCGTCCACAGCTAGTGGGCAATCCTCAGCCACCACCAGCAGCCCACAAACACAACCACCCCCTCTCAAACGTGGAAGGGGGCGACCGAAGAGGAAACAGGTGTCCAGAGAGGACTTTGCACGCTCCAAACGCCAGTGAGACAGCCAGCCACGGTGGACATCTACTGCATTCACTTGGACTACTATCCTACCCCACACCGCCATGTGAATGGCATGTGTCTGTCGGACTGTGGACCCAGAACAACATGGGTACACCTTGGCCATCACGCGGACATGTCCGTCAACTCATTGTTCCAGCATGCACCACTTTTGTCATCACCTTGCCCACAATCACATGTCACTTTACAAAATAAATACACCTGGACCACATTCTGTTGTATGTGCTCTGTGTTTAATCAATGATGTGCAACCGTCACCATGATCAGTAATGCATCAGGAGTGTGGCATGTCGATAGGCCAGGAGAGGCTGGAGGAACCTAGGGGTGAAAAACAGAACAAGAGTCCATTGAATGTGTGTGTCACACACTCATCACGCAGTACTTGTCATCAAGTTCAAGCAATGTACACACATCTCACAGAGCAACAGGGCACAATGCCACAGCCACTGTCAGTGGCATACTACCCTGGACATGAACAATTGCCACACAGCACTCAGTGAACAATAGGCCGCCGTGACAATGCACACATACACCTACACAACTACAGCAACATCAGCCGATGTACATGGTCACTCACCGTCAAGTGAAGTAGCGGGCGATGAGCTGCTGACGCTCATTCACTTCTTCCTCCTCTCCACTGTCCTCGTCACTGGACACGGCCTGGTCTGCAGGCGGGGGTCCTGGCTGATCACCGTCATCCACTATCAGGGGGATCTGCCTACGAATAGCGAGGTTGTGCAGCATGCAGCATGCCACAACTATCTGGCACACCTTCTGTGGGGAGTATGCCAGTGCACCCCCGGTGCGGTCCAGGCATCTGAATCTGGACTTCAGGAGTCCAAAAGTACGCTCCACCACACGTCTGGTCCTCCCATGTGCCTCATTGTATCGGACATCAGCTGGTGTCCTGGGATGACGGAGTGGGCTCAACAGCCAAGGCCCGTTAGGATATGCCGAGTCACCTGGGTGTGAGAAACACAGAGAATCCTTGCAATTCCAACAGGACACAAGACAGCATGTCACACCCAGCACGCTACACGAGTATGCATACTCACCAACAATCCAGGCACGGTCCGGTTGAAGATTGGACACCAGTCATGGGAGGATGCTGTGGCGCATGATGTGCGAGTCATGGGTGGAACCGGGAAACTTCGCACACACGTGCATGATGATCATGTCCGCCAGGCACACCACTGGCACATTCAGGGAGTGGAAATGTTTGCGGTTACGAAAGATGTGCTCCATGGCCTGTGGTGCTACAAGGCCAACATGTGTGCAATCAATTGCACCAACAACGTGGGGGATGCTTCCGAGTGCATAGAAAGCCCCCTTCACTGCCGCCAAATCACGAGCCCTGGGGAATCTGATGTACCGGTTCCTGTACCGCATCATGGCTGACAGGACATCCCGTAGCACCATGCTGAACACGGGTTGGGACATTCCAGCTCCACTGCCTACCATGTGTTGGAAAGATCCGGTAGCAAAAAAATGCAGTGCAGCCATCACCTTAGCCGTGGGGATGAATGCTGTTGGATACACCCTGCGAGGACGAAGGTGGGGTTCCAACATGGCACATAGGCGATGCAGGGTGGGTCGGTCCAGCCGGAATTTACGGATGACCTCCACATCCTCCATGTCTGACAACAATTGGTAGGGGCGATGTATGTTTGGTCTCCTCCTAGGACAGATGGAAGTGGACACATGTCAATGCAACACACCACATGGCACATACACATACACATACCAAAAATAACTGGCAAAGCTATAGAATCACAGAACAGCTGACAAGTAGGGACAGCACAGCCACAATACTCTTACACAGGTCCCCTTACCAATAGCAATGGTTACTGACACATACCATTGACATGAGCATGCACATGGGGATTTAGGCCCTAATAGCTTGAAAGGCATCATGATGGTTTCAGACTGCATAGGTGGGAGGCGACAACACCACGTCACTATACCTAGCTGCTGTGCCAGACACAGCTTCCGAGGCCGGGTGAGTATGGCACACACCAACAACACAATGTACACAGGCTGAGCGGCCAAAACAAGTGGGTCCGGTTGCACAATGGGATACGAGACAGTCAATGATGTCCCTAGCCCACCTAATGTCCAGCACTGTACGCATCACACCTCCAACACACATTGACAGGTGTACACATTGACAACTCCATGACAACACAGCTGTGTGAATGCAAACACACATCACAAGTGACACGTAACGTTGCACGTGCCAAGTGGGAGATGTACGTAGAGAAAAATGGCATGTGTGTGCATATGCACATCCCATGCACCCATGCTAATGTGTACATGATGATGTGCCAAAAGACATGTGGAGGCTGAGCACTGGCCGTCAATGCCAATGCACACAGCATGAAGTGGCCCTGTCCAGTGTGGACATGCTCCCACACACAAATCATGGCCACACCTGCAAATGCATGGCGCACCTTCAACTGTGGATTCCACATGGCACCAGTGGACTGTACCCGCCATGGACCAGGCCCTTGAGGCCAACTCCAATGGCCCTCGCGACTGCATCCTGCGTGTACGACGATAGAGGTAAGCGTGCCGGGACAGCTCGGTGCAGGCCATTGTGTGCATTTGAAGCAGGCAGACATGGTACACCAATTGCAGCAGCTTGGACCAACTGGAACAGCCCCAGGGGGCCATATGAGTGTGGGAGGGAGACAGGCATTACCACAGCTGACAGGGACTGCTGCCTGGCATCCCTCAACAACACCTGCCGCTGCTGCCACATGTCCACCTACATGTCGACGACTCTGAAGATATGTCCAGGTCCACTCACCAGCGAGGAGCTGGAGATCATGGATTCCGAGCTCCACGCACACTGCCCAAGGCTATTCATAGCAAAACTTGTGTGTGTAAGACAACTACAGTGTGTGTGGGAGTGCATGTGGGGGACACACATGTCGTAGATCCGCAGCACTATGATTCTGAGCCTGTGGGGTTCCAACATGCACTGCTTACCATGCTAACTACAGGTGTAAGGTGTATGTAGGCTCTATGGCGCTTTCCCATGCATGTCCCTCACGAGTGGTGGTACATGGCATGTCCATGTCAGACATCCAGTCACGCAGCCACTTGGCAATGCAGGAGTCAGGGCAGTCATTGCTTGTGTGACTGGCTGGCTGGGTCCCTGCTGCCCTTCTCAGTGGCAGCAGACCTGGGCTGCACATTGACCGCACAATCCTAGAAGGAGACAACACTGACTGTACAGTGGGTCACATGTGTCTTTTGTTCAGGTCTCTCCTGAAATGCACAGACTCAGCCCTGTCGATTGGACACACCATGCCTTGTGATAGGGATGTGTGTGAGAGATAGTGGCACTGAATGTGACCTCCATTGCATGGTGAGCCATTCACAGGGCGAGTACATTGAGGGCTGCGCAGCGTTGGACACAGTGAGTCCACCCACAAAGATGTGTTGCCTTGTGATCTATTTGTTGGTCCACTTGACAATGGACAGTAGATGTGGCCAGACTACACATTGCTCAATGTGCTGGCAACCTGCATGTGAATGGGATGGACAGGTACTGTGTACACACTCCCAGCAGCATGCATTCTCGTGTGGTGTACACATGCTGTTGGGCCATGTCCGATTCATACCTGGCTCTGTTGCACGTCTCTGAGTATTTGGGATGGGTCAGCAGCATGCCACTGTGATTGGTGGATGTGGGTGATGTTGAGAAGTGCATGAGTGACATTCCAAGGCTCTTGTGTACCATCCCTGCAGTTTGAAGTCCTCCAGCCCAAGGGCTTGTGATGAGCCATTGCATCCAAGTTGATGCATCTGTGTATGTGTGACCGACAGTGCAGCCAATTCCACAAAGGGTGTGACGTCATCTGCCGGATGAGCTACTACGTGGCGAGAACGGATCGGGGGATGCCCCCTCGTATTGTCAGGTCAGCACGGCGCTGCATTTCACCAGTAATGGTCTGCATCTTGACAGTCACACAGCCTGTGCTGGATGCATGTTTGTAGGGGCATCAGCAGCAAGCAAGTGTACAGTAATGTGGGATGGTGTCTTCTGCGGTGAGAGGCAGCATGTGTCCACAGCCTAACCATAATCTGGGTGATGCGATGCCCCAGGAACAACCTGTAGTGGGCTGGATTGGCAATTCACGTGTATGTTTGAGGCACTGTGCCTACTCTGATTCCGTTCAGTCATATGTTTGCGATGCCTCAGCTCATATCTCTGTTGCTTACACATCCGGCGCACTCTGCAACAGCAGTTATGCACGTGTCAACGACAGGTGGATGGCATGGGCTCATGGCCATTGTGGCCCTCATGTTGCAGTCTGTGTGAGTGGTGTCCCATTCTGCTCCATACAGGTATGTCTTTGGCCTAATTACGTAGTGGTCGTCCTTGCCCCATCAGGACAGTGGGTGTGCACCCTGCGATTTGGGACTATGGTCGCACGGTGACACAGGCCGGGTGTGGTGCCATGTGGACAACACATGTGCCACTTATTAGCGGCTTCAGTTACTGTACGCCAGCCATTACGTGTTGAATGTGGTCCCTGTATGCAATTGCCCAGGCATCGTGCAACATGTGGATTGGTGGATGTTCTGTGCTGCTTCCCTTGCACATGTCTGTTTAATTGATGCCAGATGAGTGAGGCCACCTCGCTCTCTCTCATGTGCCATCTCCCGTGGGTGCTGAGGGACAGGGGAAGGTCAGCAGTGGTGTGGCATCGGGTGTAGCAGCTGCACAGGTGCTGAGTGTGTCAGATGTGACCAGTGCCTTGGAGGGGCCAGACGTGTGCTGGATGAATTACAGGGCGAGACGGCAATTTCTGAGTCATCTGAGGACCGAGGTGATGCATCCATGTTTGCTACCACAGGGGACGTGGACTCTGGCTCCTCTTCAGACACGCGGAGGCCAATGGCCACCCTCCCATCTACTTCCACAGGTGCAACACGGGTCGGCACAGGGATGAAGGGTACAGTTTCCTTCACACCAGGCACAGCTGCCCCTGCGTGCCCTGCTGCCCTCAGTGCTGGGTCTGTTGAGCTCATGCGCCATCTCTGAGTGGGGCAGACACCTCTCCTCAATAACACCATTGCCCATGACATCACTTTGCCGCATGTGACACAGTACATTGAGGGCCCACATGTACGCGTAGGTGGGCTACGACAGACTGTCCAATGGTTGTCCCCCCCAGTCAAGGTGGTCCTTAAACTGGGCCAATGTCAGGCTGACATTCCTGACCCTTTCTCCACCCCCCTGGGCAGTGGCACATCTGACAACAGCAGGGCACGAGTCCTTAAATAAGGGGTGGGGGGACGCTGACGTCACGACAGGAAGTGACATCACGGAAGGTGGCTTGCACCGTCTGACTCATTGCCTCCCCTCGCTCACCCCTTATATGCGATTGCATCGTAGAAGCCAGCGCGTGCACAAGCAGCTCCGATCTCGCCCCAGAGAGGCCAAAGAGTGAATGTGTGTGTCCATTTGCCCCAATGATCTGTCTCGCGGTAACATGAGTGGTGGGACGCCGTCCACCCGCGTGGTACCCCGACTCGATACCTGGACAACAGTGCCAATGCATGTCAGCCTCCGGAGTCCGGATACACCACATGCAAAACACAGGGGCTGTGTCTGCCCTAGCGGGCCAGGCCGCAAACACAATCCCACACGTAGGGTTGACCCGCCACTGCGCGCATAGTCATTACAACTGCTGCCATTGACAAGGGGCCCATGTGGTGGGACATGGGCCTCAGGGTGTCGGGCCTCCGAGCCATCCCCCGTCAATGAGTGTCATGCATCTCACACATTTCGCAAAGCCAATGGAACACTTTGCCTGCACACCAGGTCCCGAGTCAGGGTGCCACGCGGGTGGACAGCGTCCCACCACTGATTTTACCACGAGCCAGGGGACTGGTGCTAATGGACACACACATTCACTATTTGGCCCCTCTGGGGCGAGCTCGGTGCTGCTTGGGCACGCGCTGGCTTTTCTGTTGCAATCGCATGTAAGTGGTGGGCGAAGGGAAGCAGAATGTCTGATGGTGCAGGCCACCTTTCGTGACGTCACTTCCTGTCGTGACGTCCGCGTCCCCCCACTTCTCATTTCGGACTTGTGCCCTGCTGCTCACTGAGAATGTGTTGCCTGCGAGATGTGACCAGGAGAAGGGCGCCATGAGCTCCCACCCACCAACTCCACTGCCATCCCGTGCCTGTGCATGCGGACAATGTAGGGGGTACACCTGGTGAACAGGGGATGTGAGTGCCTTGGCAAGGGCCTGGCAGACGCACAGCAGTATCCATCATGTCCCCAGAGGGAGGGCTAACGTCTACGCATGATGCAGCATTGATCGTGTGCCCGCCTGTTGTGCCCACACGAGTTCACATTCATCTCCAGACAGGTGTGCTTTCCAAATACCCAACACAGTGGAAATATAGCCCTCCGGAATCCTCCCCACACAGTCTGTTTCAACAATGCATGTGTGCACCTACCCGTTCCACCCACCCACCTGGCCCAAGCGGAACTCCCGCTTCACATGACACATGTGTGTCTTCTACAGTTGTGCTTCTCTCTCAGGGGCGGACCTCCGACTGTCCCGTAGCACATAGACAGCACCGAGTTGAACGGGCCATCCTGTATGAATGGTAGGGACACACACACATCTACCTGTGACACAGTGGTGACTGTGATGGCTATTGTGCCTGCCATGGCAGTGCTGATGGCCATGTCAGGGTACACTCACACACATTGCATACGCAGCTTTTCGTGTCACTACTCTGCACATCGGACTGGCCACTGTCCCTGGTGTTGAACACTCTTGCCGCCTGTCTATGTGATCTGTGACTGGATGCTGTTGTTCCTGTAGTCGGTTGTGTCTGTGTAGTTGCTGATTGCAGTTGTTACTGTGTGTGCATAGTTAAGTGAGGCACATGCCTTGAATGGTACCTCAACAATTGCAATGTCTGGTGTCACATTCCAATGTGTTTTACACATGGCTGGGACTTCACTTCTTTCAGACTCTGCCACTTGTGTGTGATGAAGATGTTTTTTAGTGACACGGATTGTCTGCATGTATTTGCTTGAATTCCATGGTAAATGTCTATGTGTCATGTTTGCGTGCAGGCAAAGCACGGGGTGTGAGTCTGGCCACAGGATGACAGGTAGCATGTGCATAGTGTGCGGGTATGTGTGAGCTTACTTTCTGGGTGGCCAGCAGTGTAGGTGTATGTTGATCTGGTGATGGACATTGAGCCTGGGCACATGGGTTACTTTCAAAGTGTGCATTTGGGAAGTGTAGGTATGTGTGGTGTGAAGTGTGTGACTTTGGGGTGGTGTTGGTGTGTGTGTGCACTCTGGCAATGTCGATTACACACATGTGTTACCCAGGGGCATGGTGGGTGTTTGTATCCGTGTTCAGGTCTGTGAATGTGAGCGCATGTGTGTACTGTATGTTGCACAGTGTGCAGTGTGTGGGTGTGTCCTTGCAGTTCAGGATGGCTCCTACTTAATATGTTTTGGCCATTGTGGGTCTGCAGGGTGTGTGACTGTCAAGATTGTGCCTGATTTAATTAAGCATGTCTGTGATTTTCAGCTGTTCGTACTCACTGTGCGGACCTGCCCACCAACACTGATTCCCTGTGTGTGTTTTGACATGCATTGCTGTAGCATGCTTGTTGCGTGGGTCCTACTTTTGCTTGATGAGTGGGATGTCAGACTGTGAAGGTAATTATACACATATGTAGGACTGTGCTTTGAAGTGACCAGCCTGTCAGTGTTCATGTGATGAACTGTTGTGCCACGTCAGAGTCTGACAATCAAAGGCCCACAACCTGTAGTATTTCACTAGGTCCACTGTGGCGGACACTCATATGCATTGACATCCAATGTCACTGGACTACATGGTCATCTCACGGTTCTCGTGTACTTCACACACTCTCATCCTCTCTCATTCGTACTTGTCTTCTTGAAATTATTCAACAGAGTCACATATTTGCTTCAAGGCATGTATTTGGACTTACTTCCTCTGTGATGCAGAATAGCGGACACTACTGGCAGCAAAATGCATGTGGAGGATATACTTAGCATGATTACACATACGAAAGGGGGTACAGGTGGATTTAATTAGTTTTTGACTGTGGAATGGAGGCTTCAGGGTTACAGCTGCCTTGCACTTTCTATGCTACAGTACATTTGCTGATTACTCATGGTCTCTGGGCTTTGACACAGACAGTATTCAATCAGCCTACCAGACAGCTTGGCTTCATAGGGACAGTTCATCTCAGTTCCATGATACCGGTTTAATACAATAGTGACTCCGACACACCTGCGTCAGAGGTGACATGAGGGCATGTGCCCACCTGCATGCAGCAGCGTCTCACCAGTTGTTGCAATGTGGGGGCTACTGAACTTGACACTGTTACTGGGGCCATGTTGTAGGGGGTTGCAGTAGTTGTCCATGCAAATGTCCTGGCACGGAAGTACAGACAAAGGTGAGGTGACAGTTCGCACGTACTACAGCAGACAGATGTGTGTGCACTGACAGGTGCATGTGTCCAGGTGCGCAGGATACATATTATGGCATAGTTGTTCGTGCTGTATTGCCCATGTGGTTACTGTACACAAGTCCCATACCTCTGCCTCCCCCTGTTCATGCAGAGACACGGGATATGGTGGGGTACAAGGTGTATGTCCCGGAAATGTCAGTTGTCATGGCAGTGGAGTTGATGGTAAGGTGTTAGTTGCAGATTATATGGTATAGTTCTTGTACAGCTACCTGCACACTCTGTGCGAAAGCCAAGCATGGGTACGGTGTTGTACATCTGTGTTCAATTGTGGATGTTGAGTCGGGGACCCATGAATTGACAAGTTGACGTGTATGCGACACCTTCCAGCAGGGTATCCATCCCATTGATGGTGAACATGGATGTCATCCAATGAAGCGGGTGGTGGGTGGCAAGGTGTTCGTCGTAAGTTGTCCCTTGTAGAATCCTGATGGGACATGTTGGATGACATTCGATGAAACTGTGATCCAGGAGACGTTCTGTGGAGGCACACTGGTCCCATTGCAGTGTGTCCCCGATTGCAGCCACAAACGCCATGCCCCCATACACTGAACAGATCCTGTCGTGTTCGTCCAGGGGTGCAAACAAGTGTACCAAGTCCGCCTTTGGACATGCCGGGTTGGAGAGACATAAATCCACAGGCCAGTGGAACGGACACCTCCGACAGTAGAATACGGGGATGACGCAGCTGAACATTGCAATGCGGTAAGTTACTCGGTAACTTACATTCAGCATTGCCAGATTTGAGCAGCCCACTATGTGTAGCATGCTGTCACTGTACAGCTTGATCTGTCCGGCGTAGTTGAGGGTCAGTGGTGCAACAGCCATTTTGCTACAGGGTGATGTGATGGCGTGCTCCGTCTGCCTGAGCAGTCAGCAGAGTGCAGCCTCCGTCGATGCTGGGAATTCTGGAATGGATGTAAGGCGGATGGACTTGTGGTATAGCTTGGGCGGAGGACACAGTCCCTCATCCCACATGCTTCTATGAATAGTCAAGGCCAGTGGTGTGTGACTCCTTCCACATTACTTTCATTTGGTCCACATGGAGGAGTGGTATTATTGCATTTTGTGGTGTTATCTATCTTTCATGTTGTGCGCTATCTGCCAGTGGACGTTTTCCTCTGCATGGCTATGTTTTTCTTCTTGTTGGTACAATGGCTCCATTCTCCAGCATTATTTGTAGCAATGTTATTTCGGAGCAGGAATGGAAGGCCATTCAGTGCTATCTGCTCTCCCGTGTGTGGGCGGGTCACTGCGTTTCCGCTGTACATTTCGGCTTCTGTGTGGGTGTTGTGATTGTGCACACCTGTTCTCAGGCAGCCGTTTTTTTCTATTTTGTACATTGCATGTGTTGTTCTTGCGAGCAGGATGGTTTTGGTATTTCTTGTTGAGACTGGCGTGCCTTTTCCGGACATTGTTGATATTCTGCGCTGTTATGTGGTAGCCGCCGTGTGATTATCCATGTTTTACATACAAGGGTGTGTCCTATTTCGCATTCACATTACTCCCCTGTTCGTGACACTTGTGTGACGTCAAGTTGACAACTGTGAGTTGTCGGTTGTGGACATGACTGATGCAGGAAGGCCACGTGACATGTACCTTCAGGGTGGGGCTGGTGTGTGGGGTGTGTAAGTAAAATGTAAGTCCGTTTTTATATAGCGCAGCTACTCACCCTTACGGGTCTCAAGGCGCTGGGGGCCGTAGTGGAAATTAAGTGAGCTATTGCCCAGAGTCACATGGTGCTGAGCTGAGCTGCCGCCGGAGCCGGGGATCGAACCGTGAACCCTGTGCTCCGAAGTCAGCTGCCCTGGCCGCTGCACCACACCTCTGTGGCCCTGTGGTGTTTGTGTGCAGCCGGATTCTTGCGCAGTCATTGGCCACTGTGTTGTGTGCATGTGTACCTGCGTCATCGCCACTAAGCTGCGGTGCCGTGACGGGGACGTCACTTCCTGGGGCCGGGTCGTGGGTGCCCAGGATGTTGCGAGTTGTTTAGTTTTGACAGGTGGGACGTGTGTGGGTACAGTGGTGGATGTGTCCTGTCCACACAGGGGTGTCTGGGGAGGCCATGTACGCTTTTCCCGCCCTTGCACTGTGTGCATTGTTTTCGTACCCTTGTTGTGTGTCTGCCTACCTGCGTCGTCGTGGTGCGTTCACTCCTAGGTGGTGCATCAGGTAGAGCAAGGGGATGGCTTGGAGTGCAGGATTCATCTCTGGGTGGTCCGCCTTTTTAGTCTCCGTCAGGTAAAGTCGAGTCTCCGCCTTGGTATCTCGTGCGGTGTCTCTTAGCCGGTGGGGCTGTTTGGTTGTGGCATCGTAATTTGTACCCCGGGCGGTACGTCATTTCGTCGGACGGTGTGTCTCCATTGGCTCGCGCCTCTACGTAGACTGGCGCACTTTGATGGCAGACGGCGCAGCAGGCTTGCCGGCGGTGTTTGCCTGACTAATCACATCCTAATTTGGCGGGCCTGTGGCCCGTTGCTGGCGGACGGTAATTTGCGGTTTTTGCCTCCGTCAGCACGGCGGTCGTGCTTCCACCCGACATCGTAATGGGCCCCATAGTTTTTAAATTTTAAAGATTTAAAACAATTATATATGTAAATTATAAATATAATTTCGAAATGTAAAATATATTTTTAGGAGTGGAATGTTTATAGGGGACAAGTGTGGTGAGTTTTGTAAAAATTTATGTTAAATTTATAATAAATTAGAAATGAGAAAATATTAATTTAATTTTTTTAAATAATGTTTGAAAATAAATGTAGTAGTGGGATGTTGGTTTTATAGAGGCTAATGGTGTGGCTTTAAAAAAAAAAATATGATAAATAAAATTTAATTAATAATAATTTAAAAATAAAAGTGTAAAATTGAAGTAATACATTATTTACGTTATTTTGTGTTGATAGGGGATAATGTTGTGTTTTTGTTGTAAATATTTAAATTCATTTTTATAAAATGCAATAAATATGATAAAAATTTATATTATTATATTAAGAAAATGTAAAATTTAAATTTTGAGTTTGTTGTTGAGTTTATAGGTGATAGTGTTAGGTAGTGTATTTTAATTTTATATATAAATTATTTCTATCAACAAAACTAAATATTATAAAAATAATAATGTTATAGTGAGGATAGTGTAATAATTAAGTTTAATTTTCAGTATCTACTTTAAATTAATTTTTACTGGAATGGGAATAGTAAATTAATTAAGTTTAATGTCCAGCACATATCCTAATTAAATAGTAATTGGAGTGGTAATAGTAAATTAATTAGGTTTAGTGTCCAGCACCTACCCTAATTAAATTCTGACTGGAGTGAGAATAGTAAATTAATTAGGTTTAGTGTCCAGCACCTACCCTAATTAAATACTGACTGGAGTGAGAATAGTAAATTAGTTAAGTTTAGTGTCCAGCACCTATCCCAATTAAATAGTTACTGGAGTGGGAATAGTAAATTAAATAGGTTTAGTGTCCAGCACCTACCCTAAGTAAATACTGACTGGAGTGGGAATAGTAAATTAATTAAGTTTAGTGTACAGCACCTACCCCAATTAAATACTGACTGGAGTAGGAGTAGTAATTAAATTAAGTTTAGTGTCCAGCACCTACCCCTATTAAATACTGACTGGAGTGGGAATAGTAAATTAATTAAGTTTAGTGACCAGCACCTACCCCAAATAAATACTGACTGGAGTAGGAATAGTAAATTAATTAAGTTTAGTGTCCAGCACCTACCCCAATTAAATACTGACTGGAGTGGGAATAGTAAATTAATTAAGTTTAGTGTCCAGCACCTACCCAAATTAAATAATCATTGGAGTGGGAATAGTAAATTTATTAAGTTTAGTGTCCAGCACATACTCAAATTAAATACTGAGTGGAGTGGGAATAGTACATTAAATAAGTTTAGTGTCCAGCACCTACCCCTATTAAATAGTGACTGGAGTGGGAATAGTACATTAATTAAGTTTAGTGTCCAGCACCTATCCCAATTAAATAGTGACTGGAGTTGGAATAGTAAATTAATTAAGTTTAGTGTCCAGCACCTACCCCAATTAAATACTGACTGAAGTGGGAATAGTAAATTAATTAAGTTTAGTGTCCTGCACCTACCCCAATTAAATAATCATTGGAGTAGGAATAGTAAATTTATTAAGTTTAGTGTCCAGCACATACTCTAATTAAATACTGACTGGAGTGGGAATAGTAAATTAATTAAGTTTAGTGACCAGCACCTACCCCAATTAAATACTGACTGGAGTAGGAATAGTAATTTAATTAAGTTTAGTGTCCAGCACCTACCCTAATTAAATACTGACTGGAGTGAGAATAGTAAATTAATTAAGTTTAGTGTCCAGCACCTATCCCAATTAAATAGTTACTGGAGTGGGAATAGTAAATTAAATAGGTTTAGTGTCCAGCACCTACCCTAAGTAAATACTGACTGGAGTGGGAATAGTAAATTAATTAAGTTTAGTGTCCAGCACCTACCCCAATTAAATACTGACTGGAGTATGAATAGTAATTAAATTAAGTTTAGTGTCCAGCACCTACCCCTATTAAATACTGACTGGAGTGGGAACAGTAAATTAATTAAGTTTAGTGACCAGTACCTACCCCAATTAAATACTGACTGGAGTAGGAATAGTAATTTAATTAAGTTTAGTGTCCAGCACCTACCCCTATTAAATACTGACTGGAGTGGGAATAGTAAATTAATTAAGTTTAGTGACCAGCACCTACCCCAATTAAATACTGACTGGAGTAGGAATAGTAATTTAATTAAGTTTAGTGTCCAGCACCTACCCCAATTAAATACTGACTGGAGTAGGAATAGTAATTAAATTAAGTTTAGTGTCCAGCACCTACCCCAATTAAATACTGACTGGAGTGGGAATAGTAAATTAATTAAGTTTAGTGTCCAGCACCTATCCCAATTAAATAATCATTGGAGTGGGAATAGTAAATGTATTAAGTTTAGTGTCCAGCACATACTCTAATTAAATACTGACTGGAGTGGGAATAGTAAGTTAATTAAGTTTAGTGTCCAGCACCTACCCCAATTACATACTGAATGGAGTAGGAATAGTAATTAAATTAAGTTTAGTGTCCAGCACCTACCACAATTAAAAACTCACTGGAGTGGGAATAGTAAAATAAGTAATTTTAATGTTAATTAAGTATTGGATATTTATGTTTAGTGGAGTAGTAAGAATAATTTAGGTGAGTGGTTTTTAAAATATAGGAAAATATTATTATAGTTAAAAATAGTATAAACACATTATTTATATTAAAAAAAAACATTATATATATTTTTAATTAAAATATTTGCATTTTATAACAAACAATTTAATAAAATATATTTAATAACAAAAATTAAATGTAATAGCAATGAAAAGGTAGGCCAAAAATTACAATTTTTATTTATATTAGTAATTTTTATTAATTTCAAAAATAAAATGTCAGGTAAATGCAAAGTGTATTTTTATTACAAATTGGAAAAAAAACAACAATACATATATCTATAGGAGAGTACATTTATTACAGAAAAAAATACAGTTTACCAATATGTATATTTTAACATGTAAAAAATAAACAAATAAATTTACAAATAAAAATAATTGTACTTCACATTTGTTTATATATTAGAAATATAACATGATGGTTTTGCATATTTTTTCATGCACATTTTAGATATTAATATATATTTTTAACAATTGCTAATTATTTTTTGATATTTGTAACATTTTTACAATTGTTACATATGTTGGTAAGTATTTATTAACATTATATTGAAAATATTTGTACTATATATTTGAGAAAAAAACATAGTTTAATTTTTAAATACAAACATAATACATTTTAATTATTAATATTAATATTAAAATATTAATATTAATAATTATTACATTTAATAAGAGTTGTACAATTTACTGACAAAGTAGATATTTTTTGAAGAAAAACAAAATTATTATAATTTTTCAGTAATTGTTCTTTGACATATATACATTTTGCTAATTATATTAAATATTATTAATTCATAATATTTATTATTATAGTTTTACATAATATAAAAAACAGATAATACATATAAATACATCAAATACATTTTGTAGTACTTTATTAGAATATAACAGTAATTTTAATACCATTTTATAATATTTTAAAAAAATTAAGACATTTATTTAATAAGTTTACAGTTGCCATATTTGTTTGGGGCTTTAATTTAGTAACCGCTCGCTGTTGTTTTGGGTCATTTGGGAAGGAAGAAGCTTGCGGTTGGGAGCTGCTTCACGTCGAAGAAGGTAAGAGTAATTTTCTTACATATTAGACTATTTTTAGTGTATTTTAAAGGTAGTAAGGTTGTAGTTAGTGTGCGTCGAGTTATGTTTAACAAGTTATGGTGTGTTTAGTGTTTTATTTATGTATTAATGATTAACGTTGTGTTCCGTATTTGCGTCCTAGTTAGATTTTTTACAGTTAAGTAGTTTTTAGGTTACTATTGTGTGTGTAATGTATGTAATAATGTTATTAAGTGTATTATGTGTCTATTTGTGTGGGTGGGAATGTTTGTTTTTTATTTCTAGGTTTTACGAAAAAGAAGTTTGAAATTAAGGAACATTGCGATTTTATTTTTTAAGGAAGTGTGTATTAGTTAAATTAACTAATAATTAGTTAACACTTCCTTAATTTTTCGGATTTCACGGAGCGGTTCTTATTTTAAACTATTTTTCGGGTTTTTATGGCTACCGGATTGTCGAGTTATAAATGGAGGATTCATTTTTGATACAGTTGTATTTTTACATTTTTTTGGGGTTACTTTTTAATATCTATGGATTATGTACTACCTGGATTACTTTAGGAGATGTGGCATTTTTCGATTACAACTACGGGAATGGTAAGTGTTTTTAAACTTTTTAATTGTGGGAGGGAAATGATTTTAATTTAATTGCATGTTTATTTGCTTTAATGTTTAATTAATTTGTCTATATATATGTAAATATTAATTTATAAAATATATTAGACAAATTAATTAATTTTAATATGAAAAAAATGCACTGTTTTTATTCTAATAATTTTATTGTTTAGAATAGTATATTTACATTGTTTGTATGTTTTAGAGTAGGCTTTTGGCTATCATATTTAAGTATTCTAGGCCTTTTGTGGAAGGGTATAGCTGAACTTGCTGTTGAAGATACTGATACATTTGATTAGTTTGTCTTGAAAGCTTTGGCTTTAGTTGGGTGACAAATTGTTGCATTCTGAGTTCTTGGAAGCTTTGTTCTTTTTGTATGGCAAGTAATAGTTTATGTAGGGTAGGAGTGCTTCGTCCTGTAGAAGATAGGAAGGCATTATGCCAACCTTCAACTGCCTTATTGGTTTTAGCTTCTTGGTTAAGTGTAGTTAGGTACACGTTCCACCAAGGAATTTGAAATTTGGGTTGTCGCCTATGGCCTGATCTATGTCTCCCCACCCAGGTATCCTCAAAATAGTCTAGGAGGGGAGATAATTTCTGTTCATTTTGTTGGAAAAAAGGACTTTCAATTAAAAGGTTATAATGCTCAGCCACATCTGTTACTGGCACATAGGCCAGGGCAATTAGATTTTTAATTTGGTATGCAAAGGTAATATTTGTTGCATATTCTACACTAAGGGGCCTATTACGATGGCGGTCGGAAAACCTCCCCGACCGCCATGGTAGCGGGAAAAGACCGCCCGCATGGACCGCGACATCACCGCCGGTCGAATTACGTTGACCCGCGGTCGAAATCCGACCGCGGCGGTCGGATCACGGGCCGTAACATTGCGGAGGTTGCTGCTGCCCGCAGCACCGCCGCGATGTCCAAAGGAGCATGTCCTGCATTTCCCTGCACTGCGTGGCAGGCACTGCACAATGCCTGCCACCTGGTACAGGGAAATGTAGGGGGGGACCATGGGTACCCCCCCAGTGCACCCACACCCCCCCAAAACATTGGGGGCCCGCAACGGGCCCTCGGAAGACAATCTCCGCATGCCTTTCCATGGCGGTTTGACCGCTGAGGAAAGGCTGGCTACCGCCGGCATCATAATCGTGCCGGTGGAGCCTGCTCTGCACCGCCACCATTATCCCGGTCCTGCTCCGTCCGCCAGGCAGGAGTGCGGATGGCAACCGGCGGAAAAGCGGCGGTCAGAATTTCCCACCGCCGCGGTCACCACCGCCATCCTAATTTGACTGGCGGTTTGCTTGGTTGCGATCGCAGACAGATTGCCACTGCCGGTCCGGCGGGCGCCACCGCCGGCCCGGTGGTAGACATCCGACCGCCATTGTAATAGACCCCTTAGTGAAGATTTTTGTAGATGTCTCCATAAACATTGATTAAAATGGAAGTAACATCCTTGTATTGATGTGTGGGGATACAATTTAAGGATAGAATTTATCATAGCTTGCTCAAAGTCTATGATTATTCTTTGAGGAAAAAAATCGTTTGTTTCTTGCTTTATTTTACCTAATATTTCAGTATATGTTGTATTCTGTTTATTTGGTAACAAGTCATAAATAAAGGGGATGCAACTGTTATGATATTGGCCATGGATACTGTAGAGTTGGTAGAATGGTTTGGGACATATAGTAAAGGTACCATCCATCATCCATGTTTGGCATTGTTGAAGTTTAGTTATATTGTTTGCTGTAGCAAACATAATAATTCTTTTTCTTTGTTTTTATTATCGTAGAAAATAAAGGGTTCGTCACTGTGTGTTATAGCTAGCTCTGGGGGAATTATTACGTCTTCAAAACTTTTAGGAGTAGGTATTGTGGTTGTTGTTGCTTTTTAGTTCTTGCTATGGTTCTTTTCATTGAAGCAATGGATGGTAATTGACCGGTTGCTTCTTTGGGTACTTTAGGCAACATTTCTTTAAGTATAACACTTGTAGGAGTTTGTGAGTGAGTACTTAATTCTTTTATATTATCAAGGGTTCCTCTAACTTCTATTTCAGAAACATTAGGCGGATGGTTATGTTCCCTTGAATATAAAACAGTTGTTTCCCTGGTAGTAGCACGACCATAACATTTATTAGAATAATATTTTGAACATTTCCAATTCACTTTAAGGCCAGTTTGCTTGTCTTGGGTGTAGACGTACCCCATGCAACACAATAAGAATTTCCCTTTCTGAGATGTTATAAATTGGGCGCCTTCAGTCATTGTGATGTGGAAAATTCTATAAAAAATGCATATGAATAAATATGAAAAAGCATAATATACATATTTATATGGTAAAAAAGAGTCTTTTTTTAAATACTTACAAAGTGTGATTTAGTTGTCTTTCAATGGAGATGTTCTTTTTTAATAAATGTTGTTTGGTCGTTTGTTTCTGTGAAAGGAAATTAAAGCATATTTTATTTGTTGTTTTACAATTGTACATGGGGTGGGATTGGGGTTTAGGATAGCTTAGGGGTTTAGTTGCATTTTTGTGAGATTTTAGAAAGGCTTTTTAAAGTATACTTACTTTGTTAGTTAGATGTTTTTGCGAGGTGAATTCTTTTTTGTCGTTCTTTGGAGTAATATCTGTAGTGGGAACATAAATAGATAAAATATATAAGTTAGTAATTTTAGTTAGCAATTTAAAACTCTGTTACATTTTACTTTAACAGATTAGTTAGAAATGGTAATTTACTTACTTTTTGAAAAGTGTAGTAGGCCTGAATTTGATGCAGTCTTTGCTTCTGGTGAAAATCCGGATGAGTTTCGTCTTCCTTCATTTTTTTGGCTTAAGGTGTAAAATAAGAATCATTTTTCTTTGCTTATATAGTGTATTTTTAATTATTTGTTTAATTTCATTGGTTTATTTCGATTTTCTGTATTTCTATTGGTTAATTTTTATTGTGTTTCTTGGTTTGTTAATTGTTTTCCTTATATGGAAAATGCTAATTAAGAGTCATTTTTTTTTTGGGTGAGGAAGGAGTCGTTGAACTAATTATATTTTAATCAAATATATATGAAATGTATTAAATGTTTTTATATGTTGCAAGTACATATTTTAAATTGTTATTATAAGTGTGTTTATTATGTTATTATTTATTTATGTTGTAATAATTTTGAAAGTTTTGTTTTTGGTTTAATTTAATTTAATATGTATGTTTATGTATTTAACTGTATTTATGGTGTTTAAATTTATAGTTTTAATGTATTATTGAGTTGTCGATATATTCTAAAAAACGATAATATTGATGTCTATATTTTTGTAGTCGATATTTTTGACATGTTCTATATTTATTTAGAAACGTCGATATTGTGAATAGCGATATTTATGTGTGCGATATTTGTGTTGTTGATATTGTAACATGACGATATTGTGGTATCGATATTTGTGTATTTTTTTAATTAAGTATACAACATCGATATTTTTGTGAACGATATTTTTGTGTCGAAAAATTTGTAGTTCGATAATGTGTCTTTCGATATTATGTCAGTGATTCGGAGCAGCCACGGTCCATGCAGGTAAAGCGGTGGGGTAGTGGGGCTGTGTAAGGGGGGATTCTGAGGGACGATGCAGAGGGAAAATTAAATAAATAATTAATTTTCCCTCCGCATCGTCCCTCGGAATCTCCCCTTACACGGTCCCACCGCCCCACCGCCCCACCGCTGTTACCTGCACGGACCACGGCTGTTAGGAAGGGAATCAGGGCCAGCTGCTTTCCCCTTTTTAAGACTGCTGATAACTTTGAGGATTTCTTCAGAGTAGATGGGACTATTCAGACTATCCCTAGAGGCCTTCTGTAAAGACGATAGTTCAGAGTCCTGAAGGAAGCACTTGATTTGGTCTCCCCCACCCCAGGTCTTCTGTATAGAGGTCTTGAAAGTACTGTACAAAGGCATTTTCAATCCCAGCATCGTCAGAGAGTATTTTGCCTGTATTTTGGCATCTGACTTCCTTAATCATGTTCCTTGTTTGGTTAGACTTAACCTTCCAAGCCAACAATTTGCCACATCCCTCCCCATACTCATGATGTGACAGATTACCGGCGTCCCATTTCCTCCTGACTATTACCTCCAAATAATCAGTTTGTTCTGACCTTGCTAATTGTAGTTTCTGTTTGGTTTGATTCAGAATATAGACATTGGAAGCCGAATCAAGCTCTGATTTAAGGGTACGTACCGAGGTTTCCAGATTACAAATTTCCTCCCTTATCTTCCTGTTTTGAGCAACAGTCAAACTAGTTAGAATACCTCTTAAGAATGCCTTATAAGTATCCCATACGATATACAAAGGGGCAGAGTCGATATTGGAAAGAAAAAAGCCATTTGTAGCTACCTTCAGTTTTTCGACGACCTTAAATCTAAAAGTAAAGTACGATTTAGAGTCCATCTCCGGGGAGGGGACCTATGTGCTATAGTAATCTCTAGTCTAACTGCAGAGTGATCTGACAAATACTCTGGTACATGACTAACACTAATGGTGTTCTTACTGGTAACAGAGTCTACAAGGAAGAAGTCTAGCCTGGATTGATGACCGTATTTTTTATTATGAAAAGTAAACTTCCCCCTGCATTCTCCTCTTTACTACCCACTAGACTCCAGATCTCAATGAGTCCAATGTCTACCATCAATTGTTTCAGGGTGCTTCTCATATTAGATGCCACACCGGTTGCTTTCCTAAACGATGTATCTTGGGCCGGATCAATAACTACGTTAAAGCCCCCTTCTAATATAATCAGGAAGTTAATGTCCACAAGGTGAAGAAATAAAGCCCGAAGGGGTGCAGGGTCGTCTAAGTTAGGTCCATAATACTCTACAAATGTCAACCATGGGCCTGGAAATTTGGCCTTGGCTATTGCCCATCTGTCTAAGGGGTCATCAACACATTCTACCAGGGTGGCTCGAATGGATTTCTTAAAAAGAAGCGCCACCCCCTTCACAGAGCACGCCTGAGTGATATAGACACAATGATCTATCCAGCTCTGTCCTTTAAGTATCCCCTCCCATTCTTTTCGTAGATGGGACTCCTGCAGAAGGAAAACATCGCTGTCTGAAAGCCTAAGATATTCGAGGATCCGCTTTCTTCTAGGAGCAACTCTAAGCCTGTTAACATTCCAAGAAAGAATTTTCAACTGTTTAAATGATTCTACACTCGCCATTCATTAGGTAAGAAAATGTACAGTGGCCAGGAATTTCTAAATGTGAAAATGTTGACCAGGTGAATCCACCTAACCTACTAGATCCAGTTTGATTAATGGGGAGTTTTTCCCCCCACATGCTCCCCCACCCAGTGAAAAAGAAACAAATTAAGGTTATATCTCCCCCCCCCCCCGGGAAACCCTCCCAAATGACTAAAGGTATTCTGGAAGATTACCTCTTTGAGCTCTCCCCCTATAACATGGCAGTAAGGTCACATCTGTTGTGCTTTCTGTTGTAGTTTAATCTGATCAATTAAGGTACTTACTTCATTGGGGTCTCTCATATTATGCCTTGTGTTATTCCACATGCAAAAGAAACAATTGATGGGCGGAATGCTGGACAATGCAAACATTCACCCCAGTCACAAGGATCTGGGTTAAATCCATCATTCTTTTGCTCACCACATCTCCCCAGTTTGGACCCAGCCATATGCAAATCAGTCTTGACCCTGTTTGTGGGAACAGTCCAGCCCGAACTGCCAAGCCAGGTCCTCCCTGGACTGGAAACTAGCATCCTGGGACCGGTTTCAGTGCATCACCCTTCATCAGCCAGGCTAGCTTGAATCCAGTGGTGTAGTGAGCACGAGACCCATGTCTTGGCATACCCTTGTCACTTAGGGTGACATATGCAAAAGAAACAATTGATGGACGGAATGCTGGACAATGCAAACATTCACCCCTAGTCACAAGACTGATTTGCATATGGCTGGGTCCAAACTGGGGTGGTGTGGTGAGCAAAAGAATGATGGATTTAACCCAGATCCTTGTGACTGGGGGTGAATGCTCGCAAGCTATCCGATCTGATGCAGAAGGACCAGTATCCCTTCTTATAAGATCCTACTTTTAGAGCCCCTGCAAGAATTGTTTCTTTAAGAGAGTATGACTAAAAATTTACTAGGATTTTTCTGGGTGTCTTCTTTGCTGGTCTTCTTAGGAATGGGTCACGGTGAACTCTTTGGATATCTTCTAAGATACGTTCATCAATGTCCGGATTAAATTCCTTTAGACGGTTGATCACGAAACCCCTAATGTCTTCTCCCTCGACCCCTTCTGGTATATTCAAAATCCTGATATTGTTCCTTCTTGCGCTATTTTCCTGGGCTTCTATCTTATCGCGAAGTTCGTTATCCCCGATCTTCAGCCTTTGAATCTCATCTTTATTAGTCAACTTTTTTAGAAAGATCTTCTAGTGACAGCTCCATTATCCCAACTCTTTCCATCAGAATATTGATTTTCCCTTCCAGGACTTCGCATGTCCCCAGGATCTTTTGTTGGTTTATTTCAGACACTGCAAATTTTTCCCTTAGTACTGTTAATAAAGTGGAGAGAAGTTTCTCCCTGGTTACTCGTACATCCTGTCTATCCTTCTCTGACTGTGACCCTACAGAACCATTGTAGTGTGGGTGGTCTGTTCGTGTTCTACGTGCTCAATGTTATCTACTACTGCTAGGGGGCTAAACCTGTTCTCTAAACAGATGGAATCCTTAGTTCCTTCATAAACAGCAATGCCCTCCATTACTTTGTGACAATTACTGGGTTCGGAGACATGTAAGGGGGCACATGGAGTTGACGGAAAGGAGGGGGAGACAATTTGTTCTCCTTTAGACTTAGACTGAACCTTGAAGTAGGAGAGTAGCAAGGGGGTTATCTTCACTCGATCCACTTTTTTTAAGAGCCTTTCTTCCTGCTATTTGTAATGATGATTTGTCCGCCAGAGGTTTTATGGTTACAGCGGGTGGGGGAAGAGAGTGTAGGCTACCTTTGGTCTTGAATAGTTTACCCTGTGTAGTCTGAGGGGGATTCTTTTTTAAGGTGACTGAAGATGATTCTAAAGCGCCCTTTTCCCAGATATTTCGACTTCTCAAGGTGTACCTGTTTGGAGGACAAACTATCTCTCCACACACCCCCTCTAAGATGGCTGGTTCAGGTTGTTTAAAGCCCCCACCTAATATAGCAGTCCCCCTGTCCCCTTTCCCCTTCTTCACCAGGGTCATGGGTGGCCTGCAGCCAACAACCTCCTCCCCAGCACCATGCAAACAGCTCAACTGTCCTGGGGAAAGGATGCCGTCTCCTCCACGAGCCGTCGCTTCGCTGCCACAGCTGCCCCGGAAGCTGATCCTGGCGGCGGCCCACCGGCCCCTGCCAAGCCACGCTGCAGCCACCGCCCAGATGCTCAATTGCAGTGGAGCCACTGTTGTCTGCAGTGAGCTGAGCCTGCAACTCCAAACGCCTCGCCAACCTGTCGGCCCCCATCCGAGGCTTCCCCGCGGCAGCGCCCAAAGAAAAGGAAAGAAAAGTACCAAAAGTCTACGCCTAAGCAAGTGATACATGAGAAAACGCTGTTTATGAGGCAGAGCTCCCGACTGGCACTAACTGTCGGCCGCCATGTTCCCCCGAGAACGTCCAGCCAGTCATATTCTCTCTTATTTATTGGAAAATAAGGTCTCTGTCACCTCCTACTGGACCCTCTGGGCTGTCAGGAAGGCCACCATGGTGGTGGCTCTGATGTGGGATTCTGCAATAGAATAGCACGAGACACAAGCCGACTTCAGGTGAAAAGAGAAGGGGGTGAGTCACCTCCACCACCTGTTCACAACCTCCCCTATGGATGCCAACTGTAGGGACCTAGAGCTACCCAAGATGTGCCTGAACACTTTCTTCATCGCTGCTTCTAAAAAGGTGCTTATAAAATTAAAATGGTGCACATACAATCAGGGACAAAAAAGCTGGATGGCTGCTTGCCGCCCAGCTTCAGCCACAGGAATCTCAGCTTGCAGTCCCTGTCATTTGTGACAAGAATAGGGAAATGGTCTCCAGCTTATACAGAGTGCTTCTTAAAGGTGCCCCCTCGGACCCTCCTCTTGCTCTCATTAGGACCAAGGTGGCAAATCAACCTTGGTAGAGAATACTCCCCAGAATACTGGGCGGGTCCGCTCCTGTCCCATGATAAAGTCCTTCAGGAACCTTGTCTGAAATTTCTGTACTTCAAGAATGTCCAAAAGTGGCACAGGACTCCGAGGAGGCTACACTGAGCACGGCTGCTGCCCCATAGTTGTTGTTGGAGTTGTTCGGGGAGAAGTGTGACATCTATCAATTACTAAGGAGCTGCCCATGATTGACCCTATTGGACAGCGAGCGGTATGGTCACATCTGAAACAGCTTCTTCCTCATATGGTATTCCTTCCATGCTCCTGGCCCTCCTTCATGATGCTTCGGATGCACCGGATATGGACACACATACTCACTGCTTGATAGCTGCAGCACTGGCCATAGTAAAAATATGTATCCTATGCAACCAGCACCAGCCCTTGTGCCCCAATCCTACAGAGTAGACCGTAGATCTCCATAGAGTGGCACTTCATGAGCAAACTACATACAGACTCAGTGAGAAGTTGGACGCCTATGAGAGGGATTTGGGAGTCTTCTTGGTTGAGGTTGCCGAACCGCTGCAGGACCTCTAACTTCTTCCTTACACCCCTGCAATCTGGGACTCCCCTTCCCCACCATCACAAGGCCTACTGACCCAGAGATTTCTGGAACACTGGTCATCCATGATTCCACTATGGTGTACACCCTTCCGCCTTCCCGCCTTCTTTTCCTCCTTCCATTGGCCATCACTAATGGAGGCAACAACTGTGATCAGCACGTGGCTTTTGCCCTCATTTTCATGTTTCATATCGGAGGCCTCTCCATGCTGTTGGCCCTTCTGTTCTGCACTTCCCGCTGTTCCTCTCTCCTTTTTTACTCTGCTATGTACTGCCCTAAAGGACTGCCTTTCCTCAACCACCAGTGCCCGCTAGGTTCTGTTGTAATGCACACAGTCACACACATTGAAACCCTTCCATGGTGGGATTGGAGTCTAGGCGTCAGAAATATAGTGCTAGCCAGTTCATTTCTTAACACAGTGGTTCTTTGTGATTGTGTTCGCTTATAGTGTTCATTATCTGTATAACCAAACCTCAACCATTGATCTGAGATGTGATTAATCTCCTACACCCTGGTGCTTGTGTGAATGCTTGAATCCTTGTTCCAGTAGCTCCTTATCTTCCAAGTCTACCCTTCCTTCTTCCCCCTTTTCCTTCCTACCCCTCTACCCCATTATTCTACCCTTATGCTGTTCCCTGGCCATCAGTTTTACATAATCACTGTTATGTGGAACAGTTGTGTGTTTGTACTGTTTACGGTTGCCTCTATGTTGGTCTGGTGACAGTGATGCTTGTTTCTTACTGTACAGCTTCCAAAGCCGCCTTTCTTTGTTTCATTTGCCAAAGTCAGGCCTCCTCGGCGTGGCAGTCCCCTAGGACCACTGGGAGGTAAGGACAGAAAGCCCCTTTGTGCTTGAGAGCAAGAAATGAGTGCCCAATACAATGGCAGAGATACAAACATGTTACGGAATGATGAGGAAATGAGAGCTAAAGTGTGGGGGAAGAGCCCATGGGCACTTGGCAACGTGGTGGAGATCCAAGCAGGAGGGCAAACAGGCAGGGTAGCTCGATTCCACTCAGCAAGCACCACAAGGGAGCAAAGAGAGCCTAAAGGGAGTCAGGCTTCTGCAACATGATTTGTATGGGCCACAGTCATTCTTGGTGGCCCCAAGAACCACTGCCACATAAGGACAGAGAGATGCCCTGAACTTAATTACATCTTGGGTGCAAGCCAATCATGCTGTTGGTGTTATGACTTGCTAGGCCTGGTCACTATTGGCCACCCCTTCCACTCCTTGCTCAGGATCATCTGGACAAGTATGATAGGAGTAAAGCCAACCTAGGATCATGGTTGCCACATGTGGGGCTAGTTGTGCCCCCTTCCCCATCAGCATCATATCAAAACCTGTCTCTGGGATGGCATTCCAAAAGCTGTGACATTATACCCCATCTCTGTGGCAGACTAAAGTAGGACTCAAGGATTTACTGCAGGATTTAAGGATCCTGGAATCTGAGGATCTACTGCAGGATTCAAGGATCCTGGGATTCGAGGATCTATTACAGGATTTGAGAATTCTGCAGTCTATAAAAGCTGCACCCAGTGCTTGGGTTTCCTCCCTGTTGCAGAGAGAAAGCCTCTACGTTTTACTTGGGTTCCTGTGGTTGCATTCTGTTTTTCACCTGCATTCCTCTCTCTCTAGCTGAGATCATTTTCAAGCTGATGCCCAGTTAATCTTCTCAGAAGTTTTCTGCTTGTGGCACATCCTAGAGTTTCTTCTGCAGCGTCACAAAAAACAAAATCTCTCATCCTTAAAGAATTTTTTTATATCCTTAGAACTTTCAACCTCTTCTTGTGCTGTCTTCAGAGGCCTTGGATTAGTGATTAGCTAGGGAAAGTTAGATTTATTTGTTTGATTTTGAAACCACGGTTGGATGCTTGAACTGCACCTTGCACCTAAGTAATAGAACTCTGCCTCACCTTCTTAGTTGTGCTGTAACAATTTTCTCTTGATAATTCACAGAGTTATTTGCAAATCCTATACCTCATATTGTGACTTTTTAACAACTGTGTATATATAGTAGATCGGGACAGGACAAACCTCACAACAATGTCACATCAAGGGGAGACGAGTTGGCCTAACGGCTAGGGCGGTCGACCTCAATTCTAAGGAACCGGGTTCGAGTCTCAGCAATGACGCTGAACATCCTGTGATTCAGGGCAAATCACATTGGGGCATATTATCAAGGGATTTATCGCCGCTTTAGCGGCACTTTTTGCCGCTAAAGCGGCGATATTTATATCGCCCTATTAGCAAGCTGTCTCTAACTGGCGTTAGCGACAGCTTTTAGGCGTTAGCGACCGGGATTCACATTGCCTTGCATGTCAGCGATAATTATCGCTAATGACATGCAAGGAAGGCGTTCCCTACTAAAAGCGACTGGAAACAGACGCTAATTCCACTACCCCCTATTAGCAAGGCAGGTGAAGCGATAAAATAATTCGCGCTAAGCGCGTTTATCGCTATATTTTATCACCTGCTAGTGAGGATGACTTACCTGTTTAAAGTATAGGAGGTGGATTCTAATGCTGAATCCACCTTAGCGATAATGCGAGAATATCGCTGCTTTTCCAGCAATATTCTCACATTTTGACGCTATCGCTGGAAATATTATCGCTATGGAGATAAACCTTACTAATAGGGTGTTATCTCAGCGATAATTTCCAGCGATAGGCGGCGTTAACAAAAAACGCGCTAAGCGCGTTTTGCGATAAATATCGCAACTCCTTGCTAATATGCCCCATAATGTCCCCGTGCCTAATAAAAATGAATGTGTCCTCATGTAACGCAACTGGTGCTATGTAAAGCGCTCTGATACCCGATACCTTCGGGTCAAGTTCGCGCTATATAAAACTCCGTAAAAATAAAAACAATGTCCTCGGCTCTAGTAATACAAAGGTACTGCGTATTTGACACTATGAGTGTTTACTGTAATTTACATGTTGATGCAGCTATTGGATATTTTTTCAGTTTTTGTAGAATGTTTTTTTATGTGAAATCATGCATAAAAAACTGCATGTAAGTGTAATTGATGAAAGAGCAGGGAGTAACAGTAGTCTTGTATTCTCTTTAGTCTAAAAGAGTCATCACTCAAGACTGCAGAACACCCAAGAGAGCTTCCATTTGACTAGATGAGTTGTGTGGCTACAACTCGATAACGTCTCATATTTCTCTCATATTCCTATTTTGCTTCCCCCTCTTCATTAACAATATCGAGAACAGGATTGGATATGCTCAGTACTGTCGATGGGGAAGAAGATTAGTGGGTTCCATGTCATTCCTGTAGCAACATTTGGATCTACATGCTTGTGGCACCTTGAGTTTCACAGCTTGCACCAGATTCTAAGATGCATCACCACAACAGTTCACTGCATATTGCCATTCCACAGTCACTGCAGAAAAGACAACCGGTGGCAAGGGAATTTTATTCCATCACCCACTTCCCTCAGGTATTAGATGCCATTGATTGGACCCATGTGACACATCGGCCAACCTTCCACAACCTTCCACATGGAGCAGTATTTTCACAGCAGAGGCCACTGGCGCTCTTTCCAATTTCAAGCTGTCTGTAATACCATGGTCTGCTTCACTGATGTGTAGGCTGTCTTTCCTGGGTACACACATAAAAGCTATGTTTTGCAATAATCATCTATTGCGCATCAGTTTGTTGCTGGGGATTTCAGTGACGTGCTTTAGAGGTAAGTTTGTTTAACTCAACTCATAGTGGGGCAGCATATGTACAAGGGTAACACATTCACACAGATATTCACTCAAACTTTACCCCCTCTCCCAATTAACCCACCAGAATGACATTGATTGTAGAATTTGAGGGGCATATTATCAACGGCCAGCGATAATTATCGCTGGCCGTGCTGAGCGCCGAATTCCCTAACGCAGGCTATCTCTGGTATTTATCGCCCTGGTAGCGCGTTATTAACAACGCGTTTCCCCAGGGCGATAAGAATTCCAGAGATAGCGAGGTTATCGCTGTTTTGCAGGGAACATCGCTGGTTTTCCAGCGATGTTCCCTGCAAAACGGCGATAACCTTGCTGATACGACCCTGTGGTCGTATCAGCATAATCCATCCCCTATGTCTAACATAGGTAAGTCAGGATTTTAGCAGACGTTAGATTTTGGCGAAAACGGCCGTTTTCGCCAAAATCTAACGTCTGCTAAAATCCTATGGGCTGCCTTGTTAATATCGCGATGTGAACATCAGCGATATTTTCAAGGCAGTCCATCCGGGGTACGCCCAGTGACGCCCACTTTGCATCTCATTAGAGATGCAAAGGGGGGCGTCGAGAAAAAGGGTGCTAACATGCGATTATGCATGTTAGCACCCTCTTGTTGATAGGGCGATAGTTTTATCTCCGTTTTTCTGGCTTTTAAAGCCAGAAAAACGGAGATAAAGCCCTTGTAGATATGCCCCTGAATGTCTGCAGTATCATCATGGTAACCAAATTAAAAAAAATATAATGTGTCTTTGTTGCAGGTAGTGCCTCTCTCCCCATATCCTCACTCCCATCCATCATCCATCCACCCTGGCTCAACAGAGATATAACAGGGAACACACAGGTAGGTGAGCCAATATTCACACAGTTCTGGCATCCTTAAGTAATATCTCAGATGTCTTGATCATATAGTGGGGTGTTTCAGAATGCCACAGAAGCAGTGTGCAAGATCATTGTAGTTAGCTGTGCATTGCACAACATCACTATGTGACAGGGCTTACTTGTACCCCTTGCCACTTCAGCTGGAGCCCTGCCAAGATTCCAAGGTTGAGCCACAGACCAGAGGTCAGGGTCTGTAGGTGAGTGACTGACTAGTCCATTCACATTTCACTTGAGTTGCTGGTTTGATTGCTCCACAACAGTGGTAGGACAGTGTCAATTCAATGATGAAAGGTGGACTATGACATTATACACACATACCATCCTGAGACACCACTGTTGCATTACCACAATGCTACTACGAATATGCAATTCTAAATGTAAATTGATTCCGGACACACATTGCACACTTATTCATCAACGCATTCAGTCTTACATTGTGAACGCTGCAATAATTCCCATCTCAAATTGTTTATTTTCTTTACTTTCAAACCAACTAATATTTGTATTGGAAAGTGTGAGATTCCTTCTCTGTGTAAATTGCTGATAAACATGCATGCCTCCAGTGTGGGTAGACATGTTTTGTTTCTATCGTTATCTTCACAATGGCACTCTTTATTGTAGGCTGACATTGTACTCGATTACGCACTTGTTTACACACCTGCCATCATGGCAGCTATCTATGGGTTTTCAAGGCTAACAAAGCTGTGCCCATTAATGTAAATAAGTGGAGTTAACTTTATGGATATTAGACTGTGGTAGTTTAAACTTTGGAGATAATAATGTCTCAAACTCTGATTTTTTAAACATTTGATCGAATCATCAGTGGCCACATTCCTATTAAAAAAATAGGGTTTTGACCTTTGACGAGGAGGGGTTTTCGCAAGTCAGATTATCACCAGAGGTATTGGCAGTTTGATACAGACTCCCCTCTCAGGGGTCGATTCCGATTCGGGCCGGAAAAAGCACCGACCGACTCGTACCAGTGGCGCCCGACACGCCAAGTACGATGCAAGCCGCGATAAATCCGACCGACACGTCAGGAAACCAAGCCGACCGACCGAGCCGCTCGGAAAATAGCAATCCGGCCGGAAAAACACGCGAATCCAACCGACCGACACGCACCCGGAACAAATCCGACCGAATCGTACCCGCCAACTCCAACCCGCAAAGTACGATGCAAGGCGCGAAAAACACGACCGAGTCGGACGGAGGACAAGCCGTACGACCGACACGCATACAAAACCGAGCCGAAGCAATACAATACACCGCGACCGACGCGTACGCAGCATACAAAACTGCACAAACACAGCGTGAACGAAACGGAAAACACCGTACGAGACCAATGCAGGGTCCGACTCGGTCACAAGAACGTTTCCAACATACACAAACAGCACAAAGGAAAAATCAACCAAAAAAAGGCCAAACAAGCAATTACCAAGCCAATAAATACTGGGGGGGTGGGGACAGAGAACAAAGACACACCCACAACTCCACCTATATAAAGGACACAAATCACTACCATGAGCCTTTGCAAATGCCATTTCACTGCCAGCACCCAAGAGAAAGCAACCACACACCCACAGCTCATCCCTCACACAAGCCACACACCATCAGCACACCAACAAATACCTACCTCACATACACCCAGCAAAACACACACTCACACACCCTCACCTGCACACCAACACACACATCACTCACCATCACCACCCATCACCATGCCCCCCAAGAAGAATCCCAAGTTCCTAGATTGTGAATTGGAAGTCCTGGTAGACGAGATCCTCAGGGTGGAGCCACAGCTGTTTGGCACTCTGGTCCAACAGACCCCCATGTCGCAGAAAACCAAGATGTGGGAGAGGATCATCAACAGGGTGAACGCACAATCATCATGTCGGCGCACAAAGACGGACATCCAGAACAGGTGGTATGACGTGCGCAGGAGGGTACGGGACCTGCTGAAGATAGACTACAGCAACAGCCAACAGACCGGCAGTGGCCCTCCTGCCAAGCCAATATACCTCAGGCCCTGGGAGGAGAAGGTGCGGGCCATCCTTCCGCCAGTGAGCGTATATGGACTAGAGAACATCCCAGAGCCTGGTGAGTACACAACAAATGTACACAATAAACTGCCACAAAACACACACATCACTGTCAAGGGGAGAGTCAAACCATGCACACATAGCAATTACACAGCAACTAGAACAGAATCATCCCAAAATGTGTATGTCAGTCAGATAAACACAACACATGCCATCAAAAAAGTCACATCCAACTGTGCCAACACATGTACAAACACAACCACAACTACAGCTAGGCAGTGGCACAAATAGAACTAACAAACACATCCACACATGTAGCCACCACAACAACACCAACACACAGTGAAGACCACTCAAAGGAAGGAATTCTGTGTATGCTGGCCAAGTCAGTGTAGCCAATAGCATCATGGGAGTCGCAGTCACACATATTGCCCCCCCCACAACTGTCCCATCAACACCACCCTGAACCATGCCCACATCACAGGGAGTGGAGAAGGACTCACAAGATGGCTGACACTGGCTACTGCTGTGGGGAGCACAAGGCCCTGCTGCCAACTGTGCACCAACAAACAGCAGGACACCACTGACTGACATCCTGAGAGACAACTTACACTCCCTGCAATGCAAGCACGTTCCATGGTGGGATATCTGGCTGGCTGGGTGGGAAGGGGGACTTGCAGCACTGACTATAGTCACCAGCACCTCCCCTCACACCCCCCCAACACAAACTCCACAGTACCCACCTGGTAGAATGCAATGCCCTCCATCCTAACACAAGATCCCACAAAGCACCACCACCCTGGGTTATGTTGTGTGAAGCACAGGGACACTCTTGGGACTCTTAGCCAAACAACTGCCAGGACAACACTCCCAGCCATCCTGTCAGCACAGCCAGCCCACCCCACAGGGAAGCAGAGTCAAAAGGAAGGAAGCATGGGCATGCTGGGAAGGGGGTGGAGGCAATAGCATGATGGGAGACGTAGTCACAGACATAGCTCACCCCCACAACTGTCCCATCAACACCACCCTGAACCATGCTCACATCACAGGGAGTGGAGAAGGACTCACAAGATGGCTGACACTGGCTACTGCTGTGGGGAGCACAAGGCCCTGCTGCCAACTGTGCACCAACAAACAGCAGGACACCACTGACTGACATCCTGAGAGACAACTTACACTCCCTGCAATGCAAGCACGTTCCATGGTGGGATATCTGGCTGGCTGGGTGGGAAGGGGGACTTGCAGCACTGACTATAGTCACCAGCACCTCCCCTCACACCCCCCCAACACAAACTCCACAGTACCCACCTGGTAGAATGCAATGCCCTCCATCCTAACACAAGATCCCACAAAGCACCACCACCCTGGGTTATGTTGTGTGAAGCACAGGGACACTCTTGGGACTCTTAGCCAAACAACTGCCAGGACAACACTCCCAGCCATCCTGTCAGCACAGCCAGCCCACCCCACAGGGAAGCAGAGTCAAAAGGAAGGAAGCATGGGCATGCTGGGAAGGGGGTGGAGGCAATAGCATGATGGGAGACGTAGTCACAGACATAGCTCACCCCCACAACTGTCCCATCAACACCACCCTGAACCATGCTCACATCACAGGGAGTGGAGAAGGACTCACAAGATGGCTGACACTGGCTACTGCTGTGGGGAGCACAAGGCCCTGCTGCCAACTGTGCACCAACAAACAGCAGGACACCACTGACTGACATCCTGAGAGACAACTTCCACTCCCTGCAATGCAAGCACGTTCCATGGTGGGATATCTGGCTGGCTGGGTGGGAAGGGGGACTTGCAGCACTGACTATAGTCACCAGCACCTCCCCTCACACCCCCCAACACAAACTCCACAGTACCCACCTGGTAGAATGCAATGCCCTCCATCCTAACACAAGATCCCACAAAGCACCACCACCCTGGGTTATGTTGTGTGAAGCACAGGGACACTCTTGGGACTCTTAGCCAAACAACTGCCAGGACAACACTCCCAGCCATCCTGTCAGCACAGCCAGCCCACCCCACAGGGAAGCAGAGTCAAAAGGAAGGAAGCATGGGCATGCTGGGAAGGGGGTGGAGGCAATAGCATGATGGGAGACGTAGTCACAGACATAGCTCACCCCCACAACTGTCCCATCAACACCACCCTGAACCATGCTCACATCACAGGGAGTGGAGAAGGACTCACAAGATGGCTGACACTGGCTACTGCTGTGGGGAGCACAAGGCCCTGCTGCCAACTGTGCACCAACAAACAGCAGGACACCACTGACTGACATCCTGAGAGACAACTTCCACTCCCTGCAATGCAAGCACGTTCCATGGTGGGATATCTGGCTGGCTGGGTGGGAAGGGGGACTTGCAGCACTGACTATAGTCACCAGCACCTCCCCTCACACCCCCCCAACACAAACTCCACAGTACCCACCTGGTAGAATGCAATGCCCTCCATCCTAACACAAGATCCCACAAAGCACCACCACCCTGGGTTATGTTGTGTGAAGCACAGGGACACTCTTGGGACTCTTAGCCAAACAACTGCCAGGACAACACTCCCAGCCATCCTGTCAGCACAGCCAGCCCACCCCACAGGGAAGCAGAGTCAAAAGGAAGGAAGCATGGGCATGCTGGGAAGGGGGTGGAGGCAATAGCATGATGGGAGACGTAGTCACAGACATAGCTCACCCCCACAACTGTCCCATCAACACCACCCTGAACCATGCTCACATCACAGGGAGTGGAGAAGGACTCACAAGATGGCTGACACTGGCTACTGCTGTGGGGAGCACAAGGCCCTGCTGCCAACTGTGCACCAACAAACAGCAGGACACCACTGACTGACATCCTGAGAGACAACTTACACTCCCTGCAATGCAAGCACGTTCCATGGTGGGATAACTGACTGGGTGGGTGGGTGGGTGGGAAGGAGGTCTGGCTGTCAACCAAACACAATCAATGCAGACCATGTTCACACCCCAGAGAATACATAGAAATGCCCAAATAATGCAGGACAATGTGCCACACCAATATCAACCCCTGACTGTGACAACTTAGGACAATACAATGTACAGGCCCGCACCCCGAGGCACAGTCACAACTGTCAGGTGTGTCAACCACTGATGCCTGCAGAAACATGACATACATTGTTTGTGTCTCCCAAAAACAGGTGATGATAGGGACACAGCAGCAGACGCTGAGGAGTCCCAGTCCCAGGCTCAAGAGGATGCCGAGCTCACTGGCGTCGTACAGCCTCTGTCCTCCTCGGACGATGAAGAACAACCTGGCACATCCGGTGCAAGTCAACATGCTGCACCAGCAGGACCACCAGCTGCAGCACCAGCAGGTCCACCAGCTGCACCCCCTGCACCCACCCCTCCAACGACTGTCACCACGAATACCATCCCTGCCGACATGGACAGAATAAGGAACAACACCAGCGCAGTGACCCTGGACCAACCTGGGGCCATGGACACCACCACCACCACCAACCCCCAAGGTGGACCAGGGTTATCTGTGCGTGCAACTGCACACACTGCACATGTCAGCAGGGGTGGTGGGAGGGGTGGGAGACAGAGGTCGCTGCTTGCAGACGTTGCTGGTGTGCATGAAGACCCACAACTGGTACGCATAGCTGATGCGTACCAGTCCAGCACCGGAGAGCTCAGCCAGGTAGTGGGGCTCCTCAGAGACATTAAACAGCAGCAGGCTGCCCATCATGCCCGCTTGGACTCCCACATGTCCCAAGTGGAGTCACACATGTCACGTGTGGACTCCCACATGTCACGTGTGGACTCCCACATGACCCGCGTGGAGTCCAAGTGGGATGTACTACATGAGATGACGGCGGTGCACAGGGACATTTTACAATGCCTCCGCCAGATGAACAGCAACCAGTCCACACCTCCCTGTGTGCCAACAACATCTGGTACCGAACAAACTGCAACTGCCACAGGGAGGGAGGAGGACTCTGGCGGAGAGTCCCCTGCACCGCAGCAGCCTGCACTTGAGGGCCCCCCCCAAGAAGAGGGGTCGTCCGAGGAGGGGAAAGTGAGAGGCTGATGGCCAAGCGCAACTCCCAGGAAGCCTGAACCTGTTCTGGATTTTCGCCTTTGTGCACAGACTGTTCACCCTGTTGATGGCAACACTACTCCCACACATTGCATGGGGAGTATAAGTTGGAACAATGTGTCAGACAACAGTGGCCCCGATACTGGGGATCCTGTCTACCTGGACTTTCTATTCATCTAGGAACTTGGGATTGCAAGATTCATGTACAGCACAATCCATCCTATGCACTATTATCACAATAAACACACTAATACACCATACTTGCCTCTGTCGTGATTCCAACGTGGGTGCTGTTATGGGGATGATGAACTGCAAAATTACACAGTGTATGCGAACTGCAACAGCAAGGACAACACAGGCATGTGAGTACAGGCAACGTGACACATATGAGGGAGACACACCACCAGGGCTACACAACACATACACACCTAGGCCATCTGACTCATTGCCTACACTGATGTTGCCAGGGAAGACGGTGCAATGCACAGACACCACACCCATTCCCAGTTGTAGTCAAGTAGCCCACAGGTGCAGTAAGCAAATGGCAGTCAAATGTGTGACCACAGACAACGCACATCACTAAGTGAAGCACAGGTTTATTACACAGTAGCAACATGCCGTAACCACTACAGATGCAAGGTAACCCCACCTGGTAGCGGGCACACAGTCAACAACTGTAGACAGAAGGAAGTCCATGGGTGTGGCGCACATCACCTGTAGGGACACAACAGCTACCAGCCTGGATGTGCAATCACGTCGTCGGTGGACACAGTTCACCAAACGAATCTGAAAGTACCCTGTGAAGGACAGAAATGACACACAGTCAAAAGCAATGCAGTACAGGACAGAACAGCAAAACTCATGCACAATACATGTTACAAGATACCCACCCAGAACCAAGTTAGCATGTCAACACTGTTGGGGAGTACAGCCCACCTGTCACCACACATCGCAACACACATCCTGTCAAGTAGCCCATGGACACACTCCAACAGCACCAGAGCACCACCCACACATCATGCCAACTCACATCATTCACATGACACCTCAGGATACTCACATTCAGCTAAAGAAGTTGGTGATGAGCTGTGTGCGGACATCACCATCACCATCATCATCATCATCGTCACTGGCATCGTGGTCCAGGCCAGGATCCTCCACAGGTGGCGGATGTTGGTCATTGTCATCCTGGATGAGAGGCAACTCCTTCCGCACTGCCAGGTTGTGAAGCATGCAGCAGACGATGATAATCTTGCACACTTTCGCAGGGGCATATGGGAGGGACCCTCCGGTCTTGTCCAGGCAGCGGAAGCGGCTCTTCAGGAGACCAAAGGTCCGCTCAATCACTCTCCTGGTCCGACCATGTGCCTCATTGTAGCGCATCTGGGCAGGTGTCACAGGGTTCCTGAGGGGTGTCAGCAACCACGGCATGTTGGGGTATCCCGAGTCACCTACGGACAGACAAGTGCACATCAGCTGACTTGGAAAAGTGGGCGGAATACTACAGATCAGATCACACACAATGGCACAAAGTCAGTACACACCGACAAGCCAGGCACGCTGGTTCTGCATCTGTGCCATCAACCTGGGGATGCGACTACTCCTCATCACAAAGGCATCGTGTGCTGAACCAGGGAAACGGGCACACACGTGTGTGATGGTCATGTCTGCAAGACACACCACCAGTGCATTGACCGAGTGGTAGTGCTTGCGGTTCCTGTAGGCCTGCTCCTGGGCCTGTGGTGGTACCAAAGCCACATGTGTCCCATCAATGGAGCCAATGACATGCGGCATCCTCCCCAGGGCATAAAAGTCACTCTTCACGTCAGTGAGTCGTCGCAGTCTAGGGAAATAGATGTACCGGTTCAGGAAGAGCAACATTGCCGCCAAAACATCGCGGAGCACACGGCTGAACATGGTCTGTGACATCCCACCAGCAGACGCCACAGTATGTTGGAAGGTACCGGTGGCAAAGAAGTGTAGGGCTGCCATCACCTTCACCTTGGGGGTCAGCGCTGTAGGATACGGCCGGCCAGGCTGCAAATGTGGGGACAACTGCACTGCCAAATCCTCAATCAGCTGCCTGGTGAAGCGGTACCGTCGGATGCTGTCCCGTTCCACCATCGTTGCCAGGTCTGGGAATGGCCGATGGACAGCAGGAGCCCTGCAGTGCAGAGGAGAAGTAAGCAAGATCGTCAGTCACCCCACATATGCGGCATTGAACACACTCAAGATCCCAACATACATCATCATGAGGCACAACTACATGAAGTGTGCAGTACCGGAACGACATTTATGGTACATACATGGCCAACATCTGTCAACACGGTCCTACAGGTGGCATCAATTTGTCCCAGGTTGGCCCATTGGATATCATGATGCTGTGTCACAGTCACCCCCCAGTGACATGTGAGGACAGATGTGCCCCAGGCACCACAGCTCAACGACAGGCACATTCCCAGGGACCCTGTAATGCCACATGGACACTGGCATCACCTGGAGTATCATGTGTACACCACAACAAAACAAACATGACCCCCACAGGTAGTGGCCACACTTGCCATGGCAGGAGAGCCATGGACGTCTGTGACACACACGCACAACATCAGAGTCCATGCACACACAACGTGGATGTGGAGACTGTCTCCCATTGTGCACATGAAATCAGAGACATTGTAAACACTACATGCACAAAGACTGTGGAGGGCCATCACTATTGTGCCACTGGGACACCCTGGCTCAAACATACCGTCCCACATGGGACTCACGGGGTATGTGACATGACATACACAAACACCACTGTGAAATGTGACCATGGCACATGCACAGATATGAACAGTTGCACATCACAGTGGTCACGTACACGTAACACCCAGGATCCTGTCCCCATTAACACGTGCACAGCCTGGGGGTGGCTGCCCACAGGTGACACCCACAGGACAACATGTACACCAACATACACACAATAGGAAATGCAGCCTTACATGCCTTATGATAAGGTTTGGACAGGCTGTCGTGATGTAGGTGTGCCCCTCACTCCCTGGGAGCTATCTGTGGCTGGCATATGTCCATCTGAGACAGGCATGCTGACATATGCCAGTCACATGTACAGTGATGCGTTGAACAGCAATGGACCGATCGGTGCCTCCGGCCGGCCCATTGCATTCAATGTGTGCGGGTACGCGTTGTACCCCTGTGCGCGTTGAACAGCAATGGACCGATCGGTGCCTCCGGCCGGCCCATTGCATTCAATGTGTGCGGGTACGCGTTGTACCCCTGTGCGCGTTGTACTGCAATGGACCGATCGGTGCCTCCGGCCGGCCCATTGCATTCAATGTGTGCGGGTACGCGTTGTACCCCTGTGCGCGTTGAACAGCAATGGACCGATCGGTGCCTCCGGCCGGCCCATTGCATTCAATGTGTGCGGGTACGCGTTGTACCCCTGTGCGCGTTGAACAGCAATGGACCGATCGGTGCGCACCCATTGACAATGGGCTTGCCTGGCAACGGACGCGTTTTTGAATATTCGAACGAGTCGGTTGCTGGAAATTCAGTTGGTCACCCACAACAATGTTGCAAAATAATGTATGTCATGAAGTTGAAGATTTGAAGGATGCTGTGGGCGTGTTTTGGTGCTGCTATTCCATGGATTGGCCAGATTCAGAAGATGCAAACGACTTGGACCTATCACTTTGGACACAAGGGACAGTATCTGCCTCTCCAGCACATATATATTGCTGCATGTTCCCCTGAGAGCCCACTTGCCTGCACTACATGCTCCAGGACGACATCTGCCACTGCACTGCTGCTGTCTCTGCCCCTCTGGACCCTGCAATGGCACGTACTGTGGAGAGAGCCCCAGCCTTCAGCCTTGAAGAGAACCAGGCCCTGCTGGACAGCCTACTTCCACAGTACAGCAAGCTGTATGGGACACCAGGGGAGCAGGTGAGTGTTCTGTGCACTGCCTTTCTGAATGTGCATTTTGTCTGACTAGCAAGGCTGAGAGTCAGCACACCACTGGCTAGCAGGCTCACTGAGTAGTTGTCACCCCCCATAGTGTGTAGTGACTTGCACTGGACAGGTATGGTGCAGTGACAGTGCTTCTGAACAGGGTTTTACTCCCCATGCTATGATACCATGTAGTGACTTCTGGAAAACTGTCCATGGGCAGCCGTGCACTGCCTGGGTACACCATGTGCCCCTGTGATTGCGACATGTATATGCAACTGTGTCATGCACGGATATGTTGCATGTGTAGTAATGTCCTTATCACTTTGTCATCCTGACAGGCTTCTGCCCATCGGAAGCATGAGATCTGGAAGGACATCGTCCGGGCTGTCCGGTCCGTGGGGGTCTACCAGCGCCGGATCCGCAACTGCCAAAAGAGGTGGCAGGACCTTCGGGGCTGGACCCGGAGGATTGCACGGGTCCAGCTGAAGCTGTCGCCTCCTCGCAGGAGGGGCGGAACACGGACCCTGACCCCCACATGCTCAGGATCCTGGCGGTGGTCTTTCCAGACCTGGATGGGCAGCTGAAGGCCAGAGAGCAGCAAGGAGGGGGTGAGTCAAAGACTGCACTGTGTACTCTGTCTAACATGTTATGTGCCCTCCTCGGGCCAGGTTGAACTGCCACAGTACAGCAGTCATGTTGTCCAGGAGCCATGTCCCTCTATTGTGCACTGCCCACTCCTCATCTGATACCCAGGTGTGGCCCTTACATGCAGGGAATTCTGTCACTTAGGACTGTGTCCTTGCAGTTTGCTTGACTCAAGGTGGGAGACAGCATCTGTTTCCCTGACTCTGTGGTGGGCATCATGGGTGGGTCCATTGCTTACACAATGCCTGTATTCTGACATGTAGGGTAGTGTCACAGGTCTCCCATATGTCCAATAGGTATGACCTGGACAGATGAGGGTTAAGAGGATGTGTTGTGGGGGGATGTACATGTGCACTTGTGCAGCTCCAGGACTTGCATTCCCCATGACCTACTATTGTGACACAGTGCAGAGTGTTGTTGTCTGGCTGCAAAGTCATACATCACTGAGACAGTGATGTATGACTTTGCAGTCATGCCTCCGCCATGGCATGTGTCTACTGATTGGTGATCCTGCAGGGGAGTGACATGTGCTACATGCACACCATAGTGGCGCTGGCTATCAGGACATGGGTGCATCATGGTGTCTGTCGCTGGTATGCATCACATGCATTTCCTATTTGACTCTGGGCATCCCTTACATCCGTAAACCTGTACTGACTCAGTGGCAAGAGCTGTGATGTGTCCACACCGTGTCCTCTGCACTGTCCAACTACTGTGTACTTGGTGCATGTGTCAACACTGGGGTGTTGCAATCCAACAGACACCAGACAGATGGGTGCAAGGCCATGTGGGATGTGAGTGCCATGCTTGGCATCAGACTGACAATTGACTTCTCCTGTTCAATTAGTGCACTTTTAGCAATGTACAACTAATGATGCCAGGGCTTGCTCTGTGATGTGCTGTGCTCACAGTGGTGTGTGCGTTATGTGCAGGTGACTGATGTCTGTCTGTTTCCCCATTGTTTGCAGATACATCCACGGCCACGGAAGGGGACAGCTCCACGGACCAGGAGGAGCCGGAGAGCCAGACTGGGTCAGCAGCCGAGGAGTGGTCGGAGGGACCCAGTGGCACGGAGGGCGAGGGGAGCCACACCGAGGAGTCCTCAGCAGCATCCACCTCAGCTGAGGACCAGAGCAACTCGGAGGATGACTCCCTTGTGGAGGCGGGTGTCAGCAGCCACCACACCCCAGCTAGTGTTGCTGTCCCCGCCACCACCAGCACCACCACCGCCCTCCCATCGGCTCCCATTCCCCAGGTCCGTGGAGGCTCCCATGTCCGGGAGCGTGTCTCCTTTGGGCCAGGCACCGCACCCCCTGCCCCTGTGTCCCCTGCTGCCCTGAGTGAGGAGTCTGTGTACCTCCTTCGCCAGCTCCATGTAGGGCAGACAGCCATGCTGAGTGTCCTCCATGCGCACACCGCGCTGTTGACTCAGCTGGTGTCGTTCATGGAGGGCATCTCATCGGGCATGTCTGACCTACAGAGGGGCAATAGGTCCATGGACTCCTCCCTGACGGCAGCAGTGTCCCTCCTCAAACGGTCCCTCACCCCTCCTGCCTCTGCTCCATCCACACTCCCCAGCACCTTACCCATCCCAGGCACACACACACTGGCACACACCAGCACACACACATCCAGCACACTGACACACACGCCAATGACAAAACGCACACGCAAGCACATTCAGGGGACTGAAGCCAGACTCACAGGGGATGGGGCCCTGGAACACACACACGCATCCACATGCACTGCACAGTCCTCAGTTCCCTCTCCCTCCAAAGCACCCTCCCTTGCCTCACCTGCAACCCCAAAGTCACAGCAGCTCTTCCTCTGTGACCTCGGCCTCTTCCCCACCGATGAAGCTGCTCCAGCATCCCGGGGGAAGAGGAAGCCCACCCACACGGAGCAGAGTGCCCCTCGCCCCCGGACACCCTCCCCCAGGCGCAGACGGACTGAGGCCCCCACCCGCAAGTCCCCCGGAGTGCTAAGAGCAAGACCCCGCCACCGCCCTGCAGCTCAGGCACAAGGTCTCCGTCCTCCATCCCTCAGGCCCCCACTGCACAGGTGCCCCCACCACACCCTGCCCCAGGTTCCCCCACCCACAGATATACCATCCCCAAGATGCTCCGGCCTTCTCCCCCTGCCACTTGCTCTCCCAGCACCACACCCCCCGCTGCGCTTGTCTGTGCCACTGATGTGGTGAGGGTGTCCTCCCCCTCTGTCCAACCCACCTTGCCTGTTCCCCATTCTCCTCCCCTGGAGGTAGGCACTGCAGTGGAGTCCACTACCGCCCTGTCTGACTTGGGCACTGCAGTGGCGGACCTGTCCACCCCATCTGCAGGGTCCACTGCAGTTGTGCCGGCACCCACGACATCTGTGTCATGCCCCCCAGTTGTGCCGGCACACACCATGTCAGACACCTCCACTGCAGTTGTCAGTGGCTCTCCAGCACCCACCACCCCTTCCCTGACTCCCCCTGGTGAGCCCTGATCCTGTCCCTGCGGTGCCTGGCCTGCCCCCCGGTTGCCCCTCCTAGTGGATTGTCCCTGGTATTGTGCAGGCATGCGTAGGGTGACATCTGCCAGTGTCACCCTGTTTGAACTTTGACAATGGACTGGCCATTGGCCTTTGCTCTTTTTCAGGACTTCGTTTGGCCTCAACACATATGCTGAATAAAGCAACTTTCTTTTCTCTAGTGCTCATGCTTCAGATGTACATGTTGTTGGTGCAGCTAACCATGCCCTTGCTGCAGTGATGGTGATATCTGGTCTCATGATTATGAAGTGTTACTGTGCAGGAACCCATGTGGTCCAGGGGGAATGTGTCCTATCATGTGGTGTATCCATGTCATCAATAGCAGCATCTGAGGGTGTCATGTGTTCAGTATTTGGCAATGGGTTTCCTACTTACATTGGCAATTTCACATCTGTGGCTTCCACCCCTGCACATCTGTTGTGCCTGCCATCGTTGCTTTTGTCTACTTCCCTGACCGTGTTGCCATCTCCAGTGGACATGCAGGTTTGGGCATCAATGGGGAGGGACTCATCCGTGTAGTCAGTGCAACATTGCTATACAAGTGTGTTGGATCTGTGCTGATGATTCCGTTGGCACATCCATGACCAGGCTGATGTGATGGGAGCCCTCATTTGGTGCTAATTGTTGATTGTGTGACCAAGTGCTCAGCTGACATGATGGGGCCCTACTGAGGCAACATATGGCACAGCTTTCCTCACACAGGAGTGGAGTCCCCTCATGGCAGTGTGTACACGTGTGACATTGCCTGCGCCCAAGGTGTGTGTTGTATGTGCATGTCTGTGTGTTCACTTCCATTCATCTGCGCATGCTGTGATCCCTAGTGTTGTACCTGTTTGTGATGCTTGCTGACTTGAGCTATGTTCCCCCAAAGTCTTCTCCCTGTGTTCTCTGTGATGTGGGTGCATGGCACATTACTGGTCATCAGGGTGTCACCCATAGGTGTGTTTGCTGTCAGGGCAGAGTTTGTGTGCTGACGCAGATGGGTCACAGTCAGGTTTCCCTTTGGCACTTGTTGTTTGCCCCTGTCATGTGATTTCCAGTTTGTGTTATCTTTCAGTGATTGTGACACGTTGTGTGTGTGACTGCTGGCACTCCTTAGGGTCCGGGCTGCAATGTTGGTTGTTGTCTATGTGTGTTCTTTGTGGGTGACCTTGGCTTCTTCATTGGTGTGTGACTGTGGCTGGGATCCCATTGGTCGGTGTGGTATTGCCGTCATGTCCATGTACAGCGTAGTGTGCAGTGTGTCAGACATTCAGGAGTCTTGTTGAGTGTCCATGTGTGATGTGTTTCTACACCTTGGTTCCCACCCACCACCCTGGAATAGTAATGGGTGCATGTGCAATGTCACCAGTGCATGTGTACTTCACTGCTGCACATTGTTGGAGGTCGAGGGGTGTGGTGTTGAGTGTGTGCAGATGAGAGTTGTTGCCCGGCTAGTCCCCTGCCTCCATGTTGGCCTTGGCTTACTGGCCATGCTGATTGATTTGTGCTTGTGTAGGTGTGATGGTAGTTAGTTGCTCAGGACACCTGACTGTGGTTCACAGTGTGAACGACATTTAGCTTTGTCATCACAGTGGTATTTTTCTTCAGCCCAGGGTCACCACATTGTGGGGGCCCTGGGGGTGGTGCTGTGGTGTGTCTGTGACTTGCTGTGTCAGTTGTTGTTCCTACGTGCCTGTGTGACATGTGTGTTTTGTGCTCCCTCTCACCTGTCAATGCCTGCTTGCCCACATAGGGGATTTGGATCCATGAGTTACCTTAGTGTGGCAGTGTATGCACATCTGTATGATTGGTATTCAGCTCTCCTCATGTGTTGTGTTGTTGCCTGGGGACACTGGCACCCCCACCCCTCACCTGCTGTGTATGATGACAGTGTTGGTCTGCCTGTTAGTGTTTGTGCATCTGCACCACTGCATTGGCATATCTTGGGTGTGCCATTGGCTGTATGTTGTTTGGTGTGTTTCCCCTGCTGTCCCTGGGACTCCTAGGTCATCGGTCAGCACAGTGATCATGGTTTGTGTGTCCCATTGCTGCCATGGTATGGTATCTGTTCACCTCACATCTGCTGTCTCCACAGGGTATCTGCATTTGTGTGCCCATTGGTGCAAATATGTGGTTCTGCATTCTGATGGTCACTTCTGTCATTGTGTCATTGATGACTGTTGACGGTCTCAGCCACCATGGGTGTTGTTTGTCTGCACATGGCCAAAGGAATGTTTCATTTGCACTGCAGTATTTGGCTCCCCCAATTTATGTTGCAATGGGACACATACACTACTTTGCCACAGATGAGTTTTTGGTTCTGTGACCAGGAATGATCCATGCAGTTTGGCAGTTGCAGCTCTTTCTTTGTCAACAATTACCTTTTGGTCACTGTGATGATGAGGGTGTAGACCCCATTGCCACAATGGTCAAAATGTGCTTCAGCTATGGACCCCACACTTGCCTTTTGGTCACTGTGATGATGGGGGTTTAGACCCCATTGCCACAATGGTCAAACTGTGCTTCAGCTATGGACCCCACACTTACCTTTTGGTCACTGTGATGATGGGGGTTTAGACCCCATTGCCACAATGGTCAAAATGTGCTTCAGCTATGGACCCCACACTTGCCTTTTGGTCACTGTGATGATGGGGGTTTAGGCCCCATTGCCACAATGGTCATGGGCTGCTTGCATTGTGGGTGCCACACACATATATGTGTGGCACATGTGCTAGGGGGTCACATTGTATGTTCAATGTCATGTTCGGTGTTGTAGGCATTTGACACAGCCTGCTCACACGCTTGTCATGGTGGTGGTGGGGGATGTCTTAATCTTGCATTCCCTAGGTTGTGGTGTGCTTGTTGTGTCATGCATTGTCCATCCTATGAGTGGGGGTGGTAGTAGTGGTAGGCATCCAGCCCCCCTGGCTAAGGGTGGTAGTAGTGGTGGGCATCCTGCCCCCTGGCTAAGGGTGGTGGTAGGCATCCAGCCCCCCTGGCTAAGGGTGGTGGTAGGCATCCAGCCCACCCTGGCTAAGGGTGGTAGTAGTGGTGGGCATCCTGCCCCCTGGCTAAGGGTGGTAGTGGTGGGCATCTGGCACCCCCTGGCTAAGGGTGGTAGTAGTGGTGGGCATCCAGCCCCCCTGGCTAAGGGTGGTGGTAGGCATCCAGCCCCCCTGGCTAAGGGTGGTAGTAGTGGTGGGCATCCTGCCCCCTGGGTGAGGGTGGTAGTAGTGGTAGGCATCCTGCCCCCCTGGTTGAGGGTGGTAGTAGTGGTAGGCATCCAGCCCCCCTGGCTAAGGGTGGTGGTAGGCATCCAGCCCCCCTGGCTAAGGGTGGTGGTAGGCATCCAGCCCCCCTGGCTAAGGGTGGTAGTAGTGGTGGGCATCCTGCCCCCTGGCTAAGGGTGGTAGTAGTGGTAGGCATCCTGCCCCCCTGGTTGAGGGTGGTAGTAGTGGTAGGCATCCAGCCCCCTGGCTAAGGGTGGTAGTAGTGGTGGGCATCCTGCCCCCCTGGTTGAGGGTGGTAGTAGTGGTAGGCATCCAGCCCCCTGGCTAAGGGTGGTAGTAGTGGTGGGCATCCAGCCCCCCTGGCTAAGGGTGGTGGTAGGCATCCAGCCCCCCTGGCTAAGGGTGGTAGTAGTGGTGGGCATCCTGCCCCCTGGGTGAGGGTGGTAGTAGTGGTGGGCATCCTGCCCCCCTGGTTGAGGGTGGTAGTAGTGGTAGGCATCCAGCCCCCTGGCTAAGGGTGGTAGTAGTGGTGGGCATCCTGCCCCCTGGCTAAGGGTGGTAGTGGTGGGCATCTGGCACCCCCTGGCTAAGGGTGGTAGTAGTGGTGGGCATCCAGCCCCCCTGGCTAAGGGTGGTGGTAGGCATCCAGCCCCCCTGGCTAAGGGTGGTAGTAGTGGTGGGCATCCTGCCCCCCTGGGTGAGGGTGGTAGTAGTGGTGGGCATCCTGCCCCCTGGCTAAGGGTGGTAGTGGTGGGCATCTGGCACCCCCTGGCTAAGGGTGGTAGTAGTGGTGGGCATCCAGCCCCCCTGGCTAAGGGTGGTGGTAGGCATCCAGCCCCCCTGGCTAAGGGTGGTAGTAGTGGTGGGCATCCTGCCCCCTGGCTAAGGGTGGTAGTAGTGGTAGGCATCCTGCCCCCCTGGTTGAGGGTGGTAGTAGTGGTAGGCATCCAGCCCCCGTGGCTAAGGGTGGTAGTAGTGGTGGGCATCCTGCCCCCCTGGTTGAGGGTGGTAGTAGTGGTAGGCATCCAGCCCCCTGGCTAAGGGTGGTAGTAGTGGTGGGCATCCTGCCCCCCTGGGTGAGGGTGGTAGTAGTGGTAGGCATCCTGCCCCCTGGGTGGGGGTGGTAGTAGTGGTAGGCATCCAGCCCCCCTGGCTAAGGGTGGTGGTAGGCATCCAGCCCCCCTGGCTAAGGGTGGTAGTAGTGGTGGGCATCCTGCCCCCCTGGGTGAGGGTGGTAGTAGTGGTAGGCATCCTGCCCCCTGGCTAAGGGTGGTAGTAGAGGTGGGCATCCAGCCCCCCTGGCTAAGGGTGGTGGTAGGCATCCAGCCCCCCTGGCTAAGGGTGGTAGTAGTGGTGGGCATCCTGCCCCCCTGGGTGAGGGTGGTAGTAGTGGTAGGCATCCTGCCCCCCTGGTTGAGGGTGGTAGTAGTGGTAGGCATCCTGCCCCCCTGGTTGAGGGTGGTAGTAGTGGTAGGCATCCTGCCCCCCTGGTTGAGGGTGGTTGTGGTGGTTGGCATCCAGCCCCCCTGGGTTGGGGTGGTGGCGCGCATTCAGGCCCCTGTGTGCATATGTGGCATTGGTGATGGGCATCCCGCCCCTATGGTGCTGCTGTTGCTGGTGTAAGTATATTCAGATTCCCATTGTATGTGTGTGATGTGTCGTGTACGTGTTGTATGTGTTTTGTGGTTGGTGTCTGACTTACCTTCTGCGCCGTACGCGTCCGTGCCTGTTCCGGTAGTAGATGTAGAATATTGGTATGATCGGGACGAAGGGATTCATGGTTGGTTCGTGTCGTTCGTCCTTCTCGTTGCTTCGCGTCGTCCTCGTCGCTTGGCTTCGTCCTCGTCGCTTCGCGTCGTCCTCGTCGGTGCTGTGTTCGTCTCGTAGCCGTGGATCGTGTTGTGGCGCGATTCGGAGCTTATGTGCGCCTCTCCCGGATGCTTTGACGTGCCGTGCGTAGCGACGGGTTCGGCGCGTACGGAAAGCGCATCGTACTTGTTCGGCCGGACGGGGCTGCATTTTCCCTTCCGTGCGACTCGATTCGGCGTTTCCGGATTCGCCTCGGTCGGAGAACAGGACCTGGTTTGGGTGAGTACGGCTCGGCCGGGATTTTTGCTGTTGTGCGCATCGTACTTGCTCGTTCGGTGTACTGTACGGATCGGTCGGGAAACTGGCTTTCGCATGGCTTTTTTCCCGACCGAATAGTATTGGGTGCGCCTCCGACCGAGATCGGAATCGGCCCCTCAGTTGGAGAGAGACACTGGTAGAGCTAGCTGCAGGAGTCAGGAGCAGCTGTGCTCGGACTCCTGCCCTTGGCTGAAGCACAAGTCTGTTCTTCCATGTCAGAACTCTGATAACAAACAGTCAGTCTTGCAGTGTTAAATGGTGTGCTGTGCAATTTACTCTAAAAATGCTATGATGTTATTTGCCCTCAGAATAAACGCTCTACAGTCCAAAGACCAGCACAGTTTCCTTTAACTAACTCAACCTGTTTTTGATATGGTTTATTTATATCATATCAGTCCACTCTTATCGATTAACAAATATAAACATATATTAGTCAAAATTGATTCATGCTGCAGATTTCTATAGGTCTGGCTGCAAAGGAATGGAGATGTTTGAGCAAGTGTAGAATGCTTGCAGTGCCTACTAGCAATGTAGGCAGTCCATACATTTCATTTAGACAATTTTCCTGCTTTCACCTCAAACACTTATAGGGATTATATGTCTCCTATGGGAGTGTGCCTGCATTACTCTGAACCATATCATGCAGAGAGCAAACAGCATGCTCAAACAAGTTCTTAACTGCTAGGGTATTAAATTCAGGACTTAGCTGGTTACACCACCTACATGATGTCCAGAGGGCATTAAATAATCCACCTAGGAATGCACTAGATAGACGCACATCATATGCAATACTAATTGGAGTATCGATGTATGTAACACACCTAGATAATCCTGAAAATGTGGCTGAAGAGCAAAAGACTGACCTGGAGCCCCACATAACTGTCTTGTAGAATGTGCAAAAGGTCAGAGACAAGCTGTCTAATTTGAAGACTTCAGATTTATCCACCAGCGAAGAAACAGTTTTTAAAGCTGGTCATGGGTGGATTCCCAAAGTAGGCAATCTAGTTCAAGAGAAGATCCCCAACAATCAAGTGTTTAGGCCAACCTGCCGATCACCCGTTCCGGTTCATGGGGTAGAAGGCACGTAAACTATAATTTTGCCTCCATTGCCTGGTTCAAAAGAAAACAGAAAAGTGTCCATCAATCACATTAAAAAGTGCTATGTGGCCGATTCAGTACAGCAGACGCTCTCAGACACCAAGACACATTCAGAGTAGAGCATCACAGACCTCTCCCTACTCTAAAGGAGGTACCCCTTGTTGAAAACAGCAAGTCTGATGACTTCAGCCTCAATCTGGGGACTAATGAACCAGATAGATCTCCTGCTTTACACCAAGCAACAGGTTCCATGGAGGGATGACATTGCAATTTCTAGTGGTTCAATAATTCTGAGTAATGCTGTGGTTTACTATGAGCCTCCTAATGTGCCAGCACCAACTGAAATGATGTCCTTGCAAGAAAAAACAGTGTATGAAAATGACTCTGTCTTTGATCCAGATAATTTTCCTGCACACTCAATAGTCATTCAACGTCACCAATTGCTTCTTGCTTACCACGGGTTCTGTTACCGGTATCTAGTAGCACCGTGGTCCTACTCCTGGATTGCTAAAAGTGTATTCTTCTTGCTAATGTGGCTCATTATGTTAATTATTGTTTTACTGTTGTTGAATGGACATTACTTTCCAAATAAAACTGGCCCATCACCTCTTATCCAAGAACAGGAACCACATGTTTCATCACATCAAGCACAAAAACCAACTATTTTAAGATATTGTGCTGCTTGCATTTGAATCTGATGCTGTTTTAAAAATGTACCTTTCTCACTTGTTTTCACGACACCAAGGTGCCGATTCACTTCCCAGTTAGACGCTCATCAGGGGCATCCAATCACAGAGGGCGGGAGGAGGACCGGCCATTTAATGCCGGTCGCAGCGCAGGAGCGCAGCGGGCGCGCTGAGGGCGCGCCAAAGGCAAGCCCGTCTGCGCCCGTCCGCGGCCGTCCGGGGCCAGTCACTATGCCCAATTTTTAAACTACACAACGGCAGAACTAAAATTGCTACACTCAAAAAACTACCCTTTCAACCCCTCCACTGGCCCAAGACTAGTCAGGCTAGGGATCATGGAAACCAGGGTTTCTTTTCCAGAACTCGGTCATTCGTCCCATGAAGCAGGAAACACCCAGAGACGGGATAATCATAGGCCTCGGAACTAACAATTACATACCTAAACACTCGCTCCCTGGAAAACCATAAACTAGATATATTTCACCTACTGGGCTCAACTAAACCAGATGTTCTTTTATTAACCGAAACTTGGCTCTCACAGGAGTCCGCCCTCGATATTTTGGCTGCCCTCCCCAACAACTACTATATCCTCCAGACGAATCGCCCAGCTGGGAAAATTGGTGGAGGGGTAGCCGCTATAATACTTCGGTGGATAATCTAGTTATCGAACTGGAATCGGCTCTGACACCCTTAATTTTAGTACTGCTATAAAGGCCCCCTCAGAACATGCCCCTTTTCCCCAAAACATTGGGTGAGCAGCAAAAATGTTGCTGATTGGTGACTTTAACTATTGGGCCAATGATGCGTTGGGCAGACGCCACACTCTGCAGAATTGACCGATCTGCTTAGTGGGTTGAACTGTATTCAACATGTAACATCCCCCACACACATCAAAGGACACACACTTGATCAGATTTGGACATCCTATCTTACAGTGTCTACACTGACAGTGTCCCCTTGCACTTGGTCGGACCACTTCTTAATAAAGTTTGCAATCAACGGCATAACTACAGACAAACCCCCAGTCAAAGGAGGACTCATGGCAAGGAATTGGAAAAGCATTGACATGAATGCCTTCTGTAGCTCACTGGCAAACATAGTCCCCATTAATCTGCCTTCCATTAACCTAAGCGAGGAAAACATCACAGCTTGGTTAACAGTAGCTAGTGACATACATGCCTCCCTCAAGCCAATAAAAACAGCTAGGCATCACGAGGCTCAGAAATGGTTCTCAGAAGATTTAGGGGCATATTAGCAAGACCGGCGATAAAATTATCGCCGTTTTAGCGGCAGGAAACTGCCGCTAAAACGGCTTGATAATATGCGTTATAGAATTCCAATAGAAGCGCAGGTTAGATGTCCTGCACATCTAACCTGGGCTTCTATTGGAATTCTATAACGCATATTAGTAAGCCCATTATCGCCGTTTTAGCGGCAGTTTCCTGCCGCTAAAACGGCGATAATTTTATCGCCGGTCTTGCTAATATGCCCCTTGAAGACTCAAAAACTAGCACTGCCTAGGAAAGCTAAAAACTAAATCTGCCTAGGAATGCACTAGATAGACGCACATCATATGCAATACTAATTGGAGTATCGATGTATGTAACACACCTAGATAATCCTGAAAATGTGGCTGAAGAGCAAAAGACTGACCTGGAGCCCCACATAACTGTCTTGTAGAATGTGCCAAAGGTCAGAGACAAGCTGTCTAATTTGAAGACTTCAGATTTATCCACCAGCAAAGAAACAGTTTTTAAAGCTGGTCATGGGTGCATGACCAGCAGCACCCGCCGCAATAAGAGCAATGCGGAATGCGACCGCCAGGGTGGCGGTTGCATCCTAATTGGCGGAACGGGACCGCCGCACGTATGGCGGACGGTCCCAGCACCGCTAGGATGGCGGGCGGACTGACGTCCGCCCGCCATCCTAATGACCCCCATACTGTGCGATTCACTCCAAAGGCTTGACAGGAAGAGATGCTATCTCATGTTGCACATTACTAAAATAGTGTAGGGTTTAGAAATAGCATGAGGGTCTAGGATGCTATCTAACTTGCAAATATGTTTGAAATGTTTCTGTTGTTCTCATTATTAGTAACAATTTTAACTGCAATATTGTTCTCATTCTGTTGTTACTGTTCATTTTATTTGCACAAGATCAAGACTTTTAAAATAAACTTTTAAAACTTCAAGTCCTAGCCTAGGGGAGGTGAAGGCTTTACAAGAATGGCGAGTAGAGTTGGGGCTAGACATCACAGACGAGCAGTGGACGTACTGCTGCACATGCACAAAGTCTATCTCCCAAAATGGTAGACATCGTCTGACACACTTCAAGTATTTGCAAAGGGTGTATTATACCCCTGGCCACCTACATAAATATGGTCTTAGAGAGGATGACAGATGTTTAAGGTGTGGGGCAGAATCAGCTAATTTCACTCATCTGGCCTGGGGCTGTCCTGACATTCAGAGGTTCTGGGAGTTGGTGCATGATGCATTACAGGACATTGTGGGGGTGAGACTCAAGTTAATCCCATTGGAGGCTTTATTAAGTTACGTCAAAGAGTACCCGAAGAGTATGCGTAAGTTACTTGCGTTAGGTGTCCTGTTGGCAAAGCGTAGAGTAGCGCCGCGGTGGATGAAGGGGTCCACTCCCACACTACAGGAATGGTGCGCAGACATGTCGTACTGTAACACACTCTCCGAAAATGTTAACGCTCTCATACCCACTAGGTGCAAACCAAAAGACATATGGGACCCATTCAAGGCTTATCTCGCCCGCCACGCATCGTCTGGAGATTCAGAGACAGAACAGGATAGAACAGGTGTTGGCTGACCCCACAAATACACAGAGGACTGTGTTACATTATTGTTACCCTCTACCACGTATGATTAAGGGGGCAGGGATTGTCGCCCTAGGTAGGGGCAATGTGCGCCTTGGTTTTCAGAACACACTGGATAAGTTACCAGGTGTGGGTAATATCTTCAAAATTTTTCATGCGAAATTGTTGTACTCAAGCAATATCTGTCATTATGCTACCAGTCTTCTCTGTGTGGTGCTGCACGCAATGTAATGATTGTTAAGATTTCAGTTTGTACGCAAAATATAAATAAAGTAAAAAAAAAAAACTACAAGTCCTAATTTCTTAGTGTAATGTTTGAGTGTGCAGTATGCAAGACAAACACATTGTTTTGATTACCCTTGCATCCCTTAATTCGTTCAATGGGACTGCTGATAAGTAACCTGAAAACAATGCCTGCGCAAAAAGTAGGTTTGTGGGTTTGTGTTAGGACCCTGGTCCTTTGGGCATCTCTATCTTAGCGTGTGCTCTGAACTGAGTCCCTACATCATGTGATTGATATCCCACCTCTGCAGTTCTGGGATAAAATCTCCAGAATTTGTATCAACATATACATACATCATTCACCCACGCTTGGAATCTTGTCTCAGATCAGGGTATCCCACATGTTGTGTGCAGCGAGACACCTAAGCGATGTAGTATTACACTCACATAGCTTACTTTTCACACTGTACTCATAATTTCAGTTTGTTATATCACTGTAAAGTGTTGTGTGGTACCACTAAGGCACCCTTCATTAATACAGGGCTGTTTCCCCCCCACTCGCTCTATTTTCACGTACTTCCTATGTATATAAAATGTAGAACTACTCAGTGGATGTGGATTTCTCCACTTATGAAAAACTATGGTATAAATACGTGATGTTTATGTGGTCTCTCAGCATATACATATAAAATGCATACAAACAGTGTTGAGCTGTGACAGTCAAAGATAAGCATTTCTCATTAGTGTGGTTGTGACATTAATGGCAGTGAGGCATGGTTGGCTGGGTCGTATGGATGCTCTGAGATGTCGGTTTGTTTGTCACCCTGTCAACGGAGGCCCTACTGCTGTTCCAGCTCTCTCTAATTATATTGTTGGCATGGGGACTGTAGAAAGGAAAGTTAATAGACATCAAGATTAGTATAATCAGTTTTCATTGCAAAGGGGGTGAAGATGTTTGGGAGATGCTTTTGTGGGATGGATGCCTGTCTGCGAAGGGGGAGGTGTGTGCTTTTTTAGCACAATGTGTCATGAGTGAGGAGCAATAGTGTAGTTGAAATATAAAGGTGTTTTATTCTTACTTAGCCTGATGGTGCTAAAACAGATAGGTCATAATGCTGGTTAGGGTACATTGTGGGAAGAATATGTTCATTGAGTGGGTGAAGTAGGGGAATTCTGGTTCCACCATCAGGTAGAGATTTTACCATCTATACTTTCGGAAACATTTTCTTCACCCACCTACTGCCATATTGCCATTTCTCCATTAGATACCCATGGTGTTTACTTCCACCCCAATATATTGACAGAACCTGTGACCCCCTCCCCCCCCCCACCCCCTGCCAATGGAAACCTTCTCTACTACACTGTGGCAGTGTTGAGGCAAACCAAGTAGTTCCTTTTATTGATTTAATACGGAGTTAACTACTAGTTCTGTCACCTCTTTAGGGAAGTTCCTCTTCCTCCTGAATGGCATTGGCTGCACCTAGGAGGCTAGAGCTAGTCTCTGGCATCCACAAAGCCATGCAGAACCAAAGGAATTGGGCAGAGGCCAGGGTGTGGTCTGGATGTATGCGTTTCCATGGTTAATATTTGCCAGGTGTGTGTGATATTTGTCAGGTAATGGAAGTTTTCCTATTATCATCCACTCCTAGTTCTGCGTAGTTTTGGTAGAAACATCTACCAACGCTGCATAGAGCTACATTTACACATGTACACCCAAAATATGCCCCTAGAATTAATAGTAGTAGGTTTACAGGCTTAAATTCAGTGATAGGTGGGCCCACCTCCTCGTTCAGTCACATGCTCCTACTACTGTGCAGTGAAATCCACCTGAACTCGGTGACTTGCCTCCAGGGAGAGATTTCCGCTCAAACATGGGCAGATAGATCCTTGTGCAGAGATCTTAGCTCATACACTCCCCTACGTGAATAGGCCCTCATTATCTCATAGTTCAGCTTCTCCGAGCACACTTTCGCAGGCAAGACTCACATACTTTTCACATTTAAAACATTAGCGCTCAACCCCTGGAATGCATATTCACCTTTCTGATGGGTCTTAGTCACTGGATAGCATTTTCCCGGATCACTGACACAATATCATTGTAAAGAATACCATTGTCAAAAATATTGTTAAAAGATATTGTTTACCATAATATTGTGATCCTATACTTAGAATGGTAAGTACAAAAATATCAGACAAAATATATCGTTGGCATTAATATCATCAAAAATAAACAAAAATATAGATTTTTTTTATATAAATTGAGTTTAAAGTAGTAAATGTTAAATATTTCATTTCATAATTTTAATATAATATAAATGAAATATATTTCACTAATATTTAATCTGATAGATAGATAGACAGACAGACAGACAGACAGACAGACAGACAGATAGATAGATAGATAGATAGATAGATAGATAGAGAGATAGATAGGCATACATGCACAATAAAACCATACAAATATAAAAACATTAATAGGATCAAATATATGAATTAATGTGCACAATAAATGAAATAATAAAAATTGAAAAATCCCCAAAACAGATTTACAAAAAATACTATAAATATTAACATTATTTTTTAAAATAAAAACAAATAAATGTTAAATATAACAAAAATAAAACAATTAATGTCATAAACTCTATTTAACCAACATTATTAAAACTATTGGAGTCTAAGAATATTAAATATACTATTTCCACTCTAGTTTATGCAACAGTAGGGAAAGTGTCAAATTTCAAAGAGGTTAATTTTTACTATTCATGCTGCAGTATAAACAAGAGTAGGGTAAGTTCTTCACTTCAAACACATTACATATACAAGAAACAGCATGAATGTAGAAACAATACCTAATAAAAAATAAAAATCCTGAATCATTTTACATAATTACCATTCATTAAAGTAATTAATTATCAAATAATAAATAATTGTCATTCAATTTTTAATTACCTTCCCACCCTATACCAGTACAAATCTAGCAGCCCACACCTAAAATATAACTTTAAAAATAAATATTCCATGATTAATATATTTAAAATCAATTCAATAATTAATTAATAATTAATTGTTAATTAATTATTAGTTAATTAACTTCCCAGCATGGAACCCTGCAATCGCCCTAACTAAAATATAATTAAAATATTTGAATCCAATTAAATAGTTAAATTACAAATAATAATTAGGAATAAAGTAATTTATAATTAAATAACTTCCCACCCTATACCCCTACAAACCTAGCATCCCACAACTAAAATATTAGTACAATTATGCAGTAGTTCATATTTTACATAACCCAAAATTAATTAGATAATTAATTAAAAATATTATTAAATTATTGATTAGTATTTCTACTCAAATTCCCACCCTAGACCTCCTACAAACCTAGCAGCCCACAACTAAAATATAAGTAAAATAAATAGATATTCCATAAATTGCATGATTTAAAATCAATTAAATAATTAATTAAGAAATAAAAACTATGTGTTAATTAATTACTACTTAATTTACTTCCTATCCTATCCCCCTACAAACTCAACAACCCGTTATGGCACTATAAATTACTATAAAATAAAAAAATTCTAAATCACTAAAAATTTCAAGGTATATTTTTTCAAAAATAACTTATAGAAACAATAGTAACACATAAAATAAGATAGCAACTAAAACACATTCAAATAATTAAAATTTTAAAAACGATATTTTTTTCCACTATTTTATTGAAAATGATATTAACAACGTCAATATTATTAAAAACGATATTAATTATGTAAAAAAATTATATTCTTGCCAATCAAATTTTGCATCACAATATATGTGTATCACAATATTTGTTTTATGATATTTCTGCCTCACGACATTTCTAATCCGATATTTTTTCTATATACCTCTTTTCTCTTATGCAAAAAAAAAGGTATGTCTGTATTTTCCCACTTTACACACACACACACACACACACATATATCTCTACCCACCTCATTCTATTTCCCAATATACTCACTAATCTATGCTGCCTCTGCCTGAAATATTGGTGTTCTGTTTGACCCCGGCATGCAACGGAATCTTTTATCAACACTACAGCCACTGCAGCATGTAACAGAGTTCTTGATATGCACAAGATTTAACCATTCATTTTATTTCACACAGCCAAAGCAATGATCCACTGGGTAGTGTCCAGCCATCTGGACTATTGCAATAGTTTTTTAGTGGGTCTTCTCAAAACTTTTTCTCCCACTGGACAATGTAGAATCCTCCCTAACCCGGGAGCATGTAACAGACCAAACAACACACGGAGCTCTGGTTTGCACATCTTTATTCTTTAGCATGCAACTTGTAACTGAAAGCACTTGGTCACAAACTTTATCACCACACCCAAACACACACCAGATTAGTTAATACTTGTGAGGAGTCTGCCGAGAACCCTTATAGGCCTCATACACATAAACACAAGACACAACATCTCCACCTTTGTTAAATAAAAGCACAAGCAAATAGAAATACATATACACATTATAACTCGTTCATGAGCCGTCGAGGTGCTTGCACCAGTCTTCCAGATCTAGTTGTATGAGGTAGAGGAGGGGCGCCTTCATCTGGCATCTCTGGAGAAGAGTGGGATGCTTGACTTAGGCACTTCGGTGGACCTGCCTCAATCAGGCGGTCTGGAGCTGATGAACATTGAAGACAGACTTAAAGTGTGATGAGTCTCTGGTTATGGATTTTCCTGGTTGTTGGGCAGTTACCATATGTCCTGTGCTTGCCACAACTCTTAGCCATTCAGCATCAAATGGAGTGTCCGTCTTGCATGTCCGCTTCTGCTTGACAAGAACTTTGTCTCCTCTCTCAAAAACCATGGGCCTGATTCACAGAATCTAACTTATGTCAAAAACGTAAGTTAGTACTTTTGGTACTCACAGAATACACTTACTCATTTTGGTATTCACAGAATGCACTTACTCATTTTGGTATTCACAGAATGCACTTACTCATTTTGGCATTCACAGAATGCACTTACTCATTCAAACTATAGTCCGCACTGGCCGGAGATTCCGGCCCGGTGGTGAGATTCCGGCCCGAGGTGGAGATTCCGGCCGGGAGGTGGAGATCTGGCCGGCTGGGAGATTCCGGCCGGTGGCGGAATGTCCACCACCGGCCGGAATCTCCACCTCCGGGCCGGAATCTCCACCTCTGGGCCGGAATCTCGACCTCCGGGCCGGAATCTCCACCACCGGGCCGGAATCTCCGGCCCGAGTGCGGACATAAAGTTAGTATGAGTAAGTGCATTCTGTGAATACCAAAATGAGTAAGTGCATTCTGTGAATACCAAAATGAGTAAGTGCATTCTGTGAATACCAAAATGAGTAAGTGTATTCTGTGAATACCAAAAGTACTAACTTTACGTTTTGACGTAAGTTGGTTCTGTGAATCAGGCCCTATGTCTCGAGCTTGTCAGCGCTTATCAGAAAAGCCCGATATCGTCAGTGGGGGCATGAGCAGGAGCCTACAAGCTCCAGCAGTGCTTGCGGCCATCGCCGCTGAGTTCCCGTCACTCTTGAGCCTGGAGGGGCCTTATCACCAGCACAGGGCTCCCGTAGCGTGGGAAGACCGACATCGTCAGTGGGGGCAGGAGCCTACAAGCCCCAGCAGCGCTTGTGGACGTCGCCGCCGAGTTCCCGTCACTCTTGCGCCCGAAGGCGTCTTATCACAAGCACAGGGCACCTGCTGTGCGGGAAGCCCGATATCATCAGTGGGGGCAGGAGCAGGAGCTTACAAGCTCCAGCAGCGCTTGTAGCCATCGACGCCGAGTTCCGGCCGGAGGCGCCTTACCACCAGCACAGGGCTCCTTCAGCGCCGGTCCGCGGCCGATCGAGGCTGGGCTGGGCCTACTCTTTTGGCCTCTTGGTTGTCGGTTGCCTCAGTTAGATCCAGACATTCATATTGTTCTCGAAGGGCCCAGTCAGTTGCCTGGATACCACACCGAGTGCGGCCGAAGTACCAACCGTGAGTACTTGGTTTTTGTTTGAGGTCATAGACTTTGCCTTGCATTTTGGTTGTTGGACACCTCTTTGAACCGGGGCACAATGGGGAAGAGGAAGGCAGGCCCTTTGACCTCCCCGCCTGGTACCAAAACATGCGACTATTGACTCTTTTTTGGCAAAAGCAGTGGGCGCCATTTAAAAAGAAATAGACAGGGCAGAAAGGTGACTCTCTTTGGACTTGGGTAGCCGCTCTCTCCCCACACAGGGTGAGCCTTCAAGCATGGTCAACCATAAATTACTGGATGGAGCTTCGAGCACAGTACAGGTGGTCTCAGATGTCTCTAGCACCAGCTCTAGCAATCCTACCACTGGACCCGAAATCTGTAACATGGCACCTATCGCCTCTATTCAAGGTGCAGATCTAGGGGGCCCCCCTGCACCCAAGAGGTTGCGGCAAGTAAACAAGAAATCTGAGACTGTCAAGAGAGGGGAGGGCATCGCCAATGTCGATTTGAGAGGTGATGAAGAACTATGGGCTCCCTTAAAACAAAAAATTGTGGATGTATTGACTGACCAATTTTTGTAACAAAATCGTCAAAGTAATGCTAGAATCTAGGGATACACTAGGCAGAGTCAAAAAAGTGTTGGCCTCCATCACCCAAGCTTCCCAGATGGCTATCCCACTGCAACAGACAGTCCAACCTAGAAGCCCCCCCTGTAGGCATTCCAAACACCAGCCAAACCCCCACTGCTACTTCCAGGGCAAATGGGGCCATGATACGTGGGCCTGACTTTCGGGTTACCCAACCCCGACCCCCCAACCTCGGTCAAGGTGGCCCGGAGCTGACCCATCGGTGCCTTCCGATGCAGCAACAGGAAGCAATAACAGATAGCTATTTTGCCCCCATTAGTCCCGGTTTGCCAGTAATTGATCTCCCCCCTGCCTGCTGTCCCACACTGTGGTCCTGGTAGGGGTGCCAGGCCTCAGCACTCAGAGGGACGAGTCCACTGACCAATTGATTAATAAAGTAACCCACTGGTTAAGTAAACATACCAGGTTCAGTGTGGAGGATCACAGGCATATCCTGATAGCTAGAAGGGTGACCTGGATAGGACAGTCCAGGAAAACATTTGAGGGCGACAGTGTGATAGTCATGTTCAGATTTCCAGAACTGGCCCGTAAGACATTGCGCCAGACCTCCCAGACCCTCCCTCTTGAATCTGATATAAAGTTACCCCCATTGGGTTTCTTTTACAGGCCCTCTTACAACCACATAACTAGTCACTACCCCTCAACTCAGGATGGGGGCCCTTTTTCCTGCGGGGGAATACCGACAACACTTATCCCCTTTGCTCCTCTGAGGGACCTTAATGATTTAGATTGACAATGAGAGTGTGAGGGCATAAGTAAAACTAGTGGCATGCCTGTCGAACCACTGGCTCAGAGACCTGCGAATAGTGAGACAAACCCTGGTGAAAATGTAGGCCACCTTCATAAGCACCTAAGCACCTCTGGGCCCCGCAGCTCCCATTGTCCCTTTTTTAAACCAGATCCAGGTTAGGGGGATAACTTAAATATTATCTCTTGGAATGTGGCAGGCTTAGCTGCAAAATTTGCTGTTGAGAGGTGGCTCTGATTTATTAGACGCTTTCATATTATTTGTATTCGGGAAACCTGGGAGACTGAAAATACTTTTTTCCTTGAAGGTTATAAAACCTTTTTCCGCCCTGCAGATGGTTCAAGAAAAGGAAGAGCAAAGGGTGGTTTAATTATTTTCACGGTCCTCAGGATTCATGGTATAGTGAAGCTTTTGATGTGGGACTCTAAAGTAGCACAAGGTCTTAAACTAACGAGCAAATTGCATTGGTTCACACTAATACATTTTTATAATGTGATATGGAAGAATCTTGGGCCTGCAAGCCTGGCAGAATTAAGCGGCCTCCTTGAGCAAATACAGGGGGAACGTCTGCTGCAGGCACAACTGGTTCTATTGGGAGATTTTTACTCTCACTTATGTCCTGACTTAGCATTGACCTTGCGGGATTGCTCCACATGTACGATTAGCGAGGGCCTGCACATGGAGCATACCCCGGAAGGGCTGCAACTGAATGCCCTCCTAAATACTCATGGCTTAACACACACTCTGGATCTGCTTGCTAACTCCCCTGATTCCCCGGTGCCTCTGACCTATAAAGGCAGGGGATGTGCGACATTTATTAATTTTGTCTTTGTTTCTTTTTTCCCTGAGGCGGTTTATATCTTCCTTTAACATTGTACATAACCCGTTTAGTGATCACAACCCTTTGCCCTTGGTACTCGAAGTGTCAGGAGCCCAGGCTATGCCTCATAGGATAAATGTGGGCACGATTTCTGCAACTGACCAAGGGAGGCACTTAAGGTGGTCATAGTTGCACATTACTGCTTTCAATAAATCTTTATTCAGAAGAAGCCCGCAGGAGATCCTGACGTGTCTAGACGCGCAAGCCCCTGGGGAAGAAACTATCCATGCATTTATTGCAATTGCACAAACAGTCGCTGGTTTGCTAATAGCCCCGGTGGCCATCCCTCGTGTTGAACTCCTGAGATGGTTTGATACTGAGTGCTCCCAGGCTTTGCGGCAACTTAAAAGGGCCGTGAAGCAGACCCCACGCGACAGATCCTGGGTGGCAACCTGCCACAGTAACTATAAGTGGGCCGTCAAGGGCCAGAAGCCCTTGCTGCAAAAACAAGCCTGGAAGGAGCTAATAGAGGCATGCGAGCAAAAGGACTGTACCCGATTCTGGAGGGTTATTAACAGCCCCTGTTTCTCAGAATCGGACAAACCGGGACTAAGTCATAACATTACCCCAGAGCAATGGAGGCACTTTGAGGCAGTTTATAATCACGGCCACTGTGAGCAATCCACAAAGGACTTAAATCTTCCTCACAGAGCTGAATCCATTACCTTCACTCTTGACGAGGTTAGGGTGGAAATTGAGGGTTTGTACCGGAATAAGGCCCCTGGACCCGATGGGATTCCTCTGGGCCTTTTTTGTAATAATATAGATGTATGGGCACCAGCCCTCACCAGGGTTCTAAATGCCGCAGTAACAACAGTAATGCCTTCCTCGTGGTCTACTGCTACCATTGTCCCAATTTTCAAGAAGGAGAAAGGGACAATCCTCATTGTTACCGCCCCATATCTCTTATTGATGCTACAGTGAAAGGTCTTGGTAGGGTCCCATTAAACAGGCTCTCTGATTGGGCGGATACCAATCGCATTATCTCGGAGGTGCAATATGGGTTTCGCATAGGTAAATCAACCACAGACCAGTGCCTTAACCTTTTTTTAATAATTGCGAAATACACAATAGCCAAACCTGGAGCTCTCTTCTTGGGCTTTATGGACCTCACCTCGGCTTTCGACCGGGTGAACCGTAGTAAACTGTGGAATCTGCTTGGTGACCTTGGGGTTGACCCGGTGATTATAATGTTTTAATGACCCTACACTTTAACACTACTGCCGTAGTCAGATACAAGCAGGAAGGGGAAATTACTGATCATTTTAAATGCTCAAGCGGGGTTAGACAAGGATGTATATTAGCCCCTTTTAATGTTATACATTGAAGGACTAGACTCAGCCCTGACAGCCCTACAGGCCAATACCCCTAGGATAGGTATGAGATCGGTCCCCGTCTTGCTGTATGCGGACGATGCGGTACTGCTAGCACAAACACCAAGGGGTTTGCAGGTCTTACTTGATGGGTTTGTGTCTTTCATGAACGAGATGGATTTGTCACCGAACCTAACCAAATCGTATATTATAGAAATTGGTAAACAAGCCAGTAGACACAATACCTATAAAGTTGGCACATACAGCTTAGCAAAGGTTCCGCCTTCTCTTATATGGGCATTTTATTTGATGGGAAACTTAATTTTAAATACCTGCAGGAGGGGAAGCTTTTGGACATGAAAAGATCACTGGGAGCAATTGCAAACTATGCCCATAGACTAGGTACATGGTCACAGGGAATAATCCTAAAGTTATATAACTCCTTCTGTATCTCCAAGGTCTTATATGGAATTGAGGTATGGGGGTACATGGTGTCCAACAAATTTCAAACTGTAGAAAATAAATATCTTAGGTGAATTCTTAAAGCACCCCAGCGCACACCCTCGTTCTCGGTACATGATGAATTAGGTACTAAGTAAATAATGGACTCAGTGGCTGTTAAACCTTTGCTATGTTGAGCGAAGATTTGGTCGAAAGAGGAGGCAGGTTTTAACTGATCAGTAATTCAGGACTGCTTCTCACTCGACCACGCGTTAAAAATCCCATGGTTAAGATACATTAAGGAAACCCTCACCGCCCTAGGCAGAGCAGACATGTTTTTCAGACACAAGAACGTGAAGCCACAAGACAAGAATATCATCAAAGAATTGTTTTTTTAAACACGCCACGGCTCACAGGGAGGAAAAGGAGCTTAGGAAACCTATGGTTAGAGCGCATGTCCTAGTAAAGTTGGTGCAGGGCATGGAGCCTTATTTATCGATTGTAACAAGTGCACACAATAGATTTTTAATCACCCATCTTAGGGGCATATTAACAAGGCGGTGATAAACAATTATCGCCGCATTTGCGGTCGTTTTCGGCCGAAAAGCGGCGATAATTATATCGCCTTATCAGCAAAGACACGCTATCGCGTGTTTTGCTGATTTTGCTCCCGTTTCCAGCACGCCTGACTTCGCATCGATAATGAGATGCAAAGTAGGCGTGTCTGTGGAAACAACATGGGTAAATATCGCGAAGGCAGCTTCGCGATATTTACAATGCGGGAAGCGATTATTTTAATCGCGTTAAGTATGCTTTAACGCAGGAATTTAACGTCTGTTAAATTCCTGACTAAGGCATACTTAACATGGGGGGTGGATTCTGTGGCTAAGACCACAGGCCCTATCATCTAGGATATCGCCGTTTTCCACCATGGAAAACGGCGATATCCACGCTATCTCTGAAATTTTTATCGCCTCGGCGATGCGCGTTGTTAATAACGCGCTAACCGGGCGATAAATTACAGAGATAGCCGGCGATAAATATGCAAGCGCTAAGCGCGCTTTGCGATATTTATCGCCGGCCCTTGATAATATGCCCCTTAGACTGAACCAGCTCCACCACCTACTGGCCTCCCCCTCTGGCTTTGTACCACACACAGAAGATAGAGGTCCCTGTGGCTGCAAAAATAGGTCTCCACAGGATACCCTACACTTCGCATTCTCTGTAAATATTTTATGTACCCTAGAAGATTGTTTTCTCAAAGGGCTTTCAAAGGAACTGAGATTTAGACATGCCCGTGTAGCTCTATTGTACCTACAGCTTTTGCCTAACGTTCGCACACTCTTTTGTGTTACCAACTTTTTAAGATCTGCATTAAGGTCAAGAAACTCTAGAGGTGACTAAAGTTTATAAGGATATATGTTAGATTGCACACTGCCATGCTGTTATAAATGTGATGAATTGTTAATGATAACTATGGCTTCTTTTATGGTCCTAATAGTAGCATCCGTGTTGCCCAACGTTTCTTGTAATCTTTGTCTACGGCTTGTATGATGTAGTTTCAACGTTATTAATTTTTTTTTAGGTATTTCAATAAGGTTAAGAAAGCCAGTTGTGAACAATGACTAAATGGACATTTCGCGATTTTGCACACTTGGCTGATACGCAGATAACAAATGAATTTTATATTGTCTCGAAGGGCTGGATATAAAGCAGACTTGAGGTTGATGCCTGCCAGAGCAGCACGTTGAACCACCCATTTCAAAGAACTCATAAATTGTTCAGCAACGCCATTTGCCTGTGGCTAGAGAGGTGTACTATTCTGATGTTTGATGTTGAAATGATTAAGAAAGTCTTTGAACTCTCTTCTATTGAAGGGCAGACCTTCATCAGATTTAAGAATGAAGGGATTACCCAATGTTGTGAAAATGTCATCTAGCCTCTTGATAACTCTGTCATGTGTGATTGATGATAGGTCTTCTACTAAAGGAAAATGTGAGGACTCATCAACAACTGCCATGACATGATGTCCATTATTGAGGGGCCCGAAGAAGTCAACTGCAAACCTCTCCCAAGCATGTTTAGGTAGATCAGACATGTTCAATAGATGCTGAGTCATTTTGGGAGATTTGCACAGATGACAAGCTTTAAGATCCCTTTCAACTTGTTCGTCATGAAGCGGGAACCACACTCGATCCCAGAGGGCTCTTCTAGCTGCAGCAATGCCATGATATCCTTTTGTGCCAGTTCAATAACTTGTTGCCTTAGGCTTTCAGGGATAACTATTCTTGCCCCTCTTAGTATGACTCATCATGTGTAACAGAAGGTTCTTCCTGAACATTCTTGTACTTCCAGTACTCAACATCATCTGTAAGAGGTCAAGTATGCTTCCTCCATGATTGTGTTGTAACGATTTCCTTGAGCTTATGCATGTCTTTGTCAGTATTAGTAGCTGTCAGACTCTGATCATTAGAAAGAACTGCAGGTACACTTGACCTTACTATGAAATTGATGTAGGCCTCAGCTGCTTTGGACGTTGTACTATGACACTGTAGTGGCACTCGTGAAAAGTAGTCTGCAGGATTTTGATATTACCCTGGTTTGTGCACAATAGTGTAATCATACTCCTGCAGATGCCACCCCCACCTCTCAATGCAAGGGGGTATCTTGGGTTTTGGATTTCCGAAGATGGTGAGAAACGCCTCATGATCCTTGACAAAGGTGAAATGTTTTCCGTACAGAAACACATGGAAGTGTCACATTACAGCTAAGCTTTCTTTCTCTGGTTGAGAATAAGCACGTTCAGTCTGAGATAGACTCCGGCTAGCATAGGCCACAATGTGTCTCTGAGCATCGGGTTGTCCGTTGTGTTGGGCAAGGATCCCTCCAACCCCTCCAGGCTTGCATCCACTACAATCTCTGTATGCAATTTTGGATCAAAGTAAGTCATTTCAGTTGCATTTCAATTGTGTGATTTATTTTCTTGAAACTTCAGTCACATTCAGATGACCATTCAAATGGAACATCTCGCTTTGTTAGTTCTCTTGGAGGGGCACTCACAGTAGCAAAATCACAAATGTACCTGGACCTGTAGCTGGCCATGCCTAAGAAGGATCGCAGCATGGTCACATCTTCTGGAGGGCAAGTAGAGATGCTTCTACCTTTTCGGGGTCATGAGTCATCACCTTTTCAGAGAAAATATCCCCCAAAAAGTAATTTTTAGTGAAATTCACACTTCTCTGCATTTAGTGTTTTGTCATGTTTCTTTCGTGTAGCCGCAAACACCAGTCTATTATCACTGTAGTTAAAAGCATGTGTGACAGGCTGAGTTATTCGACTAATGACATCTTTAAATATTTCTGCAGCTGAGGACACACCAAAACTGAGTCTTTTATATCTAAACAAGCCAACATTCATTGACAAAGTAGGAATGCATCTACAGTTTTCATCCAGTTCAAGTTGAGGGTAACCTTTTTTCAGATCAAGGCAGGAGAAAATGTTGCTGTTATGCAGCTGCACGGTCATGTCCGCAATATGTGGGCCTGGTAGTCTTTCTATTTCGATTGCTTTGTTGGCCTGTCCCATATCAACACAAATATGTAGTGAATCTTCACTGTCCTTTTTTAGCAGCACAACAATGGGCGAAATCCATGGCGTCGGACCAATGGAGTGCTCGATGAGGTCATGCTTTAGCAGTGCTTCTAGTTCTTTCTCAACAGTTTCCTGTAAGTGAAAAGCAATTCAGCGGTGTTGCTGTGCAACTGGGCGAATATCTTCATTAATATGAAGCAGTACCTTCATTGTCTTAAGTTTACCAAGTCCATGAAACAATGTAGGGAATTGACTTGCTGCTTCAGAATGAGCATTCAAGTTGTATTTAATAGAGATCAGTCCCATGTCAGCAGCAGTATCGAAACTTAATAGGCATGCACTCGATAAACTACCTGGGAGGACATGAATTGGTGCTTGCACTGTTGTTTTTTTGTGCCGCATGGTAGCCCCAAAGTATCCTTTGCTCTGCAAGGGTGTAGAAGCTGCCCAGGTGTACACCTTTGTTCTCCTCGATGGTGTGAGATGTGGTATCAGAGACAGTTCTTTGTACTTTTCTGCCAGCATGATGTTTATTGACTCACCACTGTCTGCAATTAAAGTTGTAGGGCAACCATTCACCTTGAGCATGATTTTAGGACAATGTCCAAATCAACTGTTTTGCTTCATGTGGCAATTCTTTTTAGATTTGTGTTTTTCCTTGCACGTGGCCAATCTTACATGTGCATGCCGGTCTGTGACAGATATCACCTTCGCACATCCATTCTCCTCATCATCGCTTGATGATGACGTCACCAAACCATTGGAAGATGAATATGATAATGATCGACTTTATATTATTTCCACTTGCCTTGTCAATGTGACCGTTTGGCCTTATGGGAGTGGCTAGAGTGATTCTGGAATTTTCTGGCGTCCATCTTCTCGTCTCTTTGTGACTCACTTAGTTTCTCTTTTGCTTTGCAAACCATTATGTAATGAATTTTCTTCCCACAGCCTTTGCACATTTGTCCAATGGCAGGACATTTACCTTCATGTGGATAGGAGAATCCACAGCGGAAACACAATTTATTTTTCTTCAGAGACATCATTAGGTAGGCCTCTGCCTTGTGTTTCTGCTAACTTTTAGAACTCAACACTGAATCATTTTGAGTTTTTCCAGCTTCCATATCAGCCGCTTGTCAATCAGCACGTTCCTCCAATCTTGCAGCCATGTGCACTTTCTCCAAATTGAGTGTTTCTCTTAGCATGTGTCATCAGACTGAATCGGAGAGGCAACCATCAATAACTCTAAGACGCATGGCTTCTTCATCATTGAATTAATTGAACTTGCAGTGCTTTATAAGCATATCAAGTCTCTCAACAAACTCATCCATCATCTCACCAGGTTGCTGTCTTGCTTGGATGAAAGTGTACCTTCCATAGTAGGCATTCGACATTGGATTGAACTTGGCCTCCAACGTCTTTCTTCATTTGACAGATACTTCATCAGCTTGTGATATCTTCTTTATCACTTCTTTTACTCCATCACCTGCAAGGTTCTTTAACTATTTTATGATCCTTTTGTGATCTCCTTCCTCTATAGTATCCATGAAGTCATCAAATGTTTAGATCCAGGCAGTCCATCTAGCAATAATATTCTGCTTTTTGACAGTATTGAATGGAGGCGGTGGTTTCAGGAGCGCGGTGGCTCCATATTTGGCGCTCTTTTCTTCAGCCATTTGAGAGTTTCAAAGCTTTACCTTTTGAATTGTACTGAAACCCACCAGCTGTCTATGTGTCCCCTTCTGCGGGGAACAACGGCTTCGTAAGCACAACCCTTGTGCTACGCCTGGGGTGTTATGGATGCCGCATGCTACTTTGAGCGCACCAGTACCAGCCAAGTCTCGATTGGAGATCGGGTGGCGCTTTTCTCCTTTGCTCCGGTGAGTACAGTTATACTTTCTGTACCTAGTTGTCTCTCTGTTTAGTGTTTTCTAGCACCTTCAGTTTATTAGTACCTTGTCGTCACTGTTTTTAACCTTTTCTGCTTTGTATCAGTGCAGGCTCTCTGTCATACTGTGTTATGCCAGTAGACTTTTGACAGACTTACTTACTGTGCTCCTCCATAGGGCCTTCACCTTCTTAGAGGGGCTCTCAAAAGCTGTAGTTTTACTTTGTTTCCACATACGCCAACTGTGGACCACTTCTTGGGATCCACGTGGCATGCACAAGCAGGTTGCTGGACGATGGAAAACTCTCAGGGAGAGCAGTCTTGTATCCTTGGGGCTACGTATCCCCTATTTCATCACCAGTTGTAGTGTCCTCCCCAGCCTAGAAGCATGTAACATACCCTGCCACACATGGAGCCCTGGTTTGCATGTCGTTATTCTTTTGCATGCAACCGTTAACAGAACACACTGTGTTAAAAACTTTATTAACCACAACAAGACATACACACCAGATTAGATAATACTTGTAAGGAGTCTGCCGAGGACCATTAGAGGCCTCATACACATAAATACAGAACAAGACAGACAATGGGGGGGATTTAGAGTTTGGCAGACAAGGTACTACACTGCAAACATGATGACGTACTCGGTCCAAGAACCTGACAGTCTGTCCCCCCTATTTATGCATAGGAGGATTGTCAGCTCTTTGTGGACAGAGCCATCATGGACTCCATTGGCAGAAAACCACCTTAAATGGCTCAATTGAGCACCATTGAAAACCTGGTGGTGAGGAACAGAAAAAGCAAAACAAAGACCCACACATCCTAGGAAAAAATTCCCAGGGTGTGTGGGTCATTAGTTTTTTTTTTTCAATAACATACGCGTTTGTTTTTGAAAATATTATTTTTTAAAGTTTGGTAGACAGGCAGCAAATCTGTCAGGAGCTGCCAATCAAACATTTTGTACCTTTGATTTGAACCCATGTGAGAGCAGTTCCTTTTAACTTACAGGGATGACCACTGGAACAGCGGTCATCACTAAATTGAACTGACTACCATCCATCAAGGTTAGTCATCGCCACCTTGGTGGACAGTACTCCATTCTCTAGGGACTAAATAAGTTCTCAACATTGTTGGTATATTCTTACACAGGCTCCATAAAATACACACCCAGAACAGCCTTTCATCATCAATCAGTCTGGCTCTCTACAAAAAATAGTGGTTTTCAAGTCTGCTAGTCATGTTGCTCTTACACAACAGTTCATATAATTCTATTTCCTTTTAATTTAATAGAAACATTATTATAGACTGATGATGATGCTGTTTATTTGAATATAGATAATATGTTCATTTCAACGTATCTTTCCAATAGAAAAGGAAATACAGAATAACGTATCGGATTTCCCAAAAGAGGGAATAGAGATCAGACGCAAGAGAGGGCTGACAATGGCTCTTTCTATGCAATAAATAGAGTTCATATGCCACTCTGTGATTTTATATTCAATGCAATGCGTAATTATTGAATATAGTGTCCAAACAGTGCAAACAATGTACATTTACAAAACGAATAGCTGTAGCATATTGATCCAGTTTTAAATCAGTTGCTAGGATACTGTTATGCACATTCGGTCTCAGTAAAAACCTCTGGCTGCAGCTGCCTGCCAGAAAAGTTACAAATAATGTCTTGGGAAAAGTTGAAGAAAACTAGTAAATTTTTATACATTTAATAAAAGATCAATAATGTTGTAAAGCACACACGAAAAGAGAGTGTTCAGTACATGAACAGCCAATGTGACATGCATCCACATGAAGCAACAGATTAAGCAGAAGTCAGCCCACAGGAGAATGACTAAACTTTATATCTGGTGTTGAAATACAGCAGGAAGATTCACCTGATCACCAAATTAATTTTGGGAATTTATTACTCAAAAGGTAAAAATATTTAGAAAAATTAAACTGTAAAAAAAACTTGAAATCTAAGCCTCTGCATTATAAAATGTGTATGCTCACTCAAAATATAAAGGCACCCTCTGTGAAAGTCAAATGTAAAATTATTTTTTTTGAAAAATGAAGGCAATTTTTTTTATTTTAAATATATTGGAGGGGTCTGCCCTTGTGCTGAATGAGCCGACCCCCTGTGGGCCAAAATATTCTTTACAAAATGAAAGAAATGGTCAGGAGGTCGGCCAGCATGGCATATGGGCCAACCCCTTTCGGCCCCAATTTATTTTTGAAATATGTGTTTTTCCCTAAGGGATCTATCATGTGCTCCCCAGGGAAAACACAAATTTCAAACAAAACAATTTAATTAGTGGGTCAGCCCCCCTATCATACAGGTCTACCCCCTTTGGGGCCATATATATATATATTATTCAACCGCAATTCTCCCGTCCTGGGAATTGCTTTAAACAAACGAGCGCACTCTGGAGAAATTAAACTTTTCAGTTGTTTATTCCACGTAACCAGGATGAGCGTTTCGGCACGGTCGCCTTCCTCAATGTCAACAATTAATAACATTCTGTCCATGTTTTAAATAAAGTTTTGTAAAGCAAGCTAACCGGAAGTCAGTGACAGTGAAAGTGTCCAACAATACACATTCTGCTAATTATCAGGATAACGTGGCGGCCATCTTAGAGAGTCTAATTCTCTAAACATACATAGGGTGATGATCTTCTAGTTGAAACATAAATCATTTTTCAAATTGATATAACCACTTTGTTGTCAAAAGAAATGCACACCCTAAGTAAATATATATTCATCATATGTGTGTCTACTCCAAATTTCTTACAAACGACATAAAATGTCATATCTACTTTACCATCATTATTTTGCCCTGTATGGGCCACAGCAGCCACTGTCCTTATTATGCACATAACAATTAAATAAAAATGAAAATTATAATAACAATTTAAAACAGATCTCGGTGCAGCCCCAAAAAAGCTGCAAGAGCAATCTAAGAGCAAAATCAAGAACTATCCCACGCTCTCCGCATGATGGCATTGACACGTTCCAGGAGACGGTGATTGAAGACCTAAAAAAGCTGCAGGAGGAGAGATTTAATGGAAGGAAAAGGAACCTATCCAAATAACAGTGGCAAGCCATCATGAGCCTTAACCCCTTCGGTGCTCATGACGAGCTCAGCTCGTCATGCTGTGCAGTGCTCGTGTGCGCATGACGAGCTGAGCTCGTCATGAACCCGTTCACTCAATGAAACGCCCCGCACAGGGCGAAAATCGGCCGCGCACCGAAGGGGTTAAAGAGGATGACTCAATTATAATCAAGCCCTCAGATAAGGGGGCGGAATGTCGTAATTTTGAATAAGGAACAATATGAAGATGAAGCACTGAATCTCTGTGGAAGAGCGAACATTACACTACCATCACCAAAAGAGAATATGAAAACAGCATTGCATCATTTTATGAACTGGTGACTAAATGGAGAGATGAAGGCGTCCTTGAATTGGAAGACAATACATTCCTAAATTGCGAGTACCCAGAGTTGGCAACCTTTTACCATCTTCCGAAGGTCCATAAAAGTAGAAACTTTCCACCGGGATGTCCAATAGTGTCCTCAAAGAACAGTCTATTGGAAAACACTTCAAAGTACATAGACTATTCTATTTCTCCGATGGTCAAAGATTTAAGTTACTACATACGGGACACAAAGGATTTCTTGAGAATTATTGAAGGGACGCGATGGGAGCCAGATATGTTGCTCATAACATTAGATATTACAAGTTTGTATACTTGTATTGAGCACGATAAAGGCCTGGAGGCCGTGAAATTCTTTCTAGAGAAAAGACCCTTAAAATTTCAAGACCATAATCAACTGCTAATCGAGTTAATTCAGTTCTGGCTTAATAACAACATTTTTACCTTTGCAGGACAACTATATTTGCAGAGAAAAGGTACCGCTATGGACACGTGCTTCGCCCCCAGTTATGCAAATCTTTTTGTTGGCTGGTGGGAGAAGCATGTGGCCTGTGCGGGTGCAAATGAGAGGTGGGTGGAGAGCGTAGTCTTATGGGCACGCTATATCGATGATCTTTTTATCATATGGCGCGGCACCCAAGGAGTTGCGGAGGAATATATAAAATCATTAAATGAGAATGAGTTGAATTTAAAGTTCTTTCACTGTCACTGACTTCCGGTTAGCTTGCATTACAAAACTTTATTTAAAACATGGACAGAATGTTATTAATTGTTGACACTGAGGAAGGTGACCGTGCCGAAACGCGTCTGTCATCCTGGTTACGTGGAATAAACGACTGAAAAGTTTAATTGCTCCAGAGTGCGCTTGTTTGTTTAAAGCAATTCCCAGGACTGGAGAATTGCGGTTGAATAATTGATTCCACAAAACTACCTTGTGGAGAGCGGCACCCGCGGCGTGTGGAGCGATGGCGGGTGGAATGGAGTTGTGGCATATATATACATATATCTATCTATATATATATATATATATATATATATATTGACGCTCACGGTAAATGAATACCAGCATTCACAGGAGCAGATTAACCCAGATTTTATTGGGATAAAAGTAAGCACAGATGCGTTTCGGCAACCGCCTTTCTCAATGATAGCGGGCGCCAGGAAGTGACATCAATAAATATCATTCAATTCATTGGTTATTCACAAAATTCATCAACATAAATGAACGACTCGATAAATTTCTTGTTCACCAGATTTTTGTGGTGCGGCCATCTTATAACATGCATTTAAATCGCATTTTATCATACCTCATATATTGTTGTATAAATTAGATTATAATGTGGGGATCAATCATCATTGTGCCCTGTATGGGCCCATTTATACATGCATTAATATGGATGCCCAAATCCAGCACATCAATGTTGCCACAACCTGTTATTTTACCTTGTATGGGCTTAACGCACCCAAATATCATGTTTCCTTGATCCCGTACAAATATATCTCATACTGCCAAAGAGCAAACATTGTATGACACTGCCCTTACGATATCATATATTGGCCGCATTCTGGTCCGTCATACTTTATAAAAGATATTACTCAAACTTCTCGATCTCTATAGTGCAGTGGTTAAAAGACTATTACTGTGCATTCTTCATTTACAAGTGTATTGCCAGTTCCTCCCCACTATTTAACCCAGTTGGAATCTTGGTTTGAATATCAATGATGTATCTTGATTCTAGTCTACGAAGCATTAACAGTCCATCTCCACCCCTTATATCCTTTGGTACATGATCCACACAAAAGAACATCAGCAGATCCTTATTGCTGCCATAGCAAGATTCGAAATGCCTTGCCACCGGATACGTAACATCTTTGGTGGCAACAGCTCTGAGTTATTCGAGGATCCGCACTTTAGTTTGGTGATGGTGCTCCCAATGTATCTCAATTCACAAGGGCACACTAGACAGTACACTGTATAACTGGTATTACAGTTCATAAACTTTGTAATTTTCCTTGGCATCATAAGACCTTGTACATCATATGTCAAGACTTTGTGGCTATTCTTACAGGCCTTACATTTGCCACATGGGAAGAAACCTTTTACACTATCAAAAACTGTTTACCTATCATCCTGTGAAAAATGACTTCGTACTAATTGGTCTTTCAATGATCGTGCTTTTCTGAATGTTAACAGGGGATAAACTGGTAAATCTCCCCCTATTATTGGATCAGAACTCAAAATCTGCCAGTTTCTTTGTAGCGATTTTCTAATGTCACCTGCATTACTAGAATAGTTGGTAATCATTCTAAATTCTTTTTGGCCTTCTTTTTCCCTTTATCCTTGCGGTCTGATTCTCATTCAAGAGATCTAATCTCGGTTTGTCTTCCACCTTCTTCTTCACCTTATCCAAGACTTCTATTGAATACCCCTGATTTTAAATCTCTCAATACTTTCAGCTGCTGCCACTTGGAAGTCGCACTCCCTTATACAGTTTCTCTTTATACGTAATAGCTCTCCATATGGGATGCTATTTTTCAACCTATCTAGGTGGCAACTACTGGCATGCAGCAAGGAATTTCCCTGCTGTGGGCTTCCTATGCAGGGTCGTACATAGTCTACCTTCAGAAGTAAAAACCTTTACGTCTAAAAAATGTACTGATGTTCTACTGATCTCCCCCGTAAATCTGAGGTTAATGTCATTGTTGTTTAGTACATTCAGGTAGTCGTTAGCCAATTGTTCCGTGCCTCTGTATATAATGAATAAACCGTCAATATACCTGCTCCAGCTGATAACATTGCTGGTTCATTCATCATTGGTGTCCGACCAGGCCACCCGCCTCTCCCACCACCCCACAAATAAATTTGCGTAGCTCAGGGCTAAGCAGGTGCCCTTGGCCGTACCCTGTATTTGATAAGAAGTTGATCCTGGAACAGGAATATATTGTTATTCAAACAGAAGTCAACAAATTCCATCAACATGATATTATGCTCCATGAATTTCAATGAACGTCCATTCAAGAAATAGCTGACCGCTTCTAGGCCACTCTTGTGTCCAATGCTCGTGATATAGACTAGAGATGTCAAGTGTAATCATCACAAAGTCCGGTTCCCGAATCACTCCCTCGATTCGCTTCAAAAAATCTTTAGTGTCCCGAACATATGAAACCAATTGAATCACATGCTCAAACAAAGAATGATCCACATAGATAGACATATTCTCAGTGAGACTTCCCTGCGAGGACACTATCAGGAGTCCAGGAGGGTTCGTTCTGTTCTTATGAATTTTGGGTAAGTGGTAAAAGGTTGGTAAACGTGGATGAGGGCAGCTAAGAAAAGTTTGTTCTTCATTTTCTAGCATGCCTTTTTGACGCCATTTGTCAATCAACTTATGATATTCCTCAATGCTACTTTAATATTCTTTCCTTGATATCTTTATATAACTAGTAGTATCTTTGAGTTGTTTGAGCGCTTCTTTATGATAGTACTCAGATGTCAAAAGCACTATAATACCCTCTCTATCTGATGGTTTACAAACGATTGACTTGTGATTTGTCTTCCTGTAAGCACCCGCTCGTGAGACACACATTTCCCTAAAAAAAATATTAGTAGGAGGTTTGTACAGATCCCTCTTCATCCATTGGCCTGTTGTGTCATTCACATTTTTCTACCACCCTGTGCAGAATGGGGCAAAAGTAATTTCCTGAAGGCAAAAATCTACCTTTAACTCATGAAGCACACATTAAGATTGTAGCCCATGCAACTTTGTGGGCAGACGTGCTCCTTGTAAAAATTCACAGTGCTATGACTCACAATATAGTAGCCAACTGGAGAAGTAGCTGTTACTTCTGCTGGTGGTCAACTTCACTGTTAATCATAGCACTGAGAATTTTCAGAATGAGTACACCTGCACACAAACTAGAAGACTTCAGTTGCAGGGGCTATGTTAATTTTTATTACATGAGAACATAGGTAGATTTTTGCCTTCAAGATATTACTTTTATACTGGCAGTGGCCTAGCAGCTCCCCCCAACAATAAAGTTTTGCATAAACCATGACAAATGTATGCTGTGTTATTGGGTATGTGGCAAGGTGAAATAATACTGTGCCTTTTTTTTTTTATTGTCTTTGGAGAGCCTGTATCTGCATTGAATAAGCTAAGTGTTTTTTTGTTTATTTCCTGTTGCACACATTTCACAGATGCACAGACCCACCAACTGATTTATACTCATACTTCTGCCTTCTATGGAAGATAGTGTTTTAGAAGGAAGCTTTTAGACAGACACCAGAGATGGCGTCTCGGTGGACTGCTGCCCAGGCCCTAACTCGATTTATCGAGGACAGCTCTGAGGCAGGATCAGACCCTGAGACAGCATCTGAGACCATGGAAAATGGAGCAGAATCTGGAAGTGATTTTTCAGTCGGCGGAGTTCCATCCTATGATTCGTCTTCCAGCAATTCTGCAGAAAATGGTCATGGCAGTCATGATGTCCCTTCACAAGCACAGTCTGTGCAGCGGAGTGATCACAGGAGGCTAGACCAACCCAGAGAGCAGGAAGCCCCTGAAGCAGATCAATTGTTCACTCCTCTCCGCGTATCAGGGACATAGCGGCTTTCAAAGGAACTTTCAAATAGGATCCATAACATTGTAGCCCACTTTCCAAGAGCTGCTTTTAAATGATTAATGGACCACCCTTCTGAGCCTGTGGCTTGAGGCTATCTCTGTTTCATTTATAATCCTCACAATCATTGTTTTTTAATGTAAGTTTCTAATTTTGGAAAATAATTCAGTTGCATTTCATTTTCTTTATCTTGTTTTGAATATTAACATCATACCGGTCGTCTGACCGACCTGTCGCTACTAGCTTCAAAACTATTTTTGTGGTTGTTTGTAACAATTCTGTTCAGCATAGCTTTCCAATTGTATTTCGAGAAGGGTTTCAAGACAGCTGACCCACATTTGTCAGTAGATGACTTCAAAAGCATCAGCAATGGGATATTCAACTGTATGTTATTTGCAATTAAACAGACAACTTCGGTATTACAGATTTAATTTTGTTTAGAAGTTTCCCGTTCAGAAGAATAAACTTTCTTGATTGTTCAAACTTGATGTACCTTCCGTTAGAACACTCATCGTTGCTAGCTCCAGGAGTAAAATAACTGTTGGATAATGGAATGGGTGGCAGGGATATGGATTTGTTATTTGTTAAATCCAGCTAGATATGTATACTGGTGCATGAGCAGAAAAGAACCTCAATAGTTTAGTTCTGACTGCCCACATCAGCCCACCTCTCACTTTTCCACTACAGGTTGGCTTTGCTCAGGTGGAGAGCACTTTAGATGAGCAGGCCTTGACTGGCATTTATTCCATCAGGCATTTCACTTGGGCGCTGGTGCCCTTAGAGGACGGTTTTGAAAGCCCTGGGCCGTAGCTGGTGCCTCAGTCTATTCCCTAGCTCTCCAAGATTAATTACAGCACATTGAGGAATGAGGAGGCTTCGAGAAAGTGAGATTAAGAGAAAGAGAAAGAGAGGTCAGAGATGGAAAAGAGTGAGAAGTGAGAAGGAGAGAGAGAAAGAGAGAGAGAGAGAGAGAGAGAGAGAGAATGGGTGGATGGGAAGAAAGAGACAGAGCCAGGAAATGAAGGGACAGGGTGTTGTTTGGGCATTTTTACCAGGGCAACTTTTTGTTCCCAGTCTAACCCTGTAGCTGATCAGGTTTCTAGAAGTGACAAAAGAAGTTTAGTTCTAAAATAGCTTCTTCTTTACCACTTACCTTTCTGAATATATGCTACTTTTATTTATTTATTTATTTAAAGTTTTGTATAGCGCGAACATGACCCAATCGGGTATCAGAGCGCTTTACACATGGGTTGTGGAAAACAAAAGGCAGATATCAGCAGGATCAAAGTAAGGCAATATACATCAGGAACAAAGTTCAAAAGTAAGCAATATACAACAGGAGCATTAATGACATAATGGCGGGCGACAATGGGCCATAACAGATGTTAGGTAATAGCTAAGACAGCTAAGCAAGAACGAAGGGAAGAGGAGAAAAACTTCTAGTTCAGCATCGTGTTCATTAGTAGGGTTTTATCTTCCCTTTTGAAGGCAAATGTTGAGGGAATCAGTCTTGTTTCCATGGGTAGGGAGTTCCAGATTCTCGGGGCAATGCCAGAGAATGTACGGTTGTAGGTTTCTAGTTTTTTTAATTTCTTCGGCTTAAGCAGCAGTGTGCCGGTGCTCCTTGAGGGCCGGGTGCTACCAGAGAGTTCGAGCTTATTTGCCAGGTAGATTGGGGTGTTGAAGTGTAGTGCTCTATGTGTCATACACACAATTTTTAGCTGGATCCTAGCCTCAAATGGAAGCCAGTTGAGCGATTTCAGGTCCGGCGAGATGTGGTTGGTTTTCTTGGAACCAGTGATAAGTCTAGTCGCAGCATTTAGAGATGCTCTTATGGGGGCTAAACTAAGTTTCGGCAGTCCACATAGAGTAGCCCTGCCGTATTCAAGTCTGGAGATGACTAGTGCTTGCACCGCCGATTTGAAATCCTCTTGGGGAAGGTAGGGTTTGATTTTTCTTAGTATGCTCAGCTGGAAGTTCGCTCCTTTGGTAGATGCTCTGATGTGATCTTGCATGTTTAGGTTCTTATCTAGCACAACTCCCAGGGATTTCGTGGAATCAATGATGTGTGGTGTGCAGTTGAGAGCAGTGAGGTTACTTAGATATTTCACAACAGTGGGGGTTTGCCTGGTGGGTGAAATGAGAAGGAATTCTGTTTTAAGGGTGTTGAGTTTGAGGGTTTTGAGCAGGGTTCCGTTGAGTGACTTGATATCTTCGGGGGAGGATATTTTCATGTAGAGTTGGGTGTCATCCGCATACATGTGATATTGGATGTTGGATGCTTTGAGGATTACAGTTAGTGGTTCAATGAAGAGGTTAAAGAGCGTGGGGGAGAGTGAGGACCCTTGGGGGACACCCAGAGTGCAGGGACTGGAGTTGGATAGAGACTGATTGGATTTGACTCTTTGCGTTCTGTTATTGAGGAAAGAGGCAAACCATTTCAGTACCGTGCCAGAGAGCCCCATCCTGCATTCCAAGAGTTTAAGTAGGTTGTCATGTTTGACAGTGTCAAATGCAGCAGAGAGATCGAGTAGTATTAGCAGGCAAGCTTCAGTCTGGTCTCGTAAAGTGAGAGCATCATCCACAATATGCGTGATGGCTGTTTCAGTGCTTTGGCCAGTGCGGAAGCCCGATTGAAATTGGTCAAGAAGTTGGAATTGCTCAATGTGTTTGCCCAGTTGTTCATGTACACATTTCTCAAGGAGTTTTGCAAGGGTAGGGATGTTAGTGATTGGTCGGTAGTTATTCAGGTCTTCAGGGTCCGCCGTGGGTTTTTTGAGAATATGGAGCACTAGTCCAGCCTTCAGGCAGTCAGGGATCTCCCCTTGAAGAAGGGAGGCGTTGATGATCTTGGACCATAGCGGGACTAGTGATCCTATCATTTCTTTAAAGAAGTTGGGGGGAAGTGGGTCATTGAAGTGATTTGAAGGTTTCAGGGTCGAGAGTACATTGAGTATGGCATTGTCATTGAGGGGTGTGAATTGATTCCAAGAGGCATTGTTTTGGGGGGATAGACAGGGAGGTGTGGGGGGGGCGTGGGTAATGAGGAGTCATGAGAGGGTGCGAGTTCAGTTAGAGCAGAATTAAGATGAGAGGGTGAGAGTTTGGTTAGAGCAGAATTAGGATGAGAGGGTGAGAGTTCGGTTAGAGCAGATTTTAGATCAGAATCGATCTTCCTAGCCTTTTCGAGGAAGAAGTCAGCAATAGCATCACAGTTTGGCTGGGGGCAGGAGATGTGCTGAGGTTGGATAGGAGTGTTATTGGATTGTAACTTAATCAGCTCAAATAGCCGTTTCGGGCGATTTTTGGCTTTGTCGAGTTGGGATTTGAAGAAGGTTGCTTTTGCCATTCTAAAGATTTTTCTGTATCTACTTCTTTTTAGTCGAAGAGTTTTTAGATGATCGGTGGATCTCCAGGCACTTTCTGCTAGTCTCAGGATGCGTCTGTTAGCATTTAGGCTGTCGTTGAACCATGGTTTGGAGTCTTTGATGGGTATTCTTTTTAGTTGAAGGGGGGCAGTTGCGTTTAGGGCCGACAGCATGGCGTTGTTATAGTGCTCAGTGAGGTCGTGAACGTCGGCCATGTTTTCAGGCGGCGGTAAGGAGATATTGCAGTGTGATATGAGGTCATTTACATTTGTATTATGGAGCGGTCTTTTCCACTGTTTTTGTTTTAGTGGTTGTGTATTTTTGGCGATCCAACTTTCCAGGATACGGAAGTTGATATAGTGATGGTCTGACGAGTCGCAGGGGAGAATAGATTTGAGATTAATGGAGTTGGGATTGGAGATGATTAAATCAAGGGTCGCGCCTAAGTTGTGCATGGGGCTGTCGCAGAATTGGGTCAGGGAGAGATCAGTTAGATAGTTTTTGAGAGTGTTAACCGCCTGATCATGCGGGTCATTCCAATGGAGATTGAAGTCACCAAGGAAAATCTGGGAGCTGTGCCGGCCAAGGTTGGAGGAGATGGTTTCCATAGTTTGTTCAATTAGAGGGAGGTTGTCTCCTGGGGGGTGGTAGAAGATGTGCAGGCTGCAAAGGGGTCTATGTGTGTTGGAGATGTCTATGCATAAATATTCGCAGGAAGAGAGATTAGCTGAAGGGGACTGTTTTGCTGAGAGAGAGTTATGGTAGATACAGGCGATGCCACCTCCCGATTTCTTAGCTCGATCGAGTCTGATAATGTTGTGGGTGGGGGGGACTAGAATATCCAGGATGGGGCGTGAGGAGTCGGTGAGCCAGGTTTCGGTGAGGATAAGGAGGTCAAGTTCTTGCGCAAGGATGAGATCAGCGAGGCCGTGGCATGTTTCACCGCTGATCTACAGTTGAGTAACATGCATTTCAGGTAAGATTTGTGGTCAGTGAGTGAGGGCTGCGTCAAGGGGATCTGCAAGAGGTTGTTAATGTTTAGGGCATTGGTGTTGCGTCTGAATGCTCTATGAGGGTTAGCTGTGATGCTCTGGATAGCCTCCCTGTTGCCTAGATTGGGGTAGGTCAAGCCAGGGGCAGTTAGAGGGGCGGTTAGTGAAGTTGTAGAAGGGGCTGTGATGTACGGATGAGGGTTGTTGTAGGCTCTGAGGAGGGAGAGAATATCAAGTTCAGCTAATTGATTTTTGGATCTGGCGTGTCTGGATGTGGCGTTAGGGTAGGGGGTGGTAATCCAGTTCAGTTCTGGGTGTTTTAGCCCGGGGTCACTCGGTAACAAAGTGGAAGGCGGTGGAAGATTATGGTGGTGTTGGGTCCTATGCAGGGTCACCTGCGAGGTCATATTGGAAGAGAGATCAGAGGCCAGCTCCTCTGTGGTGATAATGAGATTTTGAATGACATTTTTGAGAATTAGAAGTTCGTGGTTTATTTCCTTGAGCTTAGCAGCAGGATCAGATTGTGGATTGTGGGGCATATCATCAACAATCAGCGATAAATATCGCAGAGCGCGCTTAGCGCGATTTTGTTTAACGCCGGCTATCGCCCGATTTGATCTCCGAGATATCGCGTTATTTACAACGCTTATCTCCACGGCGATGAAAAATCCAGCGATAGCGGCGAAATGCAGGTTTATCGCTGTGAATCCAGCGATAAACCTGCATCGATAGGGGAATCCTTGGTGATAGGGAGATGTGGATTTAGCCGTACAATCCACCTCCCATGTAAAAGATAGTCAAGTCAGGATTTTCACAGACGTAACATTTCGGCGATAACCGGGGTTAGCGCGGCTTTTAATATCGCTATATGTGTCCTGGGCGGGCTTGTAAATACCGTGAAGGACAGATAGCAATATTTTTAATGTTGTTTTGCTAGGGTACGCCTACTTTGCATCTCATTAGAGATGCGATGCAAGGCGTAAGGAAAACCGGTGCTAAGACAAGGAAACGCGCTAGCGTGTCCTTGCTAATACTGCGATGCTATTATTGCCGCTTTTTGGCCGAGTACGGCCGCTAAAGCGGCAATAATAGGCTTGATAATATGCCCCTGTGTCTCTTGTGGAGAGGGGGCGGGGGGTTGTTCACTAGGGAGGGCGTAGGTGAGTTCAAGGCAAAGGGACGAGGAGGAAGGTTGACATCCGCTGAGGGAGAGTTCCATCTATGATGTATTGGAGAGCAGGGTGTGTGGATATTCACTAGGGCGGGCGTAGGCGCATTCAAGGCAAGGGGACGAGGGGGAGGGGGACGTCAGCTGAGGGAGATTTCCATCTCTGATGTGCGGGAGAGCAGGGTGAGTGGCCGCTGGAAGGGAGGTTAGGGGGAACTGGGTTCCTGGTGGAACAAAGGTGGGCCAGCTATGGAAAGAGGGAGTTATGTAGGATAGGGCTAGTAGGAGAGGGAGTGGGGGAGGTATAGGAGAGGTTATTTGCGCTAGGGATAACAACTGCTGCAGCAATGTGGGCATGTGGTTGGATGTTTCGGAGCCCTGTAGTTGGGACTGAGGCGCCATGGTTTGGCTGAGCTAGGGCCCTGTGAGTGTTGAGCGGGGTGTGTGGGGCAGTCATCAGGTGGTTGTGGGATACCAGAGAGGGATCAGGGTGGTCCTGGGTCAGAGTAAGGGGAAGGACGTTCCTAGAGTGGGTAAGGGTGTCGCTTTGGTCCAGCGATTTTTTAATGAAGGCGTATCTGTCGTCAAAGATGTCCAGGTTGCGATCGGTGGCCTGAATTAGTATAGTACCATTGTTGTAGATGGATATAATAGCGTTTGCTCTAAATGTGGGTGATGTCACAGCCAGTAGTCTAAGACCATGAGGAAACTTTTTTGCCGAGGCGATTCTGAGTAAAGAATGCCATTCTCCACTGAGCTCTTCTTTTCGTATAAAAGATCAAGTCGCTAGTAATCGCACCTTTTGATTGACAGAAGTAGGGATCAGAAATAAGGGTTTCTGGGTTAGCTTTGAGTAGTCTATGTTTCAAAGATTTAATTGCGTTTTTGGAGAGATTGGTCGGATACTTAATTATGTAACTATTTGTACCAAACTTTACTAGTCTGGAGTCAATTATGCACTGAGTGCGGGGGAAAGATGGAGAGAGATTAGGTTACACGGAAAAGAAGAGAGGTTGGAGTGTACAGGATTCAATGTGTAGTCCTCCCTGAGGATGTGTCATGTAAAACAAGACGGGATCCAGAGATGGCCTTGGATTCATGCTAGTGGTAATAATGGCAACAGTGATATGGTCTCCATAAGGGTGCGTTTGGTTAATGATGTGGGATACGAAGAAATCCGCAGCTAGTCCCTTAATAGTCAGTTTGCGGGATAATTGAGGTCTTTCGGCTCAGACCAGGGGAGTAAGGTTTAAACCAATGTCATTTATGTAAAATGGAGCATATCTAAAGAGCTTTGTGTGAGGTGGTGAGGTTAGGGTAGTGCCAATGCTATGAATGGCTAGGGGGTCCAAGAGGAGTGGGACTTTGGCGGCAGGGGCCAGGGGGCAAGGAAGGCGAGATAGCGTGTGGGCCTCAAATCTTGTCTGAGACTATTGGGCTGGGGGCAGGAGATCAGGGAGCAACCTTTTTATAGAGTTCAGAGATGTGTGGTAAAGCGGTCGTGAAAACAGCCATGTTAAAGCAGTGATCATGCGGTAGAGGGTTCAGGAGATCAGGGAGCAGCCTTTGATAGAGTTCAGAGATGTGTGGTATAGGGGTCAAGAAATCAGCCTTGTTAACGCAAAGATCAGGATTATGCGGTAGAGGGTTCATGAAGTCGGTCCTGTTATTACAGTGAGCATGGGCGATTAATATCAAGAGATCCGGATTATGAGGGTTCAGTGACAGGAAATCGTCCCTGTTGTTACAGTGATGGGCAGGGGGTGGTCATTTTAGAGTGTTCGAGAAAGTGAGGAATAGGGGTCAAAAGCAAAGCCCTGTTATAGCAGTGATGGGCAGGGGGTGGCCATTTTAGATAGCTCAGGTTATAGAAGCGATGGGGAGGGGCGGCCATTTTAGATAGATCAGGTATTAGAGTCATGAGATTGGGCTTGTTATTAAAGTGATGATATGAGAGATGAGCGGGGAGCGGGCATATTAGAGTGTTCAGGGTTGTGAGGAATAGGGGTCCAGAGATCAGTCCTGAAACTACGGTGATGAGGATTATGAATCGGGCACTTACCCCATCCTCCGCGTGGAGTATCAGTTCAAGGTAGGGATCATCAGTACCGTAAGCCTGAGGAGCGTGAGACCAGGCAGCTCGCTGCGTCGGGGGAATGCACTCTGTAGACTTAGTCAGCAGATGGAGGCGGGAGCGGCCGCAGGCACCAATGCTATAGAGACGGTGCCCAAGTGCTGCGGAGGCCTAGTCAGCGGCGGCCAGTTCACGCCCGGGGGGCGAGGGGTACAGAGGACACAAGGCTCGGCAGAACATAAGCCACACAGAGTTACGTAGCGTTAGTCACAGTAGCACAGTGGCATAGTCACAGTACGTTACGTAGCGGGAGGTCCATCCGGTGGTTAGCACCACCGGAGTACTGTACATCAGTGTCCCATTTCAGTGGAGGTCGATCTCGCGGGTCCGACTCATGGTGGGGGGAGGTGAAGTGGCTAAGAACCCGGAGGAAGAGTGACGGTCAGATGAGGTCGATCTCGTGGGTCCGGCTCGTGGTGGGGGGAGGCGAAATGGCTAAGAACCAGGGGTAAGAGTGACGGGCGAAATCAAACGTGGAAGTCGCAGTGTAGGTGGGGTGCCAGGAAGCAAGCCTCCCCACTCGTACGGAGATCGTCGGCTGCCTGGATCATCATGGAGATAGTGAGCAAGAGCAGTCTCTGGGACTGGAGAGAGCAGCAGGGAACCAGTGAGCGAGAACCGACAGGAGAACAGGAGAACAGACAGGATGGTAACAAAAAGTGGCTTGGTGATGAGTGTTAGGAGGTCCGACCGACATCAGACATCCGGTCCTCGGGGAGTAATGGTCGAATCGTCAGGATAGCCACTGCATCGGGGAGTAATGGCCGAATCGTCTGGCCCCACGTCCGAATCATGGGCGAATCGGCTCCGTGCCGGATGGGGCCTTCACAGACCTTGTTTCCGTCACAGCTGGTGTCGCCTCATCCGTTGGCCTAGGTTTGTGCGGGGGGAGGGCACATCGGCTGTGGGTGCAGGTCAGCTTGGATTAGTGAGGAGTGGCGGGGAGGCAAACCGGCACCAGACGTCCGGTCCCGTGATCCACGGCTGGGCCAAGAGGGGCTGCAGGCTTCAGCCACGGAAATTCAGATCCAAGTCGTCGGATGCCCACAGCAGCGAGGCAAAGGGGGTATGACCAGGAGGGCAGGACGGCAGCTCAAACGGCTCGAGGTCGAACCATCCCTTGGCCTAAGGATGTGCGGAGGGCACAACAGCATCAGGTGTAAGTTGGCATGGATTGGTGAGGCATAGCAGGCGGGCAGACCGGCAACAGACGACCGGTCTCCTGAATCACGGAGATAGCCAAGATGGCAGCGGGCTTCAGCCTCAGAGTGCCAGGTTCGAGTCGTCGGAGGCCCCCAGCAGCGAAGCAAAAGGGGGGTAAACCCAGGAGGGCAGGTCGGCAAAGTCAGACGCCTCGACGGCGAGAGTCGTGCACGATCGGCAGCAGCCGTGGGGGCCGAATACGCTCCGTGCAGGCTGGGGCCGTCTCACCTCGTGGATCTGTCTCCCCAGTAATCGACACAGCCCGTGGCCTAGGGATGTGCAGAGGAAGGGCAGATCTGCATCGGGTGTAGAGCGGTGGCGCGGGTCGTGTAATCAGGGCTCGTCCGGCGAGGGAGATCACTTCTGTCAAGACCGGAGAAGGGACGAGTGTCGTCGATCCCGGTGGGCACAATCATGCAGAGAGCGTCGGGTCCGATGAGTCGGGGCTCTGACGGTCCTGGGAGAGCAGTTCAATTCAGCAGCAGGTAAGCGGCGTCAAAAGCACATTTTCAGTTTTCCGAGTGTAGAATGTGGTAGATAGTTGAAATCTGTGGATGGATGGCTGGTTATAGCAGGGATATATACCGATAAGGTAATCCCCAAACTGGGAGCTCTACGTAAGTGCTCCTACCTCAGCGGCCATCTTGCATTGCAGCTACTTACTCATTGCAATACAATCGTGTCCATGACTGTGATTTGTGCAGAGATTTGCATCAAGGTAAAGTTAGCAATTGATTTTTGCAACCACTCTATTTATGAATGTGATACACATTTTCCTTTGCAAACTGTGCTAGAAAAGTAGCACGGACAAAGGTACTACACTTTTGTTTGAGTAAGGTGATTGGGAGTCTAGTAGCAGAAGATCAGAAGGGGTTTATGAAAGGTAGGCAGATGCATCAATTTAGTCATGAGCTTATAGGCACAATTGATCTGGCTGTGGAGTATAAATTACCCCTCGCTATCATCACACTTGATGCTACTAAAGCCTTTGATAGGGTGAACTGGCAATTTCTGTACTCTATGTTGAATCGTTATAATATGGGGGAAAAATATTGCAGGGCTATACAGGGGATATATAATGCCCCTGTGGCAAAGTTTTGTTGAATGGGAACTTAACTCCAGGTTTTAGAATAAATGGGGGACCAGACAAGGCTGCCCCCTCTCTCTGCTTTTATTCAACTTATATATTGAACATTTCGCAGGGAAGATTAGGATGGAACAACAAATCTCCCCTTTCGTGTATGGCTCTTGGCGGAATTTTTTTTTATACTCTGATGACGTTATGGTTTATACACAAAACCTGGCGCCAACTGTGGAGAGCTTAAACCGACTGGTGGCAGAGTTTGGGAAGGTTGCAGGATATGAGGCTAATACAACCAAAACAGAGGTAATGGTTTGGAATGTGGAAGAGACGCATAATTTGATAAAAGCTGAGATAAAATATATGGGTTTAAAGGTGGGCCATTCACTAGGGAAATTGGCGGAATCAAATTTCAAGAAAACAATGGTGGAAAAGAATAGGCTAATAACTGGCTGGTTACACCTACCACTAACAATTTTTGGGAGGGCTAATTTAGTCAAAATGTCAAATCTCCCTAAATTCACATTTCTTTTTAATATGATACTCCTGCACTTCAAGAACGAATAGTTTCAACAACTCCATAGTTGGGTCGACTCCTTATATGGCCAGCTAAGGAAGAAGAATTCCAAGAAGGAAGTTGCAGAAAAGTATGATAAAGGGGGTATTGCACTACCTGACTTCCAATTATATGCTTGGGCCTTCCAGCTAAAAAACATCAAATTCTTTCTATTAGATAGAGGTGGGACAGGCAGCAAGAGACTCTGGGAGACCCTGCTTAAGGAGGTGGGAACTGGTGGGCCCAAATTCATGTTCAAGTTTGGACACCAGAATTTAAAAAAAAAATCAAATTAAAGGTGTTGCGGGCTGCAGCGCAATTGTGGGTACAGATCTGACGTACAACAAACTTACCATTCTATAGTAAGTACCCCCCACTGTGGGACTCTCCAAGTTCCCCAAGATTCTTGGAAGACAGATTGGCAGTGAGTCTTAGGGAAGCAGGAATTACCGAATGGGCCAGATCTTTGAAGAGGGGCAACTAAGTTCTTGGGATCAGTTCCAACAAATGACCAAGATGACAGTGTCCAAGTTGAAATTCTTACAACTACAGAGTTGGGCCCAGTCGGTGGGAGAGTATAAAGGTGGAACAAATGATTTGGAAGAGCACCTAATCACAAACAAGCAACAAAAGAAGGTGGTGGCAACCTGGTACAACCGGATTATAGATATTAAAGACAAAGGAGAAAATATACCAACTCAGCTTTGGGATATATTAATCTCACCTACTAAACGGTGAACACTTGTGGCAAGTATCTTTTCAGTTACTATAGTAAGTTGGTTAAACCAGCATATCTAAGGTAAAATCATCTGTTTTCTATCCATCAAGCCTTCTGGTCACCGAGAAGATTAGCGAAATTGAAGGGAGCAAAGCAGATGTATTGTAAGAAGTGCAGGTTTATGAATGCTGATGATACCCATATGTTTGTTAGCTGTTCCTCCGTTCAGTCCTTTTGAAAAGATGTATGTAAGTTTGTGACAGACCTCTTGCACACGCAATTTGAGGTAAGTCTTGAACTAATTATTTTTGGGTTGCCACCAGAGATGGGAGCCAAATTAGATCTTGGTAATAAGCTGGTATTCTATTTAATTCTATGAGGAAGGCGGCTGATTTGCAAACATTAGATTTATCCCATACCCCAGACAAAAGAAGAATGGCTTAATTCAGTTCTCTGGGTATATCAGATGGAGATAAATCGATCTACATCAAAAAGAAGTGAATAAGCTGTGGTGCCTCCTTGAAATGCTGGTTGGAAAGGAATTATAATAACTGATATCGGAACATGGAAGATGCTATAAACTCTGTTGTACACTACTGAAATGGGTGTATAGGTTTACAAGCACTCGTATGGATATCACAAACAATTATCAAACATCAAATTTTGTTTCTAGCAGTGCCTTCAGAATGCGGAGATACACCATACTTTCCCCAATTATCAATCCAACATTGAAATAAACAATTTACACGATTCGAAGCACACGCTCCTCAAATCAAATTACAGTATGATACACTATATAAAAGTATCATGACACAACACAAGGACGTCTGTATCTTCTCATGCGCTTTTTTATTCCATCCACTTCTTTTCGCCACTTCTTTTAGCCAACGCGTTTCATTGCAATGGGGTACTACCCCGATGACTTCCTCAGGGCTTTAAATTTCAATAAGATTCAGCAATTTGTACCTCCTAAAATCGAGTTCGATTTTGGAGGTCAATTCCAAACATCCTTTATAAAATTATTGTCTCCATTTTGGCAATGGACTTCAAAGTATTAGACCCAATGTAATACATTGTTTGTCTCACAATTTAAAGCTTGTATACCCAAGCCGAGTTGCTCTATATTCAGGTCCCAAATCGGGGTTAACTATTTCTCTGTGGCTGCTGGCGTTCGCGTTTCACCGTTACCTGAATACAGGAGGTACAAATTGCTGAATCTTATTGAAATTTAAAGCCCTGAGGAAGTTGTTGGCTAAAAGAAGTGGCGAAAGAAAGTGGATGGAATAAAAAAGCGCATGAGAAGATACAGACGTCCTTGTGTTGTGTCATGATACTTTTATATAAACTCTGTTGTAGTCCGATGATTACGGCTACATGGAGTAATGATGTGGTAGTCGAAATCCCCTCGCTTTGACCAGAATGCTGTCATCTCCAATCTTCCAAACAGGGCTAGAGACCGTTTAAACAACAAGGAGGCTCTGAGGTCTCAATAGGAAATAAAGAAGGCATATGAGGACAAAAAAAAAGGTACTGCACTTTTTTCAAGTTGGCTACGTTTGGATTCTTTGAAGGTAGAGTAATACCTTTCTTTTTTCTTATACTCCAGCACCCCCAGCCTTACCTATACCCTATTTTCTCTATCTATACCCTATTACATTAACCACTGCACTGTCTATCCCTATCTATACCACATTGCATATATACCTATCCGTACCCTATCTCTTTTATGGCTACCTATAGCTTAGTATCCCTTCATTTCAACTTACACCCGAGTACCTCTATCCCCAACTATGCCATTGTATGTTTACAGTCTACGATATAGTTCTCCTACCTTTAACTACACCCGAATACTTCTGTATGTAGGCCTAAGTCTCTTTGTTCAGTCCTTTCTCAACAGGGAAAAAAAGACAAAACCACGCAGCTTCTACCTAAGTGCCAGTTTCCTGTTACCCTCGCTAGGATTTCGTGGGACTACATGAATTCCATAAAATATGAAGTGATGTTCCTTCCGATGCAACTCTTTTATATGTTCTAGTACAGGGTGGCAATGGTCCGGATAAGTAATAGCCCTGTTATGTTCTTGTATTCTTTACCTTGGAGCTCTAATAATAGTGCCCACATAAGTTAAACTGCAGTTGCAAATGATGACATATACTACAAATGTACTATTACAATTTATAGATTAGGTGATGTGATATGTTCTGGTGGGATTATAATAAAAATCCATAGATTTGATTATCCATAATTGGCACATATTGCTATTGGTAAAGGTAAAGATACCTTTTGGAAGAGATGGAAACCAACTTGTTTTTACCATGTCAGTCCACAGATAGTTGGTGCCAATTTGTTATCTAATGGTAGTGTTTCTATGAAATGTAATTTTCGGAGTTGAGGAAATAATATTGCTCATCCCATGTACCCCATATAATAATGGCCACTGTTACTTGAATACCTGGTAGATTTAATTGTGTGCCAAGTTAAATGTTGTAATGAAAGCTAGCCAGTTTTCCTTTTATGTTATTGTGTTGATTCCTAAGGGTATCTACTCTTGTCACCTTTTTGGTGAAAAATTTGGATATTAGTAGCAACCCGCTTGTTCATAAAATACTTTTTTGACTGATGAGGCACTCTGGGAATGGGCCAACCTCACTACAGTTCATTTGGAATCTGGTAATTTCCCCATAGGGGTTACCCTTGGTAATAGATTTGGTGGGGTGCCCTATTTACTTTAATCCTATTGTTAAACACAGTCTCTTTCCAGCAAAGAGAGATTTGTATTCTGCTATTGTAGAAAATTCTACATCTAGAAAGCAGATTCTATTTTTCTTCATTGTCATAATGAAAAGATATTGTATGGAAAGTGATTCAAGTACAGTAAATATTCATTTATTTGCAGTTCAAATACTGTCCAGATGATAATCTCATCATCGATGTAACAACCCCAAACGTAAATGCATTGAGTCAATTCTTTAACCAGTGGGGATCAGGCATGCTTTCCTATCATGCCAACCTATAAATAAGCTGGCATAAGATGGCTAAAACCTGAAATACATTGTAGTGCCCTGCAGTTGGTGATACCAACAGGAATTGAAAAAAGAGTTGTTGGAGAGAATAATAATGTCTGCCATCAACAGCATCTTAGTATGAGTTATGTAATTAATTAGCAGGGCCAAAACCATTCCATTGAAGCTAATCCATACTCTTTCTTGATACAAGTATACAAACCAACTACATCCAAGCTATCTTCAAATTTGTGTAGTATATATTTAATGTCAAGACATAAAATGGTAAATTGCAAATGCGTGGTTTTAAAAAACAATCAACACATTTGAAGACATGTTTAGTAATAGAACCAATTCCCAAAATGTTCTTCTGTCGGGCGGAAAATCACCCCCTTTATGTATTTGGGAAAAATGTAGATTAACAAAAATTTAGGATGATCTATCTTTAATATACTTATTCTAAATTATTGACCAAACCTAATTCTTTGCAATGGTATAACTTCTGGTCAATAGACCTCTTAGTTTCAAAATTAGGATTACCAGACAATTTGTTGGAACAAGTAGGGTCCCTAAGTTGTCTTAAAATCTTCATCATAATCACATCTGTTCATTATCATGATATTCCCACCTTTTTTGCTTCAGGTACTATATTGTTGCTGTCACTTCAAACATTGTAAGGCCCTTGCTTCTTCTTGGTTACATTATCCCCAAAATTGTTCTGGCTTTGCCCTACTTGACAATATATGTTATCTTCCAATCTGTATAGACCATTTGTTCACTTCTTGGCAAATACCACTATACCTACCAGTTATGCATTTTGAAGAACAAACTTTAAAAGAGGATGTAAACCATTTTCATAATTAAAGTCATATTTAATGTTCAAAGATTTGAATATTTTATGTACGTTTCTACAGTCATCAACATCCACAGACAACAAATCAGATACATCAGAAATAGATCAGATACAACACCCTGTGTAGATTTAGGATTTTGTTTATTTTTAGCTTGGAAAATAACTCCAGTTTCAAGCATCTGGTAAATTTAAATGGGCCTACATGTTCAATGTCAAAATCACAGGAAAAGAGTGGGACAAAAATCCTAAAACTCTATTTAGGACATTAAGGTAAGGTAATACTTTATTGTACAGTTAATTAAAACCATTACAAACCATCATCAATATAAACAGTTTCCAATTTAACCCCTTCGCTGCTAGGCATTTTCCCCCCCTGTGCTAAGCCTTTTTTTGGCTATTTGGGGTAGTGCGCGCTTAGGCCCCTGTAACTTTTTGACCACATAAGGTATCCACGCCAAATTTGCGTCCTTTTCTTCCAACATCATGGGGATTCTAAAGTTACCCAGGGTTTGTGGATTCACTTGGAGGGGTCCTAGAAATTAGCCAAAATACAGCAACATTTTGGTTTTTGGGGAAAGCGTCTGGGTTTTTCCATGCAAATGTTATCAAAAAAGGGTTTGTGGGGCTGAAATCACCATTTCCCCAGCTTTTAGGCAATGACAGACTTTTGTCAGAAAACCAACATTTTTTACACAGTTTTGGCATTTTTCTGGGACATAGCCTATTTTTGCTATTTTTTGTGCTTTCAACCTCCTTCCAGTTAATGGTAGAAATGGGTCTGAAAGCAATAATGGATCCTGGAAAGCTATACATTTTAGAAAAGTAGACAAAATTCTGAATTCAGCAAGGGGTCATTTGTGTAGATCCATCAAGGTTTCTTTATAGAAACTAAACAGTTAAATATAGGAAAAATTGAAAATTAGTTGAAAAAAACAGCCTTTTGTGTCAACGTTTTCACCTGTAACTTCTTGTAATTATGACAGCTCTTTGAAAGCAATATACCGTTACATCCGCTGGACCTTCCTGGTTGTGGGGATATATAGCACTTGTAGGTTCACCAAGAACCAGACGAACCCAGAGTCAAAAACTGAGTAGCAATTTGCAATGGCTTTTTATTATGTACCGGTGTATATAGCAATTATTGTGGGAAAATGTATACATGGAAAAATCGATATGAAAGACACCTATGTATTTCTGAAATGGGAACAAATTATAGAGTTTAGAAACAGTACATATTTGCACATTTTCGAAATTGGGAATACTCATACTAGCATGAGAATTATTGGTCATTTTTCAAAATGACTTCTTTTTTACACAATGTCTTTCATTTGGGAAGGCAGAAATGCATCAAAAATCAATAGGTAATAACAAAGTTGCTTTACAAATCTGAATTACCCTAAGTCTCCCGATAAAAATGGTACCTCACTTGTGTGGGTAGGCATAGTGCCCACGACAGGAAATGGCTCAAAACCCAACGTGAATGCACACCACATTTTCACAATGAAAATGTACCCTTTTTGCTAAGTGTCTAGCTGTCGTTTTTGAACACTAGCTCTGCCGGCACCTAGGGAAACCTAGCAAACCTATACATTTTTGAAAACTAGACACCCAGGGGAATCCAGGATGGGGTGACTTGACTGCCTCCCACCAGGTTCTGTTACCCAGAATCCCTTTGCAAACCTAAAATTGTCAAAAAAACCACATTTTCCCCACATTTCTGTGGTGGAAAGTTCTGGAATCTGCGTGGATCCACAAATTTCCACCCACCCCTGCTCCCCAAAGTCTTACGAGAAAAATGGTACCTCACTTGTGTGGGTCGGCCTAGTGCCCGCGACAGGAAACGGCACAAACGCAACGTGGTCACACCTCAATTTCGCCGTGAAAAATGACCTTTTTGGCAAAGTGCCTAGCTGTAGTTTTGAACCCTAGCTCTGCCGGCACCTAGGGAAACCTAGCAAACCTCATACATTTTTGAAAACTAGACACCCAGGGGAATCCAGGATGGGGTGACTTGACTGCCTCCCACCAGGTTCTGTTACCCAGAATCCCTTGCAAACCTAAAATGTTTTAAAAAAAACCACATTTTCCCCACATTTCTGTGGTGGAAAGTTCTGGAATCTGCGTGGATCCACAAATTTCTACCCACCCCGCGTTCCCCAAAGTCTTCCGAGAAAAATGGTACCTCACTTGTGTGGGTCGGCCTAGTGCCCGTGACAGGAAACGGCGCAAAACGCAACGTGGTCACACCTCACTCTCAGCAGTGAAAAATGACCCTTTTTTGCAAAGTGCCTAGCTGTAGTTTTTGAACTCTACCTCTGCCGGCACCTAGGGAAACCTAGCAAACCTATACATTTTTGAAAACTAGACACCCAGGGGAATCCAGGATGGGGTGACTTGACTGCCTCCCACCAGGTTCTGTTACCCAGAATCCCTTGCAAACCTTAAAAATTGTCAAAAAACCACATTTTCCCCACATTTCTGTGGTGGAAAGTTCTGGAATCTGCGTGATCCACAAATCTCTACCCACCCCGTGCTTCCCAAAGTCTTCCGAGAAAAATGGTACCTCACTTGTGTGGGTCGGCCTAGTGCCCGCGACAGAAATGGCACAAAACGCAACGTGGTCACACCTCAATTTCGCAGTGAAAAATGACCCTTTTTTGCAAAGTGCCTAGCTGTAGTTTTTGAACCCTACCTCTGCCGGCACCTAGGGAAACCTAGCAAACCTATACATTTTTGAAAACTAGACACCCAGGGGAATCCAGGATGGGGTGACTTGACTGCCTCCCACCAGGTTCTGTTACCCAGAATCCCTTGCAAACCTAAACAATTGCCCAAAAAAACACATTTTCCCCACATTTCTGAGGTGGAAAGTTCAGGAATCTGCGTGGATCCACAAATTTCAACCCACCCCGTGTTCCCCAAAGTCTTCCGAGAAAAATGGTAACCTCACTTGTGTGGGTCAGCCTAGTGCCCGCGACAGGAAAGGTGCAAAACGCAATGTGGTCATACCTCAATTCTCGCAGTGAAAAATGACCCTTTTTGGCAAAGTGCCTAGCTGTAGTTTGTGAACCCTAGCTCTGCCGGCACCTAGGGAAACCTACCAAACACACACATTTCTGAAAAGTAGACACCCGGGGAATTCCAGGGAGGTATGGCTTGCGTGGATACCCCAACGTTTCCTTACCCAGAATCCCTGCAAACCTCAATTTTAGCTGAAAAATCACTTTTTTCACACATTTTTGTGTGGGAAAGTGTGGCATCACCGGGCTCACACAAATTTCCTACCACCCAGCGTTCCTCAGGTCTCCTCAATAAAAATGGTGCCTCACTTGTGTGGGAGGCCCAAGTACCTGCGACAGGCAAGGGCCCCAAACATAGTGAGGCGACATCAAAATTGCCTATCTCAAAACCACCTGGTTTTGCAAGGGGGGTCATCTGGGTTTTTGGCCCCGTGCTTGAGGATTAGATGGCTGTGCAGTAATATTTGTCTTTTTTGTCTTTCTGAAGCAGGGTGTACCTTGTCCCTTTTTGCGAATGTTGTGATGTGTTGGTTTTGTGCCTGGTGGTGTGAATGGTCTTGTGTGTATCACGTATGAAAGCTGTGTGAATGGCCTGTAAAACGGTTGGTGCCTTGCCGTGGCTTTACAGCTCACGAGCTGCGAGTCACTGGTTCGGTTTTTTGTGCATTTAATTATTGACAGTGCATTTCATTTTTGTGAAATCTCTTGTTAATAAAATTGTATATACTGAACCATCACTCGCCCTCGTGCCAAATCCAACCAGTATGTGTGTGTGTTTGAGGAATAGATGGCTGTGCAGGAATCTTTGTCTTTTTAGTCTCTCTGCCAAGGTGTACATTCCATCTAAGAATAACCTAACATCTGTAGATATTATCGTTAACCCATGGGAGTACATGGTGATGTCTCTCTTGTGAATTCCAACAAGTTATTTTATCCACAATGTCCTGCAAACTTAAAAATGTCTGTCACATTTTCCTTGCAATTTTGTGCTTAAAATTCTCATGCTGCAGAAATAAACACATAATTATGTCAAAACGATTTGGTTTTGCAAGGGGGTCACCTGGTTTTGGTCCCGTGCTCGGCGGCCATCTAGGGAAACCTACCAAACCCACACATTTCTGAAAAGTAGACACCCGGGGCTTCCAAGGAGGTATGGCTTGCGTGATCCCCCAACGTTTCCTTACCCAGAATCCCCTGCAAACCTCAATTTTAGCTGAAAAAATCCATTGTTTCAGACATTTTTGTGTGGAAAGTGTGGCATCACCGGGCTCACACAAATTTCCTACCACCCAGCGTTCCCCCAGGTCTCCCGATAAAAATGGTGCCTCACTTGTGTGGGAGGCCCAAGTACCCGCGACAGGCAAGGGCCCAAAACGTAGTGAGGCGACATCAAAATTGCCTATCTCAAAACCACCTGGGTTTGGCAAGGGGGTCACCTGGGTTTTGGCCCCGTGCTCGGCAGCCATCTAGGGAAACCTACCAAACCCACACATTTCTGAAAACTTTTCACCCGGGGGCTTCCAAGGAGGTATGGCTTGCGTGGATCCCCCAAAGTTTCCTTACCCAGAATCCCTTGCAAACCCCAATTTTAGCTGAACAAAATCACACACACATACTGGTTGGATTTGGCACGAGGGTGAGTGATGGTTCAGTATATACAATTGTATTAGCTAGTGATTTCTCAAAATGAAATGCACTGTTAATAATTGAAAGGACGAGAAACTGAACCATTGACTCACAGCTCGTGAGCTGTAAAGCCACGACAAGGCACCAACCTCTTTACAGGCCATTCATACACCTTTCATACGTGTGACACATACAAAACATTCACACATGCCAGCCACGGGCCCATCACATTACAACACTCACACCAGCAGACAGCGCCATTCAAGGGCCCATCACTTTCACACGCCCACATTCCTGACACAGCAATTCACACAAACTGATGGATTGCGTGAGTGGCGCTCAGCTGGCAGTGTGTGTAGTGACCAGCAGCAAGTCACTACTCACACACCGCCAGCCGAGCGCCAGTCCACGCACACCACCAGCCAAGCACCAGTCAACGCACACTGCCAGCCAAGCGCCAGTCCACGCACACCGCCAGCCAAGCACCAGTCCACGCACAACACCAGCCAAGCGCCAATCCACGCACACCGCCAGCCAAGCACCAGTCAACGCACACCACCAGCTAAGCGCCAATCCACGCACACCGCCAGCCAAGCGCCAGTCCACGCACATCGCCAGCCAAGCACCAGACTACGCACACCGCCAGCCAAGCGCCAGTCCACGCACACCACCAGCCTAGCGCCAATCCACGCACAACACCAGCCAAGCGCCAATACACGCACACCGCCAGCCAAGCGCCAATCCACGCACACCGCCAGCCAAACACCAGTCAACGCACACCGCCAGCCAAGCGCCAATCCACGCACACCGCCAGCCAAGCGCCAGTCCACGCACAACACCAGCCAAGCACCAATCCACGCACACCGCCAGCCAAGCGCCAATCCACGCACACCGCCAGCCAAGCACCAGTCAACGCACACCGCCAGCCAAGCACCAATGCACGCACACCGCCAGCCAAGCACCAGCCCACGCACACCGCCAGCCAAGCGCCAGTCCATGCACACCGCCAGCCAAGCGCCAGTCCACGCACACCGCCAACCAAGCTCCAGTGCACGCACAACACCAGCCAAGCGCCAATCCACGCACACCGCCAGCCAAGCACCAGTCAACACACACCGCCAGCTAAGCGCCAATCCACGCACACCGCCAGCCAAGCACCAGTTCACGCACACCGCCTGCCAAGCACCAGACCACGCACACCACCAGCCAAGCGCCTGCCCACGCACACCGCCAGCCAAGCGCCAATCCACGCACAACACCAGCCAAGCGCCAATCCACGCACACCGCCAGCCAAGCGCCAATCCACGCACACCGCCAGCCAAACACCAGTCAACGCACACCGCCAGCCAAGCGCCAATGCACGCACACCGCCAGCCAAACACCAGTCAACGCACACCGCCAGCCAAGCGCCAATCCACGCACACCGCCAGCCAAGCGCCAGTCCACGCACACCGCCAGCCAAGCGCCAGTCCACGCACACCGCCAGCCAAGCGCCAGTCCACGCACACCGCCAGCCAAGCTCCAGTGCACGCACAACACCAGCCAAGCGCCAATCCACACACCACCAGCCAAGCACCAGTCAACGCACACCGCCAGCCAAGTGCCAATCCACGCACACCGCCAGCCAAGCACCAGTCCACGCACACCGCCAGCCAAGCGCCAGTCCACGCACACTGCCAGCTAAGCGCCAGTCCACGCACACCGCCAGCCAAGCGCCAGTCCACGCACACCGCCATCACATTTAGGATTTTTTATACAAAAACACAAACAAATTGCAAATAGATACAAATCTACTAACACAAAATCTGAAACTAAATACATTGCACTAATGCCAACCTTGAAACAGAATACAAATTTTTAAACAATACAGACCAGGAAGTTCACTTTACCACTCATGGATGCTCCCAAAAATTCTTTTACGTGTGGTATGCTCTAAAACAAGCAGGCACACACAGCCAAGGGTTAGAAGGACACCCGGGGCAGAAAAGACGAGTCTCCTTCCGCAAACCTCTTCGCCAGCAGACTCTACATCTCCTAGTGGGAAAGTCTTTTGAAGATGTGGGAGGAATGTAATCAGGAAAGTGGCGATCTTTCAATCGAGCCACATCCTCCACCACTCCAAATCTAGGAACACTTGCCTGTTCCACAACAACAAGGCTAGCTATCACAGAGTGCTGAAACTGAAGAAATGTCAACTTTGACGCAGGAGAACACTCCTTGAACACAATAAAAGCATTGAAAGTTGCTAAGTTGAAGAAATGGATGGCCAACTTCTTATACCAAACATAAGCCTTCCGAATAGCAGTGTAAGGTTCCAACCTCTGATCTACTCTGTCAACACCACCCATGTGCTTATTGTAGCTTAGAATGCACACAGGTTTGCGCACTTCAGCAACCTGACCCCAAACAGGCACAGGTGAAGTACTCTTATCATGGATGGTAGTCAGCATGTACACATCCCTCCTGTCCACAAATTTCACAGCTAGTAGTTCATCATTACGCAAGGAACTGCACTGACCCCTCTGAAGTTTTTTGCAAACAAGCTCTTTCGGATAACCTTTGAGGTTAGAGCGGATTGTGCCAAATGCAAAAGTGCCCACTTTAAACAATTCCTTAAATAATTTCACAGCAGTGTAGAAGTTATCAAGGTACAAATGGTGGCCTCTGTTAAACAGTCTTCTAGCAAGATCCCACACAATTTTCTCTGAAACTCCAAAAGTGGACGGACAACCTGGGGGGTCAATAGTGGAACCTCAGACAACATATACAGCTTAATTCCATAGCGTGCCCTCTTGCTAGGGATGTACTGCCTAAAAACCAAACGACCCTTGAACAAGACCAAAGACTCATCAATAGATATTTCTTTCCCTGGAGTATAGATCTCTGAAAATCGATCTACAAAGTGATCAAGAACAGGCCGAATCTTAAAAAGACGGTCACAGTCAGGGTGAATACGTGGCAACGCCAAAGAATTATCAACAAAATGCAGCATACGTAGCAAAAGTAAATACCGATCACGAGTCATAACTGCAGGAAATATGGCTGTTGCCATCAAGGGGCTGGTAGACCAATATGAAGCCAGGTTCGGCTTCCTTATCAAACCCATCAATAAAGTCAAACCCAAAACTTCTTAATCTCTTCCAGATTTGTGGGAGTCCACCGGGTAGCTCTAGAGTAGGGCCTAAGTTTGTCACTGTTGTCCCTCAAAAACTGTTCAGCATACAAATTAGTCTGCTCAACAATCTCACCCAAAAATACATCATCCATGAACAACTGAAAAAACTGTATCGGCAAATAATGTTCACAATCCACTCTACACCCTGCATCACCGCTAAAGGCAGGCAACACCGGCTGCACCATGTTTGGATCAACCCGAGTCCAGCACTTCCAGTAGGAAGCCTAGCAGCCTCAGGCTGCAATCCAGATGCCTCTTGCACCATCGGCACAGCAGTATCCTCCTCTAAAACAGGCAAATCATCTGCACTGAGAGAACCTTCATCATCCGATGATTCCATGTGGAGAGAAAACTCACTGCCAGAATCTTCCCCTCCCTCCTCTCCCTCAGTCTCATAATCCGGCTCAGAGGAAGATTCAAGAAGCATACCAACCACCTGCAGAGCAGTCATTCTACAGCTAGCCATAATGATTACTAATAAAGGTAACTTGTCAAACAAGTCAACAACAACAAACACTTTGTAAAATAATTAATAAACAAAATGCACCTTTATCAGAAATACCTATACACTCCAAAACGATACCACTCACTTGCCAGAAGCAGCTAAACTCACCACCACCTACTCTGCACAGACACAGTATGGATCAACAATATCCCACTAAAAAGAAAGAGAAAAGAAAATTACACATAAGACAATGCAAAACACATCGCAAAGATTTTCATGCTCAAAACACTAACTGAATATGCTGCCATTATGACACCACTTACAAAAAAATTCATTCATACATTACAATATTACTCATTTGGAGTAAATACAACAAAAATGTTTTTCTTACCAAAAAAATGCAACTACGCAAAACTGCAGAACAACCACTGTCGAAACCGCAAACAGGAAACAAAAGCTTTACACTAGATTAAAAAGGAGAAAAAAACATTACAATCACATATGCAAATAATGCACCAGTCCACACACAGTCCACCAGCCAAGCTAAGGGGTAGGTGGGCCTAAGAGTATAAATTAAATATTCACCCCCGTAAAAGGGGAGCAAACCTTGACCTTGAGGCCACCCCCCAAAACAAAAATTTTAAAAACTCTGGTGTCTAGTGGCTTCTGCCCCCCTTGGGGGCAGATGGGCCTAAAAACATACTGCTACTCTGCCACCCAAAGAGGGCAGAAATGGCCACAATCATCCTCCCATGAAGGGGAGCGACCCATGTCCAAGGGGCCGCTCCCCAACATAAAAAAAAACCCTGGTGGCCTAGTGGCCCTTCAAAAAAAAAAAAAAAAATCATGCGATCTGCCCCTCAGGGTGATACCAAAGGGGATGATGGACGGAGCGCTTGAGCAAATCTAACACTCACCCCCAGTCAACTGATCTGGGTTTAATCCATCATCATTCTTTAGCTCACTCCACCACCCCAGTTCAGACATGGCCATATGCAAATCAGTCTGACCCTGTGCGCTTTGATCGCCCTAAGTTGGCAGGGTATGCCCAGACGTGGGTCCCTTGCTCACTTTGCCACTGGACTCAAGCTAGCCTGGCTGATGACGGCTGATTAGCCAGAAACCGGTCCCAGGATGGTTGTTTCCGGGCCAGGGAAGACATGGCTTGGCATTTCGGGCTGGACTGTTCCCATGAGGCACAGGGTCAGACTGATTTGCATATGGCCATGTCGGAACTGGGGTGGTGGAGTGAGCTAAAGCATGATGATGGATTAAACCCAGATCAGTTGACTGGGGGTGAGTGTACATTTATTCTATTGGCCCAGTGGGCCGATTTTATTTAAGAACATTTAAATCTGCGCCTCCCAGGGGGCAGACAAAGCCAAAATGTATGCCCCCAAAAGGGGAGCGACCCTTGCCTAAGGGGCAGCTCCCCAAACAAAACCTAACATCATGGGCATACTAAAATGGCCCCCAAAGGGAGGGACCCTTACCCAAGGGGCCACTCCCCACTACATTTATTCCATTGGCCCAGTGGGCCGATTTTATTTAAAAAAATTAAATCTGCACCCCCAGGGGGCAGACAAAGCCAAAATGTATGCCCTCAAAAGGGGAGTGACCCTTGCCCAAGGGGCCACTCCCCACTACATTTACTCTATTGGCCCAGTGGGCCGAATACATTTTTAAAATGTAAATCTGCTCCCCAGGGGTCAGACATGGCCAAAATGTATGCCCCCAAAAGGGGAGCGACCCTTGCCTAAGGGGCCGCTCCCCCAAACAAAACCTAACATCATGGGCATACTAAAATGGCCCCCAAAGGGGAGTGACCCTTGCCCAAGGGGCCACTCCCCAGTGCATTTATTACATTGGCCCAGTGGGCCGATTTTTTATATAAATTATAATCTGCCCCCCCAGGGGGCAGACAAAGCCTGCAGTGATGCCCCCAAAGGGGGAGCGACCCTTGCCTAAGGGGCCACTCCCCCAACCAACAAAACACTGGCCAATGCAAAAAAAAAATAATCCCTGGCGCTAGTGGGCATTCTTGCTGCACGATCGCACGATCATGCAGCAGGAATGCACAAAAGAGGCATCGAGGGAAAGGAAAACCCTTTCCTTTCCCCTGATGCCTCTTTCGTTTAAATCCCCCCCTCCCCAGCCCCAAAACTTACCTGTTTGTTCCCCGACGCGCTGGAAGCAAATGGCTTCCTGCGCGTCGGAGAACAAAGGGAAATCCTCCAATGACGTCAGCGCGCCTGCGCGCTGACGTCATTGATGACGCGGAGGGGGCAGGGGAGGCAGGGGAAGGTCTTCCCTGCCTTCCCGGTACAAACACTGGGATCGACCGCCCACGGGGGGAGCACCAGCGCTTCCCCCGTGGGTGGGTGTCATGACGAGCTGGACTCGTCATGAGCACACGGCGACTGTACATAACAAATTGCGATAATGCTGTGATAAACCGTAAGTAAAAACTGCTATTAAAATAATAAAGCTAAAACTATTAAAAAGTGGAAAGAATATAAGATTGGCCTAAAAACTGGCTCAATTCTCTTCTGCCAATAAAAACCTTGCGGGGTTGGCCCTCTGCATAGATTGGGCTAACTTACACTCCCATTGAATCCAATTAAATTATTGAAGCCCATAGTGCACCGGGGCCACAAGAGATGATCCACCGCATAAACTTATGCTTACTTCATCCAGCCCAAGAGAAGATTACCACGTGTGCTACAAAGAGAGCAGACAATAGAGTAGAAAAAAATTCCCAATAATGCCCTTGAGACAGTACGTAGAATTAGTTGCTTGAAGAACAAGAGTTTCAGAGAGGCATCTAAGCTGTAATGGTTTAGTTCTTAAACTCTATACTGTTAACTCTTGAAGTTTAAAGTTTATAACAGTAAAGCTCAATGAGGACCAAGTTTCCAACTAGTCCCTTGTTACCGCCAGGTTACTTTGGCTCCTGGAGTACAAAGATTATGCTGGATACCGACACTGTCCCTCCTGCTTCTCCGCTTGTGCGAGGAGGAGCCTTCTCAATGAGGATTATAGTGCTAGATTCCACTCTACAACCAGACCAGTTTGACTTTTTGTTCATTCTTTCACTTTATTAAGGTGAGCTTCTGCAACTTCAAGGTATTTTACCAACCGGCAGCTCAGTTGGACTTCATCGCCGGAGAAGCATGCCAGGACCGCTTGCCTGCACGACCTTATCCGGTTTTTATTAAAAAGCGGTCTCAAAAGGGTCCGGCGTTCTTGTAATAGTTCCCTACAGATGGTGATAAGGTGTAAAATATTTTCTTCGCCGTTGCCACAAAGGCAGCACATTGCTGGTGTTGGGGGACGCAACCAAGGGGGCAAATGATTTGCAGAGGGCAACAGCCCTAGGCGAAATTTCAAAAACTTCTCTTTTATCTTTTTTGAGAAGCTGGTCTGAAGATATGTTTGAGGCCCGAGTTTGGTGTAAGATTGTATAGTAAACCAGCCATGTGCACGCTCAGCCAGAGAGGCTTTATCCTGCAAGAGTGATTCTTTCCTGACGATGTTATTTACTGCTTTTTTAAAGCCCGCCAAAGGCCCTGGGAGATCCCATAGTTGACTCAGCCCCAACCGTTTGATTGCATCCTCCAGGTGAAGCCTTGCGGGGCAGTTTTCTTTAGCTTGCAATTCCTTCCACAGGAGAGCATTGAGTGTTTTCGTTTCTCCCCTGCTTATTTTATGCCAGCTTTTTAGATATACTCCTTTGCGTGCCAGCTCTTCCTTTGGGAGCCCAAATTCAAGCCTCATCTGTGCAGGTGATGTGTATCGCGGCAAGCCGAAGATCATGCGCAGTGCTCTTGCTTCCGTACCATCTACCGTTTCAGCGTCCCTCCCTCTCATCGCTTCACTGCCATAAGTGATAGATGGAATCAATTTTGCCTGAATCACCTTTATTAGGGGGAGGAGGCTTGAGCCAGTGATCTTGTGTTTTTTTAGGTTTCTTAGAGATACCACGGTCATTAATCCTCTCTTTTTTATGGCCTCACATTGTGGCTTGAAGTTGCCCTTGGAATCTATAATGACCCCCAAGTATCTATATTCACTTACAACATCCAGCTTCCTTGATTCCAAGAACCAGTTATTCGTTATTCTCGTTTTACGAGTGCTGATACACATAACTTTAGATTTTTCTTGGTTGATACTAAGCTTGTTTGTTATAGAGTATCGCGATGTGATATCCAGCAGCCGCTGCAGGCCTATCGGGGTCCGGCTGATGAGCACCAGATCGTCTGCGTAGAATAAATTGGACAGCTGGGTGCCCCCTAACTTGGGTGCGTGCGAATTGCTTTCATTCAGCAAGGTTGATTGCTCAGCCATGAAAAGATTAAAAAGTGTTGGTGCAAGCACGCATCCTTGTTTTACCCCTGTGCTTGTAGGGATCTTCCTGGATAGAAATTCTCCTGCACCTAGTTTGACCTGGACCCAGGTAAGAGGATTAATTGGTTTAACAGCAGTGGAGGGATGTTCAACTTTTTAAATTTTTGCCACAGGAGATTTCTATTGACGTGGTCGAAAGCAGAGCTATAATCAATATAGCACAGATATACAGGTTGTTATGCTGAGAGTGCAGCGTCAATCAAAAGAGATAGGGCTAGTATGTTAGTGGTCATCCCCATGTTTTTACAGAAGCCGGTTTGATTGAATGGAATTGCTGTGATATCTGCCACCCACGATGTTAGCTCCTGGAGTAAGAGGCCCGCATAGTATTTAGCCTCGTTATCGAGTAGGGCTACAAGCCGATAACTTCTTGGGTCGTTCCTGTCTCCTTTTTGAAGATTGGGGAGATAATTGCTCCTGTCCAGGATGATGGGATTGTTGATAATTGCAGAATTTTTTCAAACATTGGTCTGAAAACGACAGCCCAGTATTCCGGCTCTTGTTTAAACAATATTGGGGGGATACCGTTTGGACCTGGTGTGCCCTCGCGTCTCCCCTTTGAGATTCTTTTACAGATCTGTGCGTTCGTGATTGGGAATTCCTGGTTTTGCACTAGAGCTTCTTTGAATTGAGATGGCCGGGCTCCGAGAACGTTTGTGAGATTATGTGGCCCTTTCCTAAATTCTTGAGCTTCATTAAAATGTACGCCAAGGAAAATTGTCCAGGCCTCTTCAGTGGCATAGGATTCGATACCCTGACTCCGCTCGCTAGTCAGATTGTTGATCTTTTGCCAAAACTGCGCACTATTATTTGTTTTAGCATCGTGTAAAAGTTTTGCCCAAAAGGCCTCATCGGCTTCCTTTTTTAAGTCGCCAGATCAGCTTCCTGCGAACGTCTTTTAACTGTCTCAACTCTTGATACGCGGCGGGGTCTGTCCTCAGTCTTTGAAGAGTTTGGTTAATCAAGGTCTTTAACTTTTTTAGCTGAGCGTTGTTTCTAAAATTATGATGGTTCTTATGTTTCAAGACTTTGGCCATTCCTTCAGGCCAGACGTTTCCTTTTTTTATTCCGGTGTTATGTCATAATGATTTTGTAAATAGCTGCCAGCTCTCAATTAAGTCTGATGTTGCTATTTGTGCTTCTCCTAAAGCCTGCTTAGCTTGGGATAGGAGACTTTGTGGGTCGTTCGTTCTGCACTTTATCCGCCTCTCATTGGTAGAGTATTCTGAGCCGTATGTGTTAGCAGTGGGAGGACATAATATTGTGGGAGCCTCAATCATGACTTCCTGGGGTAGGTGGTCACTGTGGTCTATTGAACCAATGTGGAAATCTCTTGCCCTTTGATACAAGCTGCGCGAGAGGAATGTAAAGTCGATTGTGGAGCTAGCCATAGTACTATGAAACGTAGCTGTTTGGGGGCGATCCCCTGAGAATCTGCCAATGAGTGCTCAGAAGCCCAACTCTTCTAATGTTGCCAGGAGTCTCCTTGCTGTTTTCGAGCTTCTACCTCCCGAGGTATTGTCTTGATAACTTGGTTCCTTTAGAAATGGGTCCTCCTCGTCAGTAATATCTGTGGCTAAATTGCTGAGCATATTTAGATTGAAGTCCCCGCTAATGATCAAGCCATTTGTTTTCTCGGCCTTTAATAATTTTATCAGTTCTTCCTTCAGCTGCTGTGCTCCCTTGGTTTTTTCCCGGGGGTGTAGATAGAGGTTTATCAGGACTATATCCTCCTTTTTTACCCGCTCACGAATAGAAAATCGCACGGCTTGCATTGCGTTCGGAGGGGCTAGCTTGTAAGCCAAGGGCGCTGATGCAACAATGCTCTTTATGGAGCTGTATGTGGCAAGGCCACCCTTCTTGTGGCCAAACGATGAGCTCTGTGTAGGAGGCAGAAAATTCAAGTTATAGCCCGACAATGCAGGTGGAGAGCCAGACCATGTTTCTTGTAGTGTGATGATGTTGAATCTTTGCAGATAGGTTTTTAATTCCGAGTCCATAAGATTGTCACCTAGGCCATTGATGTTCCAGGAGCACAGGTTAAAGATGTTGAGCATATTCCCGGCATTGGTTTTGCTTTGTCATTGATTTTTGGTTTTAACATTTATGGTCCTGGAGAGCCAACTCCAGTCTTGTAAGGTTGGGCTTTTCGTGGCAAGTGGTCTCTTGTTACACTGCTCTCTGTAATCTAAGATCTCGGGGGTATTGCTCCGAGCCCCTCGCAGTACTGAGAGAGAGAGAGGATTCAGGTTGGTCTGTCCATTCTCTTTCCGTTGCTGACTCTCAAGAGTCAGAGGATCCGGGTATCTTGGTTTTAAGAATGGTCGAAGCTTTATTCCCCAGGAGTTAAACTTTGCTTGTTCTTTTAGCAGTCTCTCAGCTAATTCTGCTGTAGCCCATACTGTTTTTGTTACTTCTACCCCTGAGTACCCCGGCAGTTCTGTAAATTCTACTGACTCTAGGTCGCTGGTGGATATATTTTTTAGGCTGTCGATGGATTTCAGTAGGCGTAATATATTCCCCCTGTTTAAAATGTCTATTGCGCCCTTTGATTTGTACTCCGGGTGAAACACTATTGTGGGGCTGCCTGCTTGCCCCTTCTCTCGTGTTGGGCTATTCTGCGCAATAGTAAGGTCATCCCCTGAGCCCTGGCATTCCTCTGTTAATTCTCCCTGCCTCTGAGCGCTCATTTCATTCACATACGTTGATTCTGAGCCGGTGGAACTTGCTGCAATTATGGCCCCTTGTGGGTCGCCTCGAGGGCATCCGTCTTCCTTTTTTTGGGTGGCTCTAGTGGCAGACTTTCTATTTTGAGGCGTTTTTCTTTTGGGTTTTTTCCTCCCTTCCTGGTTTCCAGTTTCTCTTGGATCATAGTCCATATCTATTTCATTGCTCGTCTGGACAGGCCTATCTTGTGTTGGGTCCGATATCGTGTTCCCAATAATGTTATTCTTGCCCCAAACTATTACGGGGGTTTTTCTCTTTTGGTTACGCCCCTTTCTTTTCTGCTTTCTCCCCAGTTTTCCAGATCGGAAGTGTTCTGGCGAAATTTTGTTTTGCGAGGTTTCGTCCAGTAACATTGTGTTCATAATTGGTGGTGGTTGGATTCCTCCGTTTCGTTGGCTGATATTAGGATCCGCCTTTATTATATCCACGGTTTCCCTATACTGCTGTGATTCTTGAGTCGGCTTTGGGCTCTCCTGAGTTAATACCTGGGTTCCTGCTATCAGTGGCGGCCACGTTTCGCTTCTCGTCCGAGCAGGACCATCTAATGGTTTGTTTTTTACAGCCTCCCTAATATCAGAGAGGAGATTGTCCATTGCCGATGGAAGTGTTGCCAACTTGTCCACAATTGTTATGCAGGAGCAGTTGGATTGTATGAGTTGAGTCTCAGCTTGTGCCCTTCTAACCAAGTTGTTAAGCTCTGCTAACTTGTCGTCAATATTGGCAACAAAAATTGACAGGGAGTTAAGGACGGATAGTTGGAGATCCATCTTGTCCAACTGATATTGGATGGCATTTACAGACAGTTGCATTGTGTGCAGAAGCGATGACCAAATATCTTCTTTTACTTGTAGTGTTTCCTTCCCGGAGTTTGCGTTAGTTGCGATGTTAATCCCTCCTCGTAATTCCCCATGGGGGGCCGCGGGGTAGGACGCTACCAGTTCTTCCCACTCCTCTGGGGTGACGTACGAAGTTTCAGAATCTGTGACCTGGAATGGTATAGGTGGTGTAGTAGCTGGGGTGGCTAGGCACGGAGCGTGAATTTCAATTTGGCTTGGGGCACCGCCTGGCTCGACTTCCTCAAGTTGCTTCTCAAGATGTCGATCATTTGTTTGAGGTGCAAGCCGTTCATGCACTGTGGCTTCCAGTATAGTTAGTGTATTAAGTTGCCTCCCCTCTATCATGTCAGACGCTGTTGTAAGTTCCCTCGTTCTCTTATGTTCTTGCAGCGCCAACTTGTCCTCTCGCATTGGAGGTGTGTACTTACAGAGCACTAGCTCTGTTTGAGATGATGAATCACCATGCTGCGTGTATTCACTGATTTGCGCACCACCCATGCCCTGCAAGGTGTGGTACCTGGGCCCCCTGGGTGCTGCTGCCTCCAGCCCTTCTTGCCTCTCTGTGTTTCTGGGTAGTTCTTGTCCTTGTCCTTGTCCACCCTTTAAAGATTCTAAAGATTTGCCAGCTATAGGACTACCCAGGCTTGAAGGACTCCTCTTCCAATTTTTTGTTGTAACAGATTCGGGACTTGTAATAGCGTCTTGACACTCTCTTTCGTGCTCCTTTTTGCCTCCGCACCCACAGCCCTTTGGATTTATCTTTAGGTTTGGGTCTGCCTGCTCCTGCCCGCATCCCTGTTCCTGCACCTTTTGACTCCGTGGGGCAGTCTTTTCAAGTCCCTTGTTTGGCTCTTCTTTGCTTGCGTGGGCAACCTCTTCCACACGGTTCCCCCCTTCTCCAGGTTCAACTGGTTCCCTCTCTGACCCCTGCTGTGGTTGTTGCTTCAAGGGATAAGCCCTTCTAGGTTGTGGTGGAGTTGGCAGATTGCTTGCATTACGACTATTCAAACAGAGGGCTGAGCCGGCATCTTTAATAAATGAAAACTTCGTATAGATTTTAGGTTGAGAGCCGGATTTATTCATGGGGAATGCACTTGCAGCCCCTCTCGCCTTAATATCTGATGAAGGTTTGGGACTTGAGAGCAGAGGCGAAATCAAGAGAAGTTCTCCCTCCTCCTCCTCCTCCTTCTTTCCCTCTTTTTTCCCCATACCATCTTCGCTGACCTTCATTAGGTCCTTCTTGAGTTTTTTGTTTGGTCTCCTCGTTCTTTTGGGGGGGTTAACAGATGCCGACTGGTCCCTTGACTTTCCTGACCTCATTACTCTGCTTTTTACTTTTTGTTTTTGCTTTTACTCTATTTTTCTCTTCTTTTCTTTTCTTCTTCTTCCCTTCTTTTTTCCTGCTCAGCTCTATGCAGTGGTTCCAATCTGGCCAGTCCTGCCGACTGCGAATTTTTCCCACTTGGGGGAGCGTAAGAGAGCCGTAAAAATGCTAGGATGCCACCTGAGCTGCTGCAGAGTTATAGTGCAGTAAGACTACTGCACCATGAATTTGACCGAGATTATACCCTAAGGGTCACGGACTATATCACGTTGTGGCAAGCTGGAAGAGATGGCTGGTGACTGATGACTGATACAGCAAAGGCAGTAGCTGGTAACAAGTAATGAGGCAGCCGTTTAAATTAAGGGTGTCAAGGGTGTCAAGGGCATCAAGGACAGATGAGTTAGGGTGTTGACGTTGGTATTGGCAGAAAAGGAATGGAGGAATGGGGACGATAGCAGCGCAGCAGCGATAGTGATAGCGGCGTCGTGGAATAGTGTGGCGGTACCACGTCCCGTTTGTCCGCTGTGTGCTATGTGTTATATGCCCTCACCCATTTTTTGCGGATTTTCTCTTAATTCCGTAATGCCGTTTGTGGTTTCCGTTCCGCTTCCGCTGGCCCCACCCCCCCAAAAGATGTGGGGGAGCGGGAAATTATGGTAGAAAAACTGAGTCCAGTAGATGACGATGGTGAGAGGCGGCGAGGAGTGGGAATGCGGAGGGGTGAGAGGGGCGAGAAGGGCGGAGAGAGATAGAGAGAGGAACGGAGAGCAGAGCGGGCTGGAAGCACCGCAAACTGCACCCGACCTAGTCGGGCCGCCTCCGCTGGCTTACCTGGGCTCTTCACTCCGCGACCTTCGCTAAAGGTGGTCGTGCTCTCCTCCTCACTCTCTCGTGGCCTCCTGTGAGCTCTGCTCCACACTCTACACACTGCTGCCAGCTCTTCACCGGCTCCTCACCAGCACCTCACCGCTCCTCACCGCTCTACACAGCGCACAATGCTGCCCCTGCTCAGTGCCACTTGACTCTCCGTACCTCTGCCTGCTGTGAACCGGAACCGGAAAAAAAAGTTTTTTAGGACATTAGTTTTAATTAGAGATAATACCTTGTTAGATAGATTTGTAATTTTCAAAGCGACCGCTATGTCCAAGGTGTTTGATAATTACATTAATATCCATACCGTTATTAGTGACTGTCAACAGATTTTAGTTCTTACTTCTGGATTGATTATGGATTTGAACCCTTGACCTCTCTTTTTAGATTATCTCCCACATCTCGTTTTTTTTGTGTCTGGTGTTTTGGATTCAGTGCGAACACTGCAAACCTTCTCTAAAAAAGAAGAGGCTCTTGGAGCGGAATGAGGTAAATAAACTTTGCTTGGTCCTGCTTCCTCAGAAGATGATCGTTCTGAGATGTTACATAAAGTGGAAGGTCCTTCAACCATCATTGTTTTTAGACATTTTCTCCTGATTCATATGTACATCATCAAATTTCTTTGCAAATGTGAAAAAAACAATTTTTGTAATATTTCTTTGAGAGGAAGTTCAAGCTTTTGAATTATATTATTCAATAGCTCATAATTTTTATTGGTTGTCTTCTTAAATTCATGTGTTTCATTATTTTTCTACTGATTCAATGTGATCTTTTAGTTTGGATAACTTGTACTCAACGTTTTTAGTTAGAATCCTAATCATGGTGCATGAAAAATTAGTTAAATTGTCCTCAATTCATGTAGGAGATCATCATCCATATTGTCAAATGTTGGGAAAATCAAGATACTGAGTCCTCTTCAGACGTTTTGCTTGTTTATTTGACTCTTTAGATTCACGCCATCACATTCAGTTTTTTTCATGTGGTCTGGTCTTATGGATTTACGTTTTATATTTTATTTAGTACTGGCTCTCTCTGTACTCACTTTTGGGTTTATCCAAGCTAGATTTAAACAATTCCTCATTAGTTCCTCTCTATTGTCTATTAAATATAGGCACGTCTCCAATTTACCAATGGCAATGCAACTATAACACTTAGAAACTATATGTAGAAAGCAGAACAAAGGCAGCAGTGATCAACAACAAAGCATATGCAAGAATTAATATATTAAATAGTGGGTAATTAACCATCCCGGGTCATGTTGCCTGAAATAACAAAATTGTCATAATGAAAAAATACAAATGTGGAAGAAGTACTCTTGGAGATAGATTATTCTGAAAACATATTGGATATGTTAGAAATGACCATCTTTAGGTGGTGTTCCCCCAAATTGTTGACTTGACAGTTTTTGCTGTAGAATTCTGTGCACTTTTCCCCTGCTAACCAGAGTTAAAGTGCCTATCCCCCCTTCCTCTTACACCATGATGAAATTGGCAACCCTGATTGGCATGCTTACCTTACCTATAAGTCCCTATTGCATGGTACAAAAGTGTACCCAGGGCCTGTAAGTTACATGTCACAAGTGACCGACAGCACCCTTTGTGCTCTCACAGTCAGTGTCAAATTGTGCATAGTTCCTGTTCTACACAAACCATTGACTATAATTATCGCTTTGCGCTTCTTGGCACTATTTCTACTTAAAGTATTATAAATTGATATCTCCAGTTTACCTCCATGCATTTTTGTCATTTTGGTGTCATTTTGTTTAGTAAAATGTACTCTGCTTTTCTAATTCATTTAGGAATATTTATTGTTTTACATTTCAAATGTATTACTGTTTTAGTGCTGCATAAATGCTTCACATATTTCCTTTATGCTAAGCCTGTCTGCTCTGTGCCATACCTACCAGGTGGTTAAGCTGAGGTTTATTTAGTGACTTTAATGGTTCACTGTCACATGGATTGTGATTACTACTTAATGTTAGCATTTACCCCCTTAACTAATATACCAGCTACTCACAGTGGAGTTATCTAGTATGATTAGATTTAACCTGAATAGGCTATAGATAAGAAATTGTGTGAAATTTTTTTAGAATGATATGCATAGATTACACCTTAATGAACATATATAAGCTGGTGTGCTCTGGTACTGTTAATTTTGTTTTATTATAGCACGTAATCTATTGTTAAGTGACATAGGGCTGATGTTAGTATGTTTTTAGAATGCTTTAGCCAGTTTCATTGGTGATACATATGATTCTTTTAATGTTTATGAAAAGAGGACAATCTCCAGGTAAGTTTTCCAAGTCTTCTTTAATACATCCGATCTCTCAGCTTCCCGGCAGCAACTGCCAGTGCCACGGCATTCCATGTTCCACGCAGGGAACGCAGAGAAAGGAATGCAGGCACGAGATCCCAACACACCCCCCTTCCTTCACATAAAAAAATAAAAGATAATGAAAACATTCTTAACAAGCATAAAAGAAACCGAAACAAAAATAAATTGCAAAGATGACAGGTAAGCAAATAAGACAAGAAAATTCAATACCTAACATAGTCCTGGAATCTAGAAGGAACAACCCTTGTCCTAGAAGAGGCTGCCCGGGGAACAACCTTCTTAACAGCAATGGAAACCTTTGAACCTATTCCCATGGGAGGCGGAGTCATGCAAGGAGTGTGAACCCCAAATTTTCCTCTCACAAACTCAGCTTTTGACTCAGGCACCACTGAGACAGCACACTTGTTCCAGATCTTCCCATTCTCCAACACAACAACATGCTCTCTCACCTCCTTCACTCTGACTGGGGCAGAAAACCGAGAGAATCCCTTGTGAACAAGAACAGGTTTCTTGATTCTCACCCAGTCCCCTTGACATACAGGAGATGCCCTGACACAATCTGATGCGTACCCAGCTTGGGCAACAGCCCTGACATCAGCTACTTTGCCTCTGCAGATCCACTTCCTTCCTTGAAATCCAATCTTTGTTCAGCTTTGAACCAGCAACCCTACCCCTTAGCAAGGTGAAAGGAGACATACCAGTGCTCGAATGTGGGGTGATTCTCATTGCCCACAACATGTTAGAAATCGCCTCCTTCCAGTGCAACCCATTGACAAAAGCTAACTGTAACTGATCCTTGATCACACGGTTAAGGCGTTCAACTAAACCATTACTGCGAGGATGGTAAAGAGAGGTGAGGATATGCTTGATGCCATGCACTTTCAGAAATTCCTGCATTTCCACAGACACTAACTGAGTCCCGTTATCAGTCACTAACTCCTCTGGAAAGCCTTCCCGAAGAAAAACATCCTTGAAGAAATTAATGACCGTTGCAGAATTTATACCATCCACAAATCTAACTTCTGGCCACTTAGGCATATAGTCAATCAACACCAAGGCGTATTTGGGAGAACTGCCCATACCACCAAAAGGACCAGCAACATCGAAGGCCAACTTACACCAGGGTGAGTCTTTCACAGCTATAGGAATGATGGGAGAGGGATAGGTTACTTGAGTTTTATCACTCAAAACACACGCACCACAATCACGAACACAGTGTTCAATGGACCTATCAACACTGGGCCACCAGAAATCCTCCCGAACCCTCCGCTTCATGGCACGAATGCCCAGATGACCTTCATGGGCCAGATCCAACACCTTCCTGCGCATGGTCATAGGCACAACCAACAATCCACCTCTACACAGAATCCCATCAACAAGGGACAACTCGTCACGTATTCTTTTGAAGGGAATCAGTTCGGGAGCCAAATTTGTGTTGTTAGGCCAGCCACGAACCACAAAGTCCATTATCCTCCTGATCTCTATATCTTCAGACAAAGCCAACTTCCAATTAATTTCAGACAAAGCAGCTCCTGTGTCAGCTACCCCACTAACAGCACACACCATTTCCAAATCATCATCCACAGAGTCAGAAGCAGACTCAGGAAGTGGTAACCTAGATAGGCAATCAGCTATGTGATTCTCCACACCAGCCACGTACTCCAGACAATAATTAAATTCATTCAACCTGTACTGCCACTTAGCTATACGTGGAGTGGCCCTGCCACCACTCTTGGTGGTAAAAAGATCTATCAGTGGTTTATGGTCGGTCCTCAGCACAAATTCATTCCCCCACAAGAAATTACGAAAATACTGTACACCCCACCACAGAGCCAGGGCCTCTTTCTCAATTGTAGAATAAGTGCTCTCCGCTTCACGAAGTGCTCTAGAAGTAAAAGCAATGATCTCCTCCCTATTGTCAGACCTTTTCTGCATAAGAACAGCCCCAAGACCCACATTGCTCGCATCGGTGGTAACAATGCAGCGATCATTAATATTAAATAACTTGAGTGGGCGTGCTTGCACAATTGCTTCTTTCAGTAACTTGAAATCACATGCACATTGGTCTGACCATACATACTTAAACATTCTTCTTTAGAAGCTCACGCAAACACACCGTCCTATCCGAGAAATTGGCCACAAATTTGGCGTAATACTCAACCATCCCAAGAAAGGAACGAAGCTGGTCTTTATTTTGTGGTTCAGGTGCATTTTGGATGGCATCAAGAAGTTTAACTTTGGGTTCTACTCCTTTCTCGGAAATGGAGAAACTTGCACTTATCTTTTCTTAACGTTAATCCACTGGACTTGACAATGTCCAATACTTCCCTGACTCTGGAATTGTGCTCTAATTCCGTTTTACCGTGAATCAAAATGTCGTCCTGGAAAAACACGACTCCTGCAGTGTTCTTAAACAAGCTCCCCATAAGACGCTGGAACACTGCAGAAGCCGATGCCAAACCAAACGGCATGCGTACATAGCGAAATGCACCTTCAGGTGTCACAAAGGACGTGAGATGTCTCGAGTCCTTGCACAATTCTACTTGATGGTAAGCAGAGGAAATGTCGAGAGAAGAAAAATACTTTGCACCCTCTAGTGTAGACAACATCTCATTGATGTTGGGCAGGGGTTGGCGGTCCACCCATATGCAAGAATTTAGGTCGCGCAAGTCCACACACATTCTGAGAGACTTGTCAGCCTTGCGTGCCAAAACAATGGGGGACAACCATTCAGACCCTTCAATGGGCTCAATTACACCCATGGAACACAACCGCTCAAGTTCCTGTTTGAGCTCACCACGCATACTAAGAGGTACCTTGCACACTTTATGTGCAACAGCTCTTGCACCCTCTTTCAAAACAATGCGGTGCTGAAAACCCTTGAGTTTACCCAAATCACCATTAAAAATCTCTGGGTACCTTTGAATCCAATCGCTCTTAGATTGCGATTTCGCGGTAAACGTATGCACAGGGGTAACCGCAGGAACATTGGAGTAAAATTGCGTGGCTTCGTGCTTCGATAACACCATGTCCGGATGATTGGGGTCTAGGATGATCCCCAGCTCACCCTGCTACTCCCATCCCAATAAATTTGCACCTTCCTTCACAATGTATACAGTTCCTTGCGCTAAATCCCCTTTGAATTCCAACTTGCCCTCAAACTTGCCAAGAACCTCTACTCTTTTACCACCATAAGCAAAGATTTTTATGTTGGACTGAACAATAGGAATGTCGCCCAATCCCTCAAAGTCTTTGGCATTAATGAGGGTAAAAGGAGAACCAGAATCAGCCAGAAATTTCATACTTGTGCCGTTTAAATTTATGGCACATGCAGGGGATTTTCTTTTATGTGGTTCATCAATGGAAGCAATTTCCACCACACCATCCGATTGAGTAGAGGAAGAAGACAACATTAACAACTCATAACTTTCATTATCATTCCCAGAGTCAACATAATCCTCTTCAATAGCTTTCACAGTTCTTGACTGTCCCTTATGTGCAACAGTAGCCTTGCACATATGTGCTAAATGTCCTTTCTTACCACATTTGAAGCAAGTTTGATTAATAGCAAAATAAAATTTAAAATTTCCCAGATGAGATCTGCTCCCACATCGGTAGCAGGAGAGGTCAGGTTTTTCAGGTCTTTCATAATTAGACTTAGGCAAACTGGATGCAGATGGAGAAATGCTGGGTACATTTGTGTTGGTTCCTTTTGTAGGTTTACTTGTAGGTTTAGTACTGACTAACTTGACTTCGTTGGATGACGCAGACCCACTCATTTCTTTCATGCATAGTTGAGAATGCTCAATACTTCTAGCTAAAATGAGAGCAATTTCTAAGTCAGGATCTTCAGAAGATAAAAGTTTCTCTTGAATCTTTTTATTTCATGTGCGTTCAATTAGCTGATCACGGATTATTTCTGTCTCTGAACCCTCTATAATTACAAGTGACAGCTAGAGTCCTGAGAGCAGCTACAAAATCATCGATGGATTCACCAGGAATCTGAGCACGTTGCAAAAATTTGTGACGCTCCAGTACAATATTCCTCTTGGGATTAAATCTCTTATCCAGAGTTTTAATAAGTGAGGCGTAATCGTCTACAATTAAAGAGTCACCTTCATCACCACTACTAACACATGTTCTCTCAAGTTCTAGGGGTAAAGTCTTTAAAATGCTCCTCCCCTCAGCACCCAAATTGTATACAAGCAAAGCTTTTTTCTTCTTTGACTGGAAAGTTTCTCCATCAATCCCCTCAAGATAGGCATCGAATGTTTCTTTCCACTGTTGCCAAACAACAGGAGGAGTACCGGGTGACTGCAAAAAGGGAGGTGGTGCAATTACACAATCCATAGAGTGACCTTGCGTGGGTGAGTTGCTGCCACAAGACACCACGAACTAGAAATTATCTTGCCGGGAAAAAAAAAAAAATGAATAGAGTATACCAACTATGTTTAGTGTCACAATGTAGTTAAAAAGAATAAGGTGTGCACATTACCGACATGCTCATGAAGAGAATGTTGCCACAATGCATGACACACTAACACACCAGGTATGTGCGTTACTTTTGCAGTAAATGTATACACCAAAATGATAACAAGGTGTGCGTGTCACCGTTGAGAATAAGCACCATGTGACTGGTTGGCACGCTTGGTTGATACTCTAATCTCTTTGATTGAACTGTTGCAGCTTTGTGTAGGATAAGTGAAACACTTTTAAATTTGCACACGTGCCGACATTCACAAGAAAATCAAGACTTCTGCTAAAAGAAAATGACACGCGCCGATTTGCGCGCCGGTTGCCATGATAACAGAAGCTCAATTTTGACCTGTGGCACGCGCCGGCATGCGCGCCGATTCACACATCAGTTGCCATGACAGGAGAAACTCTTTTTTTTTTTGGGCTGTGACGCGCGCCGGCATGCGCGCCGGTTGCCACAATGACGGGAGCCCTCTACCAATAATGTGACGCGCGCTTAGACAATGTGCAGGTTGTCACAGCAACAGAAACCCTCCTTTTAGCAATGTGACACGCGCCGACACACGTGCCGGTCGTCACTACGTAATTTCTACCACACCTGAAAAAGCTTAAAAAGAGGTAAGACCTCACCAGAACCTTCGCCGAAAGTGCGATTTGCAGGGTGGAGGACAGCCAATATCAGGGTCTTCACCGGGCATATGTGGAAGATGCTCAAGTGATTTTCTTCACCAGGATCAGCAGGCGAGAAACTGAAGCGGTAGCAGAACAATCACGACGTGCAGTGACAGACGGTGGGGAAAACTGGAGACCGGACAACTCGTCGCCACTGAAAAGAGGACAATCTCCAGGTAAGTTTTCCAAGTCTTCTTTAATACATCCGATCTCTCAGCTTCCCGGCAGCAACTGCCAGTGCCACGGCATTCCATGTTCCACGCAGGGAACGCAGAGAAAGGAATGCAGGCACGAGATCCCAACAGTTTACTTAACGTGGCATTAGAATATCGTTGTTTAGGTGGCAAACCCTTCTCTTGAACATCATGGGACGTATAACTTTACATAAGATGATGATTCTGCCACAATTTTTGTACAATTTTCAGAATTTATTGCTTCACTTGCTGCAGACGTGGTTCAGAGCACTAGAGGTTACGGCCACATCATTTCTCTGGCATGGGTCTCGACCTGGTCTTGAATTCACTCATTGTCAACGAGGACCCTATGATGCTGCGCCTGAGAATGATTCATCTTTAACTTTATTATTTGGCCTCTCATCTCCTAGTCATCCATGATTGGTTTAATGGGGGGTGGTCAGATCCTGCTTGTCGATTGGAGCGGTCTCTGTTGGGCTTCCCTCGCCTATAAGCCATGCTTTACTGCTCTCCAGTCCTTACCTCTATGCCCCAGGTGACCAGAATGGTTCTCCTTGCCTGGAGAGCTGCACTCCGACATGTACAATGGGACACTAAGCTTTCACAGCAAACACTTCTCTGGCACCGCACTTAGCTGGAGGAGCTGGCAACACTCCAAGGTTTTAAGGGCTGGGACTTTATTGGCATTACCCAATTGGGCGACATCTGGTCCAGGATGCATATATGTTTTTTACAGGACCTCCAAACCACCTACACCCTTGCCCACACTCAATATTACAAATACATCCAACTCCAACACGCTGTCCAGACTCATGTTCTGGTAGCTGACACTCTGCCAGAATTTAGTCCACTTGAAGCCAAGCTCCCTATGGGTAACCTGGGGCATTGTGGAATCTCCCAGATTTATCGTACCTTGATAATCAATACACCCAGCACATTGAATCATCTCAGCACCCAGTGGGAGAGCTGGTTGTGCCCTGTCGAGGATGAGGACTGGAGGGACGCACTAATGGCCTCAAGGTTGCTCACTGTCTCCACTAGACTGCGACTGATCCAAAAATATCTTTATTATGCCTACCTCGATCGACCCGAATGCATAGGGCGGGCCTTCATCCTTGTCCCTCCTGTCCCCGATGTGGGATGGACCCAGCAGATTTTTATCACATGGTGTGGTCCTGCTCAGTAATCACAAACTATTGGTCAGCAGCGATCCAAGATTTAACAGAGGAACTTAGGTGGAAGGTTCCTCTCTCTCCCTTTGCTGATATTGCTTGGTGTTTTCGAGGGGTCTGGAGGCACGAGAGCGAGCAGTAATTTCTTGGTACGGCCCTTTTTTCATCACCAAAAGCGATATTGCTGCTCGTTGGACGTCCCCTAGTCCTCCCACCCTGTAGTGGTGGGGCTGAGGTGTGCACTGGTGTGCGCAACAAAAACGACCAGTCTGAGTCAAGAGGCTGCCCCCATAGGTATGGGCAGATTTGGGGGAAATTATTTGGGCCAATTTGTCCAAGATTGTAACGAGTGCGGAAATGTGGATGGTGATTTTTACAACTGTAATGTACTACTTGAATGTCGTTGATTTGTTCAAACGCTGCCTCACTTTCTGTATCAAGATACAGTGTGTCATCTGTTCTACTTTATCACTCTGTGGTTTAAAATCAATAGAATCTGTTAATCGAAAAAAATATTGATGTATTGTCAACATGAGCATGACTTAGATTCAAATTCTTTGCAATACTTGTAATCAAGCAAGGTGATCTCAGTACGTTGTTTCTATTATTCATAGTCTCCGAGTTTCCATTGCTGCCTGATTCGTTTACTATAATTTATAATTATTTTTACCTAGATGGACCATTTTGACAATTTTGCACTTTCCAAAATGCCGCATGATCTGGAAGATATCTTAATTATTTGACAAAGCTGCCTCGATTTGAGTCTCTTTATGTATTCTGAGATGGCGCATGATTTGGCAAATGTGTCCATTAATTGATCAGGCAATTTCATGTACTCCAAACGTTTTTCTCGCAGTTTTTTTGATTATATATATGTCTGCTGCTATTCATTAAGGTTGACCATTATCTGAGAAATTGACATTGGTGAAATCTGACTTGTCTTACATGATTTTGCATAATGATTGCTTGTTTTCTCTTTGTCTTTTGCACGTTCCAAGATGGTGCTTGTTTCACGTCTGCTGCCAGGTTGTTCTTTAGGATGATGTAGTTTGTGAGTTAAGGATAAAATTAAATGTTCGACTAGTTTCAAATATATTTCAAATAATCATCAAGGTTGGCCATTAACTGAGGCTTTGAGTTTGGTCAAATTTGATTATATATTTTTTTATATGGCTTGTACCTGTACATTGCTTGCTTCCTTTAGCATTTTGCACACTCCAAGATGATGCACATTATGCATCGGCAGCCACAATAGAATTGAGCTGCTCCATAGGACGACGTATTTCTGTGAGTTTAGGATAAAAATGGGTACCTGGCATGTTCAAAGCATACATGCTGTGAGAACCTCCTGTGGGACAAAAATTGTAACTCAGCCTCGCAATTTAGGTACTTACAAATTTATTAGTAAGTAATTTGTTGTTTAATGTTACTGCTATTGTTGCATACAAGACTTAGGGCCATATTATGACCTGCAACGTTGTGCAATAGTGACGCAAACCTTAAGTCCAATTTTTGAAGCCACACAAAGCCACTTTGCGTGGTTCCAAAAATCTGGAGTAACGCAATGCAGGGCAAATCGCTGCATTGCTTTACTCTCCCCAAGGTAGGCGTTCCATGGGCATTGCGTGGGTGTTCCCAAGCAGCTCCCATGTTTTTCGACACATTCCCAGATTTACAAGACCTTGTAAACCTGGGAATACGCCAAAAAATATACCTCCCCAGGTGAGGCGTAAGAAGGAGAAATATCTTTATTACTCCTCATTGCTTCCTCTTTCTATGTTTGCTGCGTTCTGTAGCACACATAGAAAGAGGAAAATGCCTCTTCGGATTGTTTTTGTGCAGGTAGATATCCCTTCCATGGTGCAAGGATACCTGTGTTGCATTAGGCTGCCTAAAGGGTGCCAGTGCAGGGCAGGGGAAGTCAGGATTGTGCTGTATGCCTTAAATATGACTCATTCCTGCCCTTTCCCAGTGACGCAGTGCAGGTGACTTGCTGCACTGCAGTGTGCCACTATTCCATAAATTTCCCACTTAGTGAAAAAACATTGGTGGAATGGGGAATGTTTGCATCATGTTATGTGAAGACTATGTTATATATATGTATGGTCGAAGAATTGTCACTTGCTACCCTCTCAGTAATAATTTCTACCCAGTCACACTGATCACATTTTGATTTTATGCTGAAATGTGTTCTCAATATATTTTAGCATAAGTGGTGCGTAGAGTCTGCATCGTATTCACCTCAAGTGCATGCCCATACATTTTTCTTTGGTTTATTCATGTTTTGCACAATGGGGGAGTTTGGGAGACAGCTGCAAATGTGATGCTTTCAAATCTCCAGAGAATATTTGCAATATATTCCATTTGCCCTTTTCGCGGAATATCTCTTCTATGTATCCAAAAAAATGAGAAAAGAATTATGCTAGCTCTCGTGTTTATACATACTTGCTTTGATATAGAGGAAACTGAGGCTCTTCAATATAGTGAGTCTTGATGAATACAAAATAACAACAATGCGATATGTTATATTTCGCGGCTCACAAAATCTATTGCAAAATGTTCCCTGACTTCAATGACTCCTCTTAATTTTCCACACTGGGTATGTGCCAGATGCGCACATTGTAAACAAAAAGTCCATTCATCAAAGAGTATATGTTATGCCTTCTTGAATTCTATGGATTATAAAGGTCAAATAAAATCCCTCAGATGTCAGCAAAAAGTTACACAACTGCTAGACATGCGTAAAATATCCATGTTCCAATCGCTATTGAAAAGAATGCATTGCAAAGCGGAGTGTGGTGACGTCATTCTAGTCTATAAAGTAATTATTTATCATAAATGTAAACACAATTATAGTTACTAAGGACCATATGTACTAAATGTTGTTTGAAAAAAATTGTCGCAATTTGGGACCATGATTTTTGCGACCAGTATAGAATTTTATTAACCGACCTATAATAGGTTGGTTTATAAAATTCTGATTCGGAGTGGGCCGTAATCTGATGTGGTAGGTCACAAAATATAACTCACTCTGATTGGGTGGCTCAGAAATGGTGGGCTGCTAGTGGGGTGATAGTGCCTTCAGACCACCATGTCTGTGATTGCCTTTAAATAAATAAAAAAAATTGTGAATGCAATACATTTTCCTTAAAGTAAAAAACACTGTGCTCGAAAGAAATTATACCTTTTTTATAGTATGTCTGAGGGTTGACAGTGGTGCACGGGACGACTGTCTGTTCTCGAACAAATTCACAAATGGGACTGGGGTCTCTATGCATTATGGTCGCAAAACGTTGATACATCACACACCAATTCAGTATTTAAAAGGAAAGTTTAAATATACCCCTTCTAAATACGGAGGGCCCTATTTGTGAAGGCCTTGCAACACTTTTGCACCGCCATTGCGTCACTTTTTGTGACGCAGCCGCGGTGTAAACAATGCGGCACATTGCGCCCTATTTACAAAGTGATGCATCTAAGCAAATGCATCACTTTTTAAAGCCCTGCGCTTCATTATACCTGTGTCATATATAATGTATGCAGGGTGGGCGTTCCCCAGCAAGAAAGCCTCGTAGAACTGTCCCAGTGAAATCTATGAGATTTCACCTCGACACTTCTAGGACGACACCGTGTCAAAACCTTATGCCTGCCTGTTAGAAATGGGGGTCTCTAGTTGGCAGAAGTAGGTACCTTTGTCCAAATAGGGACCCTTGCTTCTAGTCAGGGTAAGGGGGATACACACTTTAGATAACCCCTTCTCACCCCCTTGGTAGCTTGGCACTAGCAGACAGACTTATCCCAAAAGCAATGTGTAAAGTATTAGTACTCAAAACACATAATAATACAGTGATAACACCACTAATCGACACCACACCAATTTATAAAAATAAAGTATCTTTATCTAAACTCAACAAGACCAAAACGACAAATATCCAACATACATGTAATAAGAATATGACTTTAAAAAGGCTTTAAACAACTTGATCCATAGAAAACTATGGATGCGTGACTTCTCTCAAAGTTCCTGTAGATTCATCAAAATTCACAAGGTCAAACAGCCGTAGAAATGGAAAGTGTCGAGAAACAAAGAGATGCATCAGTTCCTGAGACCATGGGGAGGCGATGGAACAGATCTGCTGCACGCAGGAGAAGTGATGCGTCGAATCCGGTCTGTAAGGGGAAGTGATGTGTCGACTCCAAGATGGTTCTGGTGTGTGGGTGATGCGTCTGTAAAATTTGCTGCACAGGTACGATGTGTGGTAATCTGGGATGCGTCGGCAACCGATGTGGCTGCGGCAAGCGCCGCTGGGTTGGTTTATTCAGCCGCGATCCCTCGATGCGTCGGTTCTTGCAGCGGCGACATGCGCTGTGTCGGTTTCGACAGCGGCGCGGCGATGTACGGTGCTCCATGTTGCGAGGAATGACAGATACGTCAGGATTCCTGACGTATCTGTCGGCGCAAAAGTCATGCATAGCTGGAGTTGTGTCACAAGCATGACGCAACTCTAGCAATGCACGGTGGTAGGCCTGTGCCTATGTCACTGCGTCGCCCATACGCCTGCCATGAGGCAGTGTTAGACTTGGCATCTTTAGCGTGGTTTCACCTGACTTTTGCCTCTACCTTCTGTATTTTTGATGCTGTGCTGGATTTCGTTTTTGCTGGCTTAGATGCTTTGGGCACTTTGCCACTGCTGATCAGTGTCAAAGTGCAAGTGCTCCCTGTATAAATTGTTATTACAATTGGTTCTTCCTGATTGGCATATTTGATTTACTGGTAAGCCCCTAGTAAAGTGCACTGAGTGTGCCAGGGCCTGTACATCAAATGCAACTAGTGGGCCTGCAGCACTGATTGTGCCACCCACATGAATAGCCCTGAATAGGTATCTCAGGCCTGCCACCGCAGTGTCTGTGAGCAGTTGTTAACTGCCATGTCGACCTGGCACGTGCATCCACTTGCCAGGCCCTAACCTTCCCTTTTCCTACATGTAAGGCACCCCTATGGTAGGCCCAAGGTACCCCCCCTGGGTAGGGTGCAGTGTATGTGAAAGGTAGGACATGCACTGGTGTGTGTGACATGTACTGATAGTGAAATGCTGCCCATTTCGTTTTTCACTATTGAAAGGCTATCTGTCCTATAGGATAGAATTGGAAATGCTTTGTAATATCTTACAAGTAAAACTTTCCATTGGGACAAGATAGAGAAATAAAGTTTAGGCTCTCTGAACTCAGAATTTAATAACACATCTTTTAGTAAAGATGGTTTTTAAATTGTTTGTTTGAAAATGCCACTTTTAGAATGTAGTGAAAAACCACAGGAGTATAACCCATAGACCAGGCTGAGATCTGGGTGAGAACGAGAAAGCTAGCAACAATATCTCAACCGGATTTAATGAAACCTAATATACATGTATGTACAAGACATTACAAAGAAGAGGAGACTCCAAGTTTGTTTGAATGTGCTCATGGCATCATATATTAAAAACACAAATTATACACGACAGTTATATCAGCACTGTAGGCATAAATGCAGAGGCAACCCTAAGGAGCTTGGTGCACGTTGATAAGGGTTATCAATGATCTAAAACATTCCTTGTGTTGAACCAATCATTTTGTACATATCTTATACCACTTTATCTCTTTTTGCCCACTGCTGTGTTTTCTCACTTGTCACTTGCGCCGTCACCCTTGTCACGAGCACAAAGTGCACCAAGTTCCTTAGGGTTGCCTCTGCATTTATGCCTACAGTGCTGATATAACTGTTGTGTATAATTTATGTTTTTAATATATGATGCCATGAGCACATTCAAACAAACTTGGAGTCTCCTCTTCTTTGTAATGTCTTGTACATACATGTATATTAGGTTTCATTAAATCCGGTTGAGATATTGTTGCTAGCTTTCTCACTTTTAGAATGTAGGCATTTTCTTGCTTAACCATTTTGTGTGCCTTTGCCTGTTTGGGTATTGACTGTCTGGTTTTGGAGTGGCTGGGGATGTGCATTCACTGTAGACAGCCACTGGGGGGGTTGAGGTGTGCCTGGTCCTTCTTGGGTGACTCAGAAAGCTGAGCTGAATGGGGCCTGGCTGCATTTAGAGTAGTGGGAGGAGATTTCCTTGCATCTGAATAGGTCTCCCTAGCACAATGCTGTCTCAACCCCCTGTGGTCATACTGCACCAGTGAGGACAGAACTGGTTTGGACTGTGCTCAGAGACACTGGCACAGAGAGAACAAAGACATTTTGGGGTATAAGTATTAGACCTAAAACCCTAGAACTTTAGTTCAATTCTGGACTCAAGAGGAACCTTTGCCAAGGAGAAGAGCTGAAGAGCTGGAAGGAGGAGTACTGTCCCTTTGCTGTGTGGGGTTGGCCTGCAGTTGCTATTTCTGCCAAGGAGAGGACAAAGACTGAAACTTTGCTTTGAACCTGCTTGAAGAAGATCTCCAAGGGCCTGTGTGTGCTGGCTTCCTGTTCTGCAGTCTCAGGGATACAAAGACTTCACCCGCAGCTCCCCTGAACTCTGCTGCTGAAAGTTCTGATGTGCTGGGAGGTGCCTGTTCCAGTTCTGGGCATCTGGAGGTTGTGCTTGCTGCTGGGAGCTGGAGCTGGAAGAAACCTATTGAACTGAAGAAATCGACGCATTGCTCTTCTTGCAGCTGTTTTTCTGACGCAGTACTGCTGTGCGAGAAGAATCTCCATACATCGCCGCGCTGCTGTCAAAACCGACACAGCGCATGTCGCCGCTGCAAGCACCAACGCATCGAGGGATCGCGGCTAAAGAAACCAACCCAGCGGCACTCGCCGCAGCCGCATCGGTTGCCGACGCATCCCAGATTACCACACATCGTACCTGTGCAGCAAGTTTTACAGACGCATGACCCACACACCAGAACCATTTTGGAGTCAACACATCACTTCCCCTTACAGACCGGATTCGACGCATCACTTCTCCTGCGTGCAGCAGATCTGTTGCATCGCCTCCCCATGGTCTCAGGAACTGATGCATCTCTTTTTCTCCTGAGGATCTAAATGCATCAATTTGCTCCTCTGTTCCCTTACATATAAAATCTGCTCCTGCAGAGAAAAAAAGTCTCCTAACTTGGCGGCGACCTGTCAATAGCTGAGTGCAATGTGGCTTGGACCACCAACCCAACTTCCAGAGTGGAGATGCGCGTATGCATGTTTCCCACTAGTACACTGCTGGAAGCTGGTGGTGAGAGCATACCATGGGATGACTGATCCAAGAATGCAGATCCTCCTGCAGAATAAGCTCCCCAAATAGTTGATGATGGGTCTTTGTGGGGGATCTGCAGAGGAGCATCAACCCATGGTGGCAGGTCCGGCTTCTCCTGCTAGAGGATGTCCAGGAGTATGGAATGCCAAGAGGGAAAAATATCACTTTATTCAGTTTTATATAGCACAAACCTGACCCGAACGTATTTGAGCACTTTACATGAGCACCAGTTGTATTACACAAGGACACATTTTTTTTTTCCCCAGAGGCACAGGAGGTTAAGTGATTTGCCCAGAATCACAGCTAATTGAGCCAATGTCGAGACTCAAACCTGGTTCCCCTGGTCCAAAGTTAGCAATGGTGGCTGTTGCCCTACATCCTCTCCCAAATCCAACAGCACATCCTCACCTTACCTCACCCCTTGAAGTCACAGTCCAAAGCAACCCAGCTGTTGCAACTGAGGCAACCCATCTGATGTCGGGGTAAGTTAATGCAGCAACTGCCACATGGAAGAGGTGGAGGATGAAAATTATTGCATTCAGTGGCTGAAATCTGACTCTGGGTTCTGAAAAGCATGATGGAAGGTTACAAGAGGATTTGAGGGACAAGGAGACAAGGAACTCTAGTCTGGGGGGGGTTTCTCTGGATCTGGTGTCATTCCTGTATTGTTTTACCTTTTCTTACCCCCTTAGGTTTTCTTTGGTAGGACCCTCAACTCCAGCTATCTAAAAAGGAGGTGATACTCAGTGCACCTGATCCCTCATTTAGCATAAAAAGGGAAAAGAGATTGTTCAACAAGATTCTTCATCCAACAATGTAGTCTTCATGGCTGAAAAGTTTTCAAATGAGTATTGTGTGCCAACAAACAGTACACACGCAGAGTCATCTTTCCAAATTGACCACCACTGGGTTTCCTGCTATTCTTGTCCCCAGTCGATCCAAGTGCATGCAAAACCCCCCTCTCCATCCCCCCAGTATTCAAATTCTACCATTTATCGTTAGATGTTCCCACTTTTTTCATTTGTCCTACACCTTTACTCTTTACTGCTGATATTTTGAATTTTCCATTCACTGCATGACCAATTCCACTTATCATTCGGACTAATGCAATTTGCACTAGACAGGACCCCTTGTAAGACTTATTTACTCATGATTCCTGGTTAATGTTTCAGAATTTGAACTCAGTCTAAACATTTTGAACTTTCATTCACACCAACTGCCACAGAAGATGGTAGACTAAACATCATTAACCCGTTGCGTGCGTCTATCGGCCAACGGCCGTCGCGAGCACTACCTCTGTAGTGCTGCGAACGTCCGTTGGCCGACGCGGCCCCGCCCACTCCGCTAAACCGCCGCACCGCGGCGGAATTGCCGCCGCGGTTAAGCGGTTAAGAGAGCGAAACTATTTATTTTACTTAAATACTTATATAGCACAATCGAGACTAAGAGGTCTAAGGGTGCTTTACAGTGGCGCCTCGCCAAGGGAGTGCTGCGGGGCGGTGAGGCGGGGCGGGGGAGGGACAGGGTGGGGGGTAGTAAACTTCCGCATACGGCGCAACGGAGTTAAGTAAATAAATAAACACATAAAACAATTTACATTGCGCGCGCTGCAACGCCAACTCGGCGATGCAGCGCGCGCAATGTAAATTGTTTTATGTATTTATTTATTAACTTAACTCCGTTGCGCCGTATGCCGGAGTTTACTCCCCCCCACCCTGCCCCTCCCCACCCCGCCTCACCGCCCCGCAGCACTCCCTCGGCGAGCCGCCACTGGTGCTTTACATCAAAACTAAATAAAATAGATGGTACATTAGATGAAAGTATTAGGCATGACACAGGAAAATGTTAAAGCAAAAAATAACAACAAAAAGCAGAACTTGCATTAAAAAAAAATATAATGAACAATATCATAAAATCATTGAGTCAGAGAGTGGAAATATTGTCAACAGGGAAAAAGAAACTCAGGAATTGTTTGAACATGTGAGCCTTGAGTTTGTTCTTACAAATGCCATGCGTGGAGATAAGAGTCCTAAGGGTGATGAGAAAGGAGTGCCAGGCTAATATGGCCGCTCCTGAGAAGGACTGCCTGCTGGCTGTGGCTGTCTTGAATTTTGGTACATCCAAAAGTAAGAAACCCTTATTTCTCAGGCCACAGGATCCTCGAGAGGTGGTGAGCAATTTGGCAAAGTATGGTAGATATATATTATGTAATGCCTTGTGAACAATGGCACATAGTTAGAATAGGATGCTGTCGGAGATGGGTGGCCAGTGAAGGTCATGGAAAGTAGGCTTAATGTGTACTTTTTCACCCCATGTGCCATGCAATGAGTGTAAAATTGATCTGATTGAAGTTAAATAAGTAAGAGGAATGCATGCCAAAATTGAATTGCATTGCATTTTCGAAATCTAGACTGACAATGACAAGCGCATGGACTACCATTCAATGTTAAGCAGTAACGAAACATCAGATTTTCTTTAGCCGAAGTAGGAGGAAATGTGTATCTTTGCTATTAAAATTCATTAATTCCCCAATTCAAGCTGGTAATAACAAATCACTACTAGTCAATCCAATACCAATCCACTGCATTTACCTATCCCACTGTTTAACTGTCGGGGAGAAAGCTGGTTAAACTATAATTTAATGATGGCCCTTCTTCAGATATTTCTGACATGTCCTCAAGAAGAAACACTGTTCAAATGTCTTGCACATAGTGTACACTTGTCATTTTCCAGTGCACTGAGTGTTCTCTTGCACTGTCCCATTATCATTTTCTCGCAAGGGTTCAGATGTGAGAAATGCAAAAAAATTGAAAGATTATTAAAACCTCTTATAAAAGGAAGTGACACCGTGGTCACATTTCTCTTCCATCAGGCGTGAAAAAAGTTCCACTCTTTTAAAATATTTCAGCTCTTCCAGTTATTCCTTGGTCATCCTTCCAGCAAACTACATCATAGACAACTTTAATCTATTCTAATTAATTTGGTTTGTACTGATCAAGGCATCCCTAAACCAGGAAGCCTTTCCAGAACTGCTTCTAGAAGCCCAAATCACCTCATCCTGAAAATGTCTAATCTTGGCTTCAAACCCCTCCCTACTTAACACCAATATTACATTGGTAGGAAAAGCTGTGGGGAATTAATATACAAGGACATTATTAATATATACAGATAGTATCTGCTAGTGACATATAAATCAGCCTTCCATTCTGGACATAGCATTGAACTAGACACCCTAAAAATCTTGGCTGATGTGTTCTTCATTCTAGATGAGAGGGACCCTTGTCTCCTCATATTACTCAGTTTCCAGTGGCCTGTGAAACAGTGGGTCACCAAACGATAGTCAAGACCATAGACCACTGTGTGGACCTCTGTGGTCAACTTTAAAGCTTGTGTGCTTCTTTTCTGACCCATTACCATTGCAATGATTATAAAGCACATATCTATGAGAGGTGTAATGCTGTAGGGCATTCTTTTAGGTTCAGTGCTACCACCCACCTTGTTCAATGTGTGTCTTTAGTTGCTGAATTGTTGCATATGCCTACGCAAGTTTCATCTAAAAATAAGCCGAAGATACCCAACCCTACCTAAAAATGGCACCTTCATTCTTTGCACCTGACTTATGAAACTCCAAAACAGGATGACTGACAACTTACTGATGCTCAATCCACTGAAAATTGAGCTCCTCCTCATTACTCACAAACACAATAGCAAATTCTATCTATCAATCTTTGTTCATTGAGATCAAAGCGAAAAGTGATATTTTCTCATTTTCTCCTAAAAGTGTAACCTTTGATACTCATCTTAGACCTAACTTTCTCAATCTTACCCTCAATTAAACTAAATCTGACAAGATTCTCCTTCACTCTTTCAAAAAGCTAAAGCACCTACTCTCAACTGCCCATGTGAGACAAGTAGTCACACTTTAGTTACCCCTCCTTATTGCCGTAGTGTAAAGTGTCCCTACATTTCTCACTTGAACTACTTAAGACTGAAGTACACCAGCTGCCTTGAATTTAAACCTGTACGGCCAACTTACTCACCCTACTGGGTAGACAGAGATTTCAGACTAGAAGCAAAAACACTTTGGGGCCGATTCCGATCTCGGTCGGAGGCGCACCCAATACCATTCGGTCGGGAAAAAAGCCATGCGAATGCCTGTTTCCCGACCGATCCGTACAGCACACCAAACGAGTAAGTACGATGCGCACAACAGCAAAGAATCCGGCCGAGCCGTACTCACCCAATCCAGGTCCTGTTCTCCGACCGAGGCGAATCCGGAAACGCAGAATCGAGTCGCACGGAAGGGAAAATGCAGCTCCGTCCGGCCGAACAAGTACGATGCGCTTCCCGTACGCGCCGAACCCGTCGCTACGCACGGCACGTCAAAGCATCCAGGAGAGGCGCACATAAGCTCCGATTCGCGCCACAACACAATCCACGGCTACGAGACGAACACGCCAGCGACGAGGACGACGCGAAGCGACGAGGACGACGCGAAGCAACGAGAAGGACGAACGACACGAACCAACCATGAATCCCTTCGTCCCGATCATACCAATATTCTACATTTACTACCGGAACAGGCACGGACGCGTACGGCGCAGAAGGTAAGTCAGACACCAACCACAAAACACATACAACATGTACACGACACATCACACACACACAGAGGGATGCAGAATATACTTACACCAGCAACAGCAGCACCATAGGGGCGGGATGCCCATCACCAATGCCACATATGCACACAGGGGCCTGAATGCGCACCACCACCCCTACCCAGGGGGGGCCGGATGCCAACCACCACAACCACCCTTAGCCAGGGGGGTGCCAGATGCCCACCACCACTACCACCCTTACCCAGGGGGGCTGGATGCCTACCACTACTACCACCCTTAGCCAGGGGGGTGCCAGATGCCTACCACTACTACCACCCTTACCCAGGGGGGGCTGGATGCCTACCACTACTACCACCCTTAGCCAGGGGGGTGCCAGATGCCTACCACTACTACCACCCTTACCCAGGGGGGGCTGGATGCCTACCACTACTACCACCCTCACCCAGGGGGGGCTGGATGCCTACCACTACTACCACCCTTAGCCAGGGGGCTGGATGCCTACCACTACTACCACCCTCACCCAGGGGGCTGTATGCCTACCACTACTACCACCCTTAGCCAGGGTGGTGCCAGATGCCCACCACCACTACCACCCTTAGCCATGGGGGTGCCAGATGCCTACCACTACTACCACCCTCACCCAGGGGGGCTGGATGCCTACCACTACTACCACCCTCACCCAGGGGGCTGGATGCCTACCACTACTACCACCCGTAGCCAGGGGGGCTGGATGCCTACCACTACTACCACCCGTAGCCAGGGGGGCTGGATGCCTACCACTACTACCACCCTCACCCAGGGGGCTGGATGCCTACCACTACTACCACCCTCACCCAGGGGGGCTGGATGCCTACCACTACTACCACCCTTAGCCAGGGGGCTGGATGCCTACCACTACTACCACCCTCACCCAGGGGGCTGGATGCCTACCACTACTACCACCCTCACCCAGGGGGGCTGGATGCCTACCACTACTACCACCCTTAGCCAGGGGGGCTGGATGCCTACCACTACTACCACCCTCACCCAGGGGGCTGGATGCCTACCACTACTACCACCCTCACCCAGGGGGCTGGATGCCTACCACTACTACCACCCTTAGCCAGGGGGGCTGGATGCCTACCACTACTACCACCCTTAGCCAGGGTGGTGCCAGATGCCCACCACCACTACCACCCTTAGCCATGGGGGTGCCAGATGCCTACCACTACTACCACCCTCACCCAGGGGGGGCTGGATACCTACCACTACTACCACCCTCACCCAGGGGGGGCTGGATGCCTACCACTACAACCACCCTTAGCCAGGGGGCTGGATGCCTACCACTACTACCACCCTCACCCAGGGGGGCTGGATGCCTACCACTACTACCACCCTCACCCAGGGGGCTGGATGCCTACCACTACTACCACCCTCACCCAGGGGGGCTGGATGCCTACCACTACTACCACCCTCACCCAGGGGGGCTGGATGCCTACCACTACTACCACCCTCACCCAGGGGGGCTGGATGCCTACCACTACTACCACCCTTAGCCAGGGGGCTGGATGCCTACCACTACTACCACCCTCACCCAGGGGGCTGGATGCCTACCACTACTACCACCCTCACCCAGGGGGGCTGGATGCCTACCACTACTACCACCCTCACCCAGGGGGGGCTGGATGCCTACCACTACTACCACCCTCACCCAGGGGGGGCTGGATGCCTACCACTACTACCACCCTTAGCCAGGGTGGTGCCAGATGCCCACTACCACCCTTAGCCATGGGGGCTGGATGCCTACCACTACTACCACCCTTACCCAGGGGGGATGGATGCCTACCACTACTACCACCCTTACCCAGGGGGTGCCAGATGCCTACCACTACTACCACCCTCACCCAGGGGGCTGGATGCCTACCACTACTACCACCCTCACCCAGGGGGCTGGATGCCTACCACTACTACCACCCTTAGCCAGGGGGTGCCAGATGCCTACCACTACTACCACTCTTACCCAGGGGGGCTGGATGCCTACCACTACTACCACCCTCACCCAGGGGGCTGGATGCCTACCACTACTACCACCCTTAGCCAGGGTGGTGCCAGATGCCCACCACCACTACCACCCTTAGCCATGGGGGTGCCAGATGCCTACCACTACTACCACCCTCACCCAGGGGGCTGGATGCCTACCACTACTACCACCCTCACCCAGGGGGCTGGATGCCTACCACTACTACCACCCTTAGCCAGGCGGGCTGGATGCCTACCACTACTACCACCCTCACCCAGGGGGGCTGGATGCCTACCACTACTACCACCCTCACCCAGGGGGCTGGATGCCTACCACTACTACCACCCTCACCCAGGGGGCTGGATGCCTACCACTACTACCACCCTTAGCCAGGGGGGCTGGATGCCTACCACTACTACCACCCTCACCCAGGGGGGCTGGATGCCTACCACTACTACCACCCTCACCCAGGGGGGCTGGATGCCTACCACTACTACCACCCTTAGCCAGGGGGCTGGATGCCTACCACTACTACCACCCTTAGCCAGGGGGGCTGGATGCCTACCACTACTACCACCCTCACCCAGGGGGGCTGGATGCCTACCACTACTACCACCCTCACCCAGGGGGGCTGGATGCCTACCACTACTACCACCCTCAGCCAGGGGGCTGGATGCCTACCACTACTACCACCCTTAGCCAGGGGGCTGGATGCCTACCACTACTACCACCCTCAACCAGGGGGGCTGGATGCCTACCACTACTACCACCCTCACCCAGGGGGGCTGGATGCCTACCACAACTACCACCCTTAGCCAGGGGGCTGGATGCCTACCACTACTACCACCCTCACCCAGGGGGCTGGATGCCTACCACTACTACCACCCCTCACCCAGGGGGCTGGATGCCTACCACTACTACCACCCTTAGCCATGGGGGCTGGATGCCTACCACTACTACCACCCTTACCCAGGGGGCTGGATGCCTACCACTACTACCACCCTTACCCAGGGGGTGCCAGATGCCTACCACTACTACCACCCTCACCCAGGGGGCTGGATGCCTACCACTACTACCACCCTCACCCAGGGGGGCTGGATGCCTACCACTACTACCACCCTTAGCCAAGGGGGTGCCAGATGCCTACCACTACTACCACTCTTACCCAGGGGGCTGGATGCCTACCATTACTACCACCCTCACCCAGGGGGCTGGATGCCTACCACTACTACCACCCTTAGCCAGGGTGGTGCCAGATGCCCACCACCACTACCACCCTTAGCCATGGGGGTGCCAGATGCCTACCACTACTACCACCCTCACCCAGGGGGCTGGATGCCTACCACTACTACCACCCTCACCCAGGGGGGCTGGATGCCTACCACTACTACCACCCTTAGCCAGGGGGTGCCAGATGCCTACCACTACTACCACTCTTACCCAGGGGGGCTGGATGCCTACCACTACTACCACCCTCACCCAGGGGGCTGGATGCCTACCACTACTACCACCCTTAGCCAGGGTGGTGCCAGATGCCCACCACCACTACCACCCTTAGCCATGGGGTGCCAGATGCCTACCACTACTACCACCCTCACCCAGGGGGCTGGATGCCTACCACTACTACCACCCTCACCCAGGGGGCTGGATGCCTACCACTACTACCACCCTTAGCCAGGGGGGCTGGATGCCTACCACTACTACCACCCTCACCCAGGGGGGCTGGATGCCTACCACTACTACCACCCTCACCCAGGGGGGCTGGATGCCTACCACTACTACCACCCTCACCCAAGGGGGGCTGGATGCCCACCACTACTACCACACTCACCCAGGGGGCTGGATGCCTACCACTACTACCACCCTTAGCCAGGGGGGCTGGATGCCTACCACTACTACCACCCTTAGCCAGGGGGCTGGATGCCTACCACTACTACCACCCTCACCCAGGGGGGCTGGATGCCTACCACCACTACCACCCCCACTAATAGGATGGACAATGCATGACACAACCAGCACACCACAACCTAGGGAATGCAAGAAAAGACATCCCCCAACACCATGACAAGCGTGTGTAGACTGTGTCAAATGCCTACAACACTGAACATGACTTTGAACATACAATGTGACCCCCTAGCACATGTACCACACATATATGTGTGTGGCCCCCACAATGCAAGCAGGCCATGACCATTGTGGCAATGGGGTCCAAACTCCCATCATCACAGTGACCAAAAGGTAAGTGTGGGGTCAATAGCTGAAGCACATTCTGAACATTGTGGCAATGGGGTCTAACGCCCCATCACCACAGTGACCAAAATGTAAGTGTGGGGTCCATAGCTGAAGCACATATTGAACATTGTGGCAATGGGGTCTAACGCCCCATCACCACAGTGACCAAAAGGTAAGTGTGGGGTCCATAGCTGAAGCACATTTTGAACATTGTGGCAATGGGGTCCAAACCCCCATCATCACAGTGACCAAAAGAGCTGCAACTGCCAAACTGCATGGATGATTCCTGGTCACAGAACAAAAAACACATCAGTGGCAAAGTAGTGCATGTGTCCCATTGCAACATAAATTGGGGGAGCCAAATACTGCAGTGCAAATAAGACATACCTTTGGCCATGTGCAGACAAACAACACCCATGGGGGCTGACACTGTCAACATTCATCAATGACACAATGACAGAAGTGACCATCAGAATGCAGACCCACATATTTGCACCAATGGGCACACAAATGCAGATACCCTGTGGAGACTGTAGATGTGAGGTGAACAGATACCATTCCATGGCAGCAATGGGACACAGAAACCATGATCATTGTGCTGACCGATGACCTAGGAGTCCCAGGGACAGCAGGGGAAACCCACCAAACTACATACAGCCAATGGCACACCCAAGATATGCCAATGCAGTGGTGCAGATGCACAAACACAAACAGGCAGACCCACACTGCACATCATACACAACAGGTGAGGGGGGTGCCAGTGTCCCCAGGCAACCACACAACACATGAGGAGACCTGAATACCAATCATACAGATGTGCATACAGTGCCACACAAAGGTAACTCATGGATCCAAATCCCCTATGTGGGCAAGCAGGCATTGTCAGATGAGAGGGAGCACAAATCATGTCACACAGGCACGTAGGAACAGCAACTGACACAGCAAGACACAGACACACCACAGCACTACCCCCAGGGCCCCCACAATGTGGTGACCCTGGGCTGCATTACAATCCCACTGTGATGACAAAGCTAAATGTCGTTCACACTGTGAACCACAGTCATGTGTCCTGAGCAACAAACTACCATCACACCTACACAAGCACAAATCAATCTGCATTGCCAGTAAGCCAAGGCCAACATGGAGGCAGGGGCCTAGCCGGGCAACAACTCTCATCTGCACACACTCAACACCACACCCCTCGACCTCCAACAATGTGCAGCAGTGAAGCACACATGCACTGGTGACATTGCACATGCACCCATGACTATTCCAGGGTGGTGGGTGGGAACCAAGGTGCAGAAACACATCACACATGGCCACTCAACAAGACTCCTGAATGTCTGACACACTGCACACTACGCTGTACATGGACATGACGGCAATACCACACCAACCAATGGGATCCCAGCCACAGTCACACACCAATGAAGAAGCCAAGGTCACCCACAAAGAACACACATAGACAACAACCAACATTGCAGCCCGGACCCTGAGGAGTGCCAGCAGTCACACACACAACGTGTCACAATCACTGAAAGATAACACAAACTGGAAATCACATGACAGGGGCAAACAACAAGTGCCAAGGGGAAACCTGAATGTGACCCATCTGCGTCTGCACACAAACTCAGCCCTGACAGCAAACACACCTATGGGTGACACCCTGATGACCAGTAATGTGCCATGCACCCACATCACAGAGAACCCAGGGAGAAGACTTTGGGGGAACATAGGTCAACTCAGCAAGCATCACAAACAGGTACAACACTAGGGATCAAAGCATGCACAGCTAAACGGAAGAGAACACACAGACATGCACATACAACACACACCTTGGGCGCAGGCAATGTCACAGGAGTACACACTGCCATGAGGGGACTCCACTCCTGTGTGAGGAAAGCTGTGCCATATGTTGCCTCAGTAGGGCCCCATCATGTCAGCTGAGCACTTGGTCACATAATCAACAATTAGCACCAAATGAGGGCTCCCGTCACATCAGCCTGGTCATGGAAGTGCCAACGTAATCATCAGCACAGATCCAACACACTTGTATAGCAATGTTGCACTGACAACACGGATGAGTCCTTCCCCATTGATGCCCAAACCTGCATGTCCAGTGGAGATGGCCACACGGTCAGGGAAGTAGACGAATTGAACAATGGCAGGCACAACAGATGTGCAGGGGTGGAAGCCACAGATGTGAAATAGCTAATCTAAGTAGGAAATCCCATTGCCAAATACTGAACACATGACACCCTCAGATGCTGCTATGGATGACATGGATACACCATAGGATAGGACACATTCCCCCTGGACCACATGGGTTCCTGCACAGTAACACTTCATTATCATGAGACCAAATATCACCATCACTGCAGCAAGGGCATGGTTAGCATCATCAACAACATGTACATCAGAAGCATAAGCACTAGAGAACAGAAAGTTGCTTTATTCAGCATATGTGTGTAATGAAAACAAAGTCCAGAAAAAACACAAAGGCCAATGGCCAGTCCATTGTCAAAGTCCAAACTGGGTGACAGTGGCAGATGTCACCCTACGCATGCCTGCACAAAACCAGGGACAATCCACTAGGAGGGGCAACCGGGGGGCAGGCCAGGCACCGCAGGGACAGGATCAGGGCTCACCAGGAGGAAGCAGGGAAGGGGTGGTGGGTGCTGGAGAGCCACTGACAACTGCAGTGGAGGTGTCTGACATGGTGTGTGCCGGCACAACTGGGGGGCATGACTCAGATGTTGTGGGTGCCGGCACGACTGCAGTGGACCATGCAGATGGAGTGGACAGGTCCGCCACTGCAGTGCCCAAGTCAGACAGGGTGGTAGTGGACTTCACTGCAGTGCCTACCACCAGGGGAGGAGAATGGGGAACAGGCAAGGTGGGCTGAACAGAGGGGGAGGACACCCTCACCACATCAGTGGCACAGACAAGCGCAGCGGGGGTGTGGTGCCGGGAGAGCAAGTGGCAGGGGAGAAGGCCGGATCCTCTTGGGGATGGTATATTTGTGGGTGGGGGAACCTGGGGCAGGGTGTGGTGGGGGCACCTGTGGAGTGGGGGCCTGAGGGATGGAGGAAGGAGACCTGGTGCCTGAGCTGCAGGGCGACGGCGGGGTCTTGCTCTTACGACTCCGGGGGACTTGCGGGTGGGGGCCTCAGTCTGTCTGCGCCTGGGGGAGGGTGTCCGGGGGCGAGGGGCACTCTGCTCCATGTGGGTGGGCTTCCTCTTCCCCTGAATGCTGTATCAGCTGGATCGGAGGGAAGAGGCCGAGGTCACTGAGGAAGAGCCGCTGGGTCTTTGGGGTTGCAGGTGAGGCAAGGGAGGGTTTTTTGGAGGGAGAGGCAACTGAGGACTGCGCAGTGCTCGTGGATGCGTGTGTGTGTTCCAGGGCCCCATCCCCTGTGAGTCTGGTTTCAGTCCCCTGACTGTGCGTGCATGTGCGTTTTGTTTGTGGCGTGTGTGTCTGTGTGCTGGATGTGTGTGTGCTGGTGTGTGCCTGTGCCGGTGTGTGTGTGCTTGGGACAGGTAAGGTGCTGGGGAGTGTGGATGGAGCAGAGGCAGGAGGGGTGAGGGACTGTCTGAGGAGGGACACTGCTGCCGTCAGGGAGGAGTCCATGGACCTATTGCCCCTCTGTAGGTCAGACATGCCCGATGAGATGCCCTCCATGAACGACACCAGCTGAGTCAACAGAGCGGTGTGCGCATGGAGGACACTCAGCATGGCTGTCTGCCCTACATGGAGCTGGCGAAAGAGGTACACAGACTCCTCACTCAGGGCAGCAGGGGACACAGGGGCAGGGGGTGCGGTGCCTGGCCCAAAGGAGATACACTCCCGAACATGGGAGCCTCCACGGACCTGGGGAATGGGAGCCGATGGGAGGGCGGTGGTGGTGCTGGTGGTGGCGGGGACAGCAACACTAGCTGGGGTGTGGTGGCTGCTGACACCCGCCTCCATAAGGGAGTCATCCTCCGAGTTGCTCTGGTCCTCAGCTGAGGTGGATGGTGCTGAGGACTCCTCGGTGTGGCTCCCCTCGCCCTCCGTGCCACTGGGTCCCTCCGACCACTCCTCGGCTGCTGACCCAGTCTGGCTCTCTGGCTCCTCCTGGTCCGTGGAGCTGTCCCCTTCCGTGGCCGTGGATGTATCTGCAAACAATGGGGAAACAGACAGACATCAGTCACCTGCACCAAACGCGCACACCACTGTGAGCACAGCACATTACAGAGCAAGCCCTGGCATCATTAGTTGTACATTGCTAAAAGTGCCCTAACTGAACAGGAGAAGCCAATTGTCAGTCTGATGCCAACCATGGCACTCACATCCCACATGGCCTTGCACCCATCTGTCTGGTGTCTGTTGGATAGCAACACCCCAGTGTGGACACATGCACCAACTACACAGTAGTTGGACAGTGCAGAGGACACGGTGTAGCATGTGGACATGCACACATCACAACTCTTGCCACTGAGTCAGTACAGGTTTCCGGATGAAAGGGACGCCCAGAGTCAAATAGGATATGCATGTGATGCATACCAGCGACAGACACCATGATGCACCCATGTCCTGATAGCCATCGCCACAATGGTGTGCATATAGCACATGTCACTCCCCTGCAGGATCACCAATAAGTAGACACATGCCATGGCGGAGGCATGACCGCTAAGTCATACATCACTGTCTCAGTGATGTATGACTTGGCAGCCAGACAACAACACTCTGCACTGTGTCACAATAGTAGGTCATGGGGAATGCAAGTCCTGGAGCTGCACAAGTGCACATGTACATCCCCACACAACACATCATCTTAACCCTCATCTGTCCAGGTCATACTGATTGGACATATGGGAGACCTGTGACACTACCCTCTGAACCTGAGCCCCTCACAATCTGCTGTGAATGGGGAACAGCTGCCTGAACTTCACATTCGCATTCCCCAGTCTGCACGGGCAGCTGATCAAACACCTATGTGACACACAAGTATCGTCTCCTATGGTCACATCTCCAGTGGCATGCTGAGCCCCTACCAAGAAACACCCCAGCAGTCCTGGCAACTAATCCACAGCACACTGACACAGAGGCAGACACCTGAGGGGTCAAATCACTGCGCACAATGTGTCAGCTGATACACGGGAGTGGGAGTACAGAGTGCATTGCATGGCCTGGAGTAGGCATGACTGTCCTGCCCCACATGAATGAGGGATGAGCCCTGGACAGTGGATAGCTGGCTATGTATGTGTGACACACGTAATCTGCACACTCCTGGGGCCCAAACATTGTTCCCACCCACTGCATGGGCGTGTGCCACATACCCCAGGCACATGTGGTGGCTCAGCTCAGCAAGTGGACCACATATCAAAGCAACACGCAGATTACATGTCCGAACACAGGCGTTGTGTGAACAATGGACCCACCCATGATGCCCACAACAGAGTTAGGGAAACAGATGCTGTCCCCCACATTTAGTGAAGCAAACTGCAAGGACACAGTCCCAAGTGACACAATTCCCTGCTGCTGTCCATCGACCATTCCCAGACCTGGCAACGATGGTGGAACGGGACAGCATCCGACGGTACTGCTTCACCAGGCAGCTGATTGAGGATTTGGCAGTGCAGTTGGCCCCACATTTGCAGCCTGGCCTGCCGTATCCTACAGCGCTGACCCCCAAGGTGAAGGTGATGGCAGCCCTACACTTCTTTGCCACCGGTACCTTCCAACATACTGTGGCGACTGCTGGTGGGATGTCACAGACCATGTTGAGCCGTGTGCTCCGCGATGTTTTGGCGGCAATGTTGCTATTCCTGAACCGGTACATCTATTTCCCTAGACTGCGACGACTCACTGACGTGAAGAGTGACTTCTATGCCCTGGGGAGGATGCCGCATGTCATTGGCTCCATTGATGGGACACATGTGGCTTTGGTACCACCACAGGCCCAGGAGCAGGCCTACAGGAACCGCAAGCACCACCACTCGGTCAATGCACTGGTGGTGTGTCTTGCAGATATGACCATCACACACGTGTGTGCCCGTTTCCCTGGTTCAGCACACGATGCCTTTGTGATGAGGAGTAGTCGCATCCCCAGGATGATGGCACAGATGCAGAACCAGCGTGCCTGGCTTGTTGGTGTGTACTGACTTTGTGCCATTGTGTGTGATCTGATCTGTAGTACTCCGCCCACTTTTCCAAGTCAGCTAATGTGCACTTGTCTGTCCGTAGGTGACTCGGGATACCCCAACATGCCGTGGTTGCTGACACCCCTCAGGAACCCTGTGACACCAGCCCAGATGCGCTACAATGAGGCACATGGTCGGACCAGGAGAGTGATTGAGCGGACATTTGGTCTCCTGAAGAGCCGCTTCCTCTGCCTGGACAAGACCGGAGGGTCCCTCCCATATGCCCCTGCGAAAGTGTGCAAGATTATCATCGTCTGCTGCATGCTCCACAACCTGGCAGTGCGGAAGGAGTTGCCTCTCATCCAGGATGACAATGACCAACATCCGCCACCTGTGGAGGATCCTGGCCTGGACCACGATGCCAGTGATGATGATGATGATGATGATGAGGGTGATGTCCGCACCCAGCTCATCACCAACTTCTTTAGCTGAATGTGAGTATCCTGAGGTGTCATGTCAATGATGTGAGTTGGCAAAATATGTGTAGGTGGTGCTCTGGTGCTGTTGGAGTGTGTCCATGGGCTACTTGACTGGATGTGTTTTGCGATGTGTGCTTACAGGTGGGCTGTACTCCCCAACAGTGTTGACATGCTAACTTGGTTCTGGGTGGGTATCTTGTAACATGTATTGTGCATGAGTTTTGCTGTTCTGTCCTGTTCTCCATTGCTTTTGACTGTGTGTCATTTCTGTCCTTCACAGGGTACTTTCAGATTCGTTTGGTCAACTGTGTCCACCGACGACGTGATTGCACTTCCAGGGTGGTAGCTGTTGTGTCCCTACAGGTGATGTGCGCCACACCCATGGACTTCCTTCCGTCTACAGTTGTTGACTGTGTGCCCGCTGCCAGGTGGGATTACCTTGCATCTGTAGTGGTTACGACATGTTGCAACTGTGTAATAAACCTGTGCTTCACTTTGTGATGTGCGTTGTCTGTGGTCACACATTTGACTGCCATTTGCTTACTGCACCTGTGGGCTACTTGACTACAACTGGGAATGAGTGTGGTGTCTGTGCATTGCACCGTCTTCCCTGGCAACATCAGTGTAGGCAATGAGTCAGATGGCCTAGGTGTGTATGTGTTGTGTAGCCCTGGTGGTGTGTCTCCCTCATATGTGTCACGTTGCCTTTACTCACATGCCTGTGTTGTACTTGCTGTTGCAGTTCGCATACACAGTGTAATTTTGCAGTTCATCATCCCCATAACAGCACCCACGTTGGAATCACAACAGAGGCAAGTATGGTGTATTAGTGTGTTTATTGTGATACATTTGTGTGAATAGTGCATAGGATGGGTAGTGCTGTAGATAAATCTTGCAATCAGAAGTTCCTAGGTGAATTGAAAGTCCTGGTAGACAAAATCCCCAGTATCGGGGCCACAGTTGTCTAAGACATTGGTCCAACTTGTACTCCCCATGCAATGTGTGGGAGTAGTGTTGCCGTCAACAGGGTGAACAGTCTGTGCACAAAGGTGAACATCCAGAACAGGTTCAGACTTCCTGGGAGTTGCGCTTGGCCATCGGCCTCTCACTTGCCCCTCCTCGGACGACCCCTCTTCTTTGGGGGGGGGGGCCCTCAAGTACAGGCTGCTGCGGTGCAGGGGACTCTCCGCTAGAGTCATCCTCCCTCCCTGTGGCAGTTGCAGTTTGTTCAGCACCAGATGTTGTTGGCACACAGGGAGGTGTGGACTGGTTGCTGTTCATCTGGCGGAGGCATTGTAAAATGTCCCTGTGCACCGCCGTCATCTCATGCAGTGCATCCCACTTGGACTCCACGTGGGACATGTGTGAGTCCACGCGGGACATGTGTGACTCCACGTGGGACATGTGAGAGTCCAAGCGGGCATGATGGGCAGCCTGCTGCTGTTTCATGTCTCTGAGGAGACCCACTACCTGGCTGAGATCTCCGGTGCTGGACTGGTACGCATCAGCTATGCGTACCAGTTGTGGGTCATCATGCACACCAGTAACCTCTGCAAGCAGCGACCTCTGTCTCCCACCCCTCCCACCACCCCTGCTGACATGTGCAGTGCGTGCAGTGGCACGCCCAGATGACCCTGGTCCACCTTGGGGGTTGGTGGTGGTGTCCATGGCCCCAGGTTGGTCCAGGGTCCCTGTGCTGGTGTTGCTCCTTGTTCTGTCCATGTCGGCAGGGATGGTATTTGTGGTGACAGTCGTTGGAGGGGTGGGTGCAGGGGTGCAGCTGGTGGTCCTGCTGGTGCTGCAGCTGGTGGTCCTGCTGGTGCTGCATGTAGACTTCCACCGGATGTGCCAGGTTGGTCTTCTTCGTCCGAGGAGGGCAGAGGCTGTACGACACCAGTGAGCTCCGCATCCTCTTGAGCCTGGGACTGGGACTCCTCAGCGTCTGCTGCTGTGTCCCCATCATCACCTGTTTTTGGGAGACACACACAATGTATGTTATGTTTCTGCAGGCATCAATGGTTGACACACCTGACAGTTGTGACTGTGCCTCTGGGTGCGGGCCTGTACATTGCATTGTCCTAAGTCGTCACAGTCAGGGGTTGATATTGGTGTGGCACATTGTCCTGCATTATTTGGGCATTTCTATGTATTTGTTGGGGTGTGAACATGGTCTGCATTGGTTGTATTTGGTTGACAGCCGGCCCTCCTTCCCACCCAGCCAGTCAGTTATCCCACCATGGACTGTGCTTGCATTGCAGGGAGTGGAAGTTGTCTCTCAGGATGTCAGTCAGTGGTGTCCTGCTGTTTGTTGGTGTGCAGTTCCCAGCATGCCCTTGTGCTCCCCACAGCAGTAGCCAGTGTCAGCCATCTTGTGTGACCTTATCCACTCCCTGTGATGTGAGCATGGTTCAGGGTGGTGTTGATGGGACAGTTGTGGGGGTGAGCTATGTCTGTGACTGTGACTCCCATCATGCTATTGCCTCCACCCCACTTCCCAGCATTCCCATACTTACTTGCTTTTGTGGGGAGTTCAGTGTGTGTGTGTGTGAGGGCAATGGCAAGATGGCTGACAGTGGTGTCCTGCTGTTGGTTGGTGTGCAGTTACCAGCATGCCCTTGTGCTCCCCACAGCAGTAGCCAGTGTCAGCCATCTTGTGTGTCCTTATCCACTCCCTGTGATGTGAGCATGGTTCAGGGTGGTGTTGATGGGCCAGTTGTGAGGCTGAGCAATATCTGTGACTACCACTCCCATCATGCTATTGCCTCCACCCCCCTTCCCAGCATGCCCATGCTTCCTTCCTTTTGACTCTGCTTCCCTGTGGGTTGGGCTGGCTGTGCTGACACGATGGCTGGGAGTGTTGTCCTGGCAGTTGTTTGGCTAAAAGTCCCAAGAGTGTCCCTGTGCTTCACACAACATAACCCAGGGTGGTGGTTCTTTGTGGGATCTTGAGTTAGGATGGGAGGCATTGCATTCTACCAGGTGGGTTCTGTGGAGTTTGTGTTGAGGGGGGGTGTGAGGGGAGGTGCTTGTGACTATGGTCAGTGCTGCAAGTCCTCCTTCCCACCCAGCCAGCCAGATATCCCACCATGGACTGTGCTTGCATTGCAGGGAGTGGAAGTTGTCTCTCAGGATGTCAGTCAGTGGTGTCCTGCTGTTTGTTGGTGCACAGTTGCCAGCAGGGCCTTGTGCTCCCCACAGCAGTAGCCAGTGTCAGCCATCTTGTGAGTCCTTCTCCACTCCCTGTGATGTGAGCATGGTTCAGGGTGGTGTTGATGGGACAGTTGTGGAGGTGAGCTATGTCTGTGACTGTGACTCCCATCATGCTATTGCCTCCACCCCACTTCCCAGCATTCCCATACTTACTTGCTTTTGTGGGGAGTTCAGTGTGTGTGGGTGTGAGGGCAATGGCAAGATGGCTGATAGTGGTGTCCTGCTGTTGGTTGGTGTGCAGTTCCCAGCATGCCCTTGTGCTCCCCACAGCAGTAGCCAGTGTCAGCCATCTTGTGTGTCCTTATCCACTCCCTGTGATGTGAGCATGGTTCAGGGTGGTGTTGATGGGCCAGTTGTGAGGCTGAGCAATATCTGTGACTACCACTCCCATCATGCTATTGCCTCCACCCCCCTTCCCAGCATGCCCATGCTTCCTTCCTTTTGACTCTGCTTCCCTGTGGGGTGGGCTGCCTGTGCTGACAGGATGGCTGGGAGTGTTGTCCTGGCAGTTGTTTGGCTGAAAGTCCCATGAGTGTCCCTGTGCTTCACACGACATAACCCAGGGTGGAGGTTCTTTGTGGGACCTTGAGTTAGGATGTGTGGCATTGCATTCTCCCAGGTGGGTTATGTGGAGTATGTGTTGAGGGAGTGTGTGAGGGGAGGTGCTTGTGACTATGGTCAGTATTGCGAGTCCTCCTTCGCACCCAGCCAGCCAGATATCCCACCATGGAACGTGCTTCCATTGCAGGGAGTGGAAGTTGTCTCTCAGGATGTCAGTCAGTGGTGTCCTGCAGTTTGTTGGTGCTCAGTTGCCAGCAGGGCCTTGTGCTCCCCACAGCAGTTGCCAGTGTCAGCCATCTTGTGAGTCCTTCTCCACTCCCTGTGATGTGCGCATGGTTCATGGTGGTGTTGATGGGACAGTTGTGGGGGGGGGCAATATGTGTGACTACGACTCCCATGATGCTATTGGCTACACTGACTTGCCAGCATACACAGAATTCCTTCCTTTGAGTGGTCTTCACTGTGTGTTGGTGTTGTTGTGGTGGCTACATGTCTGGATGTGTTTGTTAGTTCTATTTGTGCCACTGCCTAGCTGTAGTTGTAGTTGTGTTTGTACATGTGATGGCACGGTTGACTGTAACTTTGAGATGGCATGTGTTGTGTTTCTCTGACTGACATACACATTTTGGGATGATTCTGTTCTGGTTGCTGTGTAATTGCTATGAGTGCATGGTTTGACTCTCCCTTGACAGTGATGTGTGTGTGTATTGTGGCAGAATATTGTGTACATTTGTTGTGTACTCACCAGGCTCTGGGATGTTCTCTAGTCCATATACGCTCACTGGCGGAAGGATGGCCCGCACCTTCTCCTCCCAGGGCCTGAGGTATACTGGCTTGGCAGGAGGGCCACTGCCGGTGTATTGGCTCAGGAGGTAGTCTTTCTTGAGCAGGTCCCGTACCCTCCTGCGCACGTCATACCACCTGTTCTGGATGTCGGTCTTTGTGCGCAGACATGGTGATTGTGCGTTCACCCTGTTGATGATCCTCTCCCACATCTTGGTTTTCTGGGAGATGGGGGTCTGTTGGACCAGTGTGCCAAACAGCTGTGGCTCTACCCTGAGGATCTCGCCTACCATGACTTCCAATTCACAATCTAGGAACTTGTGATTCTTCTTGGGGGGCATAGTGATGGTGAGTGATGTGTGTGTTGGTGTGCAGGTGAGGGTGTGTGAGTGTGTGTTTTGCTGGGTGTATGTGAGGTAGGTATTTGTTGGTGTGCTGATGGTGTGTGGCTTGTGTGAGGGATGAGCTGTGGGTGTGTGGTTGCTGTCTGTTGGGTGCTGGCAGTGGAATGGCATTTGCAAAGGATCATGGTTGGGATTTGTGTCCTTTATATGGGTGGAGTTGTGGGTATGTCTTTGTTCTCTGTCCCCACCCCCCACAGTATTTATTGGCTTTGTAATTGCTTGTTTGGCCTTTTTTTGTGTCATTTTTCCTTTGTACTGTCTGTGCATGTTGGAAACGTTCTTGTGACCGAGTCGGACCCTGCATTTGTCTCGTACGGTGTTCTCCGTTTCGTTCACGCTGTGTTTGTGCAGTTTTCTATGCTGCGTACGCGTCGGTCGCGGTGTTTTGTGTTACTTCGGCTCGGTTTTGTATGCGTGTCGGTCGTACGGCTTGTCCTCCGTCCGACTCGGTCGTGGTTTTCGCGCCTTGCATCGTACTTTGCGGTTTGGAGTTCGCGTGTACGTTTCGGTCGGATTTGTTCCGGGTGCGTGTCGGTCGGTTCGATTCGTGTGTTTTTCCGGCCGGATTGCTGTTTTCCGTGCGGCTCGGTCGTTCGGCTTGGGTTCGGTACGTGTCGGTCGGATTTTGCACGCTTTGCATCGTACTTGCCGTGTCGGGCGCCACAGGTACGTGTCGGTCGGAATAAATTCCGGCTCCGACTCGGTCGGTGCTTTTTCCGGCCCGAATCGGAATCGACCCCTTAATATCCGTAACCCCGAAACAAGGACTGTTTTTCTGTTGAACCTCGACTATATGTTATATCTGAGATTGTGTGGGGCAATGTTATCCTTATTTATGGATGTATACAATTACTTAGGGGTCTATTATGATGGCAGTCAGATGTCCACCGCTGGGCCGGCGGTGGCGCCCGCCGGACCGGCGGTGGACATCCGCCCGCGACCACAACCAAGAAAACCGCTGGTCAAATTAAGATGGCGGTGGTGACCGCGGCGGTGGGAAATTCCGACCGCCGCTTTTCCGCCGGTTGCCATCCGCACTCCTGCCTGGCGGAGCAGGACCGGGATAATGGTGGCGGTGCAGAGCAGGCTCCGCCAGCACGAATATGATGCCGGCGGTAGCCAGCCTTTCCTCAGCGGTCAAACCGCCATGGAAAGGCATGCGGAGATTGTCTTCCGGGGGCCCGTTGTGGGCCCCCAATGTTTTGGGGGGGTGTGGGTGCACTGGGGGGTACCCATGGTCCCCCCTACATTTCCCTGGACCAGGTGGCAGGCACTGTGCAGTGCCTGCCACGCAGTGCAGGGAAATGCAGGACATGCTCCTTTGGACATCGCGGCGGTGCTGCGGGCAGCAGCAACCGCCGCAATGTTAAGGCCCGCGATCCGACTGCCGCGGTCGGATTTCGAGCGTGGGTCATCGTAATTCGACCAGCGGTGATGTTGCGGTCCATGCGGGCGGTCTTTTCCCCCTACCATGGCGGTCGGGGAGGTTTTCCGACCGCCATCGTAATAGGCCCCTAAGGGGCCGATTCCGATCTCGGCCGGTAGGGCTCCGAATCGGATTCGGCTTAACCGGATCCGATTCGGAGCCCTATTTCCCGACCGATTCGTACGCGCGTCCGGGCGAGCGAGTACGATGCGAATTCGCCGACCGACTCGTCCGGGCGTCCCGACCGCTCCGACCGACTCGTTCCCGGGTCGAACCGCACCGACCGACTCGCTCGGACTCGACTCGCACCGCGCAATGGAGACGTTCCCCGGCCGGGAAAGTACGATGCGCGCCTCGAGCAGTCCGACCGAGCCGCGCACTCCGGCTCGAAAGAGCAGTCGGAGCCATACTTTGGGGGTCCGTGTCGGACCCCCCTGTACGCGTAGCCGTGCGAGTCGCACACTTGGGGGACCCATGGGTCCCCCTACCTGTGCGTGTACGGCGCGAGTCGCTTCGCCCCGTACATGCTGTAGGGGGCGCCCTTGTCCGCCTCGCACCCATTGAGTCAATGGGAGCCCGCGTACGCGTTGTACGACAGGCTCCCATTGACTTCAATGGGAGTCCGACCGACTCGAGTCCGATGGCATACGTGCGCATCGTACTCGTTCGGTCGGGCTGCATGGGTCCGAATCGTTCGGAAATCTCTCCGGGTCCGGCTCGGTCGGAGAGATTTCCAGCCCGAATCGGAATCGGCCCCTAAGTGTTTCTGTGCAGTGACTTAATACTGATGTTGTGCGGTAGCCCTATCCAAAACATTTAAATAGAATTTAAATACAATTTAAAAAAACCTCACCATGGCTTTCTGTCCCTAGAGTTCATTGATGGGATCTTGATGGTAGCTCAATTTCCCTAACCTTTTCTTTTGGAACCAAGTGGGTCATTACAATGGCGTAACGTTCGCCACCGCCGGGCCGGCGGTGGCGACCGCTACGCCATCGTAATGTGAATTACCCACCGCCATACTACAATGGCGGTGGGTATCTCGGCGGACGCAAAGTGCGTCCGCCGCTTTTCCGCCGGTCGGCAATCGTTACGATTGCCGGCCAGGTGGAGCAGGGGCCCAAATATATTGGTGGTGCCTAGCTGGCACCGCCAGCCATATTAGGATGTAGTGATTTTAAGGCCTTTCCATGGCGGCGATGCCGCCATGGAAAGGCTTGCGGGGATTTGCTTTGGGGGCCCGTTGCAGGCCCCCGGGGGGGTGGGAGGGTGCACTTGGGGGGTACCTATGGTACCCTCTTACATGTCCATGCACAAGGTGGCAGGCACCGCGCGGTGCCTACCATGTTGTGCATGGCAATGCACAACATGGCATTTTCCTATTGCGGCGGGTGCTGCAGCCAGCAGCACCCGCCGCAATGTTAAAATGCCAGATGCGACTGCCGCAGTGGCGGTCGCATTATGATTTGGGTGGCGGGACCGCCGCATGGCAGGCGCGCGGTCCCGTTACCACTAGGATGGCGGGCGGACTGAAGTCCGCCCGCCATCCTAATGACCCCCAAGTGAGGAGAACCTCTTAATGGTCACCATTCTCACTCTACCTATCTTGATTAGGTGTGTTCTCTGTGGACGTTCCTGCCACTAATTATTTTTTAAAAGAACATAACAATGAACATGCTGACTGATAGAAGAGCCGGTGTGCAGACATAATATCAAGCTTTTTATATCGACTGGCAGAAATATCGAGTCATAAATATTGTGAGTGAGAAATATCAACAGCAAGAATTTCGTGCTCAAGAATATCGATTTTAAAAATATCGAAGTGTTTAACATTATTTGCAAAAATACAGTTGTTAAAAATATCGATTTTTTAATTAACGTTATGTATTTTAGTATATGTTTTAAATATATGTGATGTATTTTTTTGTATAAGAATTTTTTATATTTTTTAATATATGTGTTAAATTTTTAGCAGTTATTAATTTTTTTATTTGAATTTTGTGTTTTTCAGTTCTGTAGCGGGTTGTGGGTTTATTGGGGAATAGGGTGGGAAGTAATTTAATTATATTAAATTCATTATAATTTTTATTTAAAAATATTCATTTAATTGAGATGTTATAGTGTTAAATGTGTAACATAATTTCTTATTAATTCATTAATAATTATTTGTTAATTAATATTAATTAATTAATTGGTAATTAATTATCGTAAGTGTGTAATTAATTTTAGGTGTGCTTTTTGGTGTTTGTAGGTGTAAAGGGTGGGAAGTAGTATTTTTATTGATGAATTAATAATTGGTTGTTAATTAATATTAATTAATTGATTGGTAATTAATTATTGTAATTGTGTAATTATTTTTAGGTGTGTGTTTTGGGGTTTATAGGGATAAAGGGTGGCAAGTAATTTATTTATTTTTATTATTAATTATTTGTTAATTGATATTAATTAATGTAATTAAAAATTAATTATGCGAATGGTGTAATTAATTTTAGGTGTGTGTTGTGGTGTTTATAGGGGTAAAGGGTGGGAAGTAATTTGTGTTTAATCAATTAATATATAGTTGTTAAATAATGTTAATTATTTGATATTTATTTTGTGTAATTGTTTAGTTTTTGCTGTGTTGTTTTTACTTTTAAAGGGGTAACTGGTGGGAATTATATACATTTTACTTACTTTATAATTAGTTGTTTAATAGTAATAGTTTTTAATTTTAAAATAAGTTTTAATTGTGTAATTTATTATTTTACAGTTTAATTTAGGTGTGTGTTCTGGGGATTATAGTGTTAAAATGTGGGTAGTTAATTAATTTGTATTAGTTTTGTTTATTAATAATATTTTTAATTGATAATTAATTATGTTAATAATGGAAGTAAATTGTTTTTTAAAATTTAGAAGTGTGTTGTGATTTGTGTGATGTTATAGGGTAGGAAATAAAATTAATACATTTATGTATTAATTAATGCTTTTGTTTGTAAATATTTTCTAGTTTAAAAGAATTATTTTTTGAAATGTATTTATTATTCTATTTTATATAATATTTGTAGGTATTTGTTATATGTAATTAATAATATAATATGTTTTCTTTTTATATATTTAATATATTTGTTTTTTAATTAAAAAATATTTATATATTTATTTTTTATTTATTTTTATATTTTTTTATTTTTAATATTTATTTTGATTTTATTTTTTAACTGACTGGAGTGTGCATAGTAAATGTTATCCCTCTGCTATCCAACACTTTCCCTACTGTTGCACTCACTGGAGTGGGATTAGTAAATTGAATCCCTCTGCTATCCAACACTTTTCCTACTGTTGCACTCACTGGATTTGGAATAGTAAATTTAATCCCTCTGCTATCCAACACTTACCCTACTGTTGCACTCACTGGAATGGGAATAGTCATTTTTACCCCTTCGCTATCCAACACTTTCCCTACTGTTGTTCTCATAGGAGTGGGAATAGTAATTTTTTACCCTCCACTATCCAACACTTTCCCTACTGTTGCACTCACTGGAGTGGGAATAGAAATGTTTACCCCTCCGCCATCCAACACTTTCTCTACTGTTGCACTCACTGGAGTGAAAATAGTAATTTTTACTCCTCCGCTATCCAACACTTTCTCTACTGTTGCACTCACTGGAGTGGGAATAGTAAATTTGACCCCTCCGCTATCCAACACTTTCCCTACTGTTGCACTGACTAGATGTGGAATAGTAAATGTAATCCCTCCGCTATCCAACACTTACCCTACTGTTGCACTCATTGGATTTGGAATAGTAATTTTTACCCTTTTGCTAGCCAACACTTTTCCTACTGTTGTACTTATTGGAGTGGGAATAATAATTTTTACCTCTCCACTTTTCAACACTTTCCCTACTGTTGCTGACTGTATTGGGAAATTTAAGTTTAAATATTTTTTAATAGTTGAATGTTTTAATTTATTATAAAATTTCTTTTTCTTATATTTTAAATTATTGATAAATATATATATATTTTTTATATAATTTTAAACTTTTAAAATAAATTAAAAATAATAGTTTATTAATTCTTTTAAAGTAAATATATATATGTAAAATAATTATGTTTGTGTGTTTATCCTATTTTAATTAAGTTTATTTTTTATATTTTGTTAAAATGTATATTACATTTATTTTGTATTGTTCAAATAATTTTAATAGTTAATATATTTAATATATATTATTTTATTATATATATATATATTTTTTTTAATATATATATATTCCACACGCAACGGGATACGGGAAGAAGCAGATCCACGAGCCCACTCGATCAGGTTTGCAGGAAATTATTGTTCTACAGTGACAAAAGAACGCGTTTCGACCACGTCTGTGGTCTTGATCACCTGACCCCTTCTCGGGTCGTACACCATTTAAAGGATTTACTTGTGGTCAAACATACCACGTGACAATAGACATAAAAGAAATGTGTGTCAACCAATATAGTGATATTTGTCATTTGAGATATCATCAGTGATATCATCAGTGATGTCACTGAGCATGTCATGAGTGATGTAATATGTGACGTCATCAGCAGTGCATTGCGGGGCGTGAGTTATAGTTAGCTCTACTAACTACAACAGCCGAATTTCTCTGGTTTTATACAAGTGAAATGTCCAACTAACTATAACGTCCCTGAAACCTATGGTTTTTTCAGTGAATTTCTAAGGTTTTTTAAATGCTAATTTCTAACTATAACGTCCCTGAAACCTATGGTTTTTTCAGTGAATTTCTAAGGTTTTTTAAATGCTAATTTCTAACTATAACATCCCTAAAACCTATGGTTTGTTTCAGTGAATATATATATATATATATATATATATATATATATATATATATATATATATATATATATATATATATATTATCTACTGGCGGTCGCCAGTAGATAGTTATAGTTAGGACCTATTATCCATAGGAAATTCGTAACATTCTATTCCCAATAACTTTGGCGTCGTTTGACGAATCATTGCAAAATTTTCAAAACTAGTGGGGCGCTCCGGTCCGCTCCTGTCTTGAAAGTTTCGGGGTGATTCATCAAGCGGGGGCCGAGGAAAAAGGGGGGTCCCAAAACGTGTTTTCTCCATGTTAATTCCCATAGGAAATTTTAGACACGGCTACAGCCCGAACTGCTAAACGGAATTACACCAAATTTGGGAAAAAGGTAGCGCTTGGTTCAGAAAGCGACCTTTTTTTAAATGGTGTAAATCCGTTCAGTAGTTGCGGAGAAATTCAAAAAATAAGAGTGAAAAAATCAATTTCCCATAGGAAACTTTATGCAAGGCTACAGCAAAAACTGCTGAACGGAATTATACCACATTCAGCAAAAAGGTAGTGCTTGGTTCAGAAAGCACCCTTTTTAAAAATGGTGTAAATCCGTTCAGTAGTTGCTGAGAAAATCCAAAATAAAAGTTTCAATATTTATGGCCGCGGTGGATCTGCGCACCCTCCCGACCATGAGCTGCATGCTAATTGGCTGTCAACACTACAAACCAGGAAGTGTTGGCAGCCATCTTGTTCCTCGGTAGAACCGAGGCAAAAGAAACAAGTGCGCAAAATGCACAAAGGGGGCAGGGTAGAAACACCCTGACCCCCTAGGTCTGCTAGGGGGTCCCACAAGGACCCCCTGGGCAGAAAAAAGCATTTTTTTTAAAAACAAAAAATCGGTGGGATGCGCTTAGGGTGCGCGGATCCCGCCGAGAAAAAAAAAAAATCGAAGCGTGGTCTCCCACGCTTCGAGGCTATTTTGCCCCCGGGTGGACCAAGTCCTGGGGGCATGCAGGGGTTTATTTATATTTTATAGGGGGGCCTCTAAGGCCCCCCAAGCCCCGGGGAGCCCCACCCCCCGGGGCTTTAAAAAAAAAATGGTGCGGAAGGGCTCTCCGCCCTCCCGCAGCCCCGGGGACCGCCACCCCCGGGGCTTCTTTTTTAAATTTAATTCACCTGTGTGGGGGCTCCAGCCCCGCCACATGCCCCGGGACTGCCACCTCCCGGGGCACTTTGAAAGAAATGTGGGGGTCCGTTTCGGACCCCGAAGCCCCGGGGACCACTACCTCCCGGGGCTTTACTAATGAAGGGAGGGGGACGCGCGGCCCCCTCCTGGAGCCCTCCATGGCCCTGGGGACCGCCACCCCCAGGGCCGGCTCCTGCAGTGTCCCGGGGTGCCTACCCCCGGGACACTGCTGTTTGCAATCACAGGACGGGAGCCTTGCGGCTCCCGTCCTGTGATTGCAAACTTGCTTTGCTTCATTGAAGCGAGAGCAGGGAAACCTGCTCTCGCTTCAATGAAGCAAAGCAGATTGCTTTTCCATAAGGGGAGCTGCTGACATGCAGCTCCCCTTAAGGAAAAGCAATGCCGGCTCCCGCAGGACGCGGGGTGCCGGCGGGACCGTGCGGGGATTGGGGACCCCCCCACGGTCCCCAACGAGTGGCCAGGCCCCGGGGGATGGGGTCCCCGGGGCTATTAGTGGCCTGGGAGGGGGGCCACAAAGCCCCCCTCCCCAAAAATATATATATATTTATTTATTTTTTAAACATAAAGGCCGGCCCCGGGGGATGGGGTCCCCGGGGCCTTAAATGGCCTGAGGAGGGGGGCCACGCAGCCCCCCTCCAAATATTTAAATTTTTAAAAGAGGGCATGCCCCGGGGATGGGGTCCCCGGGGCCAATAGAGGCCCAGGGAAGGGGGCCACGCGGCCCCCTTCCCGTTTTATTTTTTTTTTTTTTAAAAAGAAAATCCTCAGGCCCCGGGGGATGGGGTCCCCGGGGCCAAAAGTGGCCGAGGGAAGGGGGGCCATGCAGCCCCCCTCCCATACAAAAAACAAACAAAAACAAAACAAAAAAAAGAACGGCAATGTGCCGGAGGCCCCGCCCCCACCCTGCAGCAGTCTGCAAATGCGCCCCCTGGCGCGTTTTAAGAAGGGGAAGTAATTCCCCTTGAATACTGGGGGTCCCTGGGAGCCAACTAGCCCACCAGGAACCTCCAGTATGCGCCAGGGAGCTGCGTTGCAGAGAGGTGTACAGAGGCCACGCCCCTTTTTACACCTCTCTGCAACGCAGTTCTGTGGCGCTTTTTGGAGGTACATGGCGGGCTAGTTGCACTCCAGGGACCCTCAGGAATCAAGGGGACTTAATCCCCCAACCTAAAACGCACCACGGGGTGCGTTTGCACAGTGGAGAAGGGAGGGGGTGGGGCTTCAGTTGACATGTGCGCAAACAGGCCCCGTGGCGTGTTTTAAGATGGGGAATTAAATCCTCTTCAATCCTGAGGGTCCCTGGGGGCCAACTAGCCCACCAGGTACGTCCAGAAAGCGCCACAGAGCTGCATTGCAGAGAGGTGTAAAAAGGGGCGTGGCCTCTGAACACCTCTCTGCAACGCAGCTGCCTGGCGCATACTGGAGGTACAGGGTGGGCTAGTTGGACCCCAGGGACGATCATGATTCAAGGGGAGTTTATCCCCCAAATTAAAACGCGCCACGGGGCGCGTTTTCACAGTGGTGAAGGGAGGGGGCGGGGCTTGAGGTGACAAGTGTGCAAACTGGCCCCGTGGCGTGTTTTAAGTTGGGAGATTAAGTCCCCTTCAATCCTGAGGGTCCCTGGAGTCCAACTAGCCCACCAGGTACCTTCAGTAAGCACAACAGAGTTGCGTTGCAGAGAGGTGAAAAAGGTGCGTGGCCTCGGAACGCCTCTCTGTAACTCAGCTCTGTGGTCCTAACTGTAGGTACCTGGGGGCTAGTTGGGCCCCAGGGACACTCAGGATTCAAGGGGACTTAATCCCGCATCTTAAAACGTGCCACGGGCGCGTTTGCACACAGGTCACCTCAGGCACCCCTCCCTTCACCACTGTGCAAACGCGCCCTGTAGCGCGTTTTATGAGGTAGTTTTAATCCCCTGCCCTATTATGTACTAGGGACTTACAGAGGAGGTCATGCTAATCACAGGGGTACCCCAACGCATGGTGTTCCCTAGTGTATGTAGGTGTTTTAACTGTATTCTAAGTGTGTTTTAGCATAGCACTGGCTCTGGTTAGTCAGAGTCAGTTACCACCAGTACACGTTGGAAAAAGTTGTGGGCACAGGATGATTTTGGAACAAGGCCTCTTTCTGCTCCTCTGTTGGTTCTTTCTGCACATCTTTTGCTTCTTCCTGCACTTTTCTTCGTCTTTGTGGACTTCTGTTGCTTCTTTCTGCATTTCTTTTGCTTCTTTCTGTGCGTTTTTTCTTCTTTCTTCACATGTCCTACCTCTGTAGGCATAGTTACAAACTAGCATTTAAAAAACCTTTGAAATTCACTTAAAAAACCATAGGTTTCAGTCACGTTATAGTTAGAAATTAGCATTTAAAAAACCTTTGAAATTCACTGAAAAAACCATAGGTTTTAGGGACAGTTATAGTTAGTTGGACATTTCACTCGTACAAAACCTGTGAAATTCCCCCGTTATAGTTAGTTCGGCGAACTATAACTCGCGCCCCCGCAATGCACTGCTGATGACATCACATATTACATCACTCATGACATGGTCAGTGACATCACTGATGACATCACTGATGACATCTCAAATGACATCACTGGTGACATCACTGATGACATCATCCATGTGATAATTTGATGCATCTTCGCACACCCTAATATAACTTTTGATACACCCACTGTAAATTACAGACTGCCATTCTCAAAACCATAGACACTCCAACACCAATAACGACATACACACTCATTGATTCTTTGCTCTACACACACATCCACTCACTCACCAGTACAGTCACTCATAGTTACGGTCACTCAGTACAGGACTATCATATGCACTCATACACCTACATAGACACTCACACACCGCCACTCATCCATAGAGGTACTCACACACCTAGTCAGTCATGCAAATAATTAATCACACTGCCATTTACTCACCTATACAGTTATACACACACCAGCTCACTTACTCATACAAATACTAGCACATTCTTACGCTGTTATACAATCACTGATACAAGCACACACTCATCCACACAGCCACTCTCACAATCACACACTCTCACTTATAGCCATTTAAATACTCCAACACACATATATACTGCCTTTCACATATGTAGTTACTCACACATGTACCACTGAGATATACATTCACTCACTAACACAACCCATACACACACTCACCCACCCAAGCAGTCCATCACAGATGCACTCTTGAAATCATGCACCCAGTGATTCACCCACTCACACATCTATGTACAGAGTCACACACACCCCACCCACACAAACACTCAAGCACCCATACAGATACTCAGACAACCAATCAATAACCCATATAGACACTCATGTAGCTATTCACAAACCCATGCAGCCGCTTACACACCAACATACAGACGGATACAGACATTCACACAGTTTAGTCACTAACCCATGCATTCAGTAAGATACGTTTAATCACTCACTTATAGAGTCAGTCACGCACCTACTAAATCATCCATTCAGACACTTATACACCCACTCATTCTTCAATACGCCTTTCCCTATATATATTAAACATATTTAAACTTTACAGAAACACACAGTCACTGGATGATGTCATCAGTGATGTCATCAGTGATGTCATTTGAGATGTCATCAGTGATGTCACTGACCATGTCATGAGTGATGTAATATGTGACATCATCAGCAGTACATTGCGGGGGCGCGAGTTATAGTTCGCCGAACTAACTATAACGGGGGAATTTCACGGGTTTTGTACGAGTGAAATGTCCAACTAACTATAACTGTCCCTAAAACCTATGGTTTTTTCAGTGAATATATATATAAATCAATATTTTCTTCATCTATATTTTTTACATCAATATTTTTTAGTCAATATTTTTGTACTTGTTTAAGTATAGGGAGTCGATAGTTTTGTAGTCTATATTTTTTCATCGATATGTTTTAGATCGATATTTGTGACATCGATTATGTGTCAGTGAATCAGGAGAGACCAAAGAATGCCGTCTCCCTGTTTATCTCAAACTAACAGTGATTGATGGTTTCTCTTGTATTTGATTTGTGTTTGATTTTACTTGTGCTTTGTGCTTGACCACTTAACACTGACCACTTTGTATTTATGCTTTTAAAGCCTAGAAATGTCATCACTGTCACTGATTTTGCATTTCTTATCCAGGGCTTCATTGATCTCAAACAGTACAACAAAATGGTTTTTCTCTGAATCGAGTTTTTTGCAGGGTCCTCTTTTGCTGCATAAAATTGTGTTAAAAAGAATTCAAGTCTGCTCTGGGAATACCATTATGAGTGCCAGCACAGCAGCCAAGCTATGGCAGGGTCATTTTCACAAGTGAATTGTACTAGGCTTTGCTGATGGCAGAATCAACTCCCATTATCACTGGCAGACACTCTTGTGCATTGTATCCTCCTGAGTTTCATCTATCAGGACTCTGTTGATGATATAAATGATGTAGTCAAAGGCACAATAGTGGCATGCAAATATTTGACCAACACTTGTTTGTGTAACAAAATATGCCATGCTCGCAAGTCCATTCATCAAGGAGTTCCACCACTGTGTAATTGCTATTTGATTTAATATCTGATTCAATCATAAAAGGTAGGAGTGAAGCTGGGGATGCAAGAGACAGAGACGTCCATCCCACCAGGAATGCCTGGTGAGCCATATGTAAATGTGGCTGTTGCACACTTCATCTATCCTGGCCAGCTCTTTTACTTGGTCAGCCCCCATGCTTTGCTTTTCACCCATATGAATTTCAATGTAGACTTGTTTATAGCCCTGAAAAATAGTATGGGAGTGACACTGGTCTACAACAACAGTGAATAAATGGCTTGAGGAGTCAAAACATTTTTAATGCTTTAACCTAGCAATGTCAGATTAAACCAAGTCGGGACCATCCTTGAATTGCTGAAACAAACCTTTTTAATATGTTATAGGGTTTGCAACTAATGCTTGAAATACATTACTGCCTAAACAGTTGCCAAGCTGTTTCATATTATGCTTTATCCACAGGATTGCACAGTCAGCTATTGTACTCTGAATCTGAGGGCTTGCTCTCATTCAAGACATCAAAGTGTCCCAGGATTACAGAATTAGTAGTGAGTACCCCCAGCAACCAGCAAGCTTACAGGGAATCCAGGTCCCACGATACTGATGTGGTGAGGAGGTGGCGCGCCGTTGTCACTCCTGCTGCGTCAAACACCCAGCAACAAGCAAGCTCACAGGGACTATACTCTAGGGAAACGGCTACTCTCACCCCTACATTCTTTCTTGAGGACTCTATTATCGAGCAGTTATACTTCAGACTCAGTATTGTACTAAAATATCTTTTATAACCCTTAATTGACAAGGGTGAGTGCACTGAATCTCAATTGACCAATATGCCTCAACACAGTCCTGCACAACCTACCATACATAACAGACATCTGATTGTGCAGCCTACATCTCTCACAGATACATCTTTGCTTCCGCACATCACAGATTCCAACCCAGTTCTGCTCAGTACTGCAGCATGATTGAATTATTACTACTGACTTGAACTAGCCACCCAATGAACACGAGGTTCATCAGCAACTTGCTGCAAGGCCATTGATCAACCCTGGTGTTCCTATTTGCCCGCTATCAATCTGTATCTAATCTATTCCCTGATTCTAGTGAAGAAACCACCCAGCTCAAGAACAAAGTGACTCATTGGTTCTTTAAGCACGTAGATTTAAATGTGTCCAATTTTAATCAGATCCTAATAGTATGAATTGTTTCATGCATTAGTAACTCCTAAAAACCCTACGAGGGGGACTGTATTGTTCTTAATTTCAAATCTATTTACGTACGTAGTTTAGTATTTTAATCTGGAAATTGTGCTGAGAGATGCAGTTCCATTGTGGCACTACTAAGAAATAGGCTTTTGCTTCTAGAGAGTCTAGAAAACCTGGACTGATGCCCATGCCCTACAGCTTTGAGTGCTTTAACTGATTATCCCGTAGCTAATAACTTTACCATTGATCCTCAATCCATGTCTCTCAACACCTCAAACACTCTAAGAATTATATAAGAATAAGCTGGAATATTGCAGTTATCAACTCAAAGATTAAGAGGGAAAGGTTATAATTTATCAACTCTTACTAGGGCCACCACAAACTTGATCTGTGAAGGATACAAATGTTACTCTGTCTCTGACCACCTATCTAATTCTGGTTGAGCTATAGGTGGCCTTTAAGCTGTCTTCAAGTATTAACATTTCAGCTATCAATGTCAAAAGTAAGGTGATCTAGGTACTCTATGTGAAATGTCTTATTGATTTTGTTTTTTATTTGGTTGGTTCCTTTAATGATACTATTACATCTTTAAATCACAGTCATTTTCAATTATTGTTTAATGCTATTGATCATTGGTGCAAAAAATGTGTTTTCTATTAAGCGTTTCGTTTGGCTCTTCATGATGACTTCAATACAAAAATATATGCCAACACTGCATTCGCCGCCCACCCACTGCAATATCAAGTAGCAATGCTAAGCTAACTCTGCCCAATACAGAGGTGTTGCACTTGGCAATTATGTAACGAAAAGGGACAATCCTACACCATTGACACAGTAGGCACACCTTCATTTTCAGATGGGATGTGCCTCTGTCACTGATTATATTTTCATGTCCCGCAGTTTAATTATGTTTTATTTGGTGCAGTGCTCATCAAAAACTATGGTGATCCAGTCCATTAAATGTCATATTTGTTCCTCCTGTGTCCAACGTGCGCAGTCCACAATAGGATAACTTGTGTTTCTCCATCAAAATCTAAGATGATCACAATCCTCCAATTGCGATTTGTCCCTCTGCTGTCCAATGTGCACAGTCCCCAGGAGCATAACTTTTCTTTCTCCACCAAGGATGATGGCCTAAGATTAGTTTGGAATCTCTTGAATCCATGTGTGTTACTTAACAAAACTGATAAAATAACCTGATACATTTATTTTATCACTTGTCTTTCTGATGAGGTTAGCCAGGTTGGCATTGCTAAGACATATGTCAACCTATGCATTCTAATTAAAAGTTTGTTCCTCAAGCCTGTATGTTATTTAGAGTGTAATATGTCTTGGAAGTTTGATGCAGCCAGTTCCGCATTCATGAAGGTCTATCTCAAAAGCTGAGGAACAAATAAGAGATTGTTAACTGCTTAGTTTGCCCTAAAGGTACACTAAAAAAGAGAAATGTCAAGATTATACAAAATAATTGTGATTTTTGTATTGTCGGCTTGCAAACACAAAAAACTGTAACTATTTTGGCACACAGTTAATTCCATTCAGGCTACCAATGGGGCATTATCTAGACTTGGGGTATCTATTACAGCAGATCAACGGGTGTTTCACTTTTCCAGCATCTGCTTCTATACTCCTGCTTGTGCTAGTGAGCCTACACAACATTCTCTCTCTAGTCTAGACATAAGAAGTCTTTATTTTGAGCATTATGAGGTAGTTTCTGCCCTAATGGCTAACCCATTGGACTATATTAAGCTTACTCCATTGTTGTTATAACTTTCCGTGTAGTCTAACCCTAATGTTATTGTTAAGCAAAATATAATCACTGATTTTCTTAACTGTGATCATGGCACAAAGATTCCCAGGTTGTCTTACAAAAAATCTACACTGGAGGGAGGGAGGGTATAAGCATGCCTCTTTCTGAATTCTTCTGTTATAAGTAAGCTGGATAAGGTTTGGTTTCAGACGTTTTTTCTGGATGATAGATGCGTATCAGGTAAATCAAGGAAATTATCCAAACCAATGTTACATCAATTTATTAATTTGCAGACCACTCCTGTATTGAATCTTATTTATTGTATGTATCAGGTAAATGGGGAAAAACTCTTATACAGATTTAGAGTCATTTCGATTCACAACCAATTATCCTTTCCCCAGGACAAATACAACAGTGCAACTGTTTATAAATGCCCTTGTGATGGATTTTCAGATCAATCCTTAGTGCACTTAGTATTTTTCTGTGTATTTTATTGCATTTATGCTGAAAGGTTTTTAACCCCTCTTCTTAAATGATACAAATTTAGGAAGTGTAGACCAGCATTATTCTTTCTGCAGATGTTATTGGGACAAGATGTCTGTTTTTCGGTGGGATTCTTTTTAAAATCTGATGTGGGACATGGAAATGTTATGCTTTTTTAACTGTTGTTGATTAGTGTGTATGTATTCTTACTTTTATGATTATATTTTTTAAATTGAATAAAGTTTTATTGAGTTGAATAGTTGTGGGGAGAGGGACTAACCCTGCTTCACCCCCCTACTGAGAAAGAAATGAGGGAAGACCAGACCATTTATTATGATAGTGGTGTGTGGTCTGCATAAGAGACTAGTACTTTACTTCCAAATTTCAGTCTGACGTCAAAGACATGACATGGATAGGCCATTGACACACAGTTGAAGGCCTTCTCTGCATCCAGAACCATACTATGTTATAAAGTAAGATAGCCCTCAGTTTAGCAATCACCCAGCAAAGCAAGCATTATTATAGGAAGGCAATCTACCTTTCAGGTGGAGAATAATTTGAATCAACACTATGAGAAGGGTAGCAAATATTCTAAAATACATTCTGCAGCCTAGATTAATTAAGGTTGTGCATTTTTAATTGACCAAAAGTGTTTAATTCTTTTCAGTTTTGTGTATGTATATATATACCTGATGTCCGACTGGTGGGCTTGTTTTCTCGCTGGATTCTGCGTGGAAGGCTTTTGGTGTATATTGGCGGTGACGTCGTCTACAAGCCCTGACCCGCCAGGCTGGGCTCCCTTTTCGTCAAACTTTGCATTTGGATTATATTTATTGGGAGCCTGCCGGCTGCACGAACTCATGTTATGAAGGATTTAGCCAAGTTGGTGTCACTGGAGAACACGGGAGGCACTGCCACTTATTTTCTAGGAGGCCTGCGGGCCGGAGATTTCTCAGCATCGGAGGTGCAGCCAGGGTTTGTGGGGGTCCTTGACTCTTGCACAGTCGGACTGAGGTGATTTTCTTGCAGGCTGCTACATTGTTTATTCGGACAATGAGCACCCGGTGAGCAGTGCCTTTGAGGAAAGGTGAGAAATAATATTCACGCAGCCCGACATGGAATGGTTCCTTTGAGGCGAGATGTGTGTTTTGATTTCATTTGAGCTCATTAAGGCAATAACTGTAAGGTTTGCAAGAGGGACAATACGGCGCTGTGAAAGACATTAATGATGCATGATGGACTTTGGAGTCCGAGCAACAGGATTTTTAACCAGGATTGATGAACTCGAATATTATATAAAGGATGGTACTATCCAGAGTATTTGAAGAGTAGCATGAATAAAATGAAATTACCTGGTTCCTGACATGTATATGATAAAAACATGAGTGTATTAGGAATGGAATCCGTAGTCCTTCTTCACTCTTTAAGACTCTAGTGCATTTAAACCCCAATGAGACTGCCCATCGCATTTGCATATGATTAAGACCTGTGTGAGGGTCGAAACCGGTAATGCTTTGCCTGTGAAAGAAATAAAAATATTTACCTGATGTCCGACTGGTGGGCTTGTTTTCTCGCTGGATTCTGCGTGGACGGCTTTTGGTGTATATTGGCGGTGACGTCGTCTACAAGCCCCGACCCGCCAGGCTGGGCTCCCTTTTCGTCAAACTTTGCATTTGGATTATATTTATTGTGAGCCTGCCGGCTGCACGAACTCATGTTATGAACGATTTAGCCAAGTTGGTGTCACTGGAGAACACGGGAGGCACTGCCACTGATTTTATAGGAGGCCTGCGGGCCGGAGATTTCTCAGCATCGGAGGTGCAGCCAGGGTTTGTGGGGGTCATTGACTCTTACACAGTCGGACTGAGGTGATTTTCTTGCAGGCTGTTACATTGTTTATTCGGACAATGAGCACCCGGTGAGCAGTGCCTTTGAGGAAAGGTGAGAAATAATATTCACGCAGCCCGACATGGAATGGTTCCTTTGAGGCGAGATGTGTGTTTTGATTTCATTTGAGCTCATTAAGGCAATAACTGTAAGGTTTGCAAGAGGGACAATACGGCGCTGTGAAAGACATTAATGATGCATGATGGACTTTGGAGTCCGAGCAACAGTATTTTTAACCAGGATTGATGAACTCGAATATTATATAAAGGATGGTACTATCGAGAGTATTTGAAGAGTAGCATGAATAAAATGAAATTACCTGGTTCCTGACATGTATATGATAAAAACATGAGTGTATTAGGAATGGAATCCGTAGTCCTTCTTCACTCTTTAAGACTCTAGTGCATTTAAACCCCAATGAGACTGCCCATCGCATTTGCATATGATTAAGACCCGTGTGAGGGTCGAAACCGGTAATGCTTTGCCTGTGAAAGAAATAAAAATATTTACCTGATATCCGACTGGTGGGCTTGTTTTCTCGCTGGATTCTGCGTGGAAGGCTTTTGGTGTATATTGGCGGTGACGTCGTCTACAAGCCCCGACCCGCCAGGCTGGGCTCCCTTTTCGTCAAACTTTGCATTTGGAATATATACCTATATATATATATATTCACTGAAAAAAACAAAGATTACAGGGCCATTATAGTTAGGAAATAGAATTAAAAAAACTTCAGAAATTCACTGAAAAAAAACAAAAATTACAGGAATGTTATAGTTAGGCTCAGATTTCACATGCACAAAACCAGAGAAATTCAGCAGTTATAGTTAGCTGAGCTAACTATAACTCGTACCCCTGCAATGCACTGCTGATGACCTCATATATTACTTCACTCATGACATGGTCAGTGACATCCATGATGACATCTCAAATGACATCACTGATGACATCATCCAGTGACTCTGAGTGTTCTTAAAAAGTTTATGAGTGTTAAATAAATATACCAAGGTGTATTGGGGAATCAGTGGGTGTATAAGTGCCTGTATGGATGATTCAGTGGGTGCATGACTGACTGTATAAGTGAGTGATTAGGGTGTCTCATTGAATATATGGGTGAGGGACTGGCTGTGTGAATGTCTGTATCAGTCTGTCAGTTGGTGTTTGGCTGTATGGGTGTGTGAGTAGATACATGAGTTTCTGTATGGGTGAGTGATTGGTTGTCTGAGTACCTGTATGGGTGTATAAGTGTATGTGTGGGTGGGTGAGAGTGTGTGTGAGTGCCTGCATCAATGAGTCAGTGGGAGTATGTTAGTGAGTGTGTAATAGAAGGGCTGTATAAGTGTCGGAGTGTATGTGTATGGCTATGTCAGTAAGTGAATGGATGTGTCAGTGGTATATGGGTGAGTAACTGCATATGTGGAAGGCAGTATAGGTGAGTGTTGGAGTATATGAATGACTGTATGTGACTGAGTGCTTATGGGAGTAGCTGTATGGGTGAGTGTGTGCTTGTGTCAGTGACTGTAGAGGTGAGTGAGTATGAGTTAGTATCTGTATGAATAAATGAGTGGGTATGTGTATAACTGTATAGGTGAGTAAATGGTGGTGTGATTGACCCTATCAGTGAGTGCCTAGGTGTGTGAGTAGCTCTATGAGTGACTGACTGTGTGAGAGTGGCTGTATGGGTGCATGAGTGGATATATCAGTGGCTGTATTAGTGAGTGAGTTGGTATACGAGTGGCTGTATAGGTGACTGAGTCAATGTGTGGGTAGACCTATGAATGGGTGAGTGGGTATGTAAGTACTGGTATGGGTGTGTCAATGGTTTTGAGAATGCTAGTGTAGAAGTTGGAGTGTGTGTATGAAAGGTTATTTTGGGGTGTGAGTGGGTGCATCAGTTTCTGTGGATGATGTCATCAGTGATGTAATTTGAGATGTCATCAGTGATGTCACTGACCATGTCATGAGTATCGTAATATGTAAGGTCATAAGCAGTGCATTGCGGGGCACGAGTTATAGTTAGCTCAGCTAAGTATAACTGCTGAATTTCTTTGGTTTTGTGCATGTAAAATCTGAGCCTAACTATAACGTCCCTGTAACCTTTGGTTGTTTCAGTGAATTTCTAAGGTTTTTTTAATTCTATTTCCTAAGTATAACAGCCCTGTAACCTTTGTTTTTTCAGTGAATTTCTAAGGTTTTTAAATGCTAATTCCTAACTATAACGTCCCTGTAACCTTTTGTTTTTTTCAGTGAATTTCTATGGTTTTTTAAGTAGCAATGGTGTTTGAAGATGTGGTGGGAAAAGGCGGCGGGCCCTCTGACCAGCTCTCAGGAATCCCGCTGTGTAGGACCTACAGAAAATACCAGGAGGGCTTCTTGGTCCTCAAGGTCCCTTAGCGTCCAACAGAACTTTATTCCCCAACCAGTAGTGTTCCAGGAGACGCTTTTCCAGAGTTAGTTCAGAAGGGGGCATGGCCCCCGAAGACTTCTTAGCAAACTGACTTTATGGGACTTGCTGGAGGTAACAGGAGGGGTAGTTGGCCCCAATGACCCTCAATAGCCAAGGGGATTTCCTCCCCCAACTAGTACTGTGCCAAGAGGTGCATTTGCAGAGTGGTGGAGAAAGGACGTACTTCATGATTGCACAGGTAGTGCCTGTGTGATTCTATGAGTGCCATTGCCAAGGACATACTGCAAATACCGGGTGTTTTTGTCAAAGTGTAAAACACATATATAGACATATTTCACATAAAGTTTCAGTGTAGCTATTTAGTAAGAAACTAATTTAACTTTCCCCTTTGTATACATTTGTCGAAATAACTACTTCAAAAATGCATTTTCATTCTTCACAGCAACACCGAGTCACAAATACAAATGACAAAATGTAAAACAGATATTTAAATATATTTTACACAAAGTTTGAGTCTAGCAGTTTAGTAAAATAATTGTTTAAATTTATTTTAACAACACATTTAACAAAAACAACAATTTCAAAAAATAACTTTCAACATCTGAACTCACGAATAAAACATAACTACAAAACACCCATAAAACTACCCATTCTTACCCAAACTCATCAGGAATCAAAAACTGGTCCAAATCTAGTACAATGCACACTCTGTGAAAAGATCCACTCTAGAGGGACGAATAAAAAATATTCATGTGGGATGACGTCCACGGTCTATCATCTTAAAACCTAACATAGAAAACATCTCTAACTGGCACTCAAGTAGAGGGAAGCTGGAGGACCATCTACATATGTGGCACCAGCAACAATTCTCTCCCTGAAAGTCCTTCGAGAGGTGCAGACTACTGCAACAGATATGGTTCCAGAGTTTTCAAGAAAGGCCACGTACAAACCACAAAAAAAATCAAAAACAAAACAGAAAATCATGTCACTGAGAAAAAAGGAATGTCATTGGATAATACACTCTTCAACAAAAAAAATAAAAAGAACACTCCCATTTATCTAGCTTGAACATTCTTTAAGATAAGTTCACAGTGAGCAGATTTGAGCAATGTATAATATGTCAGAAGACATTATCAAGGGGTACAAATAAAAACTATTTTTGCGGGACTACGTCCATGCTTTACCACCTAAAAACATACCAAAGCAATAGTGTAAAAGCAGAAAGAAGGCAACGCAAGGCTGAAGAACCCTGAACTTCAATATCAGCCACAACAACACTGGGACAGAGAGTCCTTTCAGAGGTACAATCTCAACTTCCAGATTTGGCACCACAGTTTTCCCGGATGGCATCATACTGCATGGATTGTGGAGTTGTAGTGAGTGCTGAAGAGCCGTCCATAAAAGCCCCTCGCAATGCTGCAAAGAATCATAAATATAAATGTTTTTTTTAATTTTTGGCCCTTCATAGCTTTTCTACATTAGCAGGCATTTAATTATCTTACAAAATGGGTATCTAATAGCTATGTGTTCTTCATTTTATTATCTTCAAATTTATTGTAACACTAGTTACATATAACCTGCTGTATGGACTAGTCAAAGCATTCCTCTACAAGTAAATACACAGCTAACGTTTGCCAGTTATCATTATTTACTTTTTCACTTTTTAAATACAGCTCAACAGTCTGTGTTTAAATCTTCTAGTGAGTGTGTCGACAACATATACAAACATACTCTGGTTTTTTATAACACACTGTCTAACATTTTGTAATCTCTTCTTCTAAACTATCAACAGTAATATCTGTGTCTTGTTCTACAATTCCTCCTCTTAACAATTCTTCATTTTCCCTAGAATTTTGCTGAGAACCAAAGAAACAAAACTTCACATCATTACAAACCTTTTCTACATCTGCCACAGCACCATACAAAAGTGCTCTATTAATTTCTCCTAAACATAAAGTAGGAGTTTTCACATAGTACAGCCTCCTAACTAAAGTTCGCATTGTTGAGTGGTGGACAACTAATATCCTGAAATGATGAAAAGTGCTTTGGCACACTTTGTTTGATAAACAAGCTAGTGAGTGTCCCTGCAAATTTGTATGCTTTCTATCTTGCAAGGATCCAATCCTTATAAAGAATGTATTTTCTGTGTTAAACTTCACCTTGGAAAGATATGAATTGCTGTTGAATACTACAAACACTACTACAATTCCATTTCTATACAGGCCCCTGACTCCGCCTTCCTTGTACCTGTTCTCCAATAACTTGTTCTACATTTGTACGTACCGTCACCTTTCGCTATAGGAATGCCATTCTTCGTTTCATAACATTGTCCTCTGTGATCAATAGCATGAACTAATCTATTATCCTGGAGATAGCCTTCTTCATTAAAGAAAGATTCTGTACTAGAAGCATGTATGGATTCTCCACTAAAAACTGTACAAAAGTTACTTCTATTCACTATTCTTTTTTACTGGTTTTCTCTCCAAAGCAAAGGCCTTATCAACTACTCTCTCAACTTGTTCTTTCTGTTTCACTGCATGTCTCCTTCTTCTATACTTCTTAAAACTTCTCAGTAGATTTATAACTCCTCTACAATGAAATATCCTAGCTCTGATTTCCTTAGACTGCTTCTGTCTCCTGGTTAAGGTGTTTACATCTTTCTTACATTCTTTCCTGTTCTTGCTATATAGATGTTGTCCATTGTTATTCTTTCTCATAGTTTGAATTTTCTTTTCATTATTTCATAATCTTTAGAAATGTCCACATATCTTTTTAAGAAATGAGTTTGTCCTCTTACCAATAGCTCTTTTTTCGTTCAGTACTTTTTCTACATTTTGCCCCTTTGGAGTCTCAGTTCCGCATAGATACTGTACTTGCGTCTGTTCCTTTTCCCTCTGAGCTTTTGTATGCAATCTGTCTGTAAATATGCAGCAATTGTTCTGTAAAAAAAAAAATCTGTATTTGATTTTTTTTCTAGCCAATGTACCAGCTACTTTACTACTGGCTTACACATAATAAAAACATAGTTTTTATGTTATGTTGCAATTTTCAATGTACAAATCAATCTACCTACATAACTCAAGCACTTACTTCAATGTACCAATCCCAAACCAAAACACAAAACTTAGGGGCATATTCTCAAGAATCTATTGCCGAGTTATCGGCACTTTATCGCAGCCAAAGTCGCGATAAATTTATCACCCCATTCACAAGCTGGTGTTAACAGCCCATAACACCAGTTCTCCAGCGATAGCAGCCGCAAAAAACATCGCCACAGATGACCCCCGCAACTATCGCTAATGAGATGCAGAGTAGGCGTACCCGTGCAAAAAGCCGCGAAAACACCACTCCGCAACATTCTCAACGACCAGCCAGATCGGCGACAAGACCACAAAACAGGCGATAAGGCGTGTTAGCAGCAGGAAGCTAACACCTGCTCTGACCTGGTGCAAAGTCTGACCACAGCCTGCACCACAAAATGGAGCCCAGCCCAGAGCCACACCTGAAGGGCAACAGATGCCATGGAGCCACTGATCATGCAGCTCGGAGCCCCAACAGGGCCACAACACCCGCCGCCACCACCCCCAGGACCCCTCCTCCCCGGGCACATCCCCGGCCAAAGACTTGCCACATCAACCACACGGAATCACGTACCAAATAATTCGCATGATGTCGCACAACCACATTTGGTGACATGCATGTGTCATCACAAAAATGAGCATCACACATACACCTTCGACGTAACAAATGAAAATGTATTCGAAGAAACACAGAACAGAAATGAAGACACATGGCGGCTCCCCTCAGGGCAATCCGTAGGTCACAGCCTCCAAGACAAAAATCATGTTGAGAAGGTGTGTCTTGCACACATCAAAGGACAGAGAGAGAGCGAAGGAGAGAGGGAGAGAAAGAGGGGGAGCGAGAGAAAGACAGACAGAGAGGGGGAGCGAGAGAAAGACGGACAGAGAGGGGGAGCGAGAGAAAGACGGACAGAGAGGGGGAGCCAGAGAAAGACGGACAGAAGAGAGGGGGAGCGAGAGAAAGACGGACAGAGAGGGGGAGCGAGACAGATAACAGAAGAGATGGACAGGGAGAGAGAGTGCCGACAATGTGCACCGAGGCCACACTGCCCACCTGCTGCCACCGGTGTGTCTCCAACCACGTGCCGGTACGTAGTGCAGTTCACCAGGTCACACATCTGAAACAGAGTCCAGATACATGAATGGCAAAGTACATACAATTGCACAAGACATCATCGCCTGTCCGCCCCTGCGCACTCAGGCAGATGCACCCAAGCCCCTCCCGCCGCCCAGCGGTGCATGCCCGCCCCTGGGCAGATGCACCCCAGCCCCTCCCGCTGCCCAGCGGTGCATGCCCGCTCCTGTGCACCCAGGCAGATGCACCCCAGCCCCTCCCGCCACCCAGTGGTGCATGCCCACCCCTGCGCACCCAGGCCTCACTGCTCACCTTCCGCCCTTGGTGTGTAGCAATGAGGGCCCACCACGTGCCGCTGCAAGCCACATGCCGGGGCCCGCGGACATGGCACCCTCCACATCATGCAGCCCCGCTCCGCAGGCCACCAGGTCACACATATGAATCTGGGTCTTGATTTCGCCATGGCAGAGGACATACCAGTGCACCCGGCACCATCGCAGGCTGCACACCCGCTCAGCCCTTGAGGTGCCACTAACTGTGATCCGGGATGCGACGCCACATGGGGGTAGGCCCGCGCTGCCCGCTGGCTCTGGCCTACACTGCGGTCCAGCAGGGCACACAAATCCTGAGCAGTCCGGACCGTTGGGACGGGGCATCATCGCAGGCTGCACACCCGCTCAGCACCTAAGGTGCCCCTATCTCAGTGCACCCAAAGTCACTGTCCGGTGGCGGTGTGCCTGTGCCGGCCGCAATGTATCCGGTGCCACCAAGTCTGTGTCCCAAAGTCATGGACCCTGTATGATTGGGTATCGTGTTGCGGACGCCATCATGTCACCTCCGGTCCTGGGGAATGTGATGTTGCAGGGCCCGAGGCCCCCATGCCTACATTGACACCACACGGATGCACCCAGATAGAGAGGGGAAATGGCATTGAGCACGTGCGCCCGGCCCTTTTTATTGGCAGGGTCACATGTCCTGTGGCGCGTGTGCTGGATGGGTGTGGTGTGGGTATAAACCAGCCGTGAGGGAGTGGCTGTGGCATGCTGATAACTAGACCTGTGAGCAGCAGATCACCTCAGGAAAGACATTGGACATGTAGCATTGCCTTCCCCCCCTGTGAGCGTCAGCGGAGTGGGCTGGCCTGGCGTATGCCAGTCCAGCGTAAGGGTGTGTAAATGACCCCGGGGCCCTGGGCGTGGTTCCTTACTGGGCTGGACAAGGAAGTAACTCATGCGTGTGTCCCTGTTGTTGTGTCTGCGCCACCCGCACCGCATTCGGCAAAGTGTCACCCTGTGACCCCTGTGCTACGACATGAGCCACATGGACGTAAGAGGAGTCCAGTGAGCCTACATTCATCCATACTTCCACACTTGAAAGACCAATCTGTGTGAATATGACACATCTGTGTGAATATGAATGTTTAATGCACATTCAGTGGAGTGTTGCATCTGGAGCAGTACAGGGCCATGCAAACCCCACATGACGATGTTGTCCCATGGAGGGCCAGCCAGGGTACTTCAGGGAATGACGAGTCCAAAGGAAGAGGAAGAGTTCAGTCCACAGTCTGATTGCTGTGTCAATGGCGATCAAACAGCATATGGCAGTCCATGTCGAGGTCCAAGGTGAGTGTCGCAGAGTGCATCGGGGGACAGTGGAAGGTGATGATGCGGAGGGCAGTACCAAGCTGAAGCCGGACCTATGGCTGAGATGCATGCTGCTGCGTCCTTCTTACCACGGGGGCAGAATCATCTGCATCTTTGTCCTCTGCTGTTTCATGTGCCTCACGTGTGGGTGGTGGTGTTCTGTCTCCAACACTGTGTGGCAGTAACACATCAGGGGGCGGAGATGTGGATGGAGTGGTGGCATCAGCATGCATCCGCGCCAGGCCTTGTGGCAGCAATGCCATGAGGATGGTCCTGAGGTCATTGAGGAACCCAGCTACCTCTCGCTGGTGTGCAGCCGTGGCAGCCGCTCGTTCCGCATTCGCCCGCTCCATGGTCTCCATTAACCTCCGCATGTTTCCCAACTCCCGTGTGACATCGCTAGAGCCACTCGGACTGGACAGTTGTACTAATCTCTGAGTCAGGGCTCCAGCGATGTCAGCCATGGTCCGTTGGAGAGCATGGAGCGGACTGTGGGTGTCCGTTAGGGACCGTGAGTGGTCCCTGATGGGACTTAGACACCCACGTATGGCATCTAGTTTGTCTGCCATGCGGTCGAAGCCCACCCGCACCTGTTCAGCCAGATTCTCCTGGCACCCCAAAACACGGTGTTGGAAGGCCATGTGTTCTTCGTGGGGGTCCTGGGAGGCAGCAGTGGTGGTGGGTGCTCCCTGCTGTGTGGTCTGTGCAGGGGGTGGGGTCTCCTTGTAGCTGCTGGGTTGCCCAGCTCCTGGAAGTGGGCTGCGTAGGCTGTCCATGAGCAGTTGGAGGGCGTCAGAGTCGAAGCTGTGGTGGTCCTCTTCGTCTCCAGAGAAGTGAGGGTTGGGCTGCTCTGCAGGAGGTGTTGATTCTCCCTCTGCAATGTGAAGGGGAGATGCAGTTTAACAATGACTCAAAACAGGTATGTTGTCGCATTGTACATGTTTTCATACAGACAGCATGACTGGGTACATTGTGGCAGTTTGGGAGGAGCTGCCTATTTGATGGGGGACAGTGGACATTTCAACAACAGACGTATGTGTGTTTGTACCTGTACAGTATCAACGCACATTTCCCTGCAATGCCAAATGTGATTGGCCAGTGTCTGCACCCAAGCGGCACAAGTTGTGTCCTGTGTTCTGTTGTAGGTGTTTTGCGGATTGTGTCACATCGTTGTCAATGTAGATGTGCTCTGCATGTGATGTGTGTGCTGCATTTTGTGGGAGTTGCCCCTGCAGCTCAGATTTTGCTGCCCCATATCCCTATCAAGAGGTGTGCCTTTGACTTCTGTGCTTGTACAGTGCTGACATGTTGCATACTTGGGTACATTGGTCTCTTGGTCGGAGTTGGTGGTCTGGGGCATGTTTTGTCCGCAGATGTGCTCAACTTAATTGCGCATGTGTGCCATTGTGCCCATCTCCCCCCGTCCCCCCAGTCCCTGGTCGTTACTCACCCTGTTGCTGTTGTGTCAGGTCCTGTTGAGCATTGTCCGGGCCCCCAACTCCTGCCACCGTCTCCCCACTGATGACTGTGGACACCATTTCCTCCATGTCGTCCAGCTCCTCCTGTGGTGCTGGGCTCCCACCTCCAGTCTGCATTGCTGCCTTCAGGTTGTTGGCGAGTTTCAGCTTGGTTTTGCGCTTGACATCATTCCAGCGCCTCTTGACCTTGTCCATTGTCCTCTTCAGCACTCCGACTCCATTCACCTTGTCCACGATGGACTGCCAAAGTCCATTTTTTGTTGCCAATGACACAGTGGAGGTGACGAACAGTTGTTGATGGTGTTCTGTCACCTCCGTTATCAGGATCCTGTTTTCCTGCGGACTAAACCGCTTCTTCCTACTCTTCTTGTCCTTGCCCTTCCCTGACCCCGAGGTCCCATGATGGTCCTCCGGGGGGCTTGTGGGGCTCTGGTTCTCCTCCGTACTTGCTCCGGCAATGTCCATTGTGCTTCGCTGTTGTTTGGCATTTGTTTGTCTGTTGTTTTTCTATTTTTATGGTGATTGTTCCCGCCTGACGCGTGTGCATTGCAGGCCTGTAGCTGGGTTTGGCTGATTTTCGTATCGCGCTCGGCCTCATCGCAGCTTTTTTTGCATTCGTGTTTTGCATTTTTGCGGCGTGGCGTCAATTTTAACGCGGTCAGTTGACGCGTTATCTGGAGACTATCGCATGGTACCGCCGTGTTGTGAATACTTGGTTAACACAGCGTAAATTTCCTGCGATGGACTGCGATGTTGAAGGTTGCGTTAAGTAACTTTTGCGATGGTTATCACACGTTCTTGAGAATATGCCCCTTAGTTTATTACTTACCTTTTATTATTATAGCACCCTCTCCTACAACACATCTGCACCATATCTCAGTTCTCACTTATATATGCTAAAAGATCACTTTATCCCTTATGTACTCAATTTTAAAGTGTAAAAGTACATACAGTGACTCAATACTGTTAATCCAAAAACACATTATAAGACCTATTTCTGTGCCTCTCTACAACTTTGTCACCGGTACATTTAGTGTTTCAATACTTTTCTACTTAGATGTGTCAGATTTAAATTTTGGGAAACACTCCATATAAAAATCGAAACATTAATGTCTATCACAGCATATAGCTCACTAATTGTTCCAAGTACATGCAAACAGTGTGTGACAGGTTAAATATATAATTCACCAGATGGTTCTAAAAGAGTACATATAACTCACTAAAAGTTGTAAATACATGTGTTTCTGATTGAGTACAACAATACTCCCTGGATGATTGGATGAGTGCTTAGATAGTGTCTATGTAATTCCCTCAGATTATAGGTAGTGCCTGCATGATTCCCAGAGTATAAAGGAACTACATCAGTGGTTCCATATCTGCATAGTTAGTGCCTGTGTATTCACATAACTCAGGGCCTCATTATGATGGTGGTCGGACTTTCGTCCGACTGCCATCATATCGGGAATGGGACCGCCCGACTTGCTGTTGGTGGCCCCGCTATGGGAATTACAATGCGACCACCTTCAAGGCAGCCGCAAATTGTATTTTCTGTATTTTGGCATGTGATGCGGGCTGCAGCACATGGCGCAGTACAAAAAATATACATTTTGCTTATCCATGCACTATGTGGCAGGCACCGCATGGTGCCTGCCACATGGTGCAGGGATATGTAGGGGGACACCATAAGTACCCCCAGGTCCCATGTCTGAGGGCCAGGGGGGTAAGGGGGCCAACTATGGGCCCTCAATGTCCCTTTCTGCCTGCCTTTTCATGGCGGGTAAACCGCCATGAAACAGCCGGTGGGAAGGAACATCGTAATCTCTACAGCGGTGCCTGGCAGGCACCGCCACCATTGTAGGGATTGTGGTTGCCTACAAAGGCCCGACGGGCTCCTTGAACCCGTCAGATCTATGGTGGTCGGTCTCTCTGACCGCCAACCATCTGCCCGGCATCAAAATGCGGCTGGTGGTGATGTAGGGCCCAATAGCGGTGGGACCGCCACCGACAGGCTGACGGTGGCGGTCTCACCGGCATCGGAATGAGGCCCTATATTGCTACTATCTGGGTGACTGGATGAACGCATGGGTGTTTCCTGCGTAGTTAAATGAGCACATAATTAGTGCCTGTGTGATTTCAAGAGTGCATGTGTAATACCTGGGTGATTGAATAAGTCTAGATATCACACTTGATATATAATTGCATACACAGCTCTCTAAGTGTATACATTGCTCTGTTACTCAGCGTCTACATGCATCAATAAGTTTCTAAAAATGAAAACAACAATTCTCACCTTTTGAAAGCACAAAACCTTTTCCTAATGGCATACCTACATCATTTCACAAATATTTTTTGTGTCTTTCAAACATTGTTCAGAATTTCTCAAAGAAAAGTAACATGCCAAATGAAGCTAGCACACAAACTCTCAAAGGCATTCTTCACTATTACCCTTCCTCAATTTTAAACAGAGCATGTAGTAATAAATGCGCCACCCTCACTATATACATGAAATTTTCAACAGCCTTGAAGAACATAGATCACCATGTAAACATATATGTGATTTCATAAAAGATAGATACCTTCAGGCCATCTTTCCAAAAATATATAGTTCTCTGCATCTTTTAAGTAAACTCAACAGTCTTATAGTACAAATAACTATCTGCAACCATAAAAAACATATCTCACCATCCAAACATATGCAAACCGATCATATAAGTTAAAAACCACATTGACAAACACTTCCTAATACATACCTAACAAGTATTACTACTTTAAAATTTGTACACAGGCATAGCACATTTTCTTATGTTTTATTCATGACTACAGTACTCCTGTTTAATAATGTGACTAAAACTACCACAATTCCCAGAATGCAAATAATATAGATGAATCTATTCTGTACATAATGCTTAGGCATTTGAAACATTGTCATTGTGTCGTGCAGTTCCTAAAAATACATAGGATCTGCGTGTGAGAAGTTGGCCTGGTATATGCTGTCCACTAATTATAGTGGGCACCTTGCACCAGTCCAAACAACCCCTTATTGGAGATAGGTTAAAGACAACCTTATTGAAAGCTATCCTAGTGGTAGCTATGGAGAGCAGCCTTCAGGCTAAGTCTTGAAGGAATGTAAAGCAGCTTGTTTTACCAGTCTATAATCTCTTGAGTGATCAAATGAAAGAGCACCACACCAGGTATATATTCAAAATATATGTATTTATTGCTAAACACACCCCTCTAGTCTCTTTATGAGGCTAGAGTTCGAAGTGCATAAGTTAGAAGTTTTTTAAACACAGTAATAGCACAAATACACGTTTGGGCCCTAGGGGCGTACCAAACCATATACCAATAAAGTGGTATAAGAACCACGACTGAACTAGACACTAGGCCTAGAGCCTCTAGAAGTGCTTGGACCACAAGGAACCACCCAAGGTAGTGACACAGGGGACCCACGGGGGACGCGTGCAGTGTAAATACACAACCGCGATACGCCGTTGACTTCTATGGAGAAAGTCGCGATCAGGAAATTAAAGAAAAGGGACACTTAAAGGAGGACTTGGAACAAACCCTTTGAGAACTAGTACTTTGAAGAGTCTCTACCCATGGGAGCACTGGAGTACTCGTGTTACCTCACCCAGGGAAGCCGGGTGCATAGGTGCCTTTCGGGGTCGGGTTTCGTCGTCGATTTGAATGGCGATCTGCTGCAAAGTGCTGCTGGCGACCAAGTGGAAAGTGTCCGGGTGGATCCAAGAGTGGATCGGAGATCTGAAGAACCTGGAAGCAGAGGGGACAGAGTCTGGGTCACTAGCCAGTGACCAGGAAGGCGATGGACAGATGCCCACCGATGTCGAGTGCTTCAGGTGCGATGACGGTCATCTTGACTCTTCAGCCACGAGGTCCAGGAGGCGTTGTCGGCAACCAGGAGCAGGATTCGGGCTGGTACACAATGTTTGTCGAGTGCTGAGGTGTCGGCGACCGGATTGGACCCAACAAGCCTTGGCAACGGCAAGTCTCAATGAAGATGTAGATCGTCGATGGTGCAGACCAGCAAGGTCTGGGGAACTCACCCAGCAAGGGTAAGTGAGGGCAGGCCTGGGGCAACCAGGATGCCCAAGAAGAAAAAGATTGGCCTTCGTTAAGAGCTACTAGCCAACGGGCTAGCGACCGCGAAGGAGCCTCAAGACATCGCACGTGGATCTGGCTCACAGGACACTCGTGGAGTGGAGGCCAGTGATCTTCGGTACAGTTGGTGCTGGAGGCTAGGGCTACTTGGAGCCCAAAGCACGACTTTGTGGGAGACCCAGAAGAGGATGCACTTGCAAATGTGCTCGGTGTCCAGGGGTCACGGTCTCACGTCACCCACAATAGCTACGGGCCTCAGCTTTGCTGGGGACTCAGGGTAGCCTCAAGAAAGTCTGAGAATCCACCTCTGGTGATGCTAAGACTTCGGCGTCCGACGGGAGCTTCAGAAATGCAGACCGGACAGATGCGTCTTTGGTGCCTGCCAAGCAGGGGAGTCACTCCTTGACCCCAAGGGAGATTCTTCTGTCCTCTAATCTTGAGTAGAGCGTCGAAGGTCCAGGATTCTGTTTCAGAGTTTCGTCCAGGGATAATCTAAAGTCCTAAGGACTGGGTTCCTATACTTATACCAAGTTTAGGTGTTGGACTACTCTGTGGCCCCACCTATGGGTGGGTCAGGGCAGAGGGGTGGCTACACCCTTTCCCTTTGTCCAGTTCGCGCCAAAGCAGGGGCTGCAAGCCCCTGATCTGGTTTGAACTGGGGTATGCACAGGGACACCAAGTGTGCCCCCAGTGCAGGACTTCAAAGCACCCAAAAGTGCTCCCGCCCATCCCCAATACACATTATCCTGTCTGGGGAGGTGGTCACACCTCCCTGGGACATGAAATCTATTGTCCAGGCCTCCCCTGCCAGAGTTTCATCCAGCAGCAGGAGGCCAGACTTGTGTCTGTGGCAGTAGCATCCATTTTGTGATGCCAGGCTTTAGAAAGAAGTTACCGGCCAGGCCAGGGTTAACATGTCTCTCCCTCTAGAAGGGTGGAATGCTACCCCCGCCGCCAGAATTGGCGGGGGTAGTATTCCAAGATGTTTGACACCAAACACGACATGTTTAGGTGCAGCCATTCCAAAGTTAGCATTTAACGCGAGGTTATAATGCGCTTAAGAGTATATGGTCAGGCTGCACTACAAACAGCATCAGAGAAGGGCCTCCGAACGCTGCAGAGGGGCCCTGCTCATGCAGGGGCACCCTCTCACATAGGAACCACGCACTCTGCCTTCAGGATTGATAAGGCCTGCCTTAGGAGTGACTTATAGGTTTATATGTGTGTATGTATTTAGTGATATAGGTAACCTATATCACAGTAAGGGGTGCATGCACCACCTTACCCAGGCTGCAGTAGCAGACCTGTGGTGTCAGTTTGGATGGCCTTCCAGGGGTGGCATAATACATGCTGCAGCCCCTGGTAGGCCTCTGAGGTACATATGCCCTTGGTACATAGTATACCATATACTAGGGACTTATAAGGGCACTCCAGATTCCAATCAGAGATGTGCCTAAGGCACATGGAAACCTTTTTACAGAGAAAGCAGATAGACTGGGGCCCTGAATAGCAGGATCCCAGTCCAACTAAGTCATAAACCAGCAAAACACCATAAAAAAAGTGGGGGCAACCATATAGTCAGATTCCACCTTCCTACTTAACCCCCCCCCAAATGAAAGGAGATAAGGCTAACCTTGACCAGTTGAGCCTTCATTGACTAAGTGGTCATATGAGGAAGCACCTGCACTAGCATGGTTGCCCCCTGTCTTATGGTCCGCTAAGCAATCCCTCACCCTAAGGGTATGAGAGGGTCTCCACCATGGGGAATCACTACCTGTGGTGTGCTTAGGTAAAGTACAAGGCTGGTGAGGTGTCTGAGTAGGGAAGTGAGGCCCTAGGAATGTTGGCCTCAGCTTCCTCAAATCACTGGTCACCATGTATGCCTGTCTTTCCATGACTGAGTTGCACTTTGCTCTAAGGGTCAACCTTTGGCTGCCTACAGCTGGGGGTTGGGTCCCTTTGGATGGACTACTGGAGGGACATGGCAGGTTTGGAACCTTCAGGTCCCAGGTTTGCCCTTGCCTACCAGAGTCCTTCTGGGGAGGTCCCTACATAAAGGCATGGGGGATCCCTCAGTGTGTAGAGGAGTTTTCACCTGGCTAGGGCTACTAGACTGGGTGCCCCTAATCTGCTGATGGGGGGGTTCATCTGGACAGGGGGCCCTGGGGGGTCCACTGACCTCCCTGACCTCTGCAGTCCTGGGCTGGCTGAGGCAGGGTAGAGAGGGGCAGGTTACCTGCTCCAGACTGGGTACCACCTTGGAAGGGTCCTCTGCCATCAGGGGTGTGGCCAGGCCAGGCCTGACTACCTCTGGGGCAGTTCCTTCACTAGGGGTAGGGTCAGTTCCCTGAGGAGGCTGACCCTTACCTACTGTCTGGAGGGAAGAAGACTTTTCTTCAACCCTTGTGCTCTCTTTTGGGGGAGAGTGGGCCATCCTTTCAGGCTCCTGTTAGAAATGGGATCTCTAGTTGGCAAGGGCTTGCACCTTTGTCCAAGTAGGGACCCGTCTTCCTAGTCAGGGTAAGGGTGTTACACTCGTGAAGTAACCCCTGCTCACCCTCGTGGTAGCTTGGCACGAGCAGTCGGGCTTAATTCAGAGACAGTGTGTAAAGCATTTGCACATAACCAACAGTAATACAGTGGAGGCACTACAAACGGACACCACACCAGTTTAGAAAAATAACCAATATTTTATATACTCAAGACAAGACCAATTACGACAAAAATCCACAATACTGTACTTTAAAAATGAATGCTTGATACGGTAACTTCTTCTTGGCAAGAATAGTTCAAAAACAAAGTTCGTACGAGTCGGTAGCTCCGTCCGAGCCTACCGTGATGCTGAAAACCACAGAGTCTAACAGTTCCAGCCGACCGCGTCGATACGGGCCAGCAGAGTCGTGAACAGACTCGGTCACAGTACCTTTCTCGTTGTGGCTGGTACGGAGTGTACGAGCCGGTCGGCGTTCGTCGCAGTTGCGGTGCAAGACGGAGCGATGCAAGGTGCGGTGTCCCTCGATGCGGTGCAGGCAGCGGCTCGATGAGCGTCGTGCAGACGGAGTCGGTGAGTCCAAGGCGTGCGATGCAGGGTGAGACGATGCTCGATGCGGTGCTGACAGGTTGCGATGCAGGCGACCTAGCCGGAGTGCGGGAGCTGGCGTCGGACAGCGGTGCGAGTCGGAGCGGTGCGTCGCAGACGTGCGAGCGGTGCCCCAAATGCGGTGCGGTCTCGACTCTTGAGCCAGTTGCAGCGACCGCGTCGGTCGGGTCCGGTTGGTTCAGTGAAGCAATGCGATGCGAACTGCGGTGCCCACAGGTCACGGTGCAAGCAGCGGCTCGATGTTGGCGGCGTCGGACGTCGCCCACGGTGAGACATGGGTTGCGATGCGAAGCGGGGCGATGCGGTCTGCGGTGCAAACAGGTCACTGGTCAGGGATGGATTCGGTTGACGGAGTCGGTTGCGGTTCCCTTCCTCTGTGGCAACTGAAACAGCGTTCCAGAAGCGGTACCCAGAGGCTTGTGAAGTCTTTGTAGTCCCTGAGACTTCTTAACAGGAGGCCAGCTCGGTTTCAGGCCCTTGGAGATACTCAGCACAAGTTTGTAGAAAGTTCAGTTGTCCTTTCACTGCCCAAGACAGAAGCAGCAACTGCAGGCCAACCCAACAAAGCAACAACACAGCAAAGGGGCAGTACTCCTCCTGGCAGCTCCTCCAGCTCTTCGTCTTGGCAGGTTCCTTGATTCCAGCGAGATCTAAATTCATGGGGTCAGGGCCCCAATATTTATATCCCAAATTCCTTTGTTCTCTGAAGGCAGAGAGGCCTTTGCCTAGTCCAAACCAGTTCTGGAGCACTTTGTTGACAAGTCTCCGTCCCTTCTTTCAGTGAGTAGGCCAGGGACATCAGACGCACCACAGGAGGTGGAGCCAGCATTGTGGAGGGAAGGCACTGTCCTATTCAGGGCCCAGGTGCGACCCCTCCCACCCATCTACATGTAGATCTTGCTATTCAGCCCTGTGCTGACTCACCCTGTCTCCTGGCATCCCCCAGCCCCTGTCACTCACACTCCAGACAAGGAATACACAACCTCGCAGAGGCAGGCTTTGGATGGTTAGACAAGAAAATACCCACTTGCTAAAAGTTGTATTTTCAAACACAGAATGTTAAAACCAACTTCACTAAAAGCTGCATTTTATCATTCTGAGTCCAGGCATACTAAACTCGAATTTCTACCATGTTCCCGGGGTCAGTTAGGATTATCAGCTGTAATAATCAAAACTGCCCGTTCTGGCCTAGGGGAACAGGTAGCCTTGCAATAGTGAAAAACGAACTAGGCTGTAATTCACTATCAGGACATGCCGCACACACCCGGGCATGTCCTACCTTTCGCATACAACGCACCCTGCCCACAGGGGTACCTTGGGCCTACCTTAGGGGTGACTAACATGTAGAAAAGGGAAGGTTTAGGGACTGGCAAGTGTGTGCACTTGCCAAGTTGACATGGCAGCCCCAGGCTGCGCACAGGCTCTGCGTTGGCAGGCCCGAGTTACACTTTACGGGCTGTTTGCTTGGGTGGCACAATCCAGTGCTGCAGCCCACCAACAGCATTTGGTCTATAGGCCCTGGCACTCGCAGTGCACTTTACAAGGGACTGACAGATAAACCAAATAGGCCAATCATGGAAACACCAATCCATAACACATTTTATACAGGAGCACTTGCACTTTCCCACTGGACAGCAGTGAGGAAAGTGCGCAGAATCATTACACCAGCAAAAACAGAGTCAAAACCGGGAGGTCAGAAAGCAAAAAGTCAGGGGAAACACGCCAAAAGATGCCAAGTCTAACACATGTCCCCTCCAGCTGAAAGTAGGGAGAACTACCCAACCCCATTGGAGTTCTCCTCACTAAGGCGGAAGAACCTGGACAGACCATCTGCGTTGGCGTGTTCTGTACCAGGACGGTGCTCCACCGTAAAGTCCATTCCCTGTAGGGAGATGGACCACCTCAGCAGTTTTGGATTCTCACCCCTCATTTGCATCAACCATCTGAGGGGCCTGTGGTCTGTCTGAACCCAGAAGTGAGTCCCAAACAGGTATGGTCTCAACTTCTTCAGCGCCCAGACCACAGCAAAAGCTTCCCTTTCTATGGCACTCCACCTCTGTTCCCTGGGAAGTAGTCTCCTGCTAAGGAAGACTACAGGCTGATCCAGGCCCTCTTCGTTCAGTTGTGAGAGCACCGCTCCCACACCATGCTCTGAAGCGTCAGTCTGCACGACAAATTCTTTGGAGAAGTCAGGTGCCTTGCGCACGGGCGCCGTGCACATGGCTGCCTTCAGGGCATCAAAAGCTTTCTGGCAGGACTCAGTCCAGATCACTTTCCTGGGCTGCCTCTTAGAGGTCAGCTCTGTTAAGGGGCAACGATGGTGCCATAGCCCTTAACAAATCTCCTATAGTAGCCGGTGAGACCTAAGAAGGCTCTCACCTCTGTCTGGGTCTTGGGGGTTCCCAAGCCAGAATGGTGTCAATCTTGGGTTGTAGGGGCGCCACCTGGCCGCTTCCTACCTGGTGTCCCAAGTACACCACAGAACCCTGCCCGATCTGGCACTTACTGGCCTTGATCGTGAGGCCTGCACCTTGCAGAGCCGTCAACACTTTCTCAAGGTGCTGTAAATGTTCTTCCCAGCTGGAACTGAACACAGCAATGTCATCCAGGTAGGCGGCACTGAAATCCTCCAGCCCGGCCAACACCTGATTGACCAACCTCTGAAAGGTGGCAGGGGCATTCTTCAACCCAAAGGGCATCACCCTGAATTGGTAATGACCTTCAGGGGTTGAGAATGCTGATCTCTCCTTGGCCCCATCGGTTAAGGCAATCTGCCAGTACCCAGACGTCAAATCAAACGTGCTGAGAAACCGGGCAGCTCCCAACCGATCAATGAGCTCATCAGCTCTGGGGATGGGGTGCGCGTCAGTCCTGGTGACGGCATTGAGCCCACGGTAGTCCACACAAAACCGGAGTTCTGGAGTGGCACCGGGCGCCGCAGCCTTTGGGACCAAGACCACTGGGCTGGCCCAAGGACTGTGGGAGGGCTCAATCACCCCTAACTCCAACATCTTAGAGACCTCCTCCTTGATGCTGGCTCTGACCCGGTCAGTCAACCTGTAAATCTTGTGCTTCACAGGAGGGCTGTCACCGGTGTCCACGTCATGGGTACACCAGTGAGTAACACCGGGGGTCAGAGAGAACAGTGGGGCGAACTGTCCCAACAACTGACGACAGTCCCCCTGCTGCTCCTGAGTCAGAGTAGGGGAGAGGATCACACCCTCTACTGACCCATCATGCTCCTTGGTAGACAGGAGGTCAGGGAGAGGCTCACTCTCCTCTTCCACCCCATCATCTGTCGCCAAGAGCATACTCACTTCGGACCTCTCGAAGTGGGGCTTGAGGCGGTTCACGTGAAGGACCCTCAAAGGGTTCCTTGGAGCCTGCAAATCCACCAGGTAGGTGACGTCACTTTTGCGCTCCTTTACCTCATATGGCCCAGTCCACTTGTCCTGCAAGGCACAAGGTGCCACTGGGGCCATGACCCACACTTTTTGCCCAGGTTGAAATTCGACCAGAGTGGCATTCTGGTCATACCATCTCTTCATTTCTTCCTGGCTTGCTTCTAGGTTCGCCTGAGCGAGTTTCCTGAAGCGGGCAGTTTGGTTTCTAAAGGCCAGCATGTAGCTAAATACATCCTGGGGAGTTTTCCTGGGAGCTGCCTCCCAGCCTTCCTTTACCAAACTCAGAGGTCCTCTGACAGGGTGGCCATACAGGAGCTCAAAGGGGCTGTACCCAAGAGACTTCTGAGGCACCTCCCTGTATGCAAAGAGTAGGCAGGGCAAGAGGACGTCCCACTTACGCCTCATGGGTTCTGTTAGACCCTTGATCATGCCTTTCAAGGTCTGGTTGAATCTCTCCACCAGACCGTTTCCTTGTGGGTGGTAAGGAGTGGTGAACTTGTAGGTTACACCACACTCCTTCCACAGGGATGTCATATACTTCGATATGAAATTGGTCCCCCTATCAGAAACCACCTCTCTGGGGAATCCCACACGGGAAAAGATCCCCATTAACGCCCGGCCCACCACTGGCGCCGTCGTTGTCCTGAGAGGGATTGCCTCCGGGTACCGGGTGGCATGGTCCACCAAGACCAGGATGTACCTGTTGCCCATGGCTGTCTTGGGGTCCAGTGGCCCCACAATATCCATCCCGACCCTTTCAAAGGGTGTTCCAACAACAGGAAAAGGTTGGAGAGGAGCTTTGACCTTCCTCCCACTCTTACCACTTGCCTGGCAAGTTTGGCAAGACCTACAGTGTGCATCTGACTGCCTTCGCATTTGGGGCCAAAAGAAGTGGGTGACAAGCCTGTCAAAGGTCTTGTCCTGCCCCAAATGTCCTGCCAAAGGCACGTGATGAGCCAGACCCAGTAGGAAGGTCCTGAAGCGCTGGGGTACCACCAGCACACGGGCTGACCCAGGCTCAGCAACCTTAGGCTCACTGTATAGGAGACCACTCTCCCAGTAGATCAGATGTGACCCGGACTGATTACCAGCTGCCTGGTCTGCAGCCTGCCGCCGCAGACCCTCCAGAGTAGGGCACTCATTCTGCTCCCTGCAGAACTCCTCCCTGGTGGGACCCCCTTCTTGCTGCCAATGGGTCAGCTCAGAGATGTCTCCCAGTTCGGCTACCTGCTCCCCTGTAGGCACCGGGCGTCCCCCTCGAGGTCCGCCTCCTCCCGGTCCGTGGGAACTTCGGGGGCCGGTTTCCCGCGCCCCTGCTCTTTCTCTTGGCAGGGACTTGGGCCACTGTTTCAGGCTCCAAGTCCTCTTGATCACCCTTTCTGGCTGCCATTGACCGAGTAGACACGCATGCCCACTCTGGCAACCCAAGCATCTCCAAGTGAGACCTGAGCTCAACCTCCTTCCATAAGGACTGCTCCAGGTCGTTTCCTAGCAGACAATCTACAGGCATGGTAGGGCTCACAACCACCCTCAAGGGACCTGAGACCCCCCCCATTCAAAGGGAACCTGCGCCACCATACACTGGCGCTCAGTGTTGTCTACAGCAACTACTTGGTGGAATGCTCCTGGGACTACTTGCTTCTCAGACACCAGGTGACACCGGACTGAGGTTACACTGGCTCCAGTATCTCTGAGAGCCTCTACCCTGTTCCCATTAATGGTCACCCAGGTGCTATATTTCTTTGTGTTAGGGGGCACCTGGTTTCCGGGGACCATCTCACTGTCCCCTAGTGAGACAAGGGTCATTTCTGCGGGATCCCCACCCTCCTGTGGGCACCCCTCCTCCCCAAGCGCTACACACTAGCCAACACTTTGGACTGTCCACCGGTGGGTGGCTGTGTCCCCTTCGGGCACTTGGGGTCCCCCTTAAAGTGACCTACCTGGTCACAGGCATAACACTTGCGGGGGCCGGTCTCAACAGGCTTCCCTGTAGAGACCCCTTTCTTCTTATCACCGGGGGGCTGGGAACCTTTACCCTGGGTACTAGTTTGGGGCCCTTTAGAGAACTCCTGTGCTTTACCCTTGTCCCCCCCACTTTTCTGCTGGGGACCCTGCCCACCTTTGGCTGAGTCTCCCCAAACGCTTTCTTGTGGACCCTGGTACTCACCCAGCGGTCCGCTTCCATAGCAAGCTTCCTGGGGTCAGTTAGCTTACTATCCACTAGGTGCTGGCGCAGATCTGCAAAACATAGACTAGACAAGTGCTCCCATGCAATCAAGTTGTAGAGCCCCTGAAAATCTGTTACACTACTGCCCTTTACCCAACCATCCAGCGACCTGCAGAACACATCCACACATTCCAACCAAGTGTTGGCATCAGACTTCTTACTGGACCTGAACTGATCCCTGTACTTTTCAGGAGTAAGACCATACTTCGTGAGAAGGGCATCCTTCATGTCAGCATAGGTGAGGTGATACCCCTTACCCAAAGATATCAGAGCATCCCTTGCTTCTTCCGGGAAAAGTGGCCACAATCCTGCTCCCCAATTCTCCTCAGGGACCCCATTCATGTGTATGGCTGCCTCATAACCCTGAAACCACCTTTGTATGTCATCCCCCTTCTTGAACTCCTTGCCTACGTTCTTGGGAATGTGCACAATCCTGTCTGCCTTTCTGGACGAATTGCTGCCACCATCTGAGCCTGACTTACTCCTAAGTTCTAGCTCCTTCAGTTCTCTCTCATGCTCTAAGAGCATCTTCCTCTCCTCTATGGCCAATCTCTTCTCCTCCCGCTCACTCTCCAGCCTGAGCTTCTGCAGCTCAAACTGCCTTGCCTCCCGCCTGTCCTCCAGCTCCTCTGGGGACAGACTGCTGCTGCCTGACCTGGCGGGTTCCCCCTACCCAAAAGCACATCCACCCTGGAAATAGGCTCCTCCACCTCCTCACTGAGATTACCAGGCTGCCCATTGGCATGTCTGGCTGCTACCCAGGCCCTCAGCGCCTTCTGTAGCTCCTCCTTCCTTGTGAGGCCTTTAATTTGGACTTTCAGGTTTTTACAAATCGCCCGTAGCTCCTTTACGGCGTAGGATTCCAACCTATCCTCCTCAAAGATAACTTCCAGAGATGCAACGGATGATGCAATTGATTCAGGCATGACAAAAGTAGTGAGTTGAAAACTGGCAAGATCAAAAATAGGCCAAAAGAAAAAGAACCAGTATGTGGTACGTAATGGTCTGCGATATGGTAGTAGTGCACACCAATCACTGTAAGTCAAGTGCAAACACAAGTCCTATCCTCACCGCTGACAACCAATGTTAGAAATGGGATCTCTAGTTGGCAAGGGCTTGCACCTTTGTCCAAGTAGGGACCCGTCTTCCTAGTCAGGGTAAGGGTGTTACACTCGTGAAGTAACCCCTGCTCACCCTCGTGGTAGCTTGGCACGAGCAGTCGGGCTTAATTCAGAGGCAGTGTGTAAAGCATTTGCACATAACCAACAGTAATACAGTGTAAGCACTACAAACGGACACCACACCAGTTTAGAAAAATAACCAATATTTTATATACTCAAGACAAGACCAATTACGACAAAAATCCACAATACTGTACTTTAAAAATGAATGCTTGATACGGTAACTTCTTCTTGGCAAGAATAGTTCAAAAACAAAGTTTGTACGAGTCGGTAGCTCCGTCCGAGCCTACCGTGATGCTGAAAACCACAGAGTCTAACAGTTCCAGCCGACCGCGTCGATACGGGCCAGCAGAGTCGTGAACAGACTCGGTCACAGTACCTTTCTCGTTGTGGCTGGTACGGAGTGTACGAGCCGGTCGGCGTTCGTCGCGGTTGCGGTGCAAGACGGAGCGATGCAAGGTGCGGTGTCCCTCAATGCGGTGCAGGCAGCGGCTCGATGAGCGTCGTGCAGACGGAGTCGGTGAGTCCAAGGCGTGCGATGCAGGGTGAGACGATGCTCGATGCGGTGCTGACAGGTTGCGATGCAGGCGACCTAGCCGGAGTGCGGGAGCTGGCGTCGGACAGCGGTGCGAGTCGGAGCGGTGCGTCGCAGACGTGCGAGCGGTGCCCCAAATGCGGTGCGGTCTCGACTCTTGAGCCAGTTGCAGCGACCGCGTCGGTCGGGTCCGGTTGGTTCAGTGAAGCGATGCGATGCGAACTGCGGTGCCCACAGGTCACGGTGCAAGCAGCGGCTCGATGTTGGCGGCGTCGGACGTCGCCCACGGTGAGACATGGGTTGCGATGCGAAGCGGGGCGATGCGGTCTGCGGTGCAAACAGGTCACCGGCCAGGGATGGATTCGGTTGACGGAGTCGGTTGCGGTTCCCTTCCTCTGTGGCAACTGAAACAGCGTTCCAGAAGCGGTACCCAGAGGCTTGTGAAGTCTTTGTAGTCCCTGAGACTTCTTAACAGGAGGCCAGCTCGGTTTCAGGCCCTTGGAGATACTCAGCACAAGTTTGTAGAAAGTTCAGTTGTCCTTTCACTGCCCAAGACAGAAGCAGCAACTGCAGGCCAACCCAACAAAGCAACAACACAGCAAAGGGGCAGTACTCCTCCTGGCAGCTCTTCCAGCTCTTCGTCTTGGCAGGTTCCTTGATTCCAGCGAGATCTAAATTCATGGGGTCAGGGCCCCAATATTTATATCCCAAATTCCTTTGTTCTCTGAAGGCAGAGAGGCCTTTGCCTAGTCCAAACCAGTTCTGGAGCACTTTATTGACAAGTCTCCGTCCCTTCTTTCAGTGAGTAGGCCAGGGACATCAGACGCACCACAGGAGGTGGAGCCAGCATTGTGGAGGGAAGGCACTGTCCTATTCAGGGCCCAGGTGCGACCCCTCCCACCCATCTACATGTAGATCTTGCTATTCAGCCCTGTGCTGACTCACCCTGTCTCCTGGCATCCCCCAGCCCCTGTCACTCACACTCCAGACAAGGAATACACAACCTCGCAGAGGCAGGCTTTGGATGGTTAGACAAGAAAATACCCACTTGCTAAAAGTGGTATTTTCAAACACAGAATGTTAAAACCAACTTCACTAAAAGCTGCATTTTATCATTCTGAGTCCAGGCATACTAAACTCGAATTTCTACCATGTTCCCGGGGTCAGTTAGGATTATCAGCTGTAATAATCAAAACTGCCCGTTCTGGCCTAGGGGGAACAGGTAGCCTTGCAATAGTGAAAAACGAACTAGGCTGTAATTCACTATCAGGACATGCCGCACACACCCGGGCATGTCCTACCTTTCGCATACAACGCACCCTGCCCACAGGGGTACCTTGGGCCTACCTTAGGGGTGACTAACATGTAGAAAAGGGAAGGTTTAGGGACTGGCAAGTGTGTGCACTTGCCAAGTCGACATGGCAGCCCCAGGCTGCGCACAGGCTCTGCGTTGGCAGGCCCGAGTTACACTTTACGGGCTGTTTGCGTGGGTGGCACAATCCAGTGCTGCAGCCCACCAACAGCATTTGGTCTATAGGCCCTGGCACTCGCAGTGCACTTTACAAGGGACTGACAGATAAACCAAATAGGCCAATCATGGAAACACCAATCCATAACACATTTTATACAGGAGCACTTGCACTTTCCCACTGGACAGCAGTGAGGAAAGTGCGCAGAATCATTACACCAGCAAAAACAGAGTCAAAACCGGGAGGTCAGAAAGCAAAAAGTCAGGGGAAACACGCCAAAAGATGCCAAGTCTAACAGCTCCATCTCTCCAAATTCTTGGGCTGGGGCTGTGGCCATTACAGCCCCACTAACCTTTACAGGGACGCCCAACATCCTAAGGTGGGTTTGGTGTTCAACTTCAGCCCAGGCTGAAATCTCCAGATCATTGCCCATTAGGCAATCTACAGGTAAGGTGGGGGACACTGCCACTCTCTTTGGGCCTGTGACCCCCTCCCAGCTGAGATTGACTATGGCCATGGGGTGATCTGTTCTGACACCATCAATGTTGGTCACCTGGTATTTAAACTCAGGTAAAAGCTGGTGAGGGGGACTAGTTTCCCTGCCACCATGGTGACACTAACCCCTGTGTCCCTAAATGCCACAGCTTTCTGACCATTAATCATTGGCTCCAGTCTGTACCTGCCCATTGCTGTGGGACCCATGGTAAAGGTGGCAAATCCTACACCACCATCAGAGTCAGAGGAGTCTGTTGAGGGGTCCCTGTCTGAACCAGGGCCCACCTCTGTTCCTGTTGCAAAAGCACCTAACTTTTGGGTGCACTACTCCCAACTGGAGGATTACTACTGGTAGTACCAGGAGGGGGGTAGTAGTTGCTGGGGGAACATTTTCTTTATTGCCAATCCTGGGGCAACTGGGATCAGATTTCCAGTGCCCAGGCTTTTTACAGACATGGCAATATGGTTTCTTTTCAGGAGAGGAAGGAGTTTGGGACCCACCCCCAGAAGAGGAATTTTGGGGCCCTGTAGTGGACTTATCCTTAGATTTATCCCCACCTTTCTCTTGGGACTTAGTAGAATCTTTCTTCTGGTCACCACCCTGATTTCTAGTTTTTACTCTGGTTCTGACCCATTTGTCTGCCTTCTTTCCCAATTCTTGGGGAGAGGTCAGATCAGAGTCTTCCAGATACTGGTGCAAAAGCTGGTTTTGACAATTATTAAGGATCTGCTCCCTCATAATCAAATTGTACAATCCTAAAAAGTCATGCACTTTGTTGCCATGTATCCAACCTTCCAGAGCCTTTGTAGCACAATCTACAAAATCAACCCAGTCTTGAGTCTGAGCTTTTTGGGTGTCTCTGAACTTCAACCTATACTGTTCAGTGGTTAGGCCAAACCCATCTATCAGAGCACTCTTCAAGACTGTGTAATTGTCAGCATCCTCTTCTCTTACAGTGAGGAGCTTGTCTCTACCTTTGTCTGCAAAGGAGAGCCACAAGATTGCTGCCCACTGCCTCTGGGGGACCTTCTGAACTTTACAGGCCCTCACCAGTGCAGTTATCCATTTGTGGATGTCATCCCCACTCTGGTAGGGAGGGACAATCTTGTTTAGGTTTCTATGGTCATAAGACCTTTCCCTATCTCTAGGGATATTGCTACCACCATGGGACTCTAGTCCCAACTTTCTTTTCTCTCTAAAGAGATCAAGGGACTCCCTGTCTAAGGCTACTTGCTTCCTTCTGAGTTCAAGCTGAGCTTCCTCATATTGAATCAGCCTCTTTCTTCTCTCATGAGAGGATTCCCTCCTATGAGATGAGACAGAGCTCCCTATTGAGGTGCCAGAGTGGTTAGACTCCAGAGAAGGAGATCTAGACTTCCTGGGCACACTCATAATCCTTCCTGGGGGACAAAGAGGGCATCATCCTGATCATCCTCTTCATCTTCCACAGGAGGGATTGGGTTATCCAGGTCAGGGTCATTGTCACCCTCCTGGCCAGTTTCAGAGGGGGGCTGGGGGTATTTCTACCCCTGGCCCCATCCTCCTCTTCTGCCCCACCCTCTGCTCCTACCCCTTCAGTCCCCAAGGGCTTACTAAGGTCATAAGCTACCAACAACTCCTTAAGGTGTTGGGTGGTGGGACTTTGGCCTGTCTTTATTTTTCTCAAGTTACATAATGCTCTCAATTCCAAGAATGGGAGTGTATCATACTTGGAGGGTGGAAGCTCAGTGGCTTCCTGCAAGGATTCTTTAGATCCTACCCTTAAAGACATTACTAGTGTGGTGTGGTGTATGCACTACCTACTCTAGTGTGGCCTACTAAACTCTCTTGAGTTGTAGAAAGGGTTGTGCTATCCCTTAACACACAACTCTAAGTTCAGTAGAACTTACTGTATTCTAAGCTTAAATTATATGTACCTTAGGTACCTTTAGTGGTTTTCAGTTGATCAATTCAATTGAGATTATCTGGTAAAACAATAGCAAGCTGGAATCCCACACGCTGCACACCAATGTGAGAAGTTGGCCTGGTATATGCTGTCCACTAATTATAGTGGGCACCTTGCACCAGTCCAAACAACCCCTTATTGGAGATAGGTTAAAGACAACCTTATTGAAAGCTATCCTAGTGGTAGCTATGGAGAGCAGCCTTCAGGCTAAGTCTTGAAGGAATGTAAAGCAGCTTGTTTTACCAGTCTATAATCTCTTGAGTTATCAAATGAAAGAGCACCACACCAGGTATATATTCAAAATATATGTATTTATTGCTAAACACACCCCTCTAGTCTCTTTATGAGGCTAGAGTTCGAAGTGCATAAGTTAGAAGTTATTTAAACACAGTAATAGCACAAATACACGTTTGGGCCCTAGGGGCGTACCAAACCATATACCAATAAAGTGGTATAAGAACCACGACTGAACTAGACACTAGGCCTAGAGCCTCTAGAAGTGCTTGGACCACAAGGAACCACCCAAGGTAGTGACACAGGGGACCCACGGGGGACGCGTGCAGTGTAAATACACAACCGCGATACGCCGTTGACTTCTATGGAGAAAGTCGCGATCAGGAAATTAAAGAAAAGGGACACTTAAAGGAGGACTTGGAACAAACCCTTTGAGAACTAGTACTTTGAAGAGTCTCTACCCATGGGAGCACCGGAGTGCTCGTGTTACCTCACCCAGGGAAGCCGGGTGCATAGGTGCCTTTCGGGGTCGGGTTTCGTCGTCGATTTGAATGGCGATCTGCTGCAAAGTGCTGCTGGCGACCAAGTGGAAAGTGTCCGGGTGGATCCAAGAGTGGATCGGAGAACTGAAGAACCTGAAAGCAGAGGGGACAGAGTCTGGGTCACTAGCCAGTGACCAGGAAGGCGATGGACAGATGCCCACCGATGTCGAGTGCTTCAGGTGCGTTGACGGTCGTCTTGACTCTTCAGCCACGAGGTCCAGGAGGCATTGTCGGTGACCAGGAGAAGGATTCGGGCTGGTACACGATGTCTGTCAAGTGCTGAGGTGTCGGCGACCGGATTGGACCCAACAAGCCTTAGCAACGGCAAGTCTCAATGAAGATGTTGATTGTCGATGGTGCAGACCAGCAAGGTCTGGGGAACTCACCCAGCAAGGGTAAGTGAGGGCAGGTCTGGAGCAACCAGGATGCCCAAGAAAAAAAAGATTGGCCTTCGTTAAAGGCTACTAGCCAATGGGCTAGCGACCGCGAAGGTGCCTCAAGACGTCACACGTGGATCTGGCTCACAGGACACTCGTGGAGTGGAGGCCAGTGATCTTCGGTGCAGTTGGTGCTGGAGGCTAGGGCTACTCGGAGCCCAAAGCACGACTTCGTGGGAGACCCAGAAGAGGATGCACTTGCAAATGTGCTCGGTGTCCAGGGGTCACGGTCTCACGTCACCCACGATAGCTACGGGCCTCAGCTTTGCTGGGGACTAAGGGTAGCCTTGGGGAAGTCTGAGAATCCACCTCTGGTGATGCTAAGACTTCGGCGTCTGACGGGAGCTTCAGAAATGCAGACCAGACAGATGCGTCTTTGGTGCCTGCCAAGCAGGGGAGTCACTCCTTGACCCCAAGGGAGATTCTTATGTCCTCTAATCTTGAGTAGAGCATCGAAGGTCCAGGATTCTGTTTCAGAGTTTCGTCCAGGGATAATCTAAAGTCCTAAGGACTGGGTTCCTATACTTATACCAAGTTTAGGGGTTGGACTACTCTGTGGCCCCACCTATGGGTGGGTCAGGGCAGAGGGGTGGCTACACCCCTTTCCCTTTGTCCAGTTCACGCCAAAGCAGGGGCTGCAAGCCCCTGATCCGGTTTGAACTGGGGTATGCACAGGGACACCAAGTGTGCCCCCAGTGCAGGACTTCAATCACCCAAAAGTGCTCCCGCCCAGCCCCAATACACATTATCCTGTCTGGGGAGGTGGTCACACCTCCCTGGGACAGGAAACCTATTGTCCAGGCCTCCCCTGCCGGAGTTTCGTCCAGCAGCAGGAGGCCAGACTTGTGTCTGTGGCAGTAGCATCCATTTTGTGATGCCAGGCTTTAGAAAGAAGTTACCGGCCAGGCCAGGGTTAACATGTCTCTCCCTCTAGAAGGGTGGAATGCTACCCCCGCCACCAGAATTGGTGGGGGGGTAGTATTCCAAGATGTTTGACACCAAACACGACATGTTTAGGTGCAGCCATTCCAAAGTTAGCATTTAACGCGAGGTTATAATGCGCTTAAGAGTATATGGTCAGGCTGCACTACAAACAGCATCAGAGAAGGGTCTCCGAATGCTGCAGAGGGGCCCTGCTCATGCAGGGGCACCCTCTCACATAGGAACCACGCACTCTGCCTTCAGGATTGATAAGGCCTGCCTTAGGAGTGACTTATAGGTTTATATGTGTGTATGTATTTAGTGATATAGGTAACCTATATCACAGTAAGGGGTGCATGCACCACCTTACCCAGGCTGCAGTAGCAGACCTGTGGTGTCAGTTTGGATGGCCTTCCAGGGGTGGCATAATACATGCTGCAGCCCCTGGTAGGCCTCTGAGGTACCTATGCCCTTGGTACATAGTATACCATATACTAGGGACTTATAAGGGCACTCCAGATTCCAATCAGAGATGTGCCTAAGGCACATGGAAACCTTTTTACAGAGAAAGCAGATAGACTGGGGCCCTGAATAGCAGGATCCCAGTCCAACTAAGTCATAAACCAGCAAAACACCATAAAAAAAGTGGGGGCAACCATATAGTCAGATTCCACCTTCCTACACTGCGCATTTAGACAACATAAACTAAGGGAATGGAGTCCAGACTAATTCCAGTCACCCCCAAAGGTGACTGGAATAGCCTTTAGACCAGCTAGCTCACAGTGCCACCACAAGCCCCCTAACCTTACTAAGGAGTGAATAGTTTCTGGCAACTATTGAACATGAAAACCCTTGATCCTTCAGGCATCGTGGAAACAGTACAGTACTTTTCACTCAGTCAATCGTGCTCACTTAGTCTCAGAGAAATACACAGAAAATATGATGGGGATGTTTTCAATAAGCATTTATTGAACCAGCGTCATTCTAGTATAAAACATGTTTGCTGCGACAACCATTAGGCAGAAACAGATGTATAAGATTTCAAGCACCAACAGAGTAAATAAAAGGTAGAATTCTACCATGGTGCTAAAATAGTGAATACATTCAGGCATATAGATACATGAGGGAAATCTAGCTTACTCCTACGATGCAAACGCTACCTAAGTATACCTAAGTGTACCTAGCAGGTATGTGGGTGTAAAGCCAAGAATCCCCTAGGAGAGAGCCAACCCCATTACCTCATGGGAGAGTATGAAGGACCCCGTCTTGGTCTCGAGTTGGACACCCCGCAAGGGATGTCAGACCACTGCGTGCTGGAACTTCTGAATGCAGGGATCTGAGCGTCTTGTGTCAGCATGGAAGCTTCTCCTCTGCCTATCTAGTGTTGGTATGGTTCTTTTATACCATAAAGATAGCCTTGGGGTTCCTTACACAATCGATATGTTGTGAGTATGATTATGTAAATGAGCCTAAATCAATACCTGCAATTATGAAAAGTAGTTCTTTAGCCCTAGGATGAAGATGACCATGACTTTTATACAGAGTATATTAATCCTGTTATGTACGTCATGTGCAGGGACTTTTCTAAGAATCCTCATGCATAATAAATCAGGCTAGTTTGAAGGAAACCGATCAACATTTATTCAGCACATAACTTGGTAAAAGGTCAGTGCTAGAACCGTAATGGAGAGCAAGGTAGGACAAATGTAGGTTAAAGGTCGTGTAGCTACCTAGGCCTAGATTGGTGTACATTGGGGTCCATAACACCCACTCTTCATCCGAAGGTCGATAAGGTCATCTAATGCTAAAATATGCCTGTTTAAAAAGCATAAAACCATTGTAATAAAACCAGTGTCTAAAAACATCTAAAAACATGGTATATGTAAAAAATGATGCAATTTTTTTTTAAAAAGCTCTATAAGTCCACTAAATAGTCAATATACTGTTAGACCAACTGAGCACATCGAAAGCCATTGTGCTCATTGAGAGCAAAAAAATAATAAAACAAAATGACGTTTTCGCATTCCAATTTGGCTTGTTTTGGAAAAATCACTGTCACTCGCATCCGCAGACGACGGTCGCTGTAACATCTCTTGTATCAGGTCAATGGAGCAAAGGTGATCATCTTCAGTTCCCACAGCAGCCACCAACGGAACACTCAATACCTGTGAATCTGTTGTAGTGCTGTTGTCTGATCTGACAGGAGCTGAAGCATCCCATGGGGGCTCTAAGAATGCTGTCTTCAACATGGGAATATGCTGAGGACACTGTAACATGTGGGACATTAAGGAGTCCAGTATTACGTCTATGTCCGGTGGTGCAACCGATGAAAGAGTCAGACATATGTCCAACATGCATTTGTATCCGCAGAATAGGCAGCGGAGCACAGGCAAGATGCAGTCAACCCCGACTGGTCTGAATGATAGGAACCAATGCTCGCTTAGCTCCCGATGCCGAGTTGTGCCCTGTTGGAGTTCACAGCAACGTTGTTATGTCGCACCATGAGTACCTTTTCCATCTCTTGAGGAACTGGGCCGTCCATTGCGTAACAGAAAAATTAAAACCAGGATACCCACTACAAGTAGTAGGACCAGTGGAAGCCCTCCAAAAACGCTTCCCAATACGGAGTGTATAAAAGCTGGAATAACTCCGAAGATTGTCTGAAAGGTGCTTAATAGTCCAGAACCTATGCTTTTACATAGGTGCACGATCCCCCTCGTATCAGACATGTTAAAGGTACAATGAACCATTACCCTGAAATGGAGCAGGAAGTTCGTATGGACTAGCGTCTGTATCTCAGATGAAGACCTTGCAACTTGGAGATCAAAAGTCTCTCGGGCTGAGGTTAAGGCCACATCCTTTTGCAAAAGCATGGCTTTCAGTCTGCTAAGAGAATCAAATCGTATAAAGGAAACATTCAATGAAGGCCATAGCATTGCCTCCCTACCAGTGTGGGTTGGTGGAAACAATACTTGCATACAACAAGTAACCCTGGAACTGACTGTAACTGGATGTGCGATGCCTTGTACATCCCACAACAGCCTTGATCATTCAGCATCAAATGGCTTCCATTTGAAAGCAATTCGAACACCGGATGAATCACGGCAGCTGGGGAACCCTTCAAGTGACATGACTAGTTAGCAACCAAAGCATTACAGGCTCCGTGAAGCGAAATTTCTTTGCAAACTAAGGAACCACTTAAGGCACTTTCACAGTTTGAACTGCTAAGAAAAACTTCAGTGTCCCCATTCCTGCATCTAAATCTGTACAGTAATTCCCAGTACTCATGTATGTATCCGTCTCACAGTGCTTCATACCTGCCTACCTGGTGATACTGTAGACAGTATTGAAATTGAAATGTCGTGACAGGCAGTGTAATATAGCCATGGATTAACCATTCTGTGGAAGGTGACTCAGCCATGGTGAAAGGTAATTGGTCCAATTTTTCAATGTGCATCATTGTATATTTTGCATCTCTTCGTGCCACTACCATCTGTCTTTCCATTAGATGTTATGCAAAAAACAGAGTCATACTGTTGATGTAACGCCAGGGCACGTAGCCAGAACGCAATGATTGTAGCGTCCAGCTCAATAATAGAATGGATTGCAATTGCGATTGTCCATGTTGAAGAACAGACAAATCCTGTTCCATTATATCTATGGCAGAAAACACAATGTTGCCCAGTGAATAAATCCTGGATGATAGTGTGGTCATACCATTGTTGACCGCTGCCAAAGACTTTCCTTGGTAAACCCTATCAATTTCATGTAGTCTCTCAGCAGCCTCCTATTGAGAGATTTTCCATAGCTTGCTGCAAATGCCATACAAAAAGCACTTGCTATGTGGCTTTTGGGGACCTAACAAAAAATCCCTATGATCCATGTCTTCTGAGAGAAGAGATAAGTGTTGTTTCACCTGGGAAAGTTTCGAGGTCTTTTGCCACCTCTAGGCATAACTTCCCGACACTGTAAGATGTCACCACCCCGAGTGTTCTGAGTGTACGTAGCGCTGGTCAGGGGTATAAAAGAAGCCATATTAACTAAGGCGATAGAGAAAAAAGTCTTTCTTCTAACTGATGGGTCAAGAGTAAGAGTATTTTCAGATATGTCGGCATTAGCAGCTCGCTGATGGAGGGATTTTTCGGACCTGATTGGTCAGTTTAAAGATGCGGAGACACAGGCGTCCATTGTTCAACAATCCAAACTGAAAGTGTTATTTAAGGGTCAATTCAATATCTGTTTTACACTTGAGGAAGCCCAGCAGGTGTTACAGAAGGTGGTTAAGGGAAGCAAAGGATAGAGGCAAAACAGAGGGAAGCCAGATTAAGTTAGAGAGAGACATAAGAGATTACGAAGTGTCAAAGTACTTACTTAGAGTGTGCTAATTATTAATTACTGTTGTTTTATGGGTTTTAGGTATGAGGTTAAGCATCAGTCACTTTTTTTATCAGATTGTAGCACTTGGCTGATGGATATGTAGATAATATAATGCTGCTGAATGCTGGGTGTAAACAGCATAAACAACATTAGTCTGCTAAAACAAGAAACTGTGTGCTTTGTTATAATAGCAATAATATAATACTGCTCAATGCTGTGTGTGAACAGCACAAACATTTTTAGTCTGCTAAAACTACGCATCATGCATTTTGTAAAAATAGCACTGTTTAGGCACATTAGCACTTTTTCAACCCTGGTTTCCAGGGAGAATATATGTGCTGCTGAAGTAATATGCCATTGATGTAGATAATATAGTGCAGCTGAATGCTGGGTACCAATGGCATAAATATCTTTAGTCTGCTAATACTAAGCACTATGCATTTTTGACATAATAGCAATAATATAATGCTGCTGAATGTTCGGTGTCAACAGTACAAACATCTCTAGTCTGCTAAGACTAAACACTATGCACTTTGATATATTAGCACTTTTTAGGCATGTTAGTACTTTTACCTTTAAATACTTAATTGTGGTCTCCTGGGAAAAGATGAGAGCTGCTGCAATATGCCGTTGAGTACCAATTATGCTGTAAGTGCTAAACTATAGAGCAATTTGTTACGCATTTGTCACTTTGTTAAATAGCACTTTTGAACTTTTTCAAGCTTGTTTCTAGTTTCAGGATTATAATAACCATAAAAGAGATAGATATGCAGCTAAGTACCAGTCACTTTTTTATAGTAGATTGTCCATGGTTGATGAATATGAAGATAATATAACCCTGCTGAATGCTGGGTGTCAACAGCATAAACATCGGTAGTCTGTCAAAATTAGCCAATATGCACTTTGTCGCGATAGCAATAATAAAATACTGCTGAATGCTGAACAGCAAAAGCATTTGTAGCCTGCTAAAACTATGCACTATGTTAAAATAGCTGGTTCCAGGGAGAATATGTGAGCTGCTGAAGCAATATTCCATCGAGTACCTTCCATTTTGTAGGTGCTAAAGTATATAGAATGCCATAAAAAAAATTCAAGCAGTAGTCACTTTGTTGAATAGCACTTTTTTTTTTTTACAATTTAGCACTTTCTGCTTGTTTTTAGTTTTAGGGATACAATATCAGTAAAATAGAAATGGGATGGAAGCGAGAGGATGTGAGCAGGTTCCAGGTCAGGGCATCACAACTCTTGGGTGTGCTGAGGAAGGGAGACAAGGGCCATCCTTTTCCTCAGAAGGGTCTGAGGTGGGGAGGTGGTTGGGGAGGTTTGGTAGTGGGGCGTGTGCAGATAAAAAAGAGCAAGATGAGCGCAGACTTTGGATGGACAATTAACATGAGTAAGAGAGGAAGGTGAGGGGAAGTGAAAATAGAGGAAGATAGGAAAAAGGGTCAAGTCCAGCAAGTAAAGGTCAGAAATGGTAGAAAAAGCACATTCCTGGTTGCACAAGATACATGCACAGGGCCAAAACTAAGACATGCCACAAAGTATAAAGATAGCTACGGGTAATGTAAATGGCCTGTCAAATGTATGGAAAAGTGAGGTGTTGCTGAAATGGTTGGGGTCATTTTTCCCAGAGGTTACATTTTTACAGAAAGCGCATTTAGAATCTAACACCCCCAAAATGTTTTTACCAAGGAAATATTCACATGCCTATTTTGCCTCGACAAATATGGCAGTAAGGGGAGTGGGTATATTGTTCTCGAATACGATAGACTGGGAGGTTAGGGAAGTGATCCGTGATGGGGAAGCTAGCTGGATCTGGATTAAGGTTAAAGTCGCAGAAGTATTTCTTACCTTTTTTAATTATTATGGCCCAATTTTTGATGATATTAAAGCCTTGGAGCAGATCTATGATCTATTAATAAACTCGGAAGAACCCATAGTTATGGGGAGAGATTTTCATTATATACAAGATCTAGGGCTAGATACTTCAAATAAAACTAAGCGACAACTAAAACTGAAAACTTCAAAATTGATTAAGATTTTAAAGGATCTGTGGTGATTAGATCTCCCAGTTTATGTGCTATTGTTCAAGTTAACTCCTGTTCAGATCACCCCATAGTCTCCTTAGTTGTAGTATTAGGAATACCTCGAAAAAGTTAATCTACATGGTAGTTTGATAAATCTTTGCTGTGGACCAAAATTGGATTAAAGAAATGCGATATTTTATTAAGATGTTTTTAAGGGATAATATAAATACTGCCCCAATATTCGTGGTGTGGGAAGCTTTTACAGCCTCCTTTCGGGCCAGGTTATCTCTTATGAAGCTAGGGTATATAAGCAGCGAGCACAGAAGATTACAATTTTACAAAATGCAGTAGAGAGGGCTAGGAATTAATTTAATTTAGGGATGACAGGAGATTATTTTGATAAGGTACTACATCAAGAATGGATGAGGGCAAAGAAGCAATTAAGAGATTTTTTTAATTTAGAAGATATTATGGGGTGTTAGGCTTATCAACAAAAATTATACGAATAAAGCCAGCACATAGGTAAATATTTAGAATGGACTACCAAAACGCAGAAAAGTGGGAAAAGAATTACTCAATTGAGAGATACTAATACAGGAATAATAGAGGATAATAAAGGGAGGATAGCGGAAATATTACTTGGCCATTTTAAATGAATATATGCTGAAGCACAGATAATAGATCAGCTAGAATTAATAGACCGCTTTGGGTCTTTCCAGCTACCACAAATCACTAGGGATAATAGTAAAGTTCTGAATAAGCTAATAGAGCCCATAGAAATGGCTGATGTGCTAAAGAACATGCACAAAGGCTAGGGGAAAGGATGGTAGTCCCATAGAAGTGTACAATATGTTTTTAAAATATCATTTTAATCAAATCAAGGACTGGATTCCTATTTCCCCAAAATTTAAGGAGTCAGTAGTGATAAGCTTTTTAAAAAAAGATTAAGATCCAAGGGACCCCAATTCATATCGCCCAATAAGTTTACTAAATCCAGATTACAAACAATTTATGAAAATTTGGGCAACCAGGATTGCTCCAAACGCCCAACAAGTGGTTAATGCCGATCAAAAAAGGTTTCTCTCAAAAAGATCGATGGCTGCTGATACCTATTATTAGACTCAGGCTATCGATTACTTTTCAGTCAACAAGGACAAGGCCGCAATATTAATGATGGATACGGTGAAGGCATTCAACCTTGCTGACTGGCAAGCTTTGTTTTTTATTTTGGGGAAATTTGGCTTTCCATCTCAACTGATAGCGATATTAGAGGAGTTATATAATGAGGCAAAAGCAAAAATAATTATCAACATGGAAAAGGTGGGAGAGGTTATAATTAGGGGTTGATTACAATGGCGGGAGACCGCCACCGTGTCGGTGGCAGTCTCCCCGCCATCATTACCAACTTTCCCGCCCGCCATATTATGATGGCGGGTATGTGGCGGTCGTAAAGACCAACCGCCACGCATCCGATGGGCTCCTTGAGCCCGCCGGTGAGGTGGAAGGGCTCTTAGTCCCTACAGTGCTGGTGGTGTCTACCAGGCACTGCCGTAGGGATTACGATGTCCCTTTCCACCAGCCGTTTTATGGCAGGCTACCCACCATGAAAAGACTGGCGGGAAGGGACATTGGGGGCCCGTAGTGGACTCCCTTACCCATGGACCTTAGTGATGGGCAGGTGCACCCCTACATATCCCTGTACCATGTGGCAGGCACGGTATGGTGCCTGCCACGTAGTGCAGGGATATGTAACATGTCCAGTTTTTACATTGCGGCGGGTGCTGCAGCCAGCAGCACCCACTGCAATGTAAAATATGGGCATTGCAACTGCCGTGGTGGCGGTAGCATTGTAATGCCTACTATGGGACCGCCAACAGCATGTCGGGCGGTCCCAATCCCTGATACGATGGCGGATGGACTGAAGTCCGTCCGCCATCGTAATCAGCCCCTAGGTGAGGAACCCGTCAGGAATGTCCGTTATTCCCACTCTTGTTCTCCCTTTTTATTGAACCACTTGCAGTTAAAATTTGTTCCAACGTATTGATTTTACCCCCGTTAGGTGAGATGGCATAAATCAAACTATTTAGAGATGACATAATTTCATATCTTAAGGCTGAGGGTGCAAATATACTGAAAGTGTTGGAGGAAATCCAAGCCTTTAGACGTCCAGAGGGATATTAAGTAAATCAGTCCAAAACTGAAATACTTTTGTTCAACTCTTCGATTTCCCAGCTGCTGGCTGATTTAAATTTTTTACCACAGCGGCCGATTAAATATTTAGGTATTTATGTAACAAATTAGTATACACAATTGTTCCATTTAAATTATGGTAGTTCCCTTATAAAAGTAAAAAAGTTATTAGACAGATGGACCTTGCTACCATTGTCATTAGTGGGTAGAGTTTCGTTAGTTAAAATGTCAATACTCCCCTTGTTTTTATTTTTGTTCCTTAATCTTCCCCTGAAAAAGTTCCTAACTCATATTTTTGTGAATTTGATAAGGTTATTCGCAAGTTCATTTGGGCAAAAAAACAATCTCGGGTAAAACTGTCTACTCTCCAACTAGCTCCAGTACAGGGGGTTTAGCATTACCACATTTTTCAACATACTACCAGGCTTCTCTGGCTAGTTTGATGGTACAATTAACAGCAGCATCATCGAAATACAATATCTTTTTTAATTGTATGTTAATTGAAGTGCAATAAAATTACCAGCTTTTTTGCGGTCAACGAAACTGCCCAAGAAAACAAGATATAAGGTCATATTGACATTAATATCACACAGTCAGCTATTTTTTAAAGCATATCATATACCTGTATGTCATGCTTTTACTCCACTTCCAGATTGTGAGATTTGGGGCCTACAGCTTCCACAGGGTATCTTGCAGTCTTGGAGAGAGCTAGGCTTTGAAAAGCTAGACGACTTGTATAATCATACGAACCTGACAACATGGGAATTAATAATACAGCAATTTGGTAGTCAAAATGCAGCTTTATGGTTGTTTTTTTTTTTAAACATATTTTATTGAGTTTATATGGTACCATCTGGGCAGCAGCCCTGCATATACACATTGAAACATCGGAGAAATCAAGAGTACCAGAGCTTGCGTACAAAATTAGTGCCAATAACAGATATAACAATAGAAACTTTGTGCGGACAATTCCATTACCCGCAACATTCGGTAAAAATGTTGGAGTTTTTGTGTCGCCTGTGATATGGTATTGAATGTGTTGTGTTGTGGCCTGGGGCGAATGGGAAAACACGTGCATCAGGGGGTCTGGGAGGGAAGGGGGAGGCAGTGGCGTAGCTAGGCACTCTGCCGCCCGTGGCGGTCCCTGCCTTTTGCCGCCGGCGCTGAGGAGGGGGGGGGTGCTGGCGATGATTTTTGCAGCCGCCGCCGCCCCCAAAACTCGTGCCGCCCGGGGCGCACCGCCCCCTCCGCCCCCCCCTTGCTACGCCAGTGGGGGAGGAGGATCTATGCCCCGTATTCTGCCCATCGGGACTTTATGGTTAAGTTTTGACACAATAACCATTTTTCTTAAAAATAATTATGTGATGATCAATGATACTGCATGAATGATAATAGGGCGGCTTAATGATAGTAAGATGAGTGGAGTAGGAAATTGGTATTGCTTGTTACGTCAGAGTGTTAATAAGAAACTTCTGGAGGAGCTACTTCCTAATGTTTTCCTAGAAACAGGCTGTAGATTTAGCATTAAAGAATATCAATCATTGAGTGAGATCGAATATAGAGCATTAAGAGCAGCACATTTTAAAAGAATGGCCTTCCTATGTAGATGGCTGGCATATTATATGCCACATAGACTACATAGGATGTTTCCATCGCTTCCTGATCAATGTTTCAGATGCAAGATGAATGGTGCAGGTGAATGGGTTCATACGTTTTTGCATGTACTAGTTTTCAGCAATTTTGGGAGGAGGATTTTAGGATTATTAGTCATTGTATATTGATTACCTTTCGTCCATCATCTATGTTGGTCCTATTTGGCTATTCACATGTAGTGCTCCAGTTAATGAAATATCAAACAATATTTTATTTGTAAAGCAATAGCTGTGGCTAGGTCTTTGATTCTGTAGAATTGGAGAACAGCAACGCTGCCGACAATAGGACAGTGGCAGAATAAGTTGGCCAGAACCTATGATTTTGGGGAGGCATATGTGAAGAGGGTAGGGGCACTTCTTAGGTTGGAGGCTACTTGGGCTGGCTATTCTTCATTTTTTTTAATGAATATGGCACGATCTCTACACAATTTAGCTGACTGATATGGGGTGGGGGGACATGGCAAGCTCTTGGCCTAATGTATTAGCATAATAAGATTAAATGCTGCTATATAGATTTTATTGAATAGGACTTTGCACATTCATTGTTGCTGGTTTATTCTCACTATCTAGTTGCACTGTGTCACTTTAAAAGGATTTTGATGCTGCTATCAAGATAAATATGTGTTCAGTTTATCGGGATAAGTAGGCTAGATTATTTTTTAGATGTTTTTACTTGTCATGAACTTGTTTGTTGAAAGAATACGTATGAATTATTTGTATAACCTGCTTCTTTCATCGCTCAAAAAAAAAAAAAAAAAAAAAGAATATTCCTTCTCTATGATAACTAACCAACACAAAATTAAAATTCCATTTATTATAGTAAAATTAATTGTCAGGTTACATGGGAAGTGGCCACGAACTAGATGTTAGCTGAGGCTGAGCTCTAACAAAGATCAAAAGCAGGATTGCAGAGAATCAACTTGTTTTACCTTGGCGAACAACTTCACCCTTCATATGACTTTATCCAAACTTAGCTAAAAGGGGGAAGTCATTGACCATCTAACATCAAGAGTGTCAGTCGGACAAACCCTATAAATTACAGGTATCAGTCCGCTCAAGAAACTTCAGTGCCAACAGGCTATGGAATTAGTGAATAAAAGTTAGGCAAAAGTAAAAATTGCCAATAGTAAACAAACACAAAAAGTCATTGCATTGAATGTCAAGGGAAAATGGAAAAATAGGCAAAAATGTACTTAGGTCTGACAAAGGTCTGTCTAGTAATTATGCATCAAAAGTAGTTGAACTACTAAGAGTTTAAGGTCATGTGGAATTTAGTGATTGGTTCTGGTGAAGATTACTGCCGTCCTAATTAGATATACTTTTTTGTAAGTAGAATTTTAGCTGGCTCACTTGCAAACAGTATCTAAACAGAGATCTACAGAATTTCCAGAATGTGGACACTCATAGGGAATGCTGGTTGTCATGTGGAAGAAACTTGGAGTGGGACAAAATGGCCATCTAGTACTGACCTGCAAGAACTTGCAGCAAGATTGGAAATAATAGCTTATTCCATTGAACATTTCCACACTCGCACTCATAGGGAGCTTGCAAATGTATAGCTTTAAAAAGTCAGTCCGTATCTGATGAGGGCACATAAGTTCAGCAGGGCTTTCTGGGAGAACTCTATGTATAGCTTTATCTGGCAAATAAAAGGTATGAGCTGGATGAGGTGGTGGAAATATCCAAGGAGTTGATACCTTTTCTATTTAGACGCTCCTTCCAGTGGCGGCTCCTCCGCTAAGGCGGAGGCACGTTCCCCCACTGCATTTCAGCAGTGTAAGGAAAAATAAAATGATAATTTCTCAGCGTTATTGTCATTTTATTCTTTTATGTTGTGGAAGCTTTGCTAGCGGGGTGGGGCGAGGGTGCTCTGCTCTCAGAGCAGGGGGAGGAGTGGTTTGCACTTCCTAAATTGGCATGAATGTATGGCCGGCTGTCTGGGGCCAGCCAAACAGTCATGCACACTTACCATGTTCTCCACCCAGGCTGCATTACAGCTGGGTAGAGAACATGCCCAGGCTCCCATTCCTTGCCTGAGCGCCAAACCATGGTGCTCAGACCAATCACAACGCTGCTTTGCAGCATTGTGATTGGCTCAGGGGAGCCTGTGTGCTTCCTGCTCTGGCCGTAGAGAGGGACGAGGAGGAGAGATGCCACGAGGAGGACGCGGCATGGTGGTAAGTGAAATTTTATTTTTATTTACCCCCTTCCCCTCTCCCTCCCCGCCACCCCCTATGCGTGCCAGCGCTACTGACTCCTTCTACATCATATTCTTCTCCAGCTGGTACAAATATCGTTTTTATCCAGAAAATAAGGTAAATGTATTAGAAACCAAAATTTATCAGACAATAGTGTATTTTTTTAAACTATTTATTAGTTTTGCATTATATAAATCCCAGTAGTATCTGTATTACAGCTTCTTTCTGAGAAGCATTATATTCTACATCATTGTGTCTTGTTGTTTTATGTTTAAGGGTAAAAACTAGTCCTGGAAAACAAACCATTGCGTACATCAAATAAAACAAACAACATTAGGTGATCAAGTACTCTTGCGGTTGGAATAATCAAGTATTGCCCCAGCTATCAAATTTGCTCTTGGGTATGATTAAAGAGTAGCCCCTTTGATTTACAGGGCTGTTATACATCTGTAATAACTTAGAGGCTTATTTTGGGCCTGATTATGAGTTTGGCGGACAGGGTTACTCCGTCGCAAACGTGATAGATATCCTGTCCACCAAATCGCAGTTCCATTTAATCCTATGGAACTTGCAATACGGCGGACGGGATATCCACCACGTTTGTGAAGGAGTATCCCATCTGCCAAACTTGTAATCAGGCCCTTAGATTTTGGCAGACATGATTTTCCGTCAAAATATGGTGGGTATCTTGTTCGCCATATTACAAGTACTATAGAATATTATGGTCTTGTATTATGGCAGACAAGGATATCTGCCATGTTTGTGATGGAGCATCCTGTTTGTCAAACTCTAAATAAGGCCGCAAATCTTTATGCAAATGTTAAATTCTATGAGTCTCAGAGTTTTTTCCTCGCCCGCGTTCGACAACGGTAAGTTGGTGAGCACGAGCGAGGAAAATCCAACGCTATACCACTTCCCTTAGAGATTTCTCATTGCGGGTGGTCGCGGATGGCCGCTACTGCTCGCGTTGAGAAACCTTCCGTTCGCATAGAGGAAGCCGCCAATCGAGTAAAACTTCTACTCGAGTGGCAGAAAGAAGCAGCACCCTCTTGCACTGTGCAAGATGCCGTTCGCACTGATTTTACAGCGCAGGACAAACACCCGGCACTAAAAATCAATGTGAACGGCGCGAGGTAACTCACTCCACCGCTCACGAAACCCCGTGTAGCTTGGTGGAGTTTTTTTGTCACTGCGCAGAGTTTTGCATAGCCGAACTCCGCGAACTCCGCCCAGGCTTACACTACTCCTCCTTTCACCCCAGGACTTTGCGAGATAACCTCCCTGTGGGGCAATTCTTCAGGTATAGGAGGAACTGTACAGAGGTTGGTACTTTCACCGCATAACCATCGGCACTGGTGCAGCGCCTCATAGATAGAGCCTATTCTGTGAAAGTGGTCAACCGAGCACGTAAAAGGGCATTGAATACCCCTCATGCAGCCGTCATCGAGAGAACTATGAGAACTAGCAACCCATGTATCCCAGTGGTATTAACTTTTAACCCTCTATCCACAAAGATTAGACAGATCATACAGAAAAAAGGCACCTTTTTGATGGGTTCCCAAATAAAATGCTACAGTCAAGATTTACCTTTAAAAGGACAAGAAGTCTAAGGGATTGTCTTGTTAACTCCCGCCAACTGAAACATGAAACTACTATACCAACTGGTCATTCCTCTGCAGTGGATGTACGGTTTGTAGACTAACGCAAGCCTCCAAAAGCATTGTTCTCAATTATGGGCGTACATGGTTTCACAAAAGGTTCAGCAATTGCAACTCAGTCTATGTCATATATAGGTTGACTTGTACTTGTACTTGTGGCCTGCATTACATTTGCCTAATCACCAAGAAAGTAAAATTCAGAAATCAGGAACATATTAGCATCCTTCAGACAGGCAAACTCTCGACACAATTGTTCTGACATTTTCTGGAGATGGGATATGGGCCCATGGATTTTAGGTGGACTATACTGGAAAAGGGGAACGTGGGTGGCATGGGAGCAGATTAAATATTGTTCGGGAAAGAAGCCTGTTGGATTTTTGCAGAGTAGACAGATCAAGGGGGCCGAATTGCCTGATTGAATGGCACAAACTGGAAGGGTAATTCTTTATTAGAAAGATATCTGTGGATTCATCCCTCTATTAGCCATTCCATTGCATGATCAATCTAGAAAGGTGGGATGGTGTAGGTGACATTTTTTAACACTATGCCCCTGTCCCCCCAAGTGACTTTTTCCTCACTCTCCCCTTTTGGAAGAGTAGCTCAGCTTACACTACACACTTGTAGGAAGCCATATCCTGGTAAGTGAGTGTGCCTGTACACCATTGCAAGATGGCATTCATTATAATTAGGCCACCTGACATGACAATATAAGTATTGAGAGGTATACAAAGAAAGATTGCCCTTTCATGTCTGTAATTTGTTGGGAGGCTGTGGGTATGAGCGCTGTCACCGGCTAAGGGACGCGGGGATAAGTATTTGCACACTGACCCTGCTCTCCAGCAACAGCTTAACATGGCTCCTGCAATCACTGACAAAGTCAGATTACTTTGTTACATTATTTTGCTCTCGCCACCACCTTAAAATAAATGGTGTGGTAACTGACGTTGGGTTGCCCATCATGGAAACGTCGAGCCCTGTGGTGAGTATTACATCCATCCTTGGTATGGAAACCAGGTCAGTGGGGAGTGTGGGGGCTCACCTCTTGTGAAACGAGGACCTGTTTTACTGGAGTCCACCAAGTTGGGCCAGTACTATGAGCAATCTGCTACATTGCAAAAGATTTGGTGCATGTTCCATGCCTCAAGTTACTGGGACATAGCTGAACTGGGCGTGATGTGTTTCCTGCCAATAATACGATTACCCCCTTGAAAGTGTGCATAGTATATTTGGTTGTTCTCCCGCGCAATCCGTGGTTGGCGTGGATGGAGAGGATGCGTGTCACAAAGAGTCTGGCATAGTGAACAGGGTGGATTTTCGAAAACATGATATACGTTTCCAAGTAAAGACATGTAAAATTACTATTGAAAGCCCTGAGTAGGATAGTGTCAATATGTTACAGAATGACTGGACATATGAGTGGTCCCTGACAATTGAAAAGATCTCTGGCGATGGTCTTTTGACATACATTGGTTGCTAAATTGTGCATTTTTATTCATAGGTGACTGAGTGTTGGTCCCTAAATCAGTTTCCTGCCTGTGGTCTGCTGGTAGGCTCCCACCTGGTAGCCGCATTGTAATTATACCATATATTATTGAAAAAACCCTGGGAGTATATTATTTTAAAGCTTTTTGCATTCTCTGTGCCATGTGTTGTCCCTCTTATTTCTTTTAATCTACAGGTCTGGTGCATTTCAAGGGTGGAATGAGGTCTCCGTGCCATGATGAATTTGCCAGAAAGTGAATTGGCAATGAAACATGTTGACCGTTCAGCTTAAAATGGTCTAACCATGGTATGGTTTTCAATCATGAGGGTGGGCACCATAAATTTAGGATGTATGCAGTGTGCTTTTTCACAACTCACTCTGTGCTTGAGAGGAAGAAGTGTTCTTCCCTTCACTGGGATCCGTGGGGAGTTTTTGTTAGATGTTTACCACACACAAATAGTAGTTTTGAGGTTGCACACATATACAATATTCTTCCACACATGTTTTGGGTGTTGGTTCCACTCTCCAATATAGGAAATTGACGATGATGAAAGAGTGACAATTTGGCTAGAACCTGTCAATCGCTCCTTGGTGGTTGTTTACGTGAAGCACTTCCTATGGATACATTTTTTTTTACCTTTATTCCTCGTATATGTAGGATTTACCATGATGCACTGGGCCTGTCTTGTTTTTATTATTGTTTAATAAAATAGACATAATGGGGTGGTTTATAGGTATGCACTTTAACCTCCTCCACTTGAAAGTGAGTAGTGGGGTCCAGGACAGCATTGACTTGATATGAGATTCGCGACAAGGGCTTCTGTGTGTGTTATTGATTCTGAGTGGAGGCCGCCCTTCATGCCTTTCTTTTCCCTCTAATATTCCTCGTTGTTCAACAACCATAATGAAGCTGCCAATCTTGACAGTTCCCAGTTGGCAGCCCTTGTTATCCTATGGACCGCTAACACTTATAGTAGTTTCCAATGTGGAACGCCACTATAGTAACACATAGGTGTGCACTTACATGTACTCACCTTGAATATACTGCATCCTGCCTCCTCGGCTGAGGAGGCCTACCTTAGGGGTGTCTGACATATATTATAGGCAGTGCGTTTGACCTCGACACACATGGTGAGGGCACAGTTGAGTTTGAGCAGTCTGCAATGGCAAGCCGGCTGTCAGTAGTTTGCTTGGGTCACCCAGGGTGGCACAAAACCGTGCTGCAGCCCTGGGGATCCCTTTACCACCTATGCCCTGGGTATCTTGGTACCATACACTAGGGACTTATAAGGGGGTAAAGTCTTTGCCAATTTGTGATTACCAAGTCAAACATAACAGTTTTAGGAGAGAGCACTGGCACTGGGATCTGGGCAGCAGACTCTAGTGCACTATCAGAGTCATAACCATCCGCATTTGGAGCAAAAGGTGGGGGGGTGACAATATAAAACGGGCACTTCCCTACATCCTGTATAGAAATGTGAAAATTATCACACACTTTAAAATCTAACTCTGGATATTTTGGATTAATCATGTGAGATAATTATCACCTAACACAAGTTTTGCATACTACACCGATATCCACATGTCCTGGTATTTATTTACAGACGGTTTTCCCAACTATGGAGATGTGGTGTTTGCTGCAAAACTCCGCAGTATGCATATCAGAACTGAAGGGGCTACTCACAATAAGGACTTATGTGTTCAAATAATATTGTGTTTGTGTGTGTGAGAGAGATTGTATTTATCGGTAATGTCATTTGAAAAAGTGTGCATATCGGTGATAAGCTGCATGTCTGAGAAAAGTTTATGTTTGAGAGTGTGCATTAGAAATTCTGAGAGACTGTGCGGGAACAAGATGTGTGTGAAAGAGAAAGATGTTTTGTTTGTATGTGAGTAATTGCTTCTGTTTCACGGGGTTTGAGTGTAAAGTTAAGAAAGATTATGTTTATGTATCAGAGAGTGTATATATAGGTGAGTGATTTTGCGGGAACGATGTTGTCAATGTCTTAGTATTTGAGAGAGTTTTTAATTGATAAATTATGTGTGTGTATGTTGAAATGAGTATGTTATGAGAATGAGATTTTAGTGTGTGTGTGTGTATATGTTTGAAAGAGAGATTGTGTGTGAAATGCGTTTTGTGTTTTGGAACTATTTGTGTATAACAGAGTGTCAGTGAGAGAAACTGTGGGGCATATTTACTAAAAAGTCACGCAGCGCAGCAATTCT